>JASFXZ010000001.1:9752255-10952255 GCA_032209605.1 Mactromeris polynyma
ACAAGACATTTCGGATTGTCAGCGATAAAGTAGTTTGGTCCAAAAATGTACAATATAAATAAATTTGGTTTCTGCCAATGACAATGGTTATGGCAATAATTGTAATTCATGTAAATGTGTCGAGGTATTTTAGGAGAAGTGCCCATTGAGACAGGTTGGTAACTTATTGGAGTCTGTGAGATACTGTTATTTCTCTTATTTATGCAAATGCAAAACTTGTATTTTTCCTTTTAATTGGAACTCGCATAGTTTGCCTAATTAAATACTAAAAGTAGACGCCTTGTAAGACTTCCCTTTCACATAATATATATTAGATATTTTCTTAATTATTTGTAGGTCTTCAGTCTTTTCGAATAGAGTACTGGTTGGAAAATAAGGACGACTGATATTCGGTCAACTTGACACCCAGAACATTTTTTATCAAAGACATGTCATGATCATTCACGATTTGTGTGTTCTAAAATGGTTTCGGTTGGTGAAATATACCGACTAAGCGGTAATGAAGTTTCGCACGGTCGTTTGTTAATGTTTAGCGTGACATTTTATCGACGCCAGATATTTCATGTTCCATTCGGTACACATGTTAAAATGAATACATAATTCGGGCAGGAAATACAATGTGCAAAAGGCGAAGCCACCGAAAACAGACACGGAGACACTAAAATATGTATAATAATAAATAAAGAAGTCGAGTAGAAGATGTCACTTGTGAAATACGCAGCCGCCAAAAAAGCATACGGAGACATTTAACTATGTACATACGTGTATATGCGGTTGATTACGATGGAAAAGCGACACAATACTCTAACATACATAATGGAAGATAAAAGGAAATCACATCGGAACGGTGTGGCAAAACACAAATGAGGTTTAAGTATTTTTACAGACAGTTCCAAGGCTGTAAAACGCTGTATGGTTATTATTTTTATTTGTGTTTAGATGTATGTTGGGTTTCCATTTCACCTGTGCGGTTCTTTCACTTTATATAGTGTTCGTGTTAGTTTCTCACCACTTTCGGCATACTATTATCAGCTGTCTTGACTAGTCATGTGATGTATTCCAACATTTAAGTCCCCAAATTCTCCTTAGTTATCCCTTATGGTCGGCCAGGCCATTCCTTGCGCCCCTGTTCCCTTACGTATTTACCCTTGCACCTCCACAAATGCCTTTTGTCTTATGGACTGTTGTTTTCCGTGTGACCTGTGTGGAGAGGCATTGTCTTATGTATGTGACGTTCCCTGTAGCAACTTATTCTCTCTCTTTTAAACCTATTTTATGAGTGCACCAAAATTCACACTTGTGCCACCATATCATCAAAATAAATTTGAGGTGTAAAGAAGAACATTCCACCTGGACAACACCTTCCTTAAGAGATAATGTATTGCAAACATAATTATATATAACAATAGACCAGTAAAGCCAGACAAATTTGTATCAAATGACTTATCAGAAGCTAGAGCAGTAGAAGAGAAGCCGTTATGGGCACGACAAGAAAGGGAAATTACAAAAATCAGCCGTCTTCCTTCCGTTACTGGGTTTTGAGAACACATGTTTTACGCCTGTTTGAGAAGGAATGGCAAAATGATACTTTGCATTGCCCTGATACACTCCCAATCAAGTATCATGAGAAAACGATGATGCGATTGTCCATCAGAAAATTGACAACGAAGAGTGAACAATACTATTCATGCTTTTCTTACATTCACCAATTTTGCGAGAAACCACGGCGACGTTCATGCGTTTGTTGTTTAAGACATTATTTTCTCCGTCCATCAAATTTTGAACGATATGTCACTGAATTGTTTTGCTTCATAAATCATACCGTTTCACGTCTTTTCATGTAAAGAGCAATCTTGTAAGCTGTTAAATTCACACAAAAATGGATGCTTAAGATAAAAAGTTTTCATAAAACGGCGATCAAACAATCCCTTTTAAAGAAATGTTCAGAGTGTACACACAACCGTATATTCTCTGCCATAAGTCGACTTAAAACAGACCTTGAAATTACCCTGAAAGCCTGTCTCGACTAATTGTCGAGTTAAGGAAAAATCTTAATGAAGTCTGATTCAAAGCAATCGTATAACAGCCCGCAGGTGGGAGGGAAGAGGAGCGGTAATCGTTATAATCAATATAATCATATTGTATTTTAAACTAAAAAAACAACGCTAATATCGAGGCTCGAAATTAACACTTGCACACTCGCAAAATGCATGTGAAAAATACAGATTACGAGTAACAAATATATTTATGCTTTTATGCTTTATAATTTTATAATTATGTCTAATTATATTTTCGTACTTATCATTATTTATCCGTAATTCGCCAGAACAAAAGAATAATCCATCGCGTAAACCTGTTGATTGTGTCATTCACATGTGAAAAATGCGATGGCTTACAGTTTTTGCACCACGCCCGGTCGTATCTATTACAATCGTCTCAAAGCATATCAGGCCAATTAAAAAATATCACATGTGCATCACTGACAAAATCACGACCCACGTCGGTAGACCTCGGAAATTAAAAGACAACGCGGCGCCTTTGAAATCTGCGAGTAGAAAATTTTCAACGTGCGTCTCATCAAACAAAGTTCCGACTACTGTCAATCTTAAAAGTCCAAATGTGGGGCGCCTTTGAAGTCTGCAAGAACACATTTGACTCGCAGAGCTTCAAACATTTTGTGCCGATTTGTCCGCTTTTACATTGAGGTAAACACGTCAACATACAACTACTTTTTGTAAGTAGGTCAAATCCAGGTATTTATTGTCTGTTTTGCAAGGGTATGACATCAACTTAATTCTGAATAAGAATTTACATTAAAAATGTTAGAAGACCATGGCTAAGTCTTAGAAGAAGCGCTATTGTGTGAATTACAAATTGAGATCACATACTGATATGACCCAATCAATGCAACAGCTGACTCTAGAGGTGACATTCAATTACAGTAGTGACCAGAAGAACTAATCTGCTTAGTGTGTGGTTTATGAATTGCAAAACAATAGGCATCTACTAATCAAATTAAATAAACCACATGAAAGTTCTTTAATTAATGCCAATTATCAATTAAATGAGAACACAGAAATTGATTAAAACATTGATGAAGTGTTTAGGGACTATTATAAACACAATTTCACCATAAACATTTTTTAGAAATACACAAAGTGTATGTATATCTCAAATTATTATTCCTGTATCTTTACATCATAATACAGAAAATTTAATTCCCTATAGCTTTTATATTCATGTAAAAATGATTAAACCAAAGCTTCACACTGTTATTGCATGTTGAAGAATACAGGTATCAATCACCTATTATTTCCAATAATCTAGAGAGTAGGCTATGTGACCAGTCTCTTATCAGGATACAGTAGGTAAATGGGCTGGAGCCTATGGAGTAAAGGGTTAAATAAATACGTTTTTCGTTCATGTTAGTGTATTATAAAACAAAAACACCTGGATGTTGCAAAAATAATAGTTAACAGCGGTGTTCAAAATATAATTATTTCGTTCGACATTTAATTTTATCTTTATTTTTTTATCGATTGTATGAAATAATGACTTTTATTTCGCCCCCCCTCCTGACTCAATTTTTTTGAAAAAAATCCTGTAAAGCACTTAATAAAAAAGGTTTGGGCATTAAAATTCAGTTCATTTTTTTATATATATCCATCATGACTAAGGTTATATCTGTTATATAAATTATAATGTAAGTTTGATGAGTATTTTTCATTACAGTTATCCACACATTAATACCATATACAGATTTACATAAGGCTTAGACAGTGTGGCAACTATAAAACATGGGATCATAAACCGAGTGGTACTGATATGCCGGGTGAGATAGGCTGTCATACCATAGTCCACTAAACTAAACAAGTCTTATAAACCAATAATAATGATCAAGCAACTACGTTGTATGAACTAATAAGTCATTGCCATGGAATTACATATATATTGTTTGTATCAGATGCATTGTAATTGTGAGATGTATATTTTATTGTTGCAGCTGAGCTTCTAGTTCACAAAGCAATGGGCTTGAAGTACGTTGGTGGTGTTTATGGTGGCAACATTTAATCAGCCAGAGAAAGACATCATTTTAGAGTTTATCAGAAATGAAGACAAGTTTTTTCCAGATTATATTAACACTCTCAAAGACTGCTTCCAGGAGTACTTACCAATATTTGTGCTTTATTCAGAGATTCTAAAGTAAGCAGTACAAGTTATAAACCTTGCTCACGTACACTGGATCAAGGGTCAAGCACTCTGCTAATCTGTTTGCGTTGTCTCCTAGATCAAATCTGAGAATGATATAACTGCGGTGAAATTTTGTCAAAATGATTCTCAATACCTTTCCTCATAGTTTTTAAGTTTTATATTGACTTTGCTATAATAAGCTTTGTTTTTATAAAATATACATTGCTGTATTTACAGAATTTGACTACTTGTATTTTAGATATGTCAGAGCTCTTGGGTCACTGTATATGAGACTAACTGGTTCCTTCATTGATTGTTACAAATACCTAGAACCTCTGTATCTGGACTACAGGAAAATGAAGCGACAAAAGAAAGATGGGAGTATGTACTGATTTTTTTATTATTATTATTTATTGCATAATATTGATAAACAAAACAATTCACAACTTTTAAGCTGTGCCTTTTAAAATTTTTTATCTGGTAAAACAATTTTCAACTGACAAACTGTGTAGGCATGCCTTTATCAATTCTTACATTAACTGTCTGGTTCAATTTATAAATGTTGTATCCTTAGAATAATCAGTAGTGGTTATATTCAGTCAGGCACAATTCCCCTTCCTGAAAATTGTACAGGTTTCAAATAGTTTGTGAATTCCCCCTACCCCACTTACTTCATTTTGTATATTTTCGGCCAGAAACAATGAAATGTAGTAATATCGCATGTTACAGATCTGGTCTTGTTGCATGTTTACATCACTGAGCATTAATGAATACAATGTTTGGACACAAATATATACTTTTCCATGTCAATTATTTCCCACTTTGCATCCACCCTGACGCTACTTTTCTCCTTAAAGTTTTCTGCCACCATTTCCCTAAAAATGACAATAAACACTAATCAGCATGTATGTGTATGCTTGGTCTGAATTTGAAGTAGTGCTTCATTACAATGCCATAGATGTATCTGTGGTAAATCTTATTTTCCATCTTTTTCAGCCTTTGAACTTGTCCATGTTAATGAATATATATACTACCACGAAAAAGAAAGTGTGCACTTTTATATTGGGCATAACTTTTTTGTTACAAAGTTTAGATATACGGATTTATCATCATGAGTGAAGAAAATAACCCTTTACACATTGCACCCATTTACCCTATATTTAAGCGCATAGACGGCTTTCAAATTGACAGCAGGCTATTATGCAACTTTTCGCTCATGCTACCCGTGCAACGTGTGTACAGGTACAGGTTGACCCTGACCGATATCTTTACTTGTTATGCAATAATAAATCACAGTTCACTTTTGAATTTCACTCGTAAACAAGATGCCACGGCTTCAAGAAAACGAACGAATTCAGGCACTTCTGCAACTCGCCGCCGGCGTCAGCGTTGCTGACGTCGCTAGGCAGTTTAACTGCCATAGAAATACCATAATAAAACTCCGACGACGTTACCATCAGAATGGAAGCGTTAGAGATCGTCCACGATCCTGTAGACCGAAGGTGACAACGGCACGTCAGGATAGACATATGACGTTGACGCACTTACGTCATCGGTTCAAAACCGCTACAAGCACTGCGCGAGAGCTTGGCGTATGTAGGGATACGGTTCTAAACCGACTGCGGGCCAATGCAAACCCGTTAAGGGCTAGGAGGCCTTATGTAGGCCAGATCCTTAATAATAGACATCGTGCTCTCAGACTGGTCTGGGCCCGCCGTCATCTCCGTTGGAACCGTGCCATGTGGTCTAGAGTGCTCTTTAGTGATGAGTCGCGATTTAACCTTAGCACTGCTGACGGTAGAGTTCGGATATTTAGACGTAAAGGGGAACGTTTTGACCAGAACTGTTTGTTAGAGCGAGATCGTTTTGGAGGGGTAGTGTAATGGTCTGGGGAGGTATTATGAGCGGTAGGAAAACAGACCTTGTTGTTATTCATGGTAATTTAAATGCCCAAGGTTATGTTGACCAAGTTTTACGCCCAGTTGTTATTCCTTTCCTACAACAGAACCTTGGTTGTTTAATGCATGATAACGCAAGGCCACATACTGCTATACTTACCAGGAATTATCTCGCTAGAAATAACGTTAACGTCTTACCTTGTCCGGGTTGCTCTCCGGACATGAACCCCATTGAACATTTATGGGATTTGCTTGGTCGGAGAGCAAGGAAAAGCCATGTTATCAACAATATCAATGACTTGTGTGCAGCCTTAGTTCATGAATGGAACGCCTTTCCCGCCGACGTCATAAGACGTTACGTCAGGTCCATGCGATCTAGAATACTTGCGTTGATCCGTAGACGAGGAGGCCACAACAGATACTGATTAATTGTCACGTAACTTGACAAATATCCGAAGGCAAAAAAGCAGTTACAAATATTACAAATCTGCAACTTTTACTTTTCACCCCTACGTTATTCACACGTTAAACAATGTTCTGATAATTATCAAATTTCACTTAAAAGTAAAACATCGTGTTGCCAATACATTTTTGCACATTTTGATACCAAATTGGCCATTATTTTGCTTCTATAAGTATAAAAAAATTCCCTCTAACCAAGTGCACACTTTCTTTTTCGTTTCAGTATAGATGAACTTTTGAGGGAAGAACGTTTTTGTGACATAATATTGCATATAATACAGGTAACCTATTAATTATTTGCATAACTTAGGATCTGAAACTACCGTAATATATTCTCTTTAGTATTGTCAAATCGAGGAAATGAAAACAAATTTTCTTCTAACGGTTGTTATTTTTGGAATATTCTTATTTTGATATTACTCTTTGCATGATGTTTGGTTAAATAACTACTTACCAATTATTAGGATTTAAGTGGATTATAAGTGTCAAATCCCAGTTCTCTTTTATATTTGTATAATATTTATTCTATAGTCATTACAGAAACCTATAGTTTTAGAAGAAAGTAATCTATTGGACTCGAGAATAAGCGCCCTTTATGAAGATATGGACACTTCAGATGAGGAAAAGAAAATGGTTTGTAATTTGAATAACCATTCATGTTGAAGATTCATTGTCAGACTTCACAAATGTGATGATTATGTCTGATAGATATTCATGGGATCTGATGAAAAGATTTGGAAAACTACTGTATTGAAAGTCGAAGGAAATAGTTTTTTTGATTTCATCAATATGACTTTTCGCACATGATAATCACATTTAGCAGGAAGTATTAGATTTATTGCATTCTTAATTAGCAATTTCTTATTTTATCTTCTTTTCTATTTATATTATATTATATCTTAATTCTGTTGAAATCATCACGAACAGTTGGAGTTTAGTGAAATCAGTAGAGTTATTTGTCTGAGTAGAGGTTTTGACAAGGATTGTATTGCGCATATATTCCTCCCACGTTTAAAATAATTTAAGGGAGGTGCAGTGGTTGAAGGGTCATTGGCCTGTCTTGATCTGAAGATAGTGTGTTTGAGCCTCATATTGAGCAGGATGTGATCACAGGGTTTACCTTTTGATCACTGAAATGTTCAAAATACTGTATTTTGACCCATAGAGTTTAGGCATTCTCTGTTGAATAGCGCAGCATATTGTGCCATTAGTATCTGAATGTAGAGTTAAGGGTGATAACTTAGATTTGTCAAAACTTGTTTCTACGTATTCCAGTTTATTAACCAATATTTCATAAGATTTAGTCCGAAATTTAATGCTCACTAGAATTTGTGAAGTTGACACCGTGAAATCCAAATCGTGAAGTTCAAATTATATTTATATTTATTTCGATTTTGGTAATTGGCTGCTTGATATCGTATCATAAAATCAAATTGCACTTTTTGAAGTTGTAAGTGTATGGTTGAAAATTTGTCAAAATTATAACTCACTCTATATATTCATTCTTTCAGAGATCGATGTCATACTAGGAAAAGATCAAGGTCAAGAGATAGAGACAGAAAATCAGGTAAAATCATGTTTATTTGGTATATTTGCTTTTAAGCTCACCTGAGCATGAAGTGCTCTTGGTTTGTGCTCATGATGACCTAGTAGGAACCTTGGCTGTTTGTCATCTGTCGTTGTGCATAATGTGTCAACATTTTCTGAAAATGACACCTCTTTCTAACCGCTGAATGGATTTTGTCCGAACTTCACAGGAATGATCCTTTGGTGTGCCAAACTGGTCTGCTGCGTAAGTAGGTCACAGGAGCTAAAAAAGATTTTAAGGCCTAGAGCTTTGAAATTTGGTTTGTAACATTGTCTAGTGGTCCTCTTACAATATTGCACAAATGATTACCACACACTTGATTTTGACTTAACTCCACAGGAATGATCCTTAGGAGGTCCTCTTTCAACGTCATTTTTTTTTACCATCTTACAAATTGGTAACAAAACTGGTATTCTTTACAATACTCTGACTAAAGTTACTATGTATAATCTGTTCTTCCTCCGCCATTGATTCATTTCTTGCTTGCAGAATTCATACCAGGTGGTTAGGTCTACTGATCTCTGTATGCAATTGTGATACAAGTTGAAAAACAGTGTTAAACAAAGATATGTTCTTATTAAAGTCAAATGACGACTATCGTTATAAAGGGTGTTCGCTGATTGGTTAAAGTAATAAGGCTATCACTGAAACAGTTCATGTCCAATTTCAGAAGACACAAAAGTCACAAGAGTAACAAGGAGCACCGTGAAAGATATCGTGTTGATGACCGACACAAGGATCGACATAGAGATCGTCATCGAGACCACAGCAGTCGACAGAATAAGAACATGTCGAAAGCTGAATTAGAAATTCAGGAAGCCAATGAACTTAGAGCCTAACTAGGAATGGCTCCTTTGAGACCTTAGCTGTGTTGACATTTTGACGTGGAATTTAACTCTTGACTAGGAATTTCAAAAACAATGTTTTGAAATTGTTCGATCATTGGAAGTTTAGCTAAAGTTTCATAACAAGCCTAAAATTCTTCATTAGATCTCTAGTCTGCCTGTGGATTCTTTGCATACTTTTTTTTCTTTCTTATTACATTCAACTTGATATCTCATGAGATGATCTTTACAAAACAATTTTGAATGAACTTTGAAATCTTATCTGAAATTGATCAGCATGAAAAATGAGGAAACAATGGCTTAAACTGTCACAACTTTTTATATGAAGAAATTTCTATGCTCTGTATTTTCAACTTATGTTAGATTTCAGATAACTCTTCATTGCTAAATTTGGAACATTTTCAGATTTTTTTTATTTTGACTAATATTAGTTATGTTGAATGATCAGCTGGGTGTTGAACAATTAATTGAAAGGAAAGAAACAATGTTCTTGCTAAAATAAAAGTTGATACATGATGTAGTTTATAGTTTTGTTGTATTAGCTACCATTATCTTACATTGTGGTAGATATGCCCACACATTCATTACTTACATAGTGTGAAGAAAATTATTTAGAATGATATAACGGAATTAGTCAACTTAATGACTATACAGGTAATATTGTCTGCTAATTGGTTTTTATTGCTTGGTCTAGTGTCATTGATTTAAGGTTTGAATGCTGCCAAATATTGTGTCATGTAACGTTTACCTGTAAGTGTCATTGGCTTATTAGGACGTGATTATATTGCCTCTGTTCAGAATCTATCCTGCAACCTGTCTTTTACAAAATATGATTTATTTATTCAAACAACTACAATGTTCTATGCGTTATGTATGTTAAGAATCTATCGTGGGACCTGTCTGCAACTATATTATGACAGCTACAATATTCTTTAAGTAACGTATGCTTAGAAATTATCCTGCATCCTGTAGGCAACACTATTCAGACAACTGCAATAGTCTTTAAGTAATACATGTTTGGAATATATCCTGCGTCCTGTCGGCAACAATAATTAGACAACTACCATATTATGTAACCAATGTATGTTAGGAATATATCCTGCTACTTGTTGGCAACAATATTCAGACAAGTGCAAAAGTCTTTAAGTAATGTATGCTTGGAATATGTTGTGCGACTTGTTGGCAACAATATTCAGACAACTGCAATAGTCTTTAAGTAATGCATGTTCCTTGCGTCCTGTCGGGAACACTATTCAGACAACAACGATATTTTTTAAGCAATGAATGTTTGGAATCTACCCTGCATTCTGTCGGCAACAATATTCAGACAACTGCAATATTTTTTATGGAATGAATGTTTGGAATCTATCATGCGTTCTGTCGGCACTATATTCAGACAACTACACTATTCTATAAGGAATGAATGTTTGGAATATGTTGTGCTACTTGTCGGCAACAATATTCAGACAACTGCCATATTATGTAAGCAATGTATGTTCGGAATCTACCCTGCATCCAGTCGGCAACAATATTCAGACAACTAAACCATTCTTTAAGCAATGAATGTTTGGAATATATCATGCATCCTGTTAGCAACAATATTCAGACAACTACCATATTCTGTTAGAAACGAATGCTTGGAATCTACCCTGCATCCTGTCGGCAACAATATTCAGACAACTAAACCATTCTTTAAGCAATGAATGTTTGGAATATATCATGCATCCTGTCGGCAACAATATTCAGACAACTACCATATTCTGTTAGAAACGAATGCTTGGAATCTACCCTGCATCCTGTCGGCAACAATATTCAGACAACTAAACCATTCTTTAAGCAATGAATGTTTGGAATATATCATGCATCCTGTCGGCAACAATATTCAGACAACTACCATATTCTGTTAGAAACGAATGCTTGGAATCTACCCTGCATCCTGTCGGCAACAATATTCAGACAACTAAACCATTCTTTAAGCAATGAATGTTTGGAATCTATCCTGCTACTCGTCTGCAACAATATTCAGACAACTACAATATTCTTTAAGCAATGTATGTTTTAAGTAATGTGTATGATTCCTTTTCAACATTTTGGTTGGAATTTAAGTATTTTTTTATTGATTGTGAAACAATTTTGCTGTAAGCATTGTACAATGTTTTATGCAATCAATACTATTGTTTCGTATTACAACTTAATCTAGTAAATGGAACGAGCTATTACAGCTTAAACTAGTACTGGAAGGCCTGGTGGTCCAAGGTATGAGTGTCAGACTTCAGGACGTCAGGTACTGGATGTAATTCCATTATGGGTCAGATTCGCATGGAGTCTTCACAATTCCTAAATTAGGCATACGGACTGGTTAGAAACCCAGAAAACAGTGATTAATATATCTTATAATACCTACTTGTCGGCAACAGTATTCAGACAACTGCAATATTCTTTAAGTAATGAATGTTTTGAATATATCCTGCGTCCTGTCGGCAGTTGATGCAAAAAAAGTAGGTAATTAAAATTACTGGTGAACGAGGCAAAATCTGTATGTGAGCAGCAAATAGGTGTCTGGCACACGTTCAGTACTAAGGCAATAACTTTGAGGCTGAGTAAATCAGTTTTGCTGTACGTAAATAATAACCAACATAATTGCGTTTCTCATAAAACATACGGTGAATATTGACTTAGTTTCATAAATATGGTAGAAACTAATGGCATTATTTTGCTAATATGTACATGTAGTTAAAATTATTTCATAAATATTGAATATATTTTAATGCAATATGTTCTTGTGTAACTTCTAATGAAATAATGCACACCATTTCTCTTTAAAATGTTCCCCATTTATTTATTCACTGACATTTTAAATTGAAATTTATTGACTTTTTTCAAATCATAAATATTCTATCACTGCATTTGCGTGAAATGCATGTCTCTAATATATCTAGCTTTAATTGGATAATTTAACTACCAATTTATGAGAAACTAGGAAACATTTGAGTATTATCCAGCCTTGGAGATAGAAATTTATCTTATACTGATGCATTGTCATCTGTAATGAGGTCCGGGCGTTCTTTAGTAAAATTCCTTACAGTGAAATGAGAAAATATGACATATTTAAGTACATTCCGGATAAATAATGTATGTGAATTTACTGTGCCTCTTAATGATTTATTTGAAATATAGATTCTACTTTGAATAATGCGGATGAAGAATGTATGGAAGATACTGGTTAAGTTCATCAATATTTGGGGCTATTACAAAAGTTCATGAAACTTGCAGTTTTGACCATTGAAGTACGCAGAGGAAAGGAGATTTGTTAGTAACTGTTACAAAAAAAAGCTTGCGAATTTCAGGAATCATCACAAGTTTTTGCATTGTTTCTGTGTTAAAACAAGAATTCTGAGGGAAGCGGTTTGTAAATGAAGTTCGCACAATATCTAACAACATCATCCCATCATTTAGTAGTAAGTGGCCCAGTGTTACGAAAAATCCATTGCAAGGAGAGTATATGTATTTTTAAATAGACAAAGCATATAAGCATTACACTTCAGATATTTTAAAACTATGAAAAATGTTACTTGAACATAACACACCACAACGTTGCCAACAACTAGGTCTTTATATGTGGCCACTATTTTGATATCATATCTTGGATAATAAGTAGACTAATGACCTGTAAAATGTATACTGAAAACCAGGACACCACTATATGTCCCAAAGAAATTGCTCTTTTTTCTTTCAGTGGTGGTGTGCGCCCACGAATTACACCAAAAGTACATGACATATTTTGGCAGTTAGTCAAATGCTGATTCAATGTCTCTTGGAAGACACAACCTTGCTTTAATTTGCTTTGTAAGTTCTAGCCTGCTGAAGAGTGTGACATATATTTGTTAATTAAAATCTCTTCTTTGCACAGATTACACTTATATGCACACAATGAAAACAATTTACAATGTACAAAGCCACTCTAAATTAGAGTTATAAACGACACAAAACATATACAAATGTACCAAACAAAACATATTTTTATACGCATGATAAGAAACTAGAAACAAATGCTAATCCTGGTATAAAAACTAATTAAGCTAATACTTAGGATAAGAAACTGAAAGTATCGCGCACAAGCGTGCATAAGTACAAAATGTGTGTTAAAATGGATTATCATCTCTGTCAGACAGTAGATGAACTGATTAGCACTTGCCTCTAGTTTATAGATAAAACAACAACAATATAAAATATGACATACATTACTTACATAAATAAAACATTCTGGTGTTAAGAATACTGTTACAGGTTTTGGCGCTTATTCGACACAGAGTTATATCAGATAAAATAAAGGACAACTTGTCTATATCAGACATATTATTGAATAAAGGATTAATAGCATATGCTCTTTTACACACTCGTATGGATGGTTTGCTGCATGATAATTATATTAAGAAGTATTACAGCATTATCAAGTTATTAAATTTCAGACCACCAATACTTGAAGGAAACCAAAGATGAACTGTGTTTTAATTTTAATGTGTCATTTTCTTTTGGTTTTATTAAACAATCGATGTGAAGTTTGCTGATACAGGAGTTGCAGAGTTACTGATCTTGATTATACGACTATAACAGCTCTACATTTGTCTCTGTCAGTATCGTTGCACCATGCAGGCATAGTCATTTCATAAGCTAATGCGAATAGTATTAGCGTTGTCTAGCGTTGTCTATTATTTCATTCAGTATTTGAGCTTGTATCACTTTACAGACTTTCTTCTAGACGCATGAGATTGTCACGAGTTCTCTCCCCTTCTATACCCCTTTTATAATATAAGTATATATCGTTTACAAACGAGTATAACGCTTTTCACAGCTGACCTCTTTCCGCAGATAAATCGCACGTCAAACATCAAAATATGAACACGGATGAACGGATTCTAAGCATGAATTATTTATCTTTCAAATGACCCCTACTTTATGCAAATCCGTCAAGAATTGGCGAAGTTCTCATAGGAAATGTATCAAAATGCACACAAGTCAAAAACCTCTTCGATTTGCTTTAACACACGAATACGTCAAAGAACGCATCTTTCAGACCGACTTTTCCGCTAACTTGACACCGATTTATCTTCCTGTATAAATGCAGGTCTGAATGTGATTGTATTCAGTATAATTTATATAGATATCTGTGAATAACTGTTCTTGATTATGTCGTAAAAAAAGTATTTCAACATGCATACTTGCACCAAGGCAATAAGTGATCTTACAGAAAATCTCAAGATTACGATTCCTTAAAACTGAAATGCGGATGACCCTGAAGATGCCAACGAGTGCATTTGTTAAGATCTTAAGAAGTGTAGTATCACCATAGAAAGGAAGCTTTAATGTAAGGTTGAAAGTTTGCGGTAAAATTTGCTTTGTATTCCAGAGTTTAGCACCAATTTTATTCAATATCTCTTGCCGAGTTGATTTATGTGAAAATAACTTATTACAGATTACATTCTCACAGCGTATAATTCCGATATGGGAGATACCTATAGTGCTTTTACGAATAAATATGTAATGATTGTTAAGCATTTGTGTTTTATTTATGATACATACAGTGCACTAAATACAGAAAGACAAATTGTTTGTCTAGAACAACTACAAGAAATAATTATGGTATCAGAATGGACTCATACATGTACAGTTGTATGGTCTGTAATCACAGCACTTCATGTCATAAAACAATGGTATCATAATATTTCAAGCAGTTGTATATTACATTAGTGAGGGTTACAGAAAACAAAAAGAAATTCAAAAAATGCTCAGGATTATAAAATTTGATGGTTATTCCTGTCTCACAACAGGAATCCTCCTTAAGTCGTGGATATTTCGAACTTGTCGACGAGTGTACGCGAACTAAGTGACCCGAATCTGTAACCAAAATGTCAATGAGAATACAGCACGGAAAGTTGAACACCTGAACTGTTTTCTCGATGATAATCTCGTCATTATGTACTTCCCTCTCTCTTTCAGCTTTTATATCGTCAAGAAAAAGTCGATTTTCCCAATAAATGTCCGTATGCTACCATAGTAAAGTCTAAAACCAACTGCAAATGTTAGGTTTTTGGTCCATAACTATCATATTATTTTAAATATTTCATTTACAGACATTTTATCTGACATTAAATACTCCGAACGTTATTTTTAAATTTGAATATCTTTCACACCAAATGGGTCTATAAAATGGTAAAACAAATTTATGTTCGTTATCCGAATGTGATAAGTTTTTAAACATGTGTTGGATAAAAACGGGAGTTTTATTAAATATTTACGGATAAGAACCAGAACGATGAATTTTTGGCAACACTCGGAGAAATGAAATCAATATTAAAGTCACTTAAATTGAAATGTATGCTCATTTCCCCGTGGCCGGCTAGTTTAGTTGTTTGCAGATTGATCAATTGTGTTGTACATTCCTGAAGAGGATGAAAATAAAAGTGAGGCGCTGGTTTAAAACTCAAAACAATCGACATAAGTTGTTGTATACTAACAAATATAATCGTCGCAAGAACCTGTCCTGAGACATAAATCATATTTATGTAATGTACGATACACTACAAACAGAAACCATGGTTTGAGCAATTAATTTTATTTATATAAAGTAGACACAGAAGATAATTTGTATACTATCTTACAAAGTAATTGATATAATGGCTGTCGAGTTGGAACATTTACATAACATATCAACTGTCGTTATTTGAAGTTCAATGTAAAGTTCGTTACATTACCCTACGTTTCGTTGGTCGAGACCAGCACTTTTCCATCTTGTCGTCATAATAACGAATAGAAAGAACTCAATATATTCTCTATAAGTGCAAAGATGTAGTGTATTAATTTGATTTGACATATTCTTATCTCTGATATTTCAGATTGAAAAACAAACATTTATATTGTACATTGGTATACCAATGATGTTTCCTTTGAAATAAACTTTTGAAATCACACACACGATGGTTTTCGTTAGTAAATAGGAAGATATATGTTATACTTTAAACTGGTACAGTTGTTTCCTGCAATAAGTAATGTGCTTGTAAGTATATGAATATCTTAGTAAAATCATGTAATGCACGCTAAAGAGGAATCTTTCAAACGCACATTGGGTTTTCTCATAGAACTATTTGACCTATTTTGTGACTATTCTTGTTTATTGAAGATATTGTATTACGTAAACTAATATATGATCGCATTTTAAAAATATTAAGATAATAAAGTGGTGAATTTGCTGAAGTTATGGATAAAATGGATAAACTTCGTAGAAACTTGGGCGATATTTGTGAAAGTTAATATTTACTTTAGTATGAAGCTCCTTTGTGTGTGTGATAATGTATTAATCTTCTTTTAGCATTACTTAAATACGTTTAAGTATAATTGTCATTTATGCACCAATTCATACTAAATGTAGGGTACATTACATATCTGGTAAGAAAACATATACTTAATTGCTAGCATTACCACAGTCAGCAGACTTCACTGATGCTCATGGTGCTTTCTGACAGAATGAAACGTTTGCGATTTTTCGTCAGTAGAATACCAATTGTTTTGAGAATAAATGACAAACAGGAATACATACAAGTCTGTTTCTTTATAGCTTTAATATTTCACAATAACAACACTGGACCCAACAAATGAAATCCTTGTTATGACTTCTTGATGAACAAATGTCTAATCATTGACTTGTATGTATTCAGTCATCGCGCTAGCAAGCATATACTGGTGAATAAGTAAAATCAATGACTGGTCATGCGTTCATACTGAGAATATATTCTCACAGGTTAATACACGTACTTAGTGAGCAATTCAGAATTTCTTCCATTTCCAATGTACATACATGTATATAATGTTTATAGTATTAATTATACTGATGACTTTTTGTCAAATGAATTGTAATAAGAAAGTTGAGGTCGACCAGCAAATGCCACATAAAAAGTGAACCTAAATCACAAGACGGCTCGAAAAGTAAGAATGTTTGGTCATGTTTCATCTCTCCCCACACATGTGTTAAAAGTCTACTTCGGACGCCTATAGTATCATGTTATATGTGATACATTGATTGTTACTATTTAATGATAGAATCACTTTGAATAGTATCATTATGTCTCCTCTTTTTCTGCACTTTTATACAGAACACACAACCTAACTCCGACACGTCCACATCTCCAAATCTAATTTATTGAGCACTGAACTTCAACTACAAACGAATATTAATGGAATGTAAATTTTCAGATGTGGTGAGAAATATTTGTCGCTGTTATATTCCAAATTTTATTAAATATTTCGAAATTTACGAGAATTGGGGATTGTATATGTTGCCGGCTGCTTCGTACGAGAATGTTTATTGATGGAATATCAGTAACAGCAATATTTAGCCAATATTTAGTGAATATAATATACTGTTAACTGCAGAAAAAAGATGGAATGATTAAACGCTCATGTTGACTTTACTCGAATCAAACATAATTATGACACGGAGTATGGTGAACAGAAAAATTCAAACATCAATTCAAAAGCTGATCCCATTATGAACATTCGCCATCGACTGTTTTCCTATTTTAGTGGCCATCACATGATTACGTTTGTTGCAATTAAGTTGTTAATAGTTAAAACAAACACAAACAGACTTTGTGTTTGCATTCCTTAGCTCACATGAGCATTCAGTATTTTGTGATCTGTCTTTGACCATTGTTCGTCTTCCGTCAATGACGTCAACATTTATTCTAAAATGACATTTGACCTTAAACTCGAATGTCTACATTACTGTCATTTCACGAGAATGGCACTTGGATGGATCTTTACAAACTTGTTAACATTGTACATTGATACAATTTGATGAACGTAATAGAAAACATAAAACATACAAACATAAATTAATGATTTTATAGCCATAAAATGTCAACCTCAAGTCTGTAGATTGGACAAGTATTTGCAGCTATAGTTGCCAGCCTGGGCATATAAAGAAAATATTCTGTCGCAATATCATGGAAACTTTCAGGTCAAGTGGATAATCGGTAGCAATTATTGCTGTTTATCCTGGAGGTTTACAGCAATTTTCATATACTTTCCCAATCATAATACAAGGTCATTGGGGAGAAGATCTAATTATGAATAAGAAAGAGGTATATCAGTAAAGCGAGATAAATCTGCAAATATTGTATTCACTTTTGAATAAATGACTGATACAGTAGAACAGTCAATATCAGAAGGCAAACACACATTTAGAATAAAAAGAAAAGTGTGCAACTTTTACTTTTCACCCCTACGTCATTCAAGCGTTATCATTATACCGAGAATGACCTAAATTTAATTTAACTTTAATGCATCATGTAGCCAATAAAAGCTGTCACGTTTTGCTACCAAATTTGCCTATATGTTTTATCTAAATGGTTGCAAACTTTATTTCTAAGTCAGTGCACAGTTTCTTTTTGGTGTCAGTATACATAGAACATAATACTTAATTCAAACTACAGGCTTAAATGTTATATACTTATTGTCCGGCGTACACACAAAAAAAGTACATAATATATTACAAATAAATTTATATTTAGCCTACTAGCAATTAGATATTATCACCAATGTACATATTATGATGGTATAAATATTTGCATTCCATCGTCAAAAATACAAGATCGTGTTTTTAAATGTAACAGACAAAATAAGTAGTTGTATTGGTCAGTGTCATTATAATTTCTGTTGAAAAAAGACAAATGTATCTTAGCGATGCTAGAAAGCTAAGTAGCTACCATCTGCCGAAATAAAATTCAAGGCAAAACCTTATGGTGCATAATTCAATATATTATTTTCGAAAGAGGCTACAATATAAGTATCATGAATGTATTATACATTTTGATAAATCAGTACAGCCCGCATAATTTCATTATGCTGGCTAAACACAGCGGGATTGCTAATTAAGTCGCGAACGATTATGATCATGAGACGTTAAAGTGGCGTATATATAATCGGTTATAGCATGGAGCCAATATCGATCAGATCTAGGGAATCTTGCGATGAGCCAGAAAGTTAGACATGTAAGACAAAGAAAACTCGGCGAAGCTATTCGTATCGTGTGAAAAAGGTTTATATCGGAAAAATGTTTATTGAACATATCGGAAAAAATGCGAAGCGGTTATTTGTCATTTGGACAAAAATAAAGAGTTTAAAATGATACCATAAATAATGCATTTTGTTTTCTTCACACACGTAAGCATGTTTGTTAAGCATTCGTTCGTTTCTCCAATCCACGTGTCTAAATTTGAAAAGGTGCAGACCAGTGAAGATTCACAAATCAGAACTGTAGCAGACAATATAATAGGGAAGAGGCGTACGCAGGTATGAGTCGCAAGACCAAACGGACTAGGAGTTACACGCGGTGAGGGGTAAACCATAGAATAAAAGGTTCAGGACATGGATATTGAACACACCATGCAGTGGTTAAATATTGATATGATATTGTTTATGCGATTGTGTATGGGGTTTAATTTGTTCTAACGAGTATTTATTAGACACACTTCCTACCTTAGTAGACCTCTCAACAGTTTCATTTTGAACTCGTGCATTTATTATAGTAAACGCTTTAAAGTAGTCACTGACAATCGTTGTATGACGTTCACAGTTAGATATTTCAGCTGAATTATGCAAAAGTCTCATAGAACCGAAGGAAACACTTCATGCTGCATTATCACGCTACATCAACAATGTTTTCAGATACTTAAATACATAAAATCTTCGTTACACCACCGAGTCATGGATTGTAAATTTAACAGAATAATAAAAGGAAAATGTATTCCTCTATCATTACGTAGAAGTACATCTATTTCAAGATATATTAATGCAAGTCGATGCCAAACTGTCGAGACAGGAACTGATTTACAGGAAATGTAAACGAATAGCACAAGGAGGCCTCATTCCCACATCAGCGCATCTCCATCTTATACCAAGAGTCAAAATAAAGTATGAAATGGGGATAGGTAAAGCAAACATTGAAAGGGGGAGTGAGGGTAGTGGCACACTTTACCAAGACATTAATGAGGCTACCTTAGTACTCCAGAAATCGGGGTTCATTTATACTTCATTGTTTTCAACAATTAACCCACGGTGGTTCATGAAGAGTGTCAGTTTTCTCTGGAAATAAACGAATGAGAGGTGTCTGTCTCGCACTCCAGATGGTTTGTAGTATCTTACAGTCGTCTGTCATAGCCTACTCTACTAACCACAGGGCCCTTAACCGGATATGGATATACAGTTTTTTATGTCCAGAACAAGTTAAAAAAAATTATCGCTTCGTTATCCAAAGTTTAAATTTTAATAGATATACTTGGATAATATTCCATACAATTCCTCCCCACACTCCCTAGGAAAACAAAGGTCTACAGAACATAGACACCGAGAAGGTACAAGGATAAACATCAGCATAAGACACATTAGGGAGTGTAGAGGTGTAAGGGCAAACATAAATAGGAATGGGGAAAATGGCTATAGTCTTTCCCATATAGTATTCCCACGTTTCAGGAAGAACAGGAAGAGAGTAGCGGATTGTGATAAGAATGTTGCTAGTAAAGAGATAATAAAGAGACAGTGGTGAGAATAGAGGAGACAAGGATAGAGGGGTTCGTGACAGGAAAGCGGATGAGAAAGTTGTAGTGGAAATTGTGATGGAAAAGAAACGGGCAATCAGTGATAGGACTGGAGTATGCAATTGCCTAGAGTTAGTATATATAGAAATATTGATGGACTTGATATATACGAGGACACTATTGAAATTGGAGATGTGGAGGCGGTGGAAGTAATGAGGTTTGGACGACAGATTGACGAAGATAGTGGAATGGAGGACACAAGTAGAAGCACATCCGTATCTAGAGGACTTGCGTAGGAAATTAGAGCGAGAGCATATACTATTCTGAAAAGGGATCAGTGTCGGTGTTCCATTCAGCGAGACAGGAGTTTACCTCTATAATGGAGCTGGATATTAAATGAATGGGCAGATTTAAACTGTGCTTGCCTTCCACTGATTAGAAAACTCTTACACCGAACCAAACACATATGGCATATGAATATGCTGCCCTATTACTGTAAAAAAGGAAACTTACTGTCTTTCCTTCCATATCAAAGAAAGCTTTCTTGACCGTGGATGGGGAAGGAAAGCCCCATGCGGAGGAAAGGGACGCAGATAAATTTGCCGGAAAGATCCCCCAGTTTAATTACATATGTCTTATGTCAGGGGTGTAGCGAAGGACGAGATTCGTGATTCACATACATCTTTGAATGTAGAGTTTAGAGAGGGCAGACAGGTAGACTGCCACTGACATGGTAACTCACAAGTTACACTCCGGTGACCCCCGGTGTATTTATGTTGTCATTTTATGAGTATGTTGATGTATTGTACGTTCCATGTTGCGATGTTGTTCTGCGTGCGCGCAAGCTTTATCCCCTATAATGGGGCACTGCATTACTTAAGTTAGCCAGCTTTTTGTGATTTAGTTATTTAATACTATAACACCCAAACCTTTCGTTACAATGCATCATTTTAGCAAGTAAGTGAAACATTTATGTTAAACACAAATTCAGCAAAAACATCATGCTTTTTTTAAAGAAAATGAAACAGAGTGACTTCATTACATACTGTCAAAGACGTTGTCGTTGCCGTTGGTAACCATTTGTTTTACTTGCAAGGCAAAACTCAACATTGGAAAACTGAATCTGCACTTAATGCACTAAATAACATGCTTGGCATATTGAGAGTTTTAATAAGGGAGCGGGAAGAGTATTGAGAGGTACTCTTATATGCCTAGCGAGTTACCATATCATGCGTCTGTGTTTTATGTTATCAGAATACATGAAATGTAGAACAACAGCTTGTTATAACAATTACATGTCGTTTACATCTTGTGGATACCATATACCCTGTCACCAACCTTTATAACTAATACTCTCTATAGAAGAGCGTAGTACGAGCTACAATTTATTTTCATAAATATCTTGGATGTAATGAGGAAGGAGATTACTCATTGTTTACTTGTTTTACATTCAGCGAACAACACGATTTCGATTGTCTTCTCTGCATGTCAAATTACAAGAGATGTTCATTTTTTCTCACTACCAATTTATCTTCTTTTGCAAGTAACTTTGCAAATTGACATTCTACGCTTGATAGAAACATAAACTTTAAAGCGTTAAATGTTATTAAAATTTCGTCGTTGCATGTGGATTTGTTGTTTATTCTCTGAGAAGTTCAATTATAAACTTAACATGTACTGTACTGCCGCCTTTGGATAAATCAAGTACAACTACTAAATTCCGCAAATTCTAGTGAAGTATGCCTTAAGATCATTGGCTTAGACAAATTTAGGTGTAATTTTATTAAATTTCATCACCAACTGTCCAATGTTATGTTCTTTCGGTATTTAAAGTTTCATTTATTTCCATCAACAAGTTTTTGACAAAATTAAAAACATATAAAAAGTAGCGTTAGAAGTTCCTTTAAGTGTTTACTATTCCGCGCATGTATCTGTCTTGAATTCATAATACAACATTATGTTAATACTTTCCATGATCAGTTGGTACTTGAAACGAGTACATTCTATAAATTAAACAATTACTTCTGATATGTCTGATATTATATTGTCAGATGAGCGTAAATTACGCTAGCACTGTCTATTGAAATATTACAGTCATGGCTTTCATACTGAAAATTTACTTTTTTTTCGCCAATATTCGATTGCCTATATACGTTATCCCTTGTTACAAAATAACGTAAGTTAACCGAATTTATTTTTTAAATGATACCTTCGGATGAGAAAGAAAATATCAATATGATTAATAAAGGTAATCCTGTTTCTAATGCATGCATGTTTATATATCAATCGTATGGTACATTATATGCATAACCATTGAACAAAAAATACAACATCACTTTACTTGTTACAGGTCGCTCGGTCTGCTTTCTTCAGTAACTGTTGGGTTCACTAGTTTGTCTGATATTGGTTCTTATGTTGCTGTAACAAAACGTTATTAAAGAAACTAACTTTGAGATACAATGGACGTTGCTGTAATTTGTTTCATATAATAACCAATTATTATCACTACTTCCCAGATCATTATCTGTCGTGCCTAAATAACTGAAAGAACAGCCTTCGGTGTAGCCAGAATGTTATAATCTCCTAGGCATAATTAGTCAGACCAGTGTTTTATGAATTATTGTCTTATTCTGATCTACTAATGACACAGAAACATGAAAATGATGAAATTTTCTCTTGCCTTACAGCGAACTACGTGTAACATCGGCAAATCCTTTATTTTTCTCAAAAGAACAAATCGTAATTGTAGGCAAATGTTCCCATATTCTACAAACATTACATAGCGGATGTACTGGTTTCTGATTTCTCAATTCTGTTAAATGGAACACATTTCATAATATCTTTTAAGCAGAAACATCAGCCGAGGTTATGCTCTCATTTTCTTATTCCTCCAATACAAAGAATATCACGTGGAAAGAGATCACGCTCAGTATCGACCGCATCACGTATGAAGATGACAAAATGCATGCATTTTTAATATTTATACCTTTTAAATTAGCAAATGCTTTTCCATACAGAAATATGTCAGTTTCCAGTACTCATTAAAGTGCTGTCATACGCTATACAATCTCGAATGTAATGAAAATGTAACAACATGTCGGTCAGGATATTGCGTTTAAATGTACAAACAATGATTGTGCCAATAAGAAAGCTACGTCGAAAACATTCTCCATGGCACCGTTATTCAACGTTATTTTGCCTGAACATAGCCAGGCCCAAATAAAAAAAGTTTTTCATTTACAAAATTTACATCTTATTGACTTAGACAGCCATTTTGTTGAGGCGCGTCAGAAAAAATGAGCCTCGAACAACGGTACGCCATACAATGTTGTGTTATGAATGGAAAATCGGAAAAAGAGATCAAATGATGAAAAAATCAAGTGGTATAAGTGTTATTATAGTTTCCAAGGTGGACATGAAAGCACGGAGCGACGTCAACAGTCAATTACGTCACATCACGCCGCTCATGTCAAAAATCTACTGCAGAATGTGTGTCAATAGATAGCGTTTCCATGCATATTTTAGTAGGTAACATTTACACTCTTACAAGTTATACACTAGAAATTGAGTCAATAAACATCAATGAAAAAAAACAAACGATTTACGGCATCAATATTCAAGTATAGTTAGGTAGTCTTACTTTGTTTATCAAATTATGCTTAGTAATGATTCCGAGAATATGGCATGTTAATGCCTGCATACAGACACTTTGCAAAACCCTACATTTTCCTGGAGAGTTTTCTGGAACTGCAAGACAAGAGTCCAATACAGGTATTTCTTACGCTAGGTCAGGATATATACCTGTATCCAACCCGTGTATTCGAGGTTTTTGGTAAACATGCAAGACAAGTGATAATACACGAATACGAGAACGAATGTAGTACGAAATTAAATTCGTGGCTATTTGTAGTGCTTCGCACTGATTCGTAGTGGGTCGTATCAAATCGGCATATTCGTGTGGTGTTCGTAATGCAGTACGACAATTTTGAACCTGCTCAAAACATTCGTAGCGATTCTCGTAGTACTTTCTTATTTCGCATTCGTACAGCATTTGTGTGGCTATCGTACCGGTTCGTGCAAAAATTATGTATACATCGTACTATTCGTAAGGCATTCGTAGCTATATTGACATGAATAAATAAATGTTTTGGTGGTCATTTTTGTTTTTTGACTTCGACAAGGTAACACCACAATTATAGATAGGCATAGCATCAATCTTCTGTATGGCATAGCAGCTCTTCAGTGTGATATGTACATAGTGTTCTGGCCATGGCCAAACTGGTGGAAGGGAACCGAAGAAATCGCTACTGCGACGACCCGTGCTGGGACAGTATTAACGGTTCGTTGCAGAGTTGAGATCAGAAGATATTCCTGCATTACGTAACTTGTACATGATAATGGAGCCTCTAATGTTTCATGAACTTGTAGATTCAGAAGTGAAATGATCGTTTTGCACACGACTCGAGCGAATTTTGCACATTTCGTGTGGGAGCGCCTTGATATCGTATTAGGTCTTGTAAATTCGTACTGCACTCGCACTGCGTTCGTAGTTATTCGTACAGATTTCTACCGGGTTCGTGTGACATTCGTTTTGGAATCGAGAGTTCGCATTGATTCGGCTTGATCTTAACGTGTTTTTGATATAATCGCAACGGTTCGTGGAGGTTCTTACCGCCGGCGGGTTGTATCGAAAGGTCTGTGGTTTTTCAATAAACACCGTGTCAGGTCGTAGGACCTTACTTTTGCAACAGTTCGTGGACATTCTTACGGTATTCGTCTCATTGTGATAGTGGCTTAAATGCGGTTTCAGGAAGAGATGATGTTTTAAACGACTGAATGGAAATGTTTACCTTGGCTGAACAAACGGATGCAATATATCTTTTTGCCATCTCGTATCGTGGTGTATAGAATTAGGTTGGCAATCGAATTGAGAACATAAATAGAGAGGCTAAATTTTAAAAAAAGAACAAGAGGGCCTCTTTCAAAGATGGATACATCGTTCTGATTTGCTGTATAAGTCAGTAAAAGGACCTACACACAGATTTTAAAAGTGTTAACTTAGACATTATTATCGTCATTCCGTAAAGCACTGAATACATTCTGACCAAACTTCACAAGAAAGATCCTACGGTGGTCCTATTTAAAAGTTATATAAATGGTTAGTATGCTGCATAAGTAAGTCAAAATAGCTAAAAATATACTTCAAAATGGATTATCACGGTCACATTTTGAAATAACCTGCCATAGCTGTTCAACGATTGGAATAACATTTCAGTCAATTGCTCTAGCTTGAAAATCAGGGTCAGATTTTAAGTAGTCGTATCTAAACTTTAAAAGTAATCATTCAAACAACAGTTTTGAAGTAACCTATGTCAGTTTATTGGCTAATTCAGTCAATATGGCAGTGTATTCAGATGAGCGATATAGGACTATCATGGCCCTCTTGTTTAATGAACGAGCTGATCTGCTCCCATCATTGATAACCTTTATATAATGAACGAAGCGGCATAAACATCACGTTATAATCGCCCCTCATCAAACAGACATAAATTCTTCGTTTTCATGAACCGTGTATAACTTCGAGATAAGAGCATTGACGTATTATGTAATAAACACATGACGGAGCAACTCGAGAGTAAGGCAATGCAAAGACTCACAGCCTTGGAACTGTCAGTAAGACTACTAGTTAAACATAATGTTAATCTCACACGTAAGAGCCATATTCATATTACCAAACGTGTAATGTATACTTACAACACATATTGACCACGATGTTAGACGTTTTATGTATCAAAGCGTCAACTTCGAACATTTGGAGGACATAATTTTCATACGAGAACAATAATTCATCACTTATAGCACAGGACCGACGACAAATAAGCAAATTTGTATGACTAAACCAGAGAAAAGAACTGGTGCTGACTTTTATTTATGTCTTGAAATCCAAATGCAATATCATCCAATTTATTTCCCAAGGGTGATTTATGTTTCGTCTAGAGATTCACTAATTGTTAATTGTTTCCTCATTTTTTGCCATATTGTCTGTGACAGCCAGAATAATAAATATGTGTAACGAAATCCTAACTTGGGAATAAATAATGGTCTCAAGATTGTAAATGTAACTTCAGATATATTCATTTGACATTTAACGCGTGCGAATAAAATAACCCGGATTAGATGTGGCCCTACAGAGCGTCAATTGAACAAAACTTTACTATGAATTGCATACACGATATTGTTTTCATTGTTTCGGCACAGCCGTACTAACATGGATTTGCTACTTGCATATTAGTGTAATGTAAACCAATCAAATCTTATGTTAACCACTAAGCTAATTTCTCTTCAACCGAACAACGTTTGTAACCTTGATGCGGATTGAATAAATTTTCGATAAGGGGGTACCTTACCTTACCGAAATCCATTTACCACTACCAAAATACACTTCTAGTACAACATCAGCATTTTAGATTGCTAATTTATTATTATAATATTAGATTGATTTAAATATACCGAGAACAAATCTACGGAAAATATTGCATATTAAGAGAAATATAGACGATTACGTCTCCAGTGAATTTCGGTAAGGTAACGTACCGTTCGATAAGGCCTATATACATGTGTGATTACCAAACCGAAAAACATTCACTTGTTTATTATTATGTATTTTGTCGTCCGAAGCAAAGTAATGCACACTATTATTGTAATGGTGTTATATTTGCAAAGAAAACATATTGTTCAAGATAGAGGCGTTATTCTTATTATTGTAAACATGACAATGTTGTATAAAAATCAGATGAACATATACGTATTTGCCTTAACAACTGCGTCTAAAAGTAGATCCATAGTATACCTTATATATTTATCTAGTGAGCACTGTTGCAAGACAATCCCTCGGTGTATTGGTTTAGTCAGCTATATTGATATATATCAAGTTTATTAACTTGAATCAGTGATTTTACGACTGATACAATGAGTAATGATGAACTATATTGAAACAGACTACTGTCTATGACTAATCTCACTACGGAATTACTTTTTTCCAATCTCCTACGAAGTCATCTCCCCTACACGTTCGGAGATCCTATTGTGTAGCATAATCGAGTGACCAGCAATCGTCACATCTCGGCATTTTCTAATGTTGCACAACAAACCTTAACCTTCAGATTGCAACTAATTTGCTTGCTTCAGATTGCGTCGACCAACTTTTTTCAAGATATTTCTTGTTACATTATTTAACGATAAATAACGATTTCGTTAAACCAGAATAACAAGAAACTCAGTTATTCCTCTAAATAAGGTTCTATTATGGCCACGGAAGTATTTTTTTATTGAGCGCAAACTCCACATTTCATATCATTGTAATGATGTATATGAAAACTATATGAGCTAAATGAAGTTTATGCTTTTACAAGAACATCACAGGTCCTTCAACATAGCATAGACACTGCAACTTTACTGCACACACTACCGATCTCTCATGCTTAAATTTTTTAACTTTTACTACTTACTTACAAATTGCACAAATATACATTAAAAGTAGAATTTATTAACAGTGTAAAGTTAAACGGAGTTGAACCAACACACGTCGGAGAAAATATGGAGCTACTTCACCGACAGGTACAAGATAAATTGCCCTGTCACGACACGGTTACATCCATCGCGACAGAGCTGTCTCTTGCAATAAATGATAGATATTTCCTTAACGACTTTCGTGTTAGATTTTTATTCATCTTGAATTCCAACCCAGACGTTCGCTTGGGGTGTTCACTTAAATGCATAGTCGAGACAATGTGATTGTTTTTATTGTCACCCCCCTATTTCAAATTATGTGCAATTTTTGGTACATGTCATGCTTGATTGATACTTTCATCATAAACAAAATGGCACAAACATGACTTATATGAAAATGTGATCCTTATCAAGTTTTGAGTAATTATAAAAAAACATATAAACATATGTACTTATAAATGTTCAAGAAATCGCCATTAATCATATATAATAATTATAATGGTCACCAGCTATGTTTTATATTGTTATAGAAAACACACTGTCTTGTGAACAGCAAAGCTACTGCACGCTTGATAACTTTAACAGTATCACTATTTAAAAAGAAAAACATTAACTATCAATGGCTGATGAGTGATTTTATTTGTGCATTTTGTTGAAGGACACATTTTGACTACGTTTTATCAAGATCAGGCCAATATTATGACATCCAGAGTGAATTGTGGACGTCGGACATCCAACGATCCTGAAAGCTCAATATGAGCACTTTGTGCTTAGGTTATCTTACAATAATCATTTACTATATCTCTTCAGGAAAACTTGTATAATTTTCAGAAAGTGTATCATTATTTGAAGAGTTCTAAACGTTTTAAAATTATCAAGTCTATTTGATAATATGAATGTATGATGTTTAATTTATATTGTCCACACCCAGTGTAAATAGTTATATCATTTTTTCTTACTGCTTACTACAATTTCTTTTTCTTTTTAAATCAAAGAGAGGCTTCAATACTGTTGCGATAATTTGTGCCCAATCACTTTGTATTAAAAATAAATGCACTGACGTATCATTAAACTTAATCATTAACAAGGCGGAGTATCGGGCATTAAAAAGACGTGGGGAACAATAAAGAGACAATAGAAAGTTTATGCAAAATAAATTAGTGTTTCGCAAATTTAAATAGACAGTGAAATGTTCTCAAACATAAATACAAACAATCACAGGAGAATGATTGTGTAACAAGCATGTTTGAATGTCTGGAATATATATCTTGTTGATATAGAAGTGAAACATGAGTTCGTCTAGTCATTAAATATCTATTCCATTTCAGTAGAGAGTGTGTTTATACTTTCTTGATTGATTCCGTACAATATTATATGTGTGCGACAAAACAAACAAATAATGTTCATGGATGTAGCTTGCAAACAATAATATTTCATATCATCAATGTAACTGTTTGCGTCTTTACTATGTCTTGGTTTTTGCAAAACGCCTTACTACGCTACCCTGCTAATTGCGAATAAAGCTGCCATGATAATGTTAGATAGTCTAGTAACACTGGTTCCAACAAAGCAATGTTCACATACAACACAGGCGATGGTGCGATATTGTTTACGACACAATTGACGTAAAACAACACATCATGTTTTCAACAGAAATAGGCAATGTCGTATCACTGAAAGTAGCAGTTTCAAACATTAATGCTTCCTTGTTTTTCAATAAATACAGAGCTTATATTTAAGCGCCTTCATAATCAGGAAAGTATTTGTCTCGTAACTTTTGTTTGACATTCAATTTCCGTGCATTGTAATGGGTTGTTACAGAAACAATTCCATGTGGAATGACAACATTTATTATATCCATGCGTTATATAAATCGAAAACAAATATTTATATTTATAAATATATAACTTGTGGAAATTATTAGAGTTGTCAAGAATTTCCATTTTCCAGTTTGAATGTTGAAAGTCATTACTTCAAAGCTTGGACGGGTTATCATCAAAGCGAAATGGCCTCACTTCAAAAAGGGGATTTGTTCAGGAATGTTATGGATTCCCAGAATAAACCGTAGTGTTTTATGTTTCTACTCGAATACTTACTCGAGTTGCACGATTTTATATCTCAACATTCTCCTTGCTTGATTTATTGAACAGACATTTATTGAAATCATTGCACTTTGCCTTACTCTGGATCGTAATAAAATCAGTATGAAATGTTGTGTAACATGTTCGATTAACAACATAGTATGGTGCCATATCCAACCAGCATATCGTCAGTATGGTGTTTCAAGTTTGTTCCCGAATTGATGACATTTTGCTTTGACATCATTGTGAAATTGAAATAAGCATGTGAAATCAACAAAATCACATACATTCAAATATTGACTTGTTGATTGTTAAATGAAACGGGAAAATGTCATTGTGTTTGTGATTTTGCTACGCATATCCACTCATGATAAAGGACATCTAAAACTACAAACCTGATTTTACACGTACATAAATAACGACAGAGAGATTAAGTTGCTACAGGGATGCAACACAGAGCTCCGTGTACAAGGGTACATACGCTAGGGAACAGTGGCACAAGGAATGGCCAACCAAAAACAATGGGTGGTAACAATTACACAATATACAGACATAAAATGATAGTAAAAAAGTGTATCATCTTGGAACGTTCAGTGACAAAAACACTAGAGGGGGTTTTGAACCTGGTTTAAGTCTGAATACAGATTGTCTGTACTATTGTATAATAAGGGAGATAATTAGTGGTTAACACAGTTAAAACAATCATCTAGTCGGCCTGTTTTTTTAAAAAACAACTGATATAAAATTGATGTACCACGTCGCATTATTCTGCAGGAGCTCTACCGCTCGTTTTATAAAATATTTATTGATTTATCTATAACACCTGATGCTGTCTGATTGAGTTCATTGTTTGATAAAACAATGGTGTCGGAATCGTTATTGTAACATTGATGCTATGCTATTGTAATCGCAGTAAAATTATTGGTTTCACAACGCATTTGTAACTGCCGAGTAACGCAGTAGGTCGCTAGGACTCTATGCAAGTTTATATTGTTCTGTCATCTTGGATGGCTTAGGTTCGAGATTTGTCTCGATATATACGAAACATGCAAGGGCATATATCAGGGAAGTACAATAAGGTACAGTGTATACAAAGACTGTATACAAATCCAAGTTAAATTAATCAAGACGATATAACGTTTAATCAAATTCAAGGTATCTGAAAAACATTTTAATCACAAATTATATTTCTGTTTTCTCCTAGTCGATTACTGGCCTAAGACTCATAGTTGGTGATAGAGCAGAAATCAGGTCACACTATCTTCGTATGTTTTTCTGATATAAACACAATTACCTAATACAATTCATGAAATAAGTCATTTTCATTTAGCAATTGATTTTCTACTACTTTTCCTTTTAATTGGAACTTGCATAGTTTGCCTAATTAAATACTAAAGTAGACGCCTTGTAAGACTTCCCTTTCACTTAATATATATTAGGTATTTTCTTAATTATTAGTAGGTATTCAGTCTTTTCGAATAGAGCACTGGTTGGAAAATAAAGAAGACTGATATTCGGTCAACTTAAAATCCAGAACATTTTTTATCAAAGACATATCATGATCATTCACGATTTGTGTGTTCTAAAATTGTTTCGGTTGGTGAAATATACCGACAAAGCGGTAATGAAGTTTCGTACGGTCGTTTGTTTATGTTTAGCGTGACATTTTATCGACGCCAGATATCTCACAAGTTCCATTCGGTACACATGTTAAAATGAATACATAATTCGGGCAGGATATACAATGTACAAAGGGCGAAGCCACCTAAAACACACACTGAGACACGAAAATATGTATACTTATAAATAAAGAAGTCGAGTAGAAGATGTCACTTGTGAAATACGCAGCCGCCAAAAAGCATACGGAGACATTTCACTATGTACATACGTGTATATGCGGCTGATTACGACGGAAAAGCGACACAATACATTAACATACATGATGAAAGAAATAGGAAATCACATCTGAGGTTTAAGTATTTTTACAGACTGTTCCAAGGCTGTAAAACGCTGTATGGTTATTATTTTTATTTGTGTTTAGATGTACGTTGGGTTTTCATTTTACCTGTGCGGTTCTTTCAATTTATATAGTGTGCATGTTAGTTTCTCACCACTTTCGGCCTACTGATATCAGCTGTATTGACTAGTCATGTGATGTTTTCCAACATTTAAATCCCCTAATTCTCCTTAGTTATCCCTTATGGTCGGCCCGGTCATTCCTTGCGCCTCTGTTCCCTTACGTATTTACCCTTGCATCTCCACAAATGCGCATGCCTTTTGTCTTATTTCCCGGAGTTCTATGTGGAGAGGCATTGTCTTATGTGTGTGGCGTTCCATGTAGCAACTTATTCTCTCTCTTTTAAACCTATGTTATGGGTGCACCCAACTTCACACTTGTGCCACCATCATCCAATTAAATTGGAAAGTATAAATAAGAATATCTTACCTGGACAACACCTTCCTTAAAATATAATGTATGGCAAACATAATTATATATAACAATACACCAGTAAAGCCAGACAAATATGTATCAAATGCCTTATCAGATGCCAGAGCAATAGAAGAGAAGCCGTTATGGGCATGACAAACTACAGAAATCAGCCGTCTTCCATCCGTTACTGTGTTTTGAGAACACATGTTTTGCGCCTGTTTGCGGAGGAATGGCAAAATGATATTTATTGCCCTGACACACTCCCAAACAATTATCATGGGAAAACGATGATGCGATTCTCCACGAGAAAATTGACAACGAAGAGTGAACAATACTATTACTGCTTTTCTTACATTCGCCATTTTTACGAGAAACCACGGCGACGTTCATGCATTTGTCGTTCAAGACATTTTTTCTCCGTCCATCAAATTTTGAACGATATGTCCCTGAATTGCTTTGCTTCATATAATTATCATACCGTTTCACGTCTTTTCATGAAGCGATTCAAGTTTCGGAATGAGGCTCTGGTGTGTGAATCCAACATTTCATACTATAAATATGACAGTTAATCCGGAATTACCAATCTTTTTCTTCAAGCATAAAATTGTTTCTCTGCCAAGGGCACACATTACGATTGATTTCAAGCCAGTGGTTATATCCTAACAAGTTTTGCCAGATGTACAGAAGCGGCGTTGTTTTAACACATTAATTTTACGAAAGTTTGCGACTACGAAAATTTAAACTATAGGCTTATTGCAACTGAAGGATAAATGTGGCGATAATGATTATCATCATGGACTGTTTTAGGGAGGTCGGCTTTAATGCAATTGTGCAATGAACATATATTTTTCCTGGACTTTCCATTTCCGAAAATTGGCAGGGTAGACAATTGGTAATTGGGACATAGGCTTTTAATCGTTTTTGAAAGATGCACCTTTTTTGATAATACAGGGACATGTATCAACATTCGACAGGGCTTTGTTGAGTTTCCTAGATTTACTTAATGTAAGAAAAAATATCACAATATCAAATGAATAACTATTGCAATTTGTCGATGCTATGTTTGTGAATTGTAGGTTAAAGATTCCGCAATATTAAATATGCTAACTACGTTAACTGTTTTATTATGTGTCCGACAAATTATATTTCATTTTTGTATTATTCAGATGATGTTGATGAAAACGACAGAAATAATGGCACCCGTATGAACCGACTCACTAATTCCTTCCAGAATTATTGTATGGCGTTATAGCCTGAAGGAAATACAGACACCCGTTATTGCATATACGCACCTGTTGGAATTATAAAAAAAGAGACAAAATAGCATCGATTAGTAAATACGAGGAATAAGGCGGACAGGGTGTTATTTTTTTTAACATAATTGTGTTTCTGTGCGGTATGTTTTTTTAATTCATTGACATTCATGGTAAACTGTCGTAACGCATTTCCTAAGATAACGCGCCAGCATACTTGTTAATCTTTGCAAAATAGCTATCGACAATTCATCATCTATCATATACGTTATTGGAATGTGTAGGCCGATCCTCAAGAAAGCCGTTAAAAGTCACTGTTGGAATTCTTTTCCCGACCGATGTCCTTAGTGAACGTTTGATAGAGGGTTATCATCTCCTCATACACACAAACTACTAACGTAATACTCTTGGTAATGCAAACAAGAGGCTCATTAGGGCCAGACGCTCTGCGGGCGACACTTTACACATGGACCTTTGATAAGCATAGTTCTGTAGAAGACGATTTTCAATGTTATTCCCTAAAGATAGACATGTGACCCAGGGGCGGGGCGGTTTGTGACTCTTAGTGCTTACCTTGAAGTCTTGGTAGGAGACTACTAAACAATGCTACATAGCAAAATTTAAAATTCTGGGTCATGCGGTTGAACGAGATTACTGAGGAAGATATCCCTATGCAAGTCTATAGAAAACATGTAACCCTGGGGAGGGGCAAGTTGTAACAACTGGGGCTAATCTTGTTAGGGGACCACACATCAATGTTACGTACCAAACATGAAATGTCTAGGCCATATGTTTCTGGACAAGAAGATTTATTTAAGTTTTTAGAATTCCCTATGTACGTATATAGAAAATATGTGACCACCGGGATTGGGTCAGTTTTGACCTCAGGGGTATGATCTAAACAATTTTGGTAGAGGCCCACTAGACAATGCTACATACCAAACATAAAGCTCTGGGTACTTTGGTTATACACACAAAGAACCGCTGTAAGTCTATGTAAACATGTGACTCCTGGGACCAATATTGACTCCATGGACATGATTCGGTCAATCATGGCAGATGACTATCAACGACCTACATATGAAACAGAGCGTAACCATTTGAACAATTTTGAAAAAAGGAACACCCAATGCACGTTTCTGTGAAGTTGGATCAAAATTGGCCGAGCGGTATAGGAGGAGATGTTGTTTAAATGAAAATTGAACGAACGGACGGACGCACACACTACGGACAATTCGCCATAACATAAGGCTTTCGTCAGTAAAACTAAAATGATAAAGTTCTTGGACGTTAATTAAGTCGATAAGCATCGCCTAGAAACGACAACGTTTCGCGCCAACGTCGTTATTTCAACGTTGTTTGTTGTATGCGGCATATGATTCTGTTTGGTCAAATTGAACACGTCATTTATATGCAAAATGCATGCGCTTTCGAAATTTTTAACTCGGTCGATCAGCAAACAAAGCAGACAATAAGGTTGTCTAGGTGTGTCAATGAAGCATGTTAAGACGTGCCTTGTTCCGTAGTATTTCGTTACGAACAAGAACGGAAAATGGAGTTATCCAAAAATTAACAAGGAATAAGTACCCAAACATTTAATATCTATATTGGATATCAACCTTCGTGTTGGTAGCTTTATTGTTTTCCTATGTTTTGCGTTCTAACGTTATTTGGGAAGGAAACTCGTGCATATGAATCAAAAGCTTTATAACATACAATATGGCAAATATTCCGGAGCAAAATGAAATTGTACAATCAGCATTCATGAACCAATGACAAAAACATCATAGTGAACTATTTCATTAACACATGAGAATACATACATATACATAGCAACCAGGAATCAATGACAGAGCAACCATCATAGTGAACTATTACATTTAAACATGAGAATACATACAACATGTATAATCAAAATACAGGAATCAATGAAAAAAAAACAGTATAGTGAACTATTGTATTTAAACATGAAAAATATACATATAATCAACATACATGTGTACATGAATCAATGACAGAGCAATAAGCATAGTGAACTATTACATTTAAACATGAGAATAAATACATATAATTAACACACGTGAATCAATGACAGAGCAAATACCATAGTGAACTAATACATTAATCATGATAATACATACATTTAATCAGCAAACAGGAATCAATGACAGAGCAAGCATCATAGTGAACGAACAATTTTATTAACCAAACATTGAAGACATAAGCATACATACATAGCAACATTAAACAATATACCTGGATCAATAATAGAACAAGCGTCATGGTGAACAAATCTCATTAATCAAACATGAAGACATGCGATTATGCCCATACAAACAACGTTCATCAATGACAAAAATATCACCATGACGAACACATTTACGCTTATCATATATTGAAGACATGAGTATACATAAATTGAAACAACATACATGAATCAAGTGACAAATACATGGCTAAACAAACAACGAACTATGATATTTTGCCAACATTCACGTAGTCGCCTTATCAATCTCCTAACCACATACATTTGTAGATATAGCAATAATATGGTAACAGGGCTAATAAATTGAATTGACTATCCGAAATCAAGTCATGACACTGCAATCTGCTGAATTACATCTCGTATCAGCTAGCAATCCTTCGATGTGAATTAACGATTTACAATAGGCTTATTGCATATATTATTATCCGAGGAAATAAGAACCGAGCGTCTTCGTAGTATAATCACTTCCCTGATAACAGGTCGACAGTAGAGAAATATAATACATCGTACCAATTACCTATAATAGGTGGACCAAAGCACGAGTCCAGATTAGGTAAAGAAGCATATTGAGTATTAACAAGGCTTTCTTAGATCTTTGGTTTATAATTTATCCTAGGTAATCAGTTCTGTACTCCATCTTTCGTTAGGACAACCTTTCTGACCTCTTTACATATGTAGATCAGAAAAGTTGCCATTTAAAGCATTAACAAGATTTTTCTATAATTTGGCCAAGTGACCTAGTTTATTTTACTTTACAGTTCCTATATTGCGTAAGGAATATTCCGACCAGTTCGTATGTTGACTAGGGAGGAAATTCTGTCGAGTGTTAACTAAGATAGTTTTTTCTCCGGAGGTCTGCGTGGGGAGGCACTGTCTTATGTATTTGGCGTTCCCTGTTGCTACTTATTATCTCTCTTTTACGTAAATATGACATAGTGAATTACTTTTGCAACCAATAAGAAATATCTAAAAACTGAGTAATATTGTACGCAGGGTTTGTTTGGTTGGTTAACTTTCGAGCAAGCTTAAATGTCTGTTTTACACTTAAGAACATCTTTTTTTCATGCGTCATGTGACATTTCTGCCTCAACTTTTTAACTCATTTTAACAACAGTGGATAGCTGATGGACAGAGTGTAATGGGAAGTCACATTGAGCATCAAATAGTTGCGCTTGTTGGGTAGTACAGCATGAAAGAAACGGAAATGTGCCATGGCATAACGACAAACAACGATTCCTTAAAACGAAATTGAGGATATTCAGAATAGGAATAATATAAGCGAACTTAAAGGTAAATAGTCTTAACTTCTATCAAAATATGAGAGCATCAGCGGAATAACCAGAGAACAGCTAAACTCCATGTTTCAAAGTGATCTTACAAGTGGTGCGTTTCATGTTAGGATCGGTACAAGAAGCAGTTATGTTGCTTTTCAGAATTTTGAGAAAAATGCATGCTAAGGACTTCATACAGTCGTCCTCTAAAACATGCCATTGTGGCTTTTCTTAAAAGTTTCATGGAACTGCAAAACACGAGTCCACTAACTCGGCGCGTAGGTCAGGAAAAAAAATACCGGTATCGGGCACTTGGATGTGTGGTTTTAGGAAACATGGACGAAAAGTGACAATGCAGTGTTGTAGAGTACATCTGTATGAAGGTAAATGTCTTATAAGTAAGTAAAGTAAGTAATCAATTTTTCATATAATAGTGACATGTGTATAAGCATCTCAGTATAAACATAAATACATAAGTAAACAAACACCCGGCCCTATGGGCGTATAAGTCACCTTATAAATATAGTATCTTAATCACCGATCATTTATATTAATAACTGTAAAAATAAATAAACAAATGTTAAATAGTTAACAACATGAATACAATTTTTAGTTAATGCACATACAATTTAAGAGTACAGAATTTTTCGACTGGTCATATAGGCTTGTACAAGAAATTAGCTACGAGTCTTGGCTGGGTTAACATGATGTGATTTAGTGGTTGTTCAACTTGTAAGACAATAATTGTACTAAATGATTTATTAAACTTATAATGTCTCAAATTTCGGTAAATTCACAATCGAACAAGAAATGTATTTCACTTTCTACAAATTATTAACACCAAACTTGCACAGTCTTTGTTCTGGAGTTTCTCCAAAGTATCGACCTGTCTCTATTCTTAAAGGTAAAATGCCAGTTCTGAATTGAATACGGATTGAACGTCCATTAATTAAATTTGTGGCGTGAGTAAAGTTTAAAACTGATATATTGTTAAACTCAGTCGATAATTCAAGCGTTGTCATCACTTGCTGTAGGTCACTAGACCCATTATTTCTGCATTTCATATAATCAATATTGAAAACTTTCTTTGTACCTCTGTTGTCGTCCATTACAATGAGTCTGTTCGACATGCGAATCATCTTCCCCCATCTACGATACATACATGGTAACCGACCCAATCATAGCAAGAATTGGTGTGAAAACGATGTACACCAAGATGGTAACATATGGCTCTGTTCTGGACATCGGGGCTGTTATTTGGGGCTGAGGTTATTTGTTCTAAAAACGAGAGCTGACTATTCCTTGATAACCTACTAGCGTCCTACTACCTTTATAACGCTAAACAAATTATTGGTAGCAATTTGAATGTTCTTTCTTCGTTCGAAATCGTCCTCAACAAGTTACCCTATCAGCGACCTCAATTGCCCTACATTTTGATACAGAAGAACGTTCGTTAAGCTTTTAATATTGTCACGAGTGTGTTTGTGTTATATGCATTCAATCAACCATGTGTTACTTCTTCCTAAAGTTCTTTCGGAAGGGAAATTTCACAGGAATCGGTATACGAGTTCGCAGAACGAGCAAGTGTTTTGTGACTAGTACGATTTAACCTGACGTTCATCATTATATAGTTTAGACGTATTATTTCTTAGAATCGTTAATTTCCTCCAACATTCAGTTGTTGTTAGTGTAACGTGAGCTGTCTATGCAATAGCATTTGAACAAATTAAAGAATTAATACTGCAATTTAGGCTGCATACAATAGACAGTCCTATTGAAGGCACTGTCTGATTACTGCAAATTAAGTCGAGTGAAATTGACGTTGACAAGACTATTATTGGCTAAAAAAGTTGTACAATTGTTTGTTATTGGAATTCGATTGTTCTCCTGTGAGACGATAATATAAGTCTCCGTCTTTTCATCACGTAACGGTGGCATAAAACCGCACTAATTGAGTTTAAAAATCATCGGAAATCCGACAAATTAGATTTGAGATTTGGCACCCAGTAATTATGCCTTGCAGAACATGATTTAAGTCGTAACATACGTGCACCAACATAGTGAAGTTTTGAATTTCTTTAAACAATCTGTAGGTTGGCCACAGAATTTCCATCAGAAATGGTCCGAGACATTATCATATCTCCTGAATCATCATCATGAAGTCAATTAGGGGCCAGTATGACTTGGTTCAGATCATGCAGCCAATTCATTTCTGATCACCATCTGATAAGTCAAAAATATGAAAAACTGAAGAAGAGGTTTCTCAACGCCCAATATGTCCCACAAGTCCATCTTTAGCGTTCTAAGTTAAAACTGACATCATAACATAAACGAATAAAATTTCTATGAAATACATGGAAATCTTTTACATGAAAACAAACGCTAAGGCATTCTTCTTTATAATCCATCAACTTTTACATTCATTTCTATATGTAGATCTATTCCAAAAGGGAATATGGATATTGAAAATCTTTGGTAGGAAGAGTTAGAGGAATTGGCACTGATATATTCGGTAGAACACATTAGCTACATGGTAGTTTCCAACAATCAAAATGGCCTTTCATTTCACAAAAAATATTTTCATTTTGTTCCATACTGACGGGATTCTAAATCGAAAGTAGCCTGTGTTAGACGTCAAAATAAAAGTAGGGGTTTCGACAAATCATACAGGATGTTCAAGTTTATCATTTTGATTACAAACAGGGAACGACAGTAGGTTTCATTATATCAAAATAGAGCTTTTCAAACATGTTTTTATGTCAGAAATGGTCTCATTCAGTAGTTTTATGCCTTGACTTATTCAGTAACAGGCCAATATCGTCGAGGAAGTGAGGAGTTAAAGGTCTTATTTGTTGCAAATTAAGCTTCTTCTTTGGCAAGAATGTCATTCCATACTAAATAAGTAAAAAGGGTTTTTAACATACAATAATTTCGTAAAACATATAGTGCCGCTTTGAATGGTAATAAGGAGGCCATATCATGTGTTGCATTGACTTGGTTTAAGCTTATGGAAAATTAGAAAAGATCGAAAAATTTAAACTGTAAGACACAAAAGCCAATCACATCTACACCAATTTTATTGCCAGGGAAATATTAAGTTGCTTCAGGAAACGCCACATACATAAAACAGTGCCTCCCGACACAGACCTCCGGGAAAACAACAATCCATAAAACATAAGGCACTTGAGGAGGCTTAAGGGCACATACATAAGGGAACAGAGGCGCAAGGAATGACAAGTCAATGCAATGCGTGGATTAATCGAACAGAGTGGACGAAATCATTCACACAAAACGAAATGAAATTTATACCCGAATTATCTCCATAAATTTGTAATTATTTGAGATGAGTTATGCAAATGTCCTCATACATTCGCACAAACTTCCACAATTTAGCTAAATTTCAGTATTGGCGACCGTTGGAACAGTCTTAATTGTATAAACACAAATTATAACAGGCAATATAACATATTTCAGTTTCGCATGGTCTTTTATCATACAGGGTCTGTTGAATTTGATATTAAACATACGACTGCAAAAGAATGTAAATTTCAACCATGAACAACAATTTTATGTAGAAGAAGCGGGAATATATTGGTCTGCGCAGCATTGGGACAGTATAATGAAATACTTTATATGAACGAAACGCCTTAGGGTTATGAAATAACATTTTCAATATCAGAATAATCAATTTGATACCGAGCTATTCCGTGACAAACAAGGGGTCTATACAGACTAACATGATCATACTGTTTATTTCACGAATCTGTCTCAAAAAGTGTATTACTTAAATATCTGTACATCAATCATTCATAATATAGACGTACATTTGCTTCGTTTTCTCGAAATATTAATTTATATTTTATTTCTGTTTGTCTTTGTATTAAATTCCTTTTCCCTGTCACTAGTATTTATGGTTTCGTTTAGTTAATAACTTCCCTTTTCCTATTGCCTTTGTTTAAGGTTAGATCTATTTATTTAGCTAAATTTTGTTGTTCTCTCGCATTCTGATATAAGAAATTTAGTTACTGAGAGCAAGATCAGTATAAGGCTGCTTGTCTAGTGTTGTGCTTGGTTAGATTACTTAGGCATGTTGTGGGAATATTATTATGCACGTAATCGTTCAATGATTAGTTACTGCGTACGTAGTCAATTAATGTGTAAATCAATATTGGTTGGGAGTTAATGCCAATCTAGCGGTTACATGTGAGTGTAGCTGTCCCCTGGTAACTTTTACAGTTCCAAGAATGTGGTTGTTAGTTCTATTTATGTTTCAGATGTATGTTAAATTCCACTTTCCCCATGTGCAATTTCTTTCATTTTCTTTTCTCCGACCTTTCGGCCCGTGACCACTGGCTTTCATGTCCTGTGGGTTATTCCATGTATACAAACCATCTCCTCTTGTTGTCCTCTTAACTTCTCCATGGTTGTGTTTTGGTAGTCATCAAGACAATTGCTTGATTCCCCATTTCCATATATGTTTGCCCGTGTAGCTCATCGCTAATGTTTCGCAGGCTGTTGTTTTCCTGCTGTCTGTACGGGGAGGCGTTCCCTTTCATACAAGAACAAGATACTAATTCAACAATGAACATTATTATTCTAACTCTACATGCTTGGAATTATAATTATTGTCACAACTGTTGGTACTAACCGCCAGACAACTATTGTAGTTATTAATAGAAAAAAACTAGTTCAGGGCGGGGTGGCAGCGGAATAGAGTTCTTCGAAATCAGACGTCTTTGGAGAAAAGCCTTTGCAGGGTCAGTAATGTGAGAACTGATGTGAAGGGAAAACTCTAAAGGATTTTCGAGATCTCCGTCTAATGTTATTTCCATCATCTCTTCGGTATGTAGACTGACATTTAATAATGTTATCATACACACAATATCACTCGGTCTTTATTTATGCTGTTCATCTGGTGAATTGATGTGGAATCATGAGTTATTACTGCACAGCAACTGGACAAAAAGAATAAATAACATGGAAATAAGTCCACGTTAAAGCAGTTAAAGATGTATCTGGCTCATTTGATGGTTAACTATTTAAATGGATTTGGTCCAGTATCGTTGTTACATCGGCTAATGCATCATTGATAAGAACCATTGCAATGTATAACCAATTGAAAATATCTCGTTTAATCATATTACAGAAAAAACTAGAAATATATACCGCTTGTTAAAACCACTTGTGATAATTTGTGAATATATAAACATCTTTTTAATACAGATGGTTTAGTAATAAGTTACTTCTTTGATAATGCATTTTTATTGATATTTTAACTGTATGAAATACATTTTTCCTATTTGTGTAGGTAAAGAAATAACCCCAAAATGAGCATAATATTACTTTGAAGCACTTGTTTAATTATTTTGTCTTAAATCTCTAAAGAGTGTTTGTACATGTACCAACTTAGAAAGGAAATACAAGTGAACGAAATGATGCATTCATATATAACAGCACTAAGGAAAAAAGATATAAAGAGATCAAGTCATCCCCTATTCAAATTACCCCAGTGCAATCTGAAGTCGATTTCATATTACCGCCGGGGGTAACCAGAACCCGATTTCAAATTACCTCGTGCAGGTTAGATTACCCCCTATCTCGTGTGACAATTTTCAATAATTTGAATCATGCAATTGATTTAAACGAAATTTTACAAAACAAAACAAAATTGAAAGCTAGTCCAAATAATTCAATAAATATTATTTACATTGCTGTTATAGTTGTTGGTGTTGCTACTGTTGCGGATGTTGATTTCTTGTTGTTGTTTGATGGTTGGCATTTTATTTATACAATTTGCTATTGTTCTTTTCAATTTCTTCATGTATATATTTACACATATATAAACATAACTGAGGGAATGAGGGAGGTAATCTAAAATCCTATTGGGAAGCTTTGAAATCACCTTCAAATTACCCCGGGGATTTGAAGTCGATTCCATCATACTGCCGTGTAGTCTGAACGCATTTTAAGTTACCGCGGTGACTTGAAACGGGGGGGGGGGGGGGGGGGCTGCAATCGCTATGCATAACAGGAACACATTTTCCATGACTATGCTGCGTACTTAGTGACACGTTGTTGAGTGGAAGACGTTACGTTACATCGCATCATGATTACGGTTTTGTCCGAGTTAAAATTACTTCGCGGCTTGAAATCCTGTTCGTTTGGGTCATAAAAAGACAATTTCTATAGAAGAGGTCATTTGCAAGTAAAATATAACCAGAAGGTGGAAAGATGATAAAATAGGAGTGAAGTAGGTGACAGGTTAATAATTCCCAATTGCCTTATCACAACCACAGACACCAAGTTTATAACGACAGAAACCACTTATGATAATGCCCGTCTGACCTTTGTCGCCAATACTCCCTTTTCCCGAAAATCCTTTCAAAACATTAACATTCATGTAAGGTCGAGATCGTGCATTATATCAATGAAATGCGCAAGACGAAAACTGGATTTCAATTCGACATCAACACACTAACACAAATTTACCGCTAGTTCTTAAAATAACAGTCTATACATTATCTAGCAATTATTTTCATAGTTAGCACAGAAGCTGGCACATTCACAAATTGACTTCTCGGGTACTAAATATGTATAAATGTGACATTCGATAGTCAGTCACGGTACGTCTGGTAATAGTCAACGTTAAATCAACGGTATAAAGTAACTACCATTCAATAAACATAGATAATAGTACTAAATACAATTCTGTTATTTTATATAGCTCCAAGATCAAACGTGTTCACCTTTTGTGTGATGGTACAACGTCCACATGGATACAGAAGAAATAAGTTCAGTTCGTGTGTTTGAGCGTGAGGTTATGGTCCAACCATTCTGCAATGTACCGCTTGGCACGGCATTCCCGTATCGCACAAATATACTAAAGGGATAAAGAAACCCCGGGCATACATTTTTCTGTGATTCTCTTACCGGTGAGACAGTAGTTGTAAAATTCAGTGAAACTACCCACTGTGGAACACTTATTACATCATGTTAACAGTCTTAGTGAAGCTTGATTGATACTTGTGTAATCACCCTATTTTAGAAATACAAACTTCACGTACATACGCATCGAGTTGGGTTCAAATTCATACCACGTTCGACAATGTGCAGGTATACAGCACAGTCTTCTGTTTAATATATATAATTGATCTTCGACAGTCACAAGCCTCGCCAAGTTGAAAGGGGGCGCGTCGTGGCACTTTTATTATGAGGGCAGCGATATGCTCAGTTTGCTATGGAGTTTGTTGTGCATTTTAGACAATAACAAGTCTTGTTTGACCATTTAGAGTAACGGAAATGGTTGCCGACCAACCGCGACCCAGCCGTCCTCGTGTGACAAAGCTATGCGTCTCAAACATATGCACGTTCTTTTCAATTTCTTCATGTATATATTTACACATATATAAACATAACTGAGGGAATGAGGGAGGTAATCTAAAATCCTATTGGGAAGCTTTGAAATCACCTTCAAATTACCCCGGGGATTTGAAGTCGATTCCATCATACTGCCGTGTAGTCTGAACGCATTTTAAGTTACCGCGGTGACTTGAAACGGGGGGGGGGGCTGCAATCGCTATGCATAACAGGAACACATTTTCCATGACTATGCTGCGTACTTAGTGACACGTTGTTGAGTGGAAGACGTTACGTTACATCGCATCATGATTACGGTTTTGTCCGAGTTAAAATTACTTCGCGGCTTGAAATCCTGTTCGTTTGGGTCATAAAAAGACAATTTCTATAGAAGAGGTCATTTGCAAGTAAAATATAACCAGAAGGTGGAAAGATGATAAAATAGGAGTGAAGTAGGTGACAGGTTAATAATTCCCAATTGCCTTATCACAACCACAGACACCAAGTTTATAACGACAGAAACCACTTATGATAATGCCCGTCTGACCTTTGTCGCCAATACTCCCTTTTCCCGAAAATCCTTTCAAAACATTAACATTCATGTAAGGTCGAGATCGTGCATTATATCAATGAAATGCGCAAGACGAAAACTGGATTTCAATTCGACATCAACACACTAACACAAATTTACCGCTAGTTCTTAAAATAACAGTCTATACATTATCTAGCAATTATTTTCATAGTTAGCACAGAAGCTGGCACATTCACAAATTGACTTCTCGGGTACTAAATATGTATAAATGTGACATTCGATAGTCAGTCACGGTACGTCTGGTAATAGTCAACGTTAAATCAACGGTATAAAGTAACTACCATTCAATAAACATAGATAATAGTACTAAATACAATTCTGTTATTTTATATAGCTCCAAGATCAAACGTGTTCACCTTTTGTGTGATGGTACAACGTCCACATGGATACAGAAGAAATAAGTTCAGTTCGTGTGTTTGAGCGTGAGGTTATGGTCCAACCATTCTGCAATGTACCGCTTGGCACGGCATTCCCGTATCGCACAAATATACTAAAGGGATAAAGAAACCCCGGGCATACATTTTTCTGTGATTCTCTTACCGGTGAGACAGTAGTTGTAAAATTCAGTGAAACTACCCACTGTGGAACACTTATTACATCATGTTAACAGTCTTAGTGAAGCTTGATTGATACTTGTGTAATCACCCTATTTTAGAAATACAAACTTCACGTACATACGCATCGAGTTGGGTTCAAATTCATACCACGTTCGACAATGTGCAGGTATACAGCACAGTCTTCTGTTTAATATATATAATTGATCTTCGACAGTCACAAGCCTCGCCAAGTTGAAAGGGGGCGCGTCGTGGCACTTTTATTATGAGGGCAGCGATATGCTCAGTTTGCTATGGAGTTTGTTGTGCATTTTAGACAATAACAAGTCTTGTTTGACCATTTAGAGTAACGGAAATGGTTGCCGACCAACCGCGACCCAGCCGTCCTCGTGTGACAAAGCTATGCGTCTCAAACATATGCACGTTGCTTTGCCACTGACAGCACAAGGATGAGCACGTAGGATAAATTGGTTGATGACACATTCTCCATGAGACTATTGACCAAACAATATGATGTTTATCAATATAACCAACAATGATTCTCATTTACGTACATACTCAAAAATGAAATATATCTGATGACAGTAACATATTACATGTTCGTGTATTTTAAACGTATTCCAGTACAGTACTCATTTAACGTAACAGTGATTAATTGATTGTGTTACCAATATCTGCCTAGTAATCGGACTGAAAAGTCAGGGAGTATATGTCAGATTCTATCCGCAGTTCGGTTTCAACGAAAAAGTTCGATTATAGTGCGTGCGAGTCGTTCTGTGCTTTATGTGTGATGGAAACATTATGGATACTTCCTACTTGTTTATTGCTTGGAAATAAAAAATTTCTTATTTTTTTTTTTTAGAATTTTTCATGAAAATAATCGGAAGCCACGACGACATCGCGTTATAATGGATATCGCGTTATAACCGACCGCGTAGTAACGGAGTTGCAGTGTAGTCTGCTATGTCAGCACCACATATATACTGGAGGACTACTGGACTTTGAAAAGTTAGTGTGGCACCCTGCTAAGGGAAGGTAAAATTGAGGAGGGAATAATAGCATGGCACATGCAATGTATGGGAATACTAATACACACTTGACGAAATATACATTTCTGATCTAAACTTTCATTCAGAACAAACACAGAAATGATAGATCTGTATCTTTAGATATATGTGATATTTCATTATTAACACAAACATATTTATAGTCGGATTTATAATTATAACAAGCACCCATTACCGAGGAATGGAACTTTAAGTACACAATGCGTCATAATTAGTCATCTAATTCTTATTTATGTTTTGTTTGAATGTCATTGAAGCACGTGATCACACGTTGAACATTCTATATAGAATGATTTATCGTTTTATTATATTTACACTGTTCTGTATGATCATTATGTTACATAATGATCTTTTGAGAGTCGCATTGCGTGAAAATGGAAGGGAATGTCATAACTTGTAAGAATGGTGGTGACTTTTTTATTCCCGAACTTTGAAATCGTCAAATGGGTGTTTTCATAGTCCAAAATTGAACCTTTTAAAATCGAAATGAAATCGCCATGCTTGTGAATCATATGGTGAATAAAGAAGTCGCCATCAGTCTTTCGTATTCAGTTACAATAGTATGCATGTTTATATTCGGTTACGTATGAATACAAACATGTCTCAATTGAACAAAATGGATTGCAAAGGTGGCATTTGTTGGTACTGAAACATGTCCCATCTACCGTTCAATAGTTTACTTATTTGATTATATGTTGACATTCATTTAAAGTAATCACTGAAAACCTAGTTCTGTTTCTTTTTCAAATTCACAGTACAACTTTTCTTTCGAATATTTAATCTTAGAAGATAGTTTCGATAAAAATGGAACTATATTTTGACAAGCAATGTTAAACAATGACGCCAGCTCGTAGGGTATTATCGTGGACTTGGTTAACTTAATTAACGATGCAAAAATCCATCGTCTGGCATTGCTACTATTTATCCATGTTTAATTACTTTCTTTATGGAATGACATAAACATGAACTTCAATATGGCATAAATTATAGTAAATGCGACGAAGCCTTTGCATTAAATGCAATTGTTCTGTCCTGACAAACTGACCTCAATGTCAATCTTTGAGATACAGAAGAGATTAATAGCTGGTATTTGAAACTACATTGCCAATTCAAATACCATTCCATGTACTAATATTTTGTAACTTTATACACCGTGCCATGTTTTTCGTCAAGGGTGATATTAATGCACTCGTTGCTTGAATCCAATGACAAGAAGCTGTTTAAAATTCAGCCATTACACAGAATTAATTATTCATATTGAAATTGCAGCTAATGGCCCCACCGCGTTCTGTTAAAATGCAAAAGATGCTAAGACTTTTGAGTAACTATGGAATATCAAATCAATGCTTCCGACTTTTAAGTCCCGCTGCTATAGCATAACTCATTCTTCACTTGAATGGCATGGATGTTTGGTGGAAGCGTTTATTGGATGATATTTGTCGCGCTACCTAGCGCATTGTCTGTTTCTGACTTTACGAATACGAACCTGCTCGGATGAAACTTCTATATATATGAAACAATAATAAGGATTTTATCGAAAGTAGGGTTAGTTGTGATTTTGATGAATGCATTTAAATTAATAAAAAATCTAATTGTCAAATTTAAAGTCGGATAATATTGTTGAGTGAAATATTCAATAATTAGTATATATCGAACGAAGACAAGAAAATGGAAAGTATGGACATCGAAGACAAAGACTACTTTATAGAAACTACTTTGACAAGTATGCTTAACTTCACGAATTTTACGAGTAACACCACAGCGGGCGTTGATTACGAGTATCCGATGGCTACCGATCCACCTCTTGGTGAACTCATACCCGTATCTATCATATATGGACTTACACTGGTTCTCGGTATGCTTGGTAATATATTAGTGATATTCTCAGTAACGCGGTACCAGCAGATGTCGACTGTGACTAATACGTTCTTGTTAAGCTTGGCTTCCGCGGATTTGTTGCTGGTCATCATTTGTGTACCAGTCAAGGTAAGCAAAACTAAATGTCGAATCATTTATAGGTAGTAATGCAGCATTTGAGAAAATATACGTTAAACTCCCAAGTATGTGATGTTGCCTTTGGGTTCATTTTATGTAAATTAGACAATGTTATACCTGTGCTTTAGGGGTGAATTTCTTCATTTCCTGCTGGACGCTTCAATTCATGTTTTAGAATATAAAACGTTGATATTTGGATCTGTTTTGGGAGGCATTGTCTTGTGTTTGTTGCGTCCTTTTAATCTATTGCGTAGCTTCCTTATTTAGCGGTGAATTGTTTCGTTATCTTTATCAGGTAGTCAACAATGTAGATAATATAAACGTCATAAATAAATGTGTCGAACAATATTTTCACCGAAGCCAAATTTATATCACTTTCCTTCAAACAGTACCAGGATAAGTCATATTAAACAGATACAAATTCATTTACATGTCGACAACGGTATAAACATGCTCTTTGAATATATTTTTTTCTGATTTCTTGATAAAATGGACAGACTAAAAGAAAACGACATTCTGAGTTGACTTACTGCATTCTACACATTTTACTTAATCTAATATTTCATGAATATTTCTACATCTACCTTCGTCAATTGAAAGTTATTGAGAAAAACATCGGTATCTAGAAAATGCGATTCTATAAGAGTAGACTCATTATTAATTAAGATATTTGTCACATACACAATCAACTATAAACCTTTATATATATCTAGTTTCGAAACTTTGTTTAACTCACTAAACTAACACAATTAAGTTTTAAAGTAGTTTCATTTACATTATTCCATAAGTAAGAAAGTACAACATTCAATAACAAAACTTCATTTTTTTGCTTACGTATTAAGATGTACACCATTACCAACTGAAGGATTTAACAGTTTGAACACCAATGCGTTTTGATTTCTAATGAATTTGTGCTAATAGTTTACAATCCTAATTTTTTCTGGTAATTGCTGCATGCTATCTCCCAAATTCACCTTCAACTGCCGGGCTAGTGGTTTTATTATGAACACCAAGAATTTGTCAAGAAACTTAAAAAAAAGAGTCTATTTCAGGCGATTTATGAAGACCTCAAACCTCAGAACCGTAACATAATATTGGCATCACCATTGCATCAAATAATTTGATTTTCTCAGAAATATTTAAGAACAATTTATCCAAGAGCGAGTTGAGTGAAAATAATGCTCTATTTGCTTGATTAGAAAGATATTTTTGTGCTTGTAAAAATTACCTTTTGAAGATAAGCCACTTCTAAAAAAGTAAATGTTTAACAACATTCATTTTACAACGATCATAAACTAAACCAATATTCTCAGATCTATTGCCTTTTTAAAAATAACATAGTTACTGTCTTATTTGTATTAACTCTCTTTTGTATGTGCATACAGAGCAATATCGTCAAAACATATTAACAAAGAAATGGTGTAATTGTTCAAGAGTGTAGGTTTCTACGTTTTGTAAATAGGAATTCATTTTAAAGATATATCTGGCTCATCTGAACATAAAATGTTTAAATTGACTTTATCCAGTATTGTTGTTACATTGGCTAAAACATCTCTAATAAAAGCCATTGCAATGTAAAACCGTCTGAAAAAATCGTGTTTCTTATCATATTACTGACAGTCAAAACCTGTAAAATAGCCTGATTGTTAAAAAAGTGGAAGTATTTTGAAATTTTGTGATGTACACACATCTTTCTTCAACAAATATGGATTAATATATTATGAGTTCATTCTTTGTTAATGCAAGTTAATTGAATTTTTAACTACAGGAAATGTATTTTTCATGTTTGGTTAGGTAAACAAATGAACAAAAAATGAGCATAGTATTACTTTAAAGTCAAAATAATCAGTGATACATTCTCCAACATTTACACAATATTGTACATTCTCTTACATACATGGTAACATATTCACCATCTTTGATGACACACCTTGTTGAAAATGTTTAAATCTTATGCCGTTTCTAAATAAACAATCGAAACACTTCTTGAAATCTACAAATGAACCATATACTTTATTCTCTCGTTATTTCAGATTTGTTTAAAATTGAGGTAAAACAAATATACAATATACAGTGTTTCTACTTTTACAAAACCATACAGTATGTAATTATCACTGGCCCATTTTCTAAAGCGTGTATCAAGTAAACTCGAGAAGATTTTAGAAAACAATCTTAAGGTAATCGCTCAATAATTATTAGCGTCAGATTTGCCCCGCTTTTTAGGAATAGGAACGAATAATTCCATTTGTCAAATATTCTGGAAAATTACAATTGTCAGACAAGTAGTCGATCAGTTACTTAAAAAGCATGATGGTATGAATATGATGGTATCGGAAAAAGCACCCAATGCTCAAGAAGGGTAATAAAATAGGTGCTAAAATGTATGTGCCAGCTATAAACATTTCTGGAATCAGCATATCTACAGAGCTACTTGTGCCAGCTATAAACATTTCTGAAATCAGAATATCCACAGAGCCATTTGTTCCAGCTATAAACATTTCTGGAATCAGCATATCTACAGAGCCATTTGTTCCAGCTATAAACATTTCTGGAATCAGCAAATCTACAGAGCCACCTATGCCAGCTATAAACATTTCTGGAATCAGCATATCTACAGAGCCACTTGTTCCAGCTATAAACATTTCTGGAATCAGCATATCTGCAGAGCCACTTGTGCCAGCTATAAACATTTCTGGAATCAGCATATCTACAGAGCCACTTGTTCCAGCTATAAACATTTCTGGAATCAGCATATCTACAGAGCCACTTGTTCCAGCTATAAACATTTCTGGAATACGCATATCTACAGAGCCACTTGTGTCAGCTATAAACATTTCTGGAATCAGCATACCTACAGAGCCACTTGTTCCAGCTATTAGTTGCAGCTACTACCTCATTTTCTGTTAAAGCACAGTCTAATTGATCCATAGACATATTTTGCATTAACATTTCATTTAAAAGTTGGTCTTTAACTTAATCATCAGTTTTTGTCTCCGATGAAGAAAATCAGTTTGTGAAATTACTAAATGTGTGTAGTTTAAACATATTTATTTGTATAAACCTTCATGTAATATACAGCTAAGTGGATTGGAAGCATAAGCTTATTGAAATTCTCTCCACGAAAAGTGTTTGTGGTATTACTGTCAATTTTTCTGTTGTCATTTTCTTATTTCTTTCCAGATATATTTTTGTTGTGTTTTGGCAATTTATATATATTTTTTTCATTTAATGTGTTGTAGTTATACTTCGCTGTATAAGTTTCCTTTATGTTTCATAGGATTTCGGTTGATGTCAGGTTTATTGCACGACATAATGCTGCATTTTGAGTTTGGTGTTCTTAATGTATATTTCAATATGTTGCCACAATTATAGTTGCACGTTTAAAATGTAGGATTGTTCTCTTTATGAACATAAATTGCTTGAACATGACATGTCGTTTGTGTAGAATAAAGATTCATTATAGTGGCGGATATAGTTGTTATCAGCTAACGTACGCTCCCGGTCCGTTATCGTAATAGATCGGGGTTTTATGACAGCTTAAATCACGATTTTAATACGAAGTTCTGTCATATTTACGATCGTTTTTCTGGGAACAATTATTTTTGTTATCCAGGCGTATCAAAATTGACGCTGACGTGAAAACACATCATCATTTTCTGATACTTATTGCAATGTATGAAATTATTGAAGATGTAAGTTAACCGTTCCTTGACAAATGACATTTTTCAGTACAGAGACCTTACAAAAGTTGCATGTGCTACGACCTGTAAACATTATATATAGTATGTGCTAGAGTAATAATAAATTGAAACATACCTTTTGAAGTAAGTATTGGGTTTAAAACGAGACATCCGAATCATCAGTTATAATGTCCTTGATGCTCCCTCATCATTTCTTCTGTTACCAGTATTTTGTAGTCTATTTTCAGCTGAATTTAAAATGTTGAAAATCTTCATTAATTGGTAGTAACATTTATATTTGGTCCTTCCCTGTCTCAAATTTCAATTTACGAGAATAAAGCGTACTATTGAAAAGGTGATATTTTACTGAACGCTAATCAAGACTAGGTATCAAGAGTATAGGTTTTGATGATTATAAATGTCAAGTCATTGATCATATAGTTTTATGCAATTACATTTTAATTATTAGTATAAACAAGTTATGCCCCAAGCTTCTGAAACATTGTATACATCAATCAATAAAATCATTTCGAGATCGCCAATAAAATTGACAACCAGCTGTAACAACAATTCATTGATGATACGACAGCTAGTTTATGACCAAAATATAAAGATCACGGAGCACAGATTAAGACAATATATTAATATTCCTAGAAACAAGACACACGTTTTAAGAATGGTCAGCATTACAACCAAACGGTCGTCTAAATTAGTGTTGTCTATCAGCGCTTCCATTAAGTTTTTATACATCTATATATTATTTAGATGTCCATCTCAAACTTAAATCAATTGATTTCTGACCCGGCATGGATAGATAAGAAACTTGTAAATGTGATAGTAACATTAAATGAGTGACTCGATGTTGGCTGTTCTTAAATTAACATCAAGCTTAACTAGAAAACTAGTCCGACAACTAGAAATTGTTGATGTTGTGATGTATGGTTTGTTTATCGCCTTGTTGTGTGCATCATTCCTGTGTATGCCTCCTGGTCCGTTTGCTATCTGTTTTTGCATCACAGCCTCTGTACCTTCTCCCGTTTCGTTTTCTAGATATGCACGGGGGGAGTTCTGACTTGTGAATGTGACATTCCTTGCTGTACTTTTCACTTTCATTGTATGTATTATTTTTCACAATATTAAAACTGATTATGTTTGACAGTAACGTCAGCTCGTGTGGTGTCGAATATTCAATTGACGTGGGTTTTAGAACGAGATAATATAGAAATAAAATGAGTGGAGGGTAGCAAGTAAAACTCAAAAGGGGGATAATTTGGAGCGTTAAAGAACGGTAGAAATACAGCAATTACCACGGAGAGGAATATCAACGCAACCTCGACGCAACCTTTGGACATCCATTATAAACACGGGGGTGTCTGAAATAGTTTGCCGGAATGTCTAACACGACTTAATATCGCTTTACCAAAAGTCATTTATTTAAAAGAAAATTGTCTATTCTGGTGAAAACGTACCTTTCCAAGAGACACCCAAATTTTCGTGTTAAGTTATTTATCTGGTATGAAAATTTATCACGATACTTATCTAGTTAACCACAGAAGTATCTACTTAATTATTAGTTATCTAGGTTCTAAAACGTGATAATCACATACTTATCTAGTTCATTAAGTAGTTAACTGGTGGCAGAAATATGCCTCCATCGCAAAGGTAACGATTTAATAATGAGATCAAATGCTCTTGCGAAATTCGTCGTTCAGTACCATATGTCAAACCTCGGATGCCAATTCAAATAATTAATTCTAATTGTTCATATCAGCACATAAAATACCAATTGTGATTTTTCGTGATGGCCACAGTGTAGTCGTGTACAAAAGCTATGTAAGGTTAACAATTGAGATTTGATATTTGAAGATTTATATGTAACAGGCATTCATAATGGGAAAACAGGCATTCGTGATGGGAAAGCATAACGACTTTCGCGTGATAATCGGAACAGTTCAATACTTTTCCCTGATTTTTTTTCTGCCTACCCCTAGTGCAAGTCAATTTAAATTAAAATCAGATTTCCGACAGTGTAATGCGTGTTCTTTTTCTGCCGTTGTAAAACAAACTCGAGTACATTACATTCATTTAGTCCAATCGTGTTCGCTTTTATTTAAAGCAAAAATAAATATCTAGACAGAATCAAACAGTATTGGTGAAGGTGTACTTAAATGTTGCAACTTCAGATTATTCTAGTCGCTTCCAATTTTCAGTAAAGACACAAACCGAGAATTAAATGGCTAAACGGATTTTCTTCAGCTTTTGTTTTGTATCCTGAGAGAAAACGTGCCCTCGATTTTTGTCAGAGAATTTATCTTTAATACTATCGTGGGAAATAAAATCAAATTGGATCTTCTGTACATTTTTACGAAAACGTTTGGATAAAACAATAACATGGAGCGCAGTTAAATTGTGATACCTTGATTACTATAATTGAACAGGGAATTAGGTTTTTTATAACTGCATAACAAAAACTTTTGTCAACGGACCAATCAATCATCGTGTTAAATTTTGCGAAATATTTTTTCGAGTTTTGTGTCAAAATCTAGGCTGATAACTTTGTCCCTTGTTAGACGTCACCTACGAATACATTTTAGCCGGGTCTTCAATACCGGTAGCTTATGTGACTAAGCCTTTATGGTGCCATGGACTATAAATCAGGTCAAACAATTCTGGGACCTTATTCACAAACGAATTAAGACTGACTCTAAGACTTAAAGGTGCTGAACTCCAGATTGAAAACAAATCGTCGTATTTTGCAATTCCGCAAAATATGTGTAGTCGTATCATCATACACGTAAATAAAAGCTGTAGATGGTGAATATTTGAATAATTTGAAGCAATTAGGCTAATTAAATCGCCGTCGTAATATCGAGCAATCGGAGTTTTCCAGTTTAAAAATACCGCGGAGTTCCCATCCAGCATGCACCTCACGAGTCACATGATCAATTTGCAATATAAACATACACAATGGCGTGATTCACTACTGACATCGTGGAGATAATTGTTCAGTGATCATTTATTTTCGTTGCGTGCAAATAAATAGTAAGTGACTTATAGCTACCTTGTTTACTGCATTTATTCTTTTCTTTGCGCTGATGAATTGTTTGAATGACAGAGACGTTCCGAATGCGCATGAGCTCAATGTTTACGGTTCTATTTTTAGATTTACTGGGTAGACTAACCCTAGTAAAATTTTCGATGGAAAAATACGAAAACTACGCTATGACAATGTTTCGCAAGTAATGATGAATGAAAGTAAGAATGTTTTAGAGCTTTACGTGCAACAATATCAAGATTTTGTAAATATTTGACAATTTTCTTTTTTTTGCTCGCTCGTCAATCTGGAGTTCAGCACCTTTAAGACTCAATATTTGCAAAAGGTATATCTAATACCCCCATCACACTAGACGAAGACCATGAAGACCGCACTACGTCCTGGCAATTTCGACGAACGCAGCGAGGACGCGGTCAAATTCTTAAAAAATGCTTTACTCAAGTTCATACTACGTCCTTACTGCGTCCCCCTGCCAGGCATTCACTGCGTCTCACACGTTCCAAATACGTTCTTACTGCGCGCATCTTCACGCGCGCACCACATCCAATGCGTTCTTAATACGCGCGCACCACGTCCAATGCGTTCTTTGTACATTCTTACTACGACCAGGAAGATTGCACCACGCGCTAACCAAGTGCTTATCACGTCCTCATTACGTTCTTATGACTTGAATTTATTTGCGAATGTGATCGAGATGGTATTACCGTGTTCTATTTTGTTGGTATACAATGAAGTTATAGGGGAGTTGAATCCCGTATTTATACATGATCACTGTTCAGAACCTGACAGGACGTCGTAAGAACCTGATACAAACGTGTTAAGCACCGAAAGAACGTATCAACAACCGAATGAGGTCTTCTTCAACGTGGCACGAACGTACCATAGTCGTAGTAAAAGCGTGGATAGGTTGTGGTGAGAACTCCATTGACGTAGCAAGAACGTAGCAAGAACGCAATGACAACCTAGAGACAACGCGATGAGAACGCCATTCAATATGTCCCGTCCATACCACGCTTGCACTACGTCAATCAAGTTCCCACTAGGTTTTAGTTACGCCGTCACTACGTCCATGCCGTCGTTAATACGTTCTTATTAAGTTCTTACTACGTCCTGATTCGACCACGTCATCACTACGTTTTTTTTAACATGTTCAAAGTCCGCTCACGTCCTTCTCGTCCATGAAGACCATACCACGTCCTTATCGGTGTCTACTGTGTTCCTTTTACGTTGACCAAGTTCTGACTGCGTCCTGCCAGATGTAGTGGGAACGTTGCCTAGTGTGATGGGGGCATAAACGAACAATAAATGTCTAAATAACTGTTGTGATACAGTTAACTATTTTGCCAACTTTTATTCAATTTTGTTCAACCGTACCTGCATAGGAGCAAAAAGAACATTTACCATTTCAAAGTCTAAGTTTTAGTCTTAAAATGTTATTGAAAAAGGCACCAGGTCTTAATGACCATCAAATACCTTATACAAGTTGTAATGAAACACAAATGATAACAATCATGCTTAACACTTCGCGATTGTACATTTTGAGTACAAACTTAGATTGACAAAAACGCAAATTCCCATTTTAAAAGTAACATAACAACCAGCACAAAACATATATTTTGTATACACTGAACAATTTAAATTAGTTTTGCAAAGATTCTCTCATGTATGCGTGACTATCTAAATAAATGTTATTAACAGAACACCTTTATTACATAAACACCACGATAATCACAAAGCGAGCGTTTATGACACAACAAAGTAATTATTGAGAGCCCATTATAATCGCGACAGACACGGACTATATTTCTATAAATCTCTATTAAATGTCTAAATTACTGACGATAGTAAATTATCTAATATTCAGCTACAGCTATGTTCCATTTTAATGTTCGGCTTTGAATAATTCAAAAGTACGGAGGTAGAACCTTATTTAAGTCTTAACCTTAATGCAACTGTCACATTAATTGTCATAAAGTTCGGAAACATTACATGTTCATTCTTATATGCGTCTTATATATCTCCAGACAGTATTTTAGAAAACATTTGTAGACTTTGTGAACGTGGCGTTCCCTATACCAACTTAATCCATTCGAAGCGCCAATATTAAGAAATATTTTACGATACAATAATAACCATCAGTTCGATTAAGAAATAACTGGTTATGCGTGCAAGTTTGCACGAGACCTGTACATTTATAACATGTTTAACGCGAGATACAAAACGAGATAAAGCTTGAATAAATAAGTGAACATAACTTTATTGATTTTTGCCTTTTTGCCCCATGTATGGGGATAAACGCATTTTGATAAGGGACAATAACCTCTATACATTATATATTTATAAATAACTTCTGGTAAAATATAACTTACAATTTCGTGATCATGTAAGCACTGCATAAATACCGCCAAACAAACGCACGAATGGCAAAAATCGAGAATACAAGGTGTACGAGGCAGATAAATATTAAATAATCTGCGTTAATACAAAATAGTGTAAAATAACAAAAATGAGAATTAAAAACTCACATTTGAAGAAACATGTTTAAATTTTTCGCCGTATTCCCATCTGCGTAAGACGTCATAAAAAGAATATTGTGCGGCACGGTAAATCTAACGATGTCAGAATTTTTACGCATAGGCCTTTTACCTCGTATGGGCATTTTGCCCCACCTTACCCTACTTCACGTAAATTTTGATGCATTGATTTAGCCGAAGCTTCTGTACAATCTATGAATTCCCATATGTCGTGTAACGGCTACGGAATTTCTAAGAAAATAAAAAACCAGTGTGCATTTAAACAATTTTGACTTGCATTTTATTGTTTGGTGTAGGACAATCACAGAGGACAAATTTAAGTTTTGCGTGATGTATCATAGTTGCGTGATAAACTGCTTTTGCCATTTTATAATTTATTTTAAAAGACAAAAACGCTTTGTAATTATTTTAGATATTTTCACTACATCAACAAAATCAACATAGTTCATTTAATCATTATTGTACACACTATCCTTTTAGTAATTACCGTCTTACTAATAAACATCAGAAACACTTTCCTCGAGAAATGCATTGTTCGTGCAATATCAAAATATTGATGAAAAATCCGTTGTTTGTCGCCATATATATATTTCCATATCCATTTACCTAACACATTTATATATACCGACCACGTCCATAGTTTTATACGCACAGTATCACCGTAATATCCTGGGTTCGTATTCACTAAGGTTTTAAGACTGAAACTCAGATTTTATATTAGAAAAAAATGTATTTTTTACGATTTTATATTAGAAAAAAATTGTATTTATTTCAGCATTTCGTTTTTATTAAATCTGAACAAAATTAAATGATTTTTTCTCTGAATAATTGTTGTTACTCGGTGTACATGTTTGCCATTTTTTATTAACATCTGTACTGTTATAACAGCATAGGAGCAAATTGAAGATTTGATATTTGGAAGTCTAAGTTTGAGATTCAGTCTTAAAATGTATGTGAATACGGCCCCTGTATGTTGTCTGTTTGACTGCGGAAAAGCAAAAATGATTGAAGAAGTCGAGCAGGAAATACCAAATATATAAACGCTCAGCCACACAAAAGCAGAATGATACATGAAATATATACATAAATATAAACATTAAACATTGCAAAGGACCAAATCGCAAATAATCTTAGATTATTATTACTTTTAAACGCATTAAACATATTCACATATTTAACTTATCTATAAAGTTTTTAACGTAGTTGTCCCTTTGTTTGTCTGACGTAATCGGACATCGTTTACGTTTGTCTGAAATTAATCTACGCCACTCTGTTAAGGAAACAACGGCAATAAATTGCGCTCATGTCCTGTCAGTATTTGTGAATTTGCTGAGATGCAGAAAGGAATAAGTCAAGGACTATTTACTTTAACGTAACTTGAAAACCGAATGGAGAACCAGTTGCGTGCTATCGGCTGAACAAACGTCTCTGATGACATCGCAATTCACAAAGACGCTACTTGCTTCTGATAACTTGACACTGCTAATAACATTCCTTTGAATTTAGTTTAACAGGACAATTACAAAAAGCAAGGGAATCCATTATTGCACGCTGCCGAGACCGACAAGGGATATTGTTACCATCAACTAATGCTATTATTCGTCTGATCAGCAGTCAGTATTATGAGATGAAGTAGCCAATTGATTCTCAAACAATCTATTGAGTGCACTTTTGACTAAATGTTGATGCTCTGTTGTTGTACGTTCGTTTATTGAGTGGAAGTTTGTTTGTTTTCTCTCTAAGTTTAACGTAAATGTAAACAAAGACTACCAAACAGATATTTGCTGCGCATTGGAAGGCCTTATTGACACCATATAATGAACAACAATTAATCATGAAGAAATATAAATCAGCAACGTCTCTGTCGCACAACCTTGATTTTTCAGGCACAAAACCTGGGGGACCAACAAGGTGCCAACCTCGCATTTAATTTTACACGATAATTCCATAACAAGTCTAAAATCACCTTCGTATTGTTTGCTTAATGTCGTTAACAAAGTCCATATTGTTTAATAACTATATTCTAGCTATGATATATTGTGTTCACATAAGGCATAAAAGGCGTACAGCCTAATCCGATAGATCGCATCATCCGTTTCCAATTCAACTCGCTTCTAAGATTCTTAATAGCTTGCTGATAGACCTCCCATATGTTTGCGAATTGTCACGTTTTACGTGTGCCATTTACCGTTTGAAGGTATTAATCATGAGCTTTGTAATGCTGAGAGCGTGTTAGACAAATACTCGGTAAATTAAGACTTGACTGTATGATAAATGCCGAATCCAAACGTAACATCATTAAATTAGTGACTTCCTTGTGAAATATTAATGATTCACTAAACTACGTAACATTGTTACCAAACCAACAATTGTTATGGAGTGATATTATATAACCGAACAACTTGCAAGCCGTTGTCATATAGCATTCATGCTATATAATATGCTTGTTTCCGGTTTCCCGACCTACTCTATTTTTTGCCCCGATCCTTGAACATTTTTCGCGTGTTAACATTTTTTATTTTTAATAAAATTTCTTCTTTTAGGTAAAATCTCTTATTGTGAATTTATCTTAAAGCGCTTTACGAGTATTCCAGCTATAGCGCAATATCTTCACCTTGGTTAAACATTACCCATGTTAAAAGGGAAAGGTGACTGTCTTTTTTGACATATATTTATTTAAAACATATTTTTTACTGAATGTAAGCGTGTGATTGACTAAATAATTAACAAAAATGTTGGCTGCTACTGAAATGATATTTACTGATCGAAGATGGAACGAAAGAAAGTTCATGCATGACATCAATGTCGCTACAAAAGTGTGGCAAAATAATAACTTTGAACTATTTGAAGGGAATACGTAATGAAAATGAAACAAAAGGGATGCAATAACACAAACGGAATGTTGCAACATGTAATATTGTTGTATTAGAATTGCATAGATACATTATTGATGTCAATAAAAACAAAAGGCAAACACATAATTCTGTAATTTTGTTCTGAGACAAATGTTAGAAAAAGATTTTGAATAGAAAATCTTTATTCATAAGATCAAACGTTACACCAAACAGGCCTTTGAAAGTGTTCAATATCTCAATTAAAGTTATACAAGGTGCTAAAACCTGCGACGCTATCTATTTTAGGAAAGATGTTTGGATTCACATAGAACATTACGTATAACAACTAGCAGTCGGAATATTTCGGAGGTTCCGAAAGCTGTTCTAAATTTTAAGACTTCTTAAAATTACCATATTAACAATTTGATTTATCTTGGTACACATCATTGTAACATTACACATTACACAATATATTTTATTGTTTTATCATGACCGATTTTTCGTGTTACTCAAAACATGATTTTATATTATAACAATTTTGATTAAATTATTTGCTTTGTGAGCCTTCAAAGAGTTCACGTGATGTGGAGCGAACACGAACTATTAGGCATTTGACCTTTAAGAAACGTGGGATCTGCACATCGGTGCAATATGGTGAACATTCAAGCGGTTCAAAAGTTATGGAGCGGATACGATTTGTGACAGACAGACGAACGGACATACGAACAGACAGACGAGCAGAGCAAAAATAATATGGCATAACAAAAATAGAGTCGCGACTAATCATTATAAAAAGTACGTAAACGAAGCAAGTTTGTACATTGAGTCCATTTCTAAGTTGGTGAGTGTATTTACAAAAACTAAACAGTGCCCGTGGTAAATGAGTCTACAGTGTGGTCTTTTAAACTGCTGTTATTAAATTTATTGATACTTTAGGCTTTCCAAATACTACTAAGATCATTAATGGATTCAGTTCGATGCTATTTAACGTTCCTGTTTAATCACGAATGTGCAATTAAACATCTTTTAGACAATTTGGCGAATACTTTATGAGGCATTGCAATTTTACACTAATCCTCAGATTCACTTAAAAATGTAAACGATGCCCTCTGTACGTTGGTTTATGATTAATTTACACCTGAAGGAACTGGAGAAGTATTCAAATCTTAACGTCGAGAGCTAAAACACGGACATACTAATTTGATCATGTTGGCATAACAAATTCCCATTGCTATGAGACGAACGAAGAACCGCGTCGGGTCGTAAAGCATCATAACATCTTCGAAATTACTGATGGGATGTTGCATATTTTAATTATCTAAATGGCTGATTTTTAATACATGAGGCCGACTGCGTTTGGAATTCCTAAAAGGAACATAGAGCTCACAAACAAAAGAACAAAAACAATAGTTGTGTACAATTCAGAGTTTGAGTCCTGTTAACGAAGCGAACACAAACGTAAGGGACAGATAAACTAATCGTGGTATGTAAATGAAAGCATAATTGTGGTCGGAAGACAGGTTGTTTGACGAATTATAAGTTGTAATATACATGTATCGAGACCAATATCGCTTGTAAACAAATAAATTGTGAGCATATGTTTATCGCTTTCATTTATTTTATATTATTTCAGCAGCATTTTGATTATAGATCAATATTAACAAACATACCTATAAGAATGTCAATCGATAGCAATTTATGTATGTGCAGAGAAAGGGCAGTCGGCATGAAATGCCAATACCACTTGCATAAAAATCAAGATTTGTCAAGGACGAATATCAAGTTATATCCCATTCAAAAACAATCAATTATTCGTCCAGTATATGTGTTATGTAAGTCATTCCTTAATTGTTGCTCGGCTCTGACTTCATTTGACACATAAACGTTGATCTAGTTGTATATTACTGAAGGAAAATTAAAAATCACTGTTGAAACCCAAGCATGGACATGATTCAATTATCAACAGAAAGCAGTTTGTGAGTCGATTCCAATGCTCGAGTTATGGCAATATTGTTGCGAAAATGTTTTTCCGATGTTTTATTTTACGACTGATACGAAGAGACGACACGAGAGAGAACTATTTATTTCTTTTGTGCATCCACTATGGACACATCACGTGACCAAATGCTATATTAAGGAGCAGAATTTGGTGTCAACACCCTATAATTCAGGTTACATTTTTTTAAAATTAGTTTCTTATTACTGAATGGATTTTCATGAAACAAAGAAAAGGACAGTATCCTTCAAATAATAAACACTTTGTACTGACACACATTTACGGAAATCATGTCATTTCGTCAGAATTCTCTGTCGTCTCTGCTATATCTCGACACAAATTCTGCTCTCTAAGATACTATTTGGTCACGTGGTATGTTCACAGTGGTGTCGAGGCCAAATAAGGTTTTGGTTGCGTAAAATATCGTTATATGGAACGCAATGCACCAAGCTAATTTAAAACACGGTCACAATGTGTAAAATTGAAAATATACATTAGAGTAACTGTATTCATTTGTTACGGAATAAACATGAAAACCGAGATGAGAAAATTAAGTGCGCTACGGCTGGAAGTGTGTGGTCGTATCATTAATTTTTAGTTTTTTATTTCCATCGACGAAATCACATTAATATTGCAAACACATTACTATTGATTTCAAACTTCACCCTTTCCATATTATCAGAAAACACCAGAGACAGTTTTGAACTGTCAGAAAATCAAGAAGTCACATCTTGTATTGAAACGTGGTCTTAATCACTAGACAATACTGCAAACAGAAATTGTATCGATAGTTTTTAAAATGATAGACTGTTTAGTTTAAAGTTATTTTACATCGATTGTGAAACAAGTTCTTACAACTTGTACTAATCACTCTCGATGACTGCTTCCTGGTTGCCAGCCAGTACTCGCGCCAAATTTAGGGATTGTGAAGTTCGTGATCAAATCCCGCTCATCACGGGACTCGAACAAACGACATTCGGATCGATAAGCCAGTCGCACTACCCCTCCAAAAGATAGACCTTAGGGCGAATAAACTTATATGTCACTATGTTCCTAATCCACAAATATACCTAACGTGAGAAAGAGTATTTGTTTACTGTACAAAATGAATCTTATATATGAAGACATACAGAGGACGTAGTTAGGTAAGACAAATGATAAAAGGAGAAGAAACCAGAAAACTGCATGAACATACCTGTCTACATCTCGCCTTCATATTAAATACATTTTGGTACAAACATGAACCATAAAACATTGCATTAATGGATGAACATTGCGTTAATGCATGCGTTTACATTATTAAATGAATCATGCTATAACGTCGTTGATATTATTTACGAAAGTATACTGTGTTTGCTGGTATCGTTTTGAACTACAAACTGGAAGATACACAAGAAAAATATACCACGTGACCAGAGAGATTGTCAATGTTGTAAATATTTATGTTTAGACGATAATGTCATTTTACATGTGTTTTCCCAGTTACAAAGATGTACGCGAATGTCATTTGAACACGTATTATTGTGTAAGACCGTCTTTGTATAAATGTATTCGACTACTAACTCCTCGACATAAAACTTTATTGGTCAAAGTATCCAAATATAATATACATATATTACATTAATTTATTTTATTTCAATATACAAAAGTAAAAGGAATAATAGGAATAAAAGACTAGACGTGTCAATTTTGCGGCATGTCCTTTTATCTCTATAAATGGTAGAATATTTGATTATATCGATTAAGCTACCGTTACCGAATGTACTTATTTCTTCTCGCAAACATTTATACGAATGATGTTTTATTTATCTTTCTGGATACAATACATATACTAAAACCTTTAGTTGATTTAATCGTAGTGTTGGCATAGTGTTCTCACAGTTTCCAAGTTTGGTTTACAAACTTAAAATCTCCATGGTTGTTTTTCATTGTCGGCTCCTCTATTCCCATACATATTAACCTTTGCCATTCCTCAATCACTAATGAATTGTAGGTTGTGTTTTCACTGGGGTGTGTGTGGGGAGGCACTGTCTTATGTATGTGGCGTTCCCTGTTACAACTTAATCTCTCTTACAGCGCCAATCCATCTTGAATTGACATTTCTACCATGCAGTTGGATGTTAATTGCTAAAAACGTGATTTTTTCGGTGAATTTCGTGACACGACGCTGATTGGCTGCGATATTTTTCTCGTATTTTAAGAAAGCATGAAAAACTGAATCAATTAGTACCATAGTTATTCAGAGGTTCGTTACTTTCGCTAAAATGATTTTGACACATTAAGTACCAATCCTTATAAGACTTTTTGTGAATGCTATTTTTTGGAAAACAACGTTATGACAATATCGATAGTTAGAAGATAGTAGTAGCTTGGGCTGATTACGGTATACGTTTCCAGGCGCACCAGGTGCCATTCAAGGCGAATAAAATAAACCATAGCTGTCTCAGGATTCATTTCATTAAGCGGGATGGACATTGTGGCCCTTTATCGCTAACCTGATTGCACTGACATCACTGGCCAACATTCATAGAAACAGACATTTCGATTCTGTGTCATTTAAGAACGCGTCAAAAAAGTCTTCCGCAGTTGAAACAAAGTTTTCCAATTATTTGACCCGAGGATCTAGCTTTTAACCCTAGGTGACCCAGTTTTGAACTTGACCTAGATTTGATACAGACAAACATTCTGTTGAACATCAGGTCGAACATGTGTAAAAAAGTTATTTGATCTGATCTTGTGACCCAGTTTTTGACCCAAAGTAACTTAGTTTCATACTTACCCTATATTTGATAGAGACATACACTGTGAGCAGGTTTGATGAAGATCGCCTATCTAGAGAATATAACTTCTAGATCTCTAACAAGATTTTACTATGATTTGACCTGTTTACCTAGTTTTTGACCGAAATAATACCGTTTTTCTCCGTATCAGCTTTATTTCACACCCCTCCGCGCTGTTGATCTTGTATCATGTATGAAATTAAGGTAGTTTCATGTCAAAACATATTTACTTATATTTGTACGTTGTTTTCGTCTACTTGCCTTTAATATTATAATCGATGCCGAGTTTTGTATTCTGAAAACTCCGCGACTTCTCAAACCAGACTTTATAATTTCATGGAGTGATCAAAATGTGATTAGGGTTTTCTTAATTGCTACGGATTATATCTTCGAAATTTGACGTTAACTTTCATATCGATCAATTAACAAGTTTATTGCATCTTGACAGGGAACAATCAACGCTATACTAACGTAATTATACTACTATTTCTTTAACATGTAGTTTCTTTCTCGAATGGAGCTCTGTACATTTTTGATAGTCATAGAAGGCATCATATCGCCCTCAATTTAGCGACTTTTTGCTACAGTTAGGGTCATTAGCGCCGGCTCGGAAGTAAGGCACAATGTTCAACTCACTACCAAAATAGAGATTAGGCCAGTGATTACAGCCAGTTTTAATTTTTGAACAATGCATGAAGCAAAACGAATCACGATTGCACACGAGATAAAAGTTAAGGAATTGTTTTCCATGTATTGGTCTATCTGAATATTGACACATTTTCATCCCTCCTTAGATGGCTAAAAAGTAGTTCAAATCAACCCACATTTAATTTCAAAAACACCTCCTGTTGGTTGTATAGTGACGAGTTTGTCAAGCGAAAAAAGATTTTAGACATCAAGGAGATTCTTTTTACAAATCGGAGAGATTGGTTTTCATTGCTTCAAAAACGTTTTATTTTCATAGTCGATTTCATATCAAATTCAACAGTTTCTCGAGTTCTTCGATGACATCAAAGTTTCTTCAAAGAAAGTTAAGAGTTAAATGTCTCATTTATTGCGAATGATATCAATTTTAGCGACATAAAACATAGTATTGTCGGCAAGAATGCCATTTTATAACAAATAGCTAAAACATATTCCCCCAATTGTAGAAATTCCTTTTTTTGTGTATGCAAAGTGAACATATCGATCATACAGTCGGAAAGATTCTCTTAGACAGTTTGTTATCGCAAATAGCTGCTTTTAGCATTAAGGTTTCTAAATATTTTATCAAGTGCTGTACACACTTTCGATATGTCAAATGTGTACATTTGTAACGTATTCCAAGTAAGAGAAACTAGTATGTACTCATTTTGTGAAATTTGTTTGCTCTTAGACTTCAGATAAAGAAGTCGGTTACATATCGACTTTTCAATTTCAATTGTCACCCTTGTTATTCGTTAATGACTGCGTCACATTACACCATTACTTGTTTTGACTAGTTTTTCTTGGATGATTACGTCTCCAGACAGTGTTTAGATTTACATGCTTGGGTTTGAATACTTGTTTTTTTAAGCGTCATCGTCAGTGGGCGTTTTTCAGATGGCGATAAAACAAGAAATATCTTGAAAAAAGATGGTCAGCGCAATTGGAAGGTTAAGATTTGTTGTGCAACTTAAAAAATTGCCGAAATGTTACGATTGCTGGTCACTCCAGATCCAGACAAACGGTAAGCTAGAACACAGGCTATCCCCATATCATAAAGGGTTCGCAAATGTTAAGCATCTTTGCCAATTCTATTGCGGAATAGTGTCACTTTGCAAATGAAACCGTTATTCGTGAATATCATAAACGTTTGCAAACAGTTTTAATTAATTATGTTTTAATGAAAGAAGTTCAGTGATAAACAGTGATAAAAGTAAATTTCATTATAACAAAATTAAACAAAACAAAAATACAATTTCGTTTTTATTCTCAAGGTCAATGAAAACGTGAACTGAGATCGTTATATGAGTTTACATGAATATTAATAGCCAACCAGTTAATACAATGGAACAGTTACAAATAACATAGTTATCAAAGTCTTTTTAGTGGAACAAACTTGAGATATAATAGCGAATGGATCCATAGTTCCAACATTTTGTAGCACAAATCTAGTACAAAATTACAATATGAAATTACACAGTTAAATCTTACGGTCATCTTAGGTCGCTGTGGTGTAGTGGTTAGCATAACGGACCGGCAATCCGTAGACCCGGGTTTTAATCCCGGTAGCGCAATTAACCGATTTTTCCTGTTCCTCAAACATGACTTCATTTCATAAAAAAAAATACTGACATACGAGGGTTACTGTATTTAGGGTATGAAGGAAACTTACGGGAATTTAGAATAGAACTTCTAAAACTAATTAGGGAATATGAAACACACATTGAAGCGCGGCGCATATGTAAGAACATATCATTCCACAGCATTTAATACAAGAGAAAATCGCATCAGTTCAGTCATTTGGCTAGATCATTATCACGCCCGATTATTTCAGAACAGAGGGCAAAGATTTCATTTAATGAACCTATTATATGTATACTACGAATTAACGGAAGCAATGCAAGTGATGGATTTGTGGTTGACTGATTGATTGGAAACAAGAGCTCGAAGTATGTATCTCACAGAATAATTAGCTGGTTCGATATACTGGAGTACAGTATTAAAGCAGACATATTTCACATTATCCACATTTGTCTCTATAATAATACATAAACAACTCAATAATTGGTCGATACTTGACTGTATACGAACTTTTATTGCATCGTTTTGAAAATGTAAACGGTTAAAACTAATCTTAGGCGCAGAAAGATGTATTCTTCTCAGACCGAGTGTTAGACATTATAACATATCATTGGTCTGAACGACAGATGAAGTGATATTATTTAATATTCTAGATAATTCAACAAGTCTACCATTTTCCAGACGGAATATTATTTAATACAAAACTCAAGAGAGTAACCAGTTTAAGCTGAACAAGGAAATAATTATAGGTGTAGGATTTCTAATCTTATGAGGGACTTTCATAAAACATGTTACACATTCATGTGAAAACTAATTAAAGGTTTGGCATTTCTACTCTCATCATAGACTTTCAATAAGGGAAAGAATCGCCCAGGATAGCCACATTTACACAACAGAGCTTTCCCACAAATGACTTCAGTATAACTTCTTTTTATTAAACTTAATTAATTTTGCCGATATATCGTTCTGGATTGTACTCTATTTGTTTCATATTTTCTCAATTCCATATGTGAAATAGTCGAGTATTGTATGTATATTAAGAGTACACTTATACAGAACTTAGTGGCATTATCATCTCACCTAATGACCACGAAGTAGGCCTAACACCTATTGTAATAGAACACACGACTTTCCATAATATAATTTACGAAGAAATGTAGAAATGAAGTAAGAAATTAATTAAGGCAAAAAGAAACACTGTCTGCCAATCAAAACATACGACTTAGGGAACTAATATCCTGCAATGCTTCTCAACAATGGCAAACAACCCTTAGAAGACTCAATCATCAACCCAGAGGAAATAAAATGCCAAGATGCTAGCTCATAAATAGATCAGCGAGTTAAAATGTCGTTATGTACTACTATACGGTGACGTAATATGCCATTCGGCTGTGAATGATTTAGGTAATGAGATAATTTGATGATACTGTGTCAACATAAAACTTTGTGAAACAAACCTAATTGTGGCATTATACTGCTCTGATTACTGGTAATTTTTATATTCGGAGAAGACAACTCATACAATGCACCAATTGCACGATAATCAGTATGGAAATTGTGGGAGAAAAGTGATGGTGTAAACGATGTGTTTTATTTCGGCGGCTCATATTGGATGGTGTCAATTTGTTCTACTAACAAACAATGCTTCTGACACTTGATTTGCTATATTTTACCTTAAATGATTGCACATGGAGCAAGAAATGCCTCACACTAACAGAGAGAATAAGTTGCTACAGGAAATGCCACACACAAAAGACAATGCCTCTCCCACCACACAGACCTCGGGGTAAACAGCAGTTCACACACATCAGGCATTGAGGAGGTGCAAGCCTACGCAAGGGAACATGGGCGCAAGGAATGGCCTAGCCGAGGTACACAACCACACCAAAAGCATAATTAGACACACACAAAGAAATATACAAGTAAACAAACATAAAATGTATTTTCATTTATTCATACGAAATGATCTCAATCAAATTACTGATATCAACAGACTGTCTATTTATTTGACAATTAAATGTTGCATATTCTAAACAAGACCAACCTCCACCACCAAGTAACTGTAGCAATTTGCACATGATGTATTTGTGTATATTACAAATAAGAGGAGTGTCTGTCTCGACAGGGATCCAATTATTTTTATCCACTTTCATTTCGACAAGTCTGTAATTACCGTTCATATTATGAAAGCTGTGCGTGATCGTGACTTTCACTTAGTGCACTGTCAGACAGTATTTTAGATATCAAACAGACACCGTTTACATAGACTTTAATACTATTTGACGGCGTCGTTCAAAGTAATAATGGTAAACGGTGATGTTGTCATACATGTACGTATGAATTCATGAGTTGCAAATCAATATAAAACTAACAGGTCATATGTATTATGAAATGCAGTTTGGGTGGGATGAAGGCGCAATGAGACGTGAAAATACAAAGAAACAAATAAACAAATACAAAGGCAAACGGGTCAAGGCATGAACATAAATAATGGGTGAGAAATGACGCTATAGAGAAGTCAGTGGGAGAAACACCACTTAGGTTTCGAACGAACCTGGTTATTTGGTACACCCAACCCAACATTTGTCCTAACATCACGCAAATAAATCAGTGTAAATAAGAATATGCCCACATAACAACTCTTCAACATAGGAGTCGGCGAACATAATTAATGCATGTATAACATAGTTACGTACAAAATAAGACTAATAGACCCGTGAAGCAAGTCAGATATGTAACAGACGCCAGGCATAGAAGACAATCTTACATAAGCACACGATATTTCTACACGTAAGCTCTGATTACAACCTGTTTAAATTCTTGTTCATAATAATGAGAAATTGATGTCTTGCTTGAAAAACATTTTAAGCCTTCCAAATACTTTAAAATCTGTTTATAGGTTCACGGTCATTCAGATTGTGGGTTTAAAATTAAATCTGAATATAAACAGAAATATTTAAACTTCTGTGTGTTCATTAGCGTTCTCTTTCAAAACCATGAAAGCAACAATTCGAGTGTTTAATGGGAAATATCACTGAACGTGACCTCTAACTGGTCGTCTTCGGATCCTCATGCGAAGCGTCTGTTGAGGAGAGGATTTATTCAGATTGGACAAAAACAAATATCAGACGCCTTCCGTCCGTATCCGGGTTTACACGGGATCGCCTTACACGAGCAAACAGGGAAGCGTTATGTCCAAAAGTAAAGGGGTCGACCTCCAAACATACATATAATTTCAGTTTGACTGGATCATAATCTCGATCTAATTTTTTGATACGTCTAATGATTAAAAGGAATGAAGAAGTCGAGGAGTGGAAACACACATCACTGTAAAAACGGACAAAATACCATGTCGCAGTTGTGCCCCGAAAGCGGAATTATTTTGTCTTCTCTGATAGCTTTTTGGTAGTTTCAAACCACGAGAATTATATGTGCTTTCAAAGAACGACTTCTTATTAATTCGATTATCGATACGTTTCTGAACCGAAATTAGCCTGTCTTTAGACATCAATACGAACTTAGGAATGTTTTATGCTCTTAATTAGAAATTCTGACATGTCGAAGAAGATTTTCAAAAACAGAGATTGGCATAACGCGTCATTGAGAGTATATGTACATACAGAATGTTTATCATTCGTGTTTCATTTCAGACATTGTCATAACCAATAGAGTAAAGTATATTACGGAAGAGAATATGGGAAAAATATGTCAAATTCTGGGAAATGAAAATATCGAGATTGGCATAACGCGTCATTGAGAGTATATGTACATACAGAATGTGTATCATTCGTGTTTCATTTCAGAGATTGTTATATTTAATAGCTTATTACTAGAGTTAAGTGGATTACGAAAGATAATATGGGAGTTATATATGTCTTACTTCTTGGAAATATGTCAAATTCAGTGAAATCGGGTAGAATGTCATCAAATATGTAAAACGTTTTAACGCACATGAATTGCATCATTAAAACGTGATGCCGATTGTAGTTGCAATTATACTTTCTGATTAGAGGCATACTTCAACAATAGAATTTCGAAAATGTTTTATGAATTTTATCATAATATATAGTCTTGGTTTAGGAGTTTGTTTGTGTTTGTTGTACAACGATTGCGATTATTCAAATCATCCATAGACATGCAAGCTCTTGTAAAACGAGTAATTTGGGAAATGTAAACCCCGTAAGATGGGGCAGATCTCCGTTCTTATAAGGACAATTTACAATATATCAGAATCAAAATCGTCTGTTTATCTCTTTTTGAAACTGCACCGAAACCGATCGAAAGGCTGTAACAAGAAATAATTGAACAGATTTCTTGTTTGATTAAGGAAATGTTTAATATAAGGTATCACTAATTTTGTTTTAATCCAACACAGTTGGCAGTATTATCTATTTGTATTCTTGACCAAAAATAGTTATTCCCGAGTTAAATTCTAATCGCATGCTAGGACGAATCAAGATAGTTACTACCACTTTATGTGACGATCAATGATTAAATTGCCATCTCATTACTAGTGTATTTAATCACGCAATCGCTTCTCCACTGTACGTAGTCTCAAAGGAATCCTTGTGAAAATGAATTAACATGTAGGGAGCTTCTTTTATTGTAAAATATATATTTTGGAGATTATGATATGTTATTTTAGATAATAGACACTACACATGACAAACACTTGAATTATTACAGATATTATTTCTACCAAGCGTAGAACAAACACAAGGAAATATAATATGACTGTGTAATATATGGATATGCCACTTTGCTGTAGACAAGCCATATCGGTCGAGTCTAGGTTTATGTTTTATCACTGATGATATATCAGTCAAAATTGAATACACAATTTCGCTCGCCTTCAAGTCATCAATATCAAGTCAACCAATGACTTATATATGCCAGCTAGCAAAGCTTTTGGTAAATAAGTATCTATTAATTTTTCGATCTTCACAAAACATAATTACATCACAAGCATACTTGAAATGGATCAAGTCAAACGCCTCAGCTACATAATTTGCAGAGCCCACTTTGGAGCATCCATCCAAACCTTGCCATGTTAACCATAATACGCTGTCGCGAAATTATTAAATCAACTTGAGCAAAAGTAAGTTTGTTTTGTGGGGCTACTACTTGACAAAGATGCATACTTATGTCTGTATAATTATGAGACATGTGAATAATGTCTATCTGTATGTCTGGATGTCACAATGTTTGTGTACATTTCTTCTCCTAAACCAGGGTTTGGATGTTAATTTAACTTCACATGAGTTATTGGTACCAATCTGTGTTGTGTATAGTATCATTCTTTTTGGTAGGATCGTTTTCGGCATAGTTATTGCCCTCTAGTAATGAAAATTTGGTAGGTTTGATTTTTCTGTGCCTGTTTTCAATGATACTTCACATGAGCTATTAAATAGTTTCATTATCTTATAAACAACACAGGTTCAGTTTTGAACTTTTGAAGTAATGTATCATCAGCCCTTTATTCGATGCTAAAAGTCTCCCTTCATTAAGCAGTATATTCCGGCAAGTTACGGATATAGCCACAGGTCCAATCATGAAGTATGTTGTAAACTGTACCAATGGTGTCTTTAAGCTTTTTTCAAAGACACAGCAGAAATTACTCATAACTATCCAATGAATCAACTCTACATTTTCTTCTACAAGGATATGTTTCATTTTTTTGTGATTTAAAGCAGCATACAATTGTAATCTCCTCTTCTTTGATAGCAATATGGTAGTTTTAAACCACGCAAATAGCATTTCATTTCACAAAACGAGTTTCTAATGTTTGTGAACTATTAGATGCAAAACGAGAGCGGGAATTGTCTGTGACAATAACTAGGAATTATATCAAATCAGAGATGATTTTCTCAGGGCAGATAATGACACTTAAGCAGAGGCACACATTTTTCATATGTCTTTCACTGCAGCAATTGACTCATTCAATAGTATAAAGTCTATGGTAGAAGACATTTGGGAGTAAATGTCATAAATCTGGCAAAATTCAGTACAATAAAAATATTTTCGTCGGCAAAGATGTCATTTTTTATCTGATTGGTAAAACGTTTTTCATGCATTATTTGCATAACACAAATGGCTGATATTTGTGTGTTCATGTCTTTGTTCGCTTGCTACTTAATGACCTATCCTGTTCATGTTATAACCTTTTGTTTACTGTCCTCAAGCGGATTTCTAGACGCAATAATAATGGTTCAATACATAACTGATGTCTGGTATTTCACTATCGAGACATTTTAATTTTGACGCACTCACTGGTTATCTTTAGAGTTAATCCAGATGACAACGCTATTTTACGGTCTTGAAAACAATATTTTGTTGTTCTTTCTGAAAAGTGCCAAGGTGTGTTTGCAAGCTAACGTATTAGTTTACGTACTAATGTACAACTGTTGGAATTCGGCAATTGAACGCTTACGTGAAGTGCCAGGTTTGCGCGTCAACAAACTGGTTTCAGTCCCTAGTGTTTATGCTTTCAGTAACAAAGTTGTGAAACCGCTGTGTTGCTCAGTTTCGCTCCATGTATACTTGTTGCAAAGTCTTGCGGTTTACCATGTACCTCGTTTTGGTATTATTTGATACACCTGTCTATTCTTTAATTTATTTTGTACCTAACAGATGTATGTAAAGCAGTGCAGGTTTCCTTGTGCTACACACCCATGTTTATATGTCGGTCTTGGTAAAGGTCTACCGTGGTAATGTAGCTACCAGACTGAGAGCATGAGGACGAAGCAATGGACATGCGTACACAATTACAGATATCATTTGAAAAAATGTTTTAAGTATTAAGTTTACATGAAGAATTTGCAGTTTGACACGTCGAAATCACACGTAAGAGAGTAGTCTGTCAGTATCACGTCGACTTATTATTATTATATTATTATATTCGGAGAATTGAAACACAAACTTTTATTTTTACAGCATTCTTTGTCTGACATTGATTGATGACTATTTGATTGATTTCTAAGTTTTAAATCGCTTTTTATTCGTGACAACATGGGATTGTTTATTTCCTTTTCATATTTGTTTCCAAACAATTTTTGAAAATAAAATTCATGCCATAATCGGTCTCAATAATTGAGGAAGGTGTTGTTCAGTGGGCTAAAAACAATGCTACCATTTCTTCATCAAAAATCGAAACTCGTGTCATATTTTTTGTAACTGAGTAAAAATTTGTATCACGTCACGATGTAGCAACGTTACGGTCGTCAACACATAAAAATGAAGTCATTTAAGACAGCTTCATTTTATTTCCGACTTTATAAAACTAATCCAAATAATGCATCATGGGAAATTTGAAGACTGTGAATTTATGAACGTTAAATCCTTTGTACTTAAAAAGTTCTTCAACAAATGATAAAATAATTTAATATGATCCCAAAAGAGACACTATTATGAAACGATCACGTAACTGTTACTCGGAGGAATCAGTAGACGACACTGTGCCTTTAGGTTTATGTAAAAATGACATACGCAATTAAAGGTCGTTTGTCTTTCCCACAGTCTGTAATATTAGAGAAATTTACTGAGGATTACTAGCGTCGGAAAAGTAACGACGACACGAATTATGTGAAATGCCTTTGTTCATATACATTGTATCTGTTCCATCATAACATTTGCAAATAAAATCAGTCAATAATTTTGAGACAGTAACATACATTCCGAACCTGTACAAAGATTTATCACGAAACAATTAATTTTAACGGGGTTAAAAGTATGATGTTACTTCGCTTTTAACACAAAGTATCTTAAATAAAACTCTTATCACTACATAAGAGATTTTCGTCACATAATCTCTTAAAAGAATGCCGAGTTTAAACAGAATAGAACACATTTCTTTGAAACAGACACAAAAAGTTACCTAAGATATATACGTTATTACATATTGATACAAAAGGTAATGAAACACAATTATGGATTTTGACAGGGCTTGCTTCGTAATGATATTTCACTTAATGACTATCAGAATGCAGATAAGACTTGTGCATGTTGGATTTCTTAGTTCCATTTATGTTACTTTGTTTCTTCTCATATATGTGCTTGTCATGCTCCAAATCCATTAACTTCCTAACACTGTTCCTTGCATCAAATGCGATGTTGATGTTATAATGTAATAAAATATATTATTTTATTTTACAATTAACTAGTATTTGAGCACACCTCCGATGTGTATCGAGTCGTAAACTCTTTCTTTATTTCAATCATTATTTTTCTTGATATTGTTTCGCATTTGTTACCTAACTGAAATGTTCTTTTTTAAAATAAGCACGTAATAATTTAGTATTATATATTAATGCAACGGACGATTTAGTTTAACAAAATTGCAAAAGTATACACGTTGGTTCTTTTTTTTTAATTTGCAGAGTGGCTACAATTTGAATTACAATGTGTCCTTCAATCTGACGTTTAAACCGTAAACAATATGATGTTTACTGCTGCAGTGTTTTCATATTTGCAATTAGCTCGACTGACACATTAAATGTCTGGAAAAAATTGTCGAAACGAAATGCACAGAAACAAATTAGGTTTGCAATACAAGCATATCTACGTCATAGTAGAAACAATGTTGACGTCGGATATTTAGACAGTCATTTGCACAATTATCGTTCGTAGTTTATGCACAGTCAATTCGGCATGTAACGGCTTAAGAGGTCAATGTTTGTTTCATGGGGTTTAACGCCGTTTCTCAACGATATTTCAATTACATACGGCGGCCGGTTCACCTAACCAGTTTTTCCTGGACTGAATTCTTACCAGTACTAACTTACCCTTCCACAAGGAGCCGGCAACTTCTCCACATGTGGAGGAAAATCGACATTTTTATCAAATTTTCATGGAAGGGTATTAAGAGGTCAAGCGCGTAGTCTCTATAAAGTTTAAATTTCGACTATATTACACAGGTCTAACTAAGTTTCTATGCTTATTGTACATTGTCTTTGGGTTTTACCTCTTGTTAGATGTTGAACATGTATCGTCTTTTGTTGTTTCCAAAGGCATTGTTTTTAGTTCATTTCATACCCACTCCCCATTTGTATTTGATTTCGTGCATCAGAACTTCCTGTGTGTAGGCACTTTTTGATTAGAATGGCCTTCATTGTCACTTTTATTGCAGGTTTATTTTAAGGTGATCCTTAGTATAGGTTCGAATGCATTAAATGTGTTTCCTTTTCTTTTTCAGTTTGCTGCATTTTTCTCATTTATGTGGACGTTTGGTGCATTTCTGTGCAAGATCGTCCACTATGTCCAGAATGTGTCAGCTATCTGCTCTGTTGCCACACTTACATGTATGAGTTTAGAAAGGTAATTCAGATATAAAACATTTTGTCAAGCTGCTGCTTATACTGTTGTAATTAACATTTACTATTTTGTTAGGGAATTTACAATAATGATTATGATAACAATAAACAGATCTACCGTCACGAGTTGCCATCAATAACTAACTTATGAGACATATTCTTTCTGAGCATATTTACTTCCCAATTCTCATTCTATAATGCCAGACACCAGACAGGTAACCTTAGACCTCCCAATTCCAAGGCGGATGCCATAACCACTAGGCCCGGGAGAAACCGTCTATATGTACATGTATATAATTATCATGCAGCGCTTTTAAAAGTTTCGGACCTCGATTTATTTCAATTGATCCCATGTACAATGAACAAAACGCGATTTTTTTATAATACAGATAAATTATCACAGATATATATATAGCTGCTGGAATGACAACACCACGGCTACAATATACGTGTATCTTTTAACTAATATCAAAAAGAAGTGTGTATATACGCATACATTCATGAACTATATCATTACTTTCACTTTCGCTATTAATGTTCCGTTACTTCGCATTTAAAAATGACTTGTCTAATAACCTACCCGGTTGCCCCTGTTGTACTTGCAACTTCTTTGTTGCGGATATAAGGTCCACTTGCCGTTTCCGATTTATGGAGTGAAGTTATTACAAGTGAAGCACGCGGCAGATATCGCACTTAGTTCTCCTTTTTGGTCGTCCGAGCCATTACTTCTGTCCATGTTCCCTTGCGTATTTAACCCAACACCTCCTCAAATGCCTGATGTTTTATGGATTATTGTTTACCGGAGGTCTGTGTAGAGAGGCATTGGCTTGCGTATATGGCGTTCCATGTAGGAACTTATTCTCTCGTTTATTCGGGATCGAGAATTAGTTATAGGTGTTCCGGATAATTTATAGTATGTATTGTTTCCGCGTGATACATTCGTTTTCAAACCATCGAAAGTATATTAAAATTAAAAGTAAAAGTGACATTATTTTTATTGTAGGTATTATGCCATTGTACATCCAATGAAAGCAAAATATTCGTGCACTGTTGGAAAAGCCCGTCGCGTTTGTGTCTTTTTATGGTTAATGGCATTTATCCTAGCTTTTCCCATTCTCATTGGCAGGGTAAGTATCCATCGAGACAAAATATGAAGTGTTAAATTCTTATTCTAAACCATATAGTTCTAGTAAGACGATATTGATGTTACGATTATTTGTAATCCTTCAAAGTGGTCATTTGTATCAGATATGTAATAAGGAGTTATGACAGTGTTCATTAACATGTCTGCAAAGACTTATGGAATAGTATTCTGACGAGGTTTGACTTCAAACCAAACGCTTACAAAGGCTTTCAGAGAGAACATAGATTACAGTATATTTTTTAAATTGCGCAGTAATTTGGTAAGCTTGGCAACGAGCCAAAGAGAAAAGTTAGGTAAATAATGACTTTTATTTTCACTGTTGTTTGTATCGTGTTATAAATTATTATATAATGATATTATCAATAATTTAAACAATTAGGTTCATATAACAGTTGGATTTTACCGAACAGCGACATGGTGTATCAAAGAATGGAATGATCCAGTTTACAGCATCCTCTATGAAGTGTACATGTTCTCATTAATTTTGGCACTGCCGACGAGTGTTATGTCTTTTGCGTACATTCGGATATGCCAAGAGCTATGGTTTATGTCCCAGCACAGGTCTACGATGACTAACAAATCGTACGTATTAGTCTTTATGCAAATATGTATCACATGATGCACTTAACTCTTTGATTCTTTTAAATGCATGCAAACCTTATTCAAAAATGTAAATGTATATGAATAGATTTTACAAGTTCCGTATAATAATCTTGTAAAGTATTGTATTATCATACGAAGAAATAAATTATTTTACTTCTTGTACTGTACTTTTGTACCCTATGAAGAAATAAGTTAATTCTATGATGTTTATGCTTGATACTACATTTTCTATTGATATGATATAAATTTGAGTGACATCACACTGTCGAACATTATCTGAAATTCCCAAGAAATTAGCAAATGCATTAGCTTCTCAATGTCAACGTAAAGTTCTCTGATCAAACAGTTTATTTGCAAATTATTTCTTTAAACTTTAATCCAGATTGGGAATTCATATTCTCAGGAATTGCTTTTAAATAGAAAAACGCAACATTAGTTGTAAAAATGAAAATAAGCTATTTACACAATAAATTGAGGTATTATATTGGAATTCTGCACAACTGATAAACTCCTTGAGTGCGTGAAAAAATAGTTAAAGCATTCGGAAGAAACAAAACCGAATAATGACAGCACACCACTGTCTACCGTAATGGTACATTTTCAATGGATCTGATGAATTTTAAACATAAGCAATAAAGGTAAAACTTAATTACAAACGTAGAACATATCATTATTTTCGTGTTTCACTATTTTTGAATGATAGTGAAATTCTTTGTTGCATATGTTAAAAAAAGAATGTTAGGGGAGAAGAGATTTGTGAATGAGGCATTCTCTGTGTTTGACGCCTGTAATACCATTTCCTTTTAGTTTCGAATTTAGGCAGACAAAATTCTTCCCACATTTTTAACGGAACTGTGTAATTATTTAACAATTATTATTCAATTATATTAAACCTATTATTAACTTATCATATCAATAAAACATGCGTTTAACCTGTTATACCACTACCATTAATATTAAAGGTCTGAAAAGCATTCCGTTATTCCTCTAAAATAATTAAACAAAAGCAAGTATGTCATCTTAAGCTTTTGCATGCGAACTTCGATTAGAGAATCCCATTTGTTATGTTCCTTGCGAAATGTGACTGTCGAGGAAACGTTATTGTCACATATACATATATCGCAGGAACATAGTTAGATATATGTCCTCTAATTAGAGCTGGTTTCATTAATGTTCTCGCATAGTTGTGTTACTAGGATTGATTTATATTCTAATCACTGAATTCATGACGGATTCCCTTAAGATTAGCTGACAGATTAAGTTGGTCATTTACAATGATTATACCTGCTTATCAAATTACATGACGTGTTTTGCGTGTTAGGTACGATATCCCCTCTATGTTATAACTTAGTTTGATTGACACTATTATTTTACAGTTAATGTGAATTTCTTGTAAATGGAACTTTATTAGATACAGTGACTCTCGGAAGAAACGAAACTGCTAGCGCTTTAAAATCAATTAAAATCTTATGCATTAAATGTATGAATCTATAAAATGTTCTCATACCTCTGCGAGGTGTTGTGAGTGTTTACAAAACTATTCGGACATCACGGAAAGCTAATAGCATTGTTGTCCGAACTAGTGAAATACATTTTTATACAATTTTTAACATGGAACGTTTAAACGTTTAAGGGCAACTACATTTTCCTTAAAGACACAGGGTCTAGTATGGAAGGTTAAATACTTTCCGAATTGCTTTTATACATTATTGATAAAATAGGATAACATAAAAGATACTTTCAACAACATTTATGGTAATGCAAACTGTTCATGATACAAGCGAAGCTCAAGTTGCAAATCTACAAAAGGCTGCGTCGATGTCAAGTAAATTTCTTTTTACATTTATGTCTGTGATACATATTGGCAAACCAAATCAAATACATTTCTGTCTGTGATACATATTAGTAAACCAAATCAAAGTACATTTCTGTCTGTGATACATATTATTAAAAAAATAAATCAAATACATTTCTGTCTGTGATACATATTAGCAAACCAAATCAAATACATTTCTGTCTGTGATACATATTAGCAAACCAAATCAAATACATTTCTGTCTGTGATACATATTAGTAAACCAAATCAAAGTACATTTCTGTCTGTGATACATATTAGCAAACCAAATCAAATACATTTCTGTCTGTGATACATATCAGCAAACCAAATCAAATACATTTCTGTCTGTGATACATATTAGTAAACCAAATCAAATACATTTCTGTCTGTGATACATATTAGCAAACCAAATCAAATACATTTCTGTCTGTGATACATATTAGCAAACCAAATCAAATACATTTCTGTCTGTGATACATATTAGCAAACCAAATCAAATACATTTCTGTCTGTGATACATATTAGCAAACCAAATCAAATACATTTATGTCTGTGATACATATTAGCAAACCAAATCAAATACATTTCTGTCTGTGATACATATTAGCAAACCAAATCAAAGTACACTTCGAATAGAAAACGTCGTAGTTCTTAAGTCTATGTTCACATGAATGTACATTTGTCTCGAAGAAGATGCAGATTTTTTCTAGAATTAGATCTATAAACAATGACGAATTTATTCAGTTTTGCACTCAAAGGTCCGTTACAGTAAAGTATATTTTTTAGAAAGTTGCTGTATAAGTGCATATTAGGTTTGGCCTATCGAATATATTCGTTCCTGAATAGGAACCTGGTCTGTTTTTTTCAAAACAATGTTTTTTCTTAAAACAACTGATAATTTTAGAGCGTATTAAGATGGATGCCGTAGAAATAATTTATGGTGGAATTCTGTTTTGAAACAATGGCCAGAAATGGTGTCGGAAAGGGTTTTAATATGTATTGGTACGTACTGTCCCGTAACTATCTTCTTTCCCCACTCCATTCTTTTTTTTATTTTGTATCGATCATATCTGCGAAGGAAGACCCATTTTGTACATGTCGTATTCCGTTCGTTTTTATCATGTTTCGTCCAATATTAACTTGTTTACTGACAGATAAATGTTGTGTCTAATACTTTGTCAATATTCTGTTAGTATGTCCGCTTAAAAATTGGCAGACGTGTAAATACTTTTATGGAAATATGCAAAGAAGTTATCTGACATGTTCCTAGATTTATGATAGAACTGATTCATTTCTTATGATTGGTAGAATAAATTGCTAGTCTTAGAAAACGTAACGATAACGAGTTTTTTCTATCAATGAATTACCGAAATTGAATTTGTATGTTATTTTGAATCCGTTTTACATTAAATAATAATACGATAATAATCGTTGTTCTTTATAGTTACGTTGGGGAAACTAATGACATTCTCCCAGCTGGGAAGGGGAAATGTATCAGCGAGACTTCGTAAATATTTTATGTACTTTACCTATATTCTAAATATCAACGAGTTGTGCATACATCAGTGAAAATGTCAAATAAATAGGAAACATTATTATGCCTTCTGTGTTTTCACTAAATACGAGAATAATGGGAAACTTGGTAATTGTTCTGATGAAACAACTTTCTGGGCAACTGATATCGCGTTCCATAAACATATCTGATGATTAATTTGATTATAGATAAACAGTTTGGTACTCTGTGATATGTTTATTATATTTATTTCTCTTTCCGCAATCTTTTCATAGCACTGAAGTTCAATAGTTCGTACAATATAAAAGCCTTAATTGTATGCTATAATAACCAACACAGATACCTTATTGCTATCACGAAAATGCAGTTTTAATAAACAAAATGACAGCTAATTGTATCATAACTGTAACAAGATTGTGTTCGGATGACAATGAAGGCAGACATAAAATGTAATTGTCAGCAAAACTCCGACTTATTTAGTTACATACTGACAGAATAGTTAATCATGTGCAGTTCAGATAACATATTCTGAAAGACTGACTTATTTACCTTACTAATAAGATAACCCGTTCAAATAATTGTGTTATGTTGCAAATTTACCGAGGTATCAAGTCTGAAAGAGAAAGTAGTTTTCCCTTGTAATACACAGATGTTTACATCTGTTTTATAGTTGAAATTTCTTTTGAGTTGGTATTTACCACAAATGTCATGACATTAGTTTTGTCTTGCTTTGGATTGTAACATTTACATGCGACTTATAGCATCACTAATGCACATTCCAGGATATGTGAGCGAAAATCAGAAAACCAGTTGTTTGCGACATGTATGTGCATTTTGTTCATTATTGATACTTGAATAAAACTGTTTTAAGTTTGAAAACAACCATCACCTAATGTAAATTTAGCTTTTGCCACCAGTAGACAGCATAGTTGCTAAATATTGGACAAAAGTATTAATATTTGTGTTTTGTTTTTAATTTAGCCGTCATAAATTCACCTCCACGAAGAATTCCTTATCAAAATATGACGATGACAACACGAAGAAACAGGTAAAGTATATTGATAAGGTTGAACGACTAATGCCTCAAGAAGTTGCATGACATTAGATAGGAAAAACAACGGATTGTCATGATCATTCTTCATGAATTCAGTTCTGTTTTGATAATCAAAGGGAGACTTGCAGCATTTCAGATATAGCAATAACTGAGATGTAATCAAATTTTAGAAAATGACAGATTAAATAAGGTCACTTTTTACACATTCGCGGTCTGACGTTGGAAATCAAAAGCCAAAAAGCGGTTAAGTGTGATGTTAGCTAGCTGTTAAATCGATTCAAAACCCCAGTAGTTTTACTGACAGTTATAAGGCTGTAACTCGCTGTGCAATTCGTTCACTTGATATAATATTCGTGGAATTTTCTCCTTTTCGGACTATTTTTGCTAGCTTTCTTTGCTTGTTCCATGATTTATTCTGTGGCGTTCCCTGTAACAGCTTTATCTCTCACATGATTCAGCCATATCTTTCGAAATTCGTTAAGAGAACATTTGCTTTCAATGTTAAGGTTTATAATTCCATATATGCATCAAGTGTTATTAATTGGTATATTACTGTCAATGTTTTATGCAAAAATACGGACATAATAAAATCCTGTTACTCCAATTTAGTTACCGTTTCATTACATTGTTCTCTCTTCTTGTTGTCTTGATGGTAGTTTCAAATCACCCAAATTGCAAATCATGTTACTAAAGACCTATTGTAAATTTGACATGGCTATGCTTTTAAACCGAAAGTGGCTGATTTTAGTCGGCAAAACGAAATTATGGTTTTCTGATTTATCGTTTTGATAGCGAACATGGAAATATATTGGGTTTTATTACATCTAAAACGTTTTCCAAACCCGTTTTAACAGCAACTGCCTTCACGTTCAAGAGTTTATGCCTTGTATTCTTCATTGACAGTCAAATTTCTTAGAAGAAATTAAGGAGCTTAGTGTCCGCGATATAGAAATTGTTTTTTCGGCAAGTATCATTCCATACCAGATATATAAATCAAGTGTTTTACATACATGGCATACATTAAGATTGTAAGGCCGTATTTACCACAACTAATTCTGCATCTTCATATTGGAGGTAATAAACCAGATAACGGCTCGACTTGGGGAGCTTTTATTTAGGATCATAATGACTGGATTAATCACATTTTGATTATAAAATTGGACCTTGAAAACCAATGTTCCCAAATTGCCTCTGGCTTAATGGCAGAACTTAGCCGTAAATCTGTAAAACTGTAATATAATTGTTATTAATCGTGATATTTGAATATTCTTTGGATAAATTGTGTTCAAACATGTACAGATAATGCAAGCAATATCGAATGGAATAGATCTTGAAATGGATACTCAAGCATTAATCGAACATTTCTAGTTATTGGGAATAGCATGCATACATTTACATTTTTGAACTATGGAACAAACGCAGATAAGTAGAAACACTAACGTTCTTTTGCATATTGATATTAATATTTGTGATTGACATGCGTGTTTCACTGAGTGATAACGAAAGCAAATGAGAGTATAAATACGTCAAAATCATTCTTATCAATATCTGTCAGTTGTGTATTTTAACAGCATATTTCATGTCTGGCAGTGAAACATTCTTTTAAACTTTTGACAGAGATAAATGCAATAATAACATCGTTTGTTGGGTTTTTATAGAAATGTCATTTTATTTTGGTTAAGATGCTGCAAGTCTGTAATAGAATCCTGTAATGTTTCTAGAAGGCAAATTAACAATGACTGAGTTACTTGGCAATTCGTGCAATAATGGCCCAACTTGTCATTTGTAACATGATAAAAAGTGGTGAGCTTTGCCTAAACGTCATAAATATTAGTTTGGTTAGTTACAAGGCTAATTGGACAATGCGGGCAAGTATGAAGGGACTTGAGATTGACTAGGAATTGAGTAATGCAGTCGCCTATTCACGAATAGGACATTCGCCTACGAAAGACCGGTGGTGACATACACATTTCATTATTTCTGCCCTAAGAAATATTGAAGTAGTGAATTTGTGATTTCACCTGCACACATTTATGTTTCACGAATTCACGATTTTAACTTCACAGTTGTGAATTTCATAGGAGAGAAATAATGAAGGGCGAATGTCACCATAGGTCTTTCGTATTCGTCTGAAGATGTTTCTACCATAAACGATTATGTTGAATTCTAGTAGCAAGTATTACATTACATTCGTCAAACGAAACTTTTGAGTACGCACACATCAATAAAGGGAGTTAATAAAAAATGACAGAATACGGCGTATACTTACACGACGACGAAACACTAGTTTATGTAATTCATTCTACGTATGTTTCAGGTAATCAAGATGTTGGTTGCAATCATTGTGACATTCCTTATCTGCTGGGCGCCAATAACTATCAACAACCTACTAGTGGCATTCAAGATTCTACCGACACTTCATCTAGGTTATGTTAAATATATGAGAGAAGCTTTCCACATAATGTCGTATTTCAACAGTTGTGTGAACCCTATTGTGTATGGATTCATGTCAAAAAACTTTCGTCAGACGTTTATAAAATCGCTTTGTGGTTGCTTGCGCGGAAAAGAGTACATCCGTAGACAGATATTTCGCAGTCAAACAGAAGTTTCGTATTTGGGTGACGAACATTATCCTGCACGTTGGGCTAGTGCTGAACAACGCAATATGTTAACCAATCAGAATGTAACAGACGAGCAGGGAGACCATATTGTGTATGACGTAAGCGACGAAGAGATAACAGGGGTCTAAAACAATTTGTTTAAAAGTTATGTCAGAATGTAAATTTGTATATTGACAAAATGGTCGATAAGTTTTTACCGACAGTAAGCTAAGCACACAAACATATCGAAACTACTCAGTGTTGTTATAAATAACGATATCCTGGTTTTGTTGTAGTAGAAATAACTGACGAAACATCATAAACAACAGCGAAAATCACATAAAACTAATGAAATTATAACATAAATCATAGATTTATTGCTTGGTGTGAATGATTGGGCGCGTATTTAATTTCTGGTTGTGCCGTAGATTTGATTCATTTAAAAGTAATTTGAAAACGTGTTGAAGGTCATCAACATGCAGTTACGACCAGAGACTAAACTGTATTAGCTAAAACGAGGACTGATGAAGACAGGTCAATGGTGTATATATATTGTGGTATATTTGTGAAACATGTACGGAATTCATTGTGGGTATTCTATTTTCTGTACAACAACCGTGGCGATAGATATATTTAGAATCATTTTAATACATCATCGCATGTATTAAGTATATCATCGAATAAAGTCAACATTAATGCAAGTAGAGCGGTATATTATCTAATTAAAGTCCAAAGGGTGGACAGGGCGGTCAGAACAATAGAATGAGAGTTCTCTTGGCCAATACTAGATGAAATATATCGCTATAGTTGGGAAACTGTTTTACAATGCAATATAATTCATATATTGTCTGTATAATTGCAATACGTTCCACCAGGAATGAACGAAAGAAGAAGTTGATACAGGAGACGCCACACACAGAAGCCGATACCTCCCAACATAGACTCCGAGAAAAAGTACAGACTATAAAACATCAGACACCGGGGAGGACTGGCTACTACATAATTATATGTATGTAAATATTTTATTGTGTTTTTGATGTACATCTTTGAACTTATTAAATCATACTTTTGTTGTTTAGTTTGTGTTACGTATTTATTGCACATAGTATGTGTGTTGTTATTTGCATAGAACAGAGTGTCGCGTCCGATAAAGAATGTCTATAGTCCACACGTTTGTTGTAATGGTCCTTTTGAAGAAGTACGTGATGACGTTTTCTGTATAGAGTAGTCTTACTTGGATATCGGGAGTACAGAGGTCATGTCTATAGCGGTCGAAACGGAAACATCCGTGATCATCTTAAGGGGTAACGTCAACTTTGAAGTGTTCTCGTGAAATAAAACATGTGTGAGTGTCATATGGCCACTGCATGTAGTTTTCGGTATAAGATATGCATGTAGCATAAATAAGGTGAAGATTGGTGCATTGTTGAAACTCATTGTCGTTGTAAACAGTTTTGATAACTACATTTTCGTATTGATGGATGTTGGAGAAACAAATGATTACCGTAATCATTTAGGATAAGATGAACGTAAAATGCCTTTAAATCGTTTAAGTTTGATGTCTTCCTTTGTATACTCGTTTTGTACAACGTTGCAAACATATTCCATTCACTTATGGAAGTCAAAAGCGTTCGATAGGCCTACCGGTAATTTATATTGCATAGTAACAATACCATAGTGTATGAACAATAAAGAATTACATTGTCTTAAATTATTTCACAATAAGTTATGCTTGTTTGAATGGTAAAACACGTACGATTCACCCTTTTAATTAATATTATAAAATCAAAACACCATTTACGTAAATAATAAGTAACTATATTTTCCTCCTAAATCGTATACACGTGTAAGGATTACTTAATCACAGGGAACGCCACATTCAAAAGACAATGCCTTCCCACACAGATCGCAAGAAACATCAGCGCACTAAACACAAGCAGTTGAGAATGTCACAGGAATAAACATCAATGGGGACGGGGCGATAAGGAATTGTCTGGCTGGTAACCAAAACAGTGAAGGAAAATAGAATAGAGAAATACAGGGGAACCCATAACCGGACAAGCCATGAAAACAGTGGCCACGTACCAAAAGGTAATAAAACACCGGCCATTATTTCAGACCAAAGAAACTGATAAGAGAAAATGGGGAAAATAATAAATCTCTACACATAAAGGGAAATCATGATCATATAGCGATTACAGCCTTCGAACTGTCAATAAACGGGGTGGGGTTAAATCGATTTAAAGGTCATTAATGTCGAAGTCACTAATGTAAACAAACAACCCTATACTGACTTTAGAATAAAACCATTTACAGTCGTTTGACATAATAATTGTTAGAAAATGTCACACACAAAAACAGTATTTGTGGTAATTATTACAGTGCTTTGAAAGAGCTTTATACCACGGGCTTAAATATGTTAAACGACATGCCAACTTTGCACTAAGCTGTATTGCCCATCAATCACACATTTAGAAACATCGATCAATTGAACATCACACAACACCACTGTTTATTAAACAAAAGTAAAAGTATTTGTTAAAACAAGACTGTATAACATTTGAAACGTAGCGAAACAGCAATAGAGAGACTTTAACTGTCAGTAAAATACAGATGGCTTAAACGAGATACGGCATGCCAACATCGTACTAAAGACAATGCCTCTCTACACAGATCTCCAGGAAAGCAACAGTCCATAAAACATCAGGCATTTGAGGAGATGCAAGGGTAAATACACAATGGAACAGGAGCGCAAGGAATGGCATGGCCGACCATAAGGGACACTGGCATTTACGACTGTACGAGCGTTCGATAGTGCAAAAATATATGTCTATATAAACCTATACAATCAAATAAAGCCGTTTAAAGATATAAAAAATAGTGTTTTAAAATAACAAAATCGTTAAAATGCAGCGATTCCATTTTGATGATTTGACAAGGAGATAGCCACAGAAACGATTACCCTTATTCTATTAACTCAAAATTAAAGTAAAATATAAACTGCCTAAATAGACATTTAGATATCAGATATTACATATATACGACAAAACAATATGAGAACGCAGACGTTACTCAATGACTTCCTCTATTACGTCCGAACCTCCGATTGTAACAACAAAGTGCTCAATATAATACCATAGACAAAAATCAACATAACTCTGTCTTACAGAGCACAGTTTACAAACGTCATTCACAGATGTACAAACTCTTGCAATACGTTAGTTGTAGCACGGGGAATACCTTCGTCTAGATGAAGAAATATAAAAACAGCAAAACCAGGAAGGCTGTAGTTTTCATTAAGTCAGGTTTATAATCGTTCCGTAAGAATCAATCATTTAATTTAACAAACAAGTGATCAAAGTTTTTTGAGCTGTTAATTTTACAGACTCTCGACAGAAATGATGTAATGAAATTCTGTATATCAACAGACATTTTACATTGCAATTATATTTGCAAAGCGATCTGAATATCGAGTGAAGAATTTACAAAAAGATTTGCGTAGTTTATGAGTTCTCTAATCATATAAAAGCGCATTTATCAATCTCATTTATAAAATGTAAATTGACCGTTTACATGTTGGTGTAAAAACCAGTACTTTCCAATATGAAATATACCTACGAGTATTATAGTTATTTTACATAACAGTTAAACCAGTAACTGGGCCAATATGCCTGAGGTAAATATACAATACAATACAATACAATACAATAGTGTTTTATTTGCAATACAAGGTCTCTAGCCCAAAATACAAACAATTCTGCATGTAGTTATGTAGATATAATTTAAACAATGATAGTGAGAAAAATACGTATTAACAAATGTGCATCAACAAACAATGGAAATAACAAGACGAGAATTTATCAACTGTTCAATAGACAATAAATTAACATGTATGTTCCGACGAACTAAGATGTATCAAACACGAACAAATCAGCTGCAAACGCGGATTGGAAGTGTTCGAAAAATCACTAGCAGGTATGAATGAAAAACTTGGCCAAGTTATTTGTAATACCAACGCACAGACTGATATGATGAGCACTCTCGCTTACAAGTCAATAGATATGGAAGCGAGATCGCGTAGAAACAATCTAATATTCAGGGGTTTCATCGAGAACAGAGGTGAAAACTGTTTTATGCTAATTAGAGATTTTCTTTCTAACCACATGGATATTGACCCCATGAGTATTTACATCTCCCGTGCACATAGACTTGGAAAAATTGATGCAAGAAGACAGGTACAGAGAAGACCTATAATTGTCAACTTTAGAGATTACTGTGACATAGAACTAATCGTGGGCAAGGTGAAAATGCTCAAAGGCAACAACTTCTCAGTTGATTTTGATTTCCCAAGAGAGATTAAAGAAGCCTGTGCGCGCATTTGGCCACAATATAAACATCTAAAACATGATGCACCAAATTCGAAAATACAAATGTTGTACCCTGCAAAATTGATTCAGGATGGTCGACTGATAAAAGATGAACTTCCGGATTGGAAAAAATACACAAATATTAGTAGGTTAACCCAAATTGACAAAGTAGATGAAACTATTCGCTATTCTACTGAACATCAAGTACAAAGCGGAATATATTCAATGACGAACAGTGACAATTCTGATATTAATTTTGATATTAATGTCATACCTTCAGCAGGTATCAGTGGTGCGCCTACCAACCCGTCTTCTACCCAGAATATCATAAACCAAATCGTCCCGTTGCATTCACTTATAGGTCACACATATCCCCCCATAACAGCTAATCATATGCTTCAACAACAAATGTCAGCAATTTCAAGTCTTGCTCAGAACGTAAGTTCCACTATGCACAGTACCGTTCATGCTATCCCTTTTGTTGCACGTCCAAGTACCCCCCCCCCCCCCCCCCAGTGTACCACTTATTTTCAAAAGCCAGCCAACGTTAGGTGTTCCCATGGATTTTCAGTCAATTGTTCCACCCTCTATCAAAGGAAACAGCGAGATCACTGATCAAACAGGCTCAAACACACATCTTATTGACAACGGTCAATGTATAACCCCAATAACGATCACAGATTTGCCCAATAGTATACTCCGATATCATAGTCCGAATCCCACTTATACATCCCTTGATATGCCCCAGCACCTTTCTGATACATCGCAAACTATTCCACATTCATCAGAACTTTGCGAAACGACTGATAATGCAAATTTTGTACAAAATGAAAAGTGTTCGTTTTCTACACAGTCAGTTTATGACACTGAAGAAACATTCGTGAAACCTGTTGACACTGGAAAGTGTAAACAATTGACACAGTCAGCTGTTTCTCCTGCGAGGGGGCGTTCACGAACTGCCCGGTCTACTTCACGATCTGAGAAGCGCTCTCAATCCGCTATACCGTACAGAAAGCAGAGTACCAGCACAACACGTAAAAATAGACAGTCAGACAATTCACAGGTAGAACAGGAAAAGGGTAACCAACGACCGGAACCGTGCCATTCATCTAAAGATGGGTTTTCAACAACGTGTGAACATATTGGACAATAGGATAGAACCGAGAAGGTCTCGCTTCCTTGTGCTTTATTGAATTCAAGGTCTTGCAACAAAACGAACGAATAAACTGACATCTCTAGAACTTATATCAATGTTTAGCACACACGATATAGTTTTATTTACAGAAACATGGACCAGTCAATATTCTGATTTATGCATTGATAATTTTGAACATTACGTTTTAAACAGGGACAGAAAATAAGAGTGCTAGTAAACGATCATCTGGTGTTATTATTTATGTTAGAAATGAATTGTGTTCAGCAGATACTCGTGTGTTTCAAAGTGAAGATGGTATACTATGTATTACTATTAATGGAGGTAAACTCGGCTTGCAAAAATATTTATTAACATGTTTATGTTATGTCATACCTGAGAATAGCAGCCGACAATCTATGCTCGATTCTCATACTTTTGATGGAGTGTTGGAGTATATTGCTAACATTGACGCGAAGTATGAAAATGAGTTTAATCTTCTGTTGTGAGGGGCGATATGAACTCACACGCGTCGGATAGTCCGGATTTTGTAGCTAGTGATACTCTTTCATGTATAGATGTTTTACCGGACGATAATTGTATTGATACATTTTTAAAACGAGTATCGCAAGATAAAGGCCGTTCAAATAATAACGGTTAACTTCTGTTAGACTTGTGTAAGCAGACTGGTTTACGTATCTTAAATGGTCGTAAAGGTAATGATGCAAACATTGGGCGATATACATACGTTGGTAAAAGAGGCTCGAGTGTTGTAGACTATGTTATTAGTACACACAAACTGTTTAAATGTGTTGAGTACTTTAACGTTGAAGAGCCGAATATATTGTGCTTTAGCAAGCCTATGTTAGATACTGTACAACATGTTCATCCATATGATCATGTTAATTATAAATATGTTTGGAAAACAGAAAACAAGAATGGGTATAAAGCTAAACTTACCACAAATGATACTAAGAATAGTTTAAATTGTTTCAGAGAAAATATATGTAAAGCTTCCTGCAAGAATGATATTGATAGTTGTATTGATCAGTTATCTAATATTTTTGATGGAATTGTTTCCCCGTTATTCAAGCGAAAGATTAATGATCCTAGCAGCTCTAATGATGGCGGTAATGTGTGTGTAACAAATAAATGGTACACGTCTGAATGTGAAGAAAAAAGACAAAAATGTGAATGTGAAAAAAAGGTATGATAAATCAGATATAAATAAAACAAATTTGGTAAATAAACGTACTCAGTATAAATGGTGTTTACGTAAGTCAAGACTTGAGTACGATAGAAAAGAAACGTACAAATTAGTAGAAGCACGACAGAAAAATGCGAAGTTATACTGGAAATTGTTAAAGAGTTATGCTGGTGTAAAAGAATCAAATATATCACTCAATGTTTTTGAACAGTATTTTCAATCTGTAAACAATCCTGATGATCGGTGTTTTGCTCCTGATGAGGATGTTTTACACTTTATTGAACGGTATGAAAACGACGAGTTAAATATAATGTTCTCTGAACTTAATTTTTCGTTTACAGAAGATGAATTGTTAAAGTCTATTAATCAGTTGAAATCAAACAAATGTGGTGGTCCTGACCTGTATTTGAATGAATTTTTCATTTTTCATACATGGTAAAAACGTTCTTTCTCCATTTATACTTATTTTATTTAATAAAATTTTCGAAGAAGGTTATTTTCCAGAGAAGTGATCTGAAGGCCATGTTGTTCCATTACACAAGAAAGGTAGTATTAATGACGTAAATAATTATAGATGTATTACCCTTCTGAGTACTCTTGGCAAATTGTTTACGAGAGTTTTAAATAATCGACTATACGAATGGGCTGAAAATTATAGTGTATATATCGAAGCCCAGGCAGGGTTTAGGGCAAAAATGGGTACTGTAGATAATCTTTTTGTATTACATGGTATTAGCAACCTGTAAAAACGCCTATAAACGAACGTATCTGTAATGTTTGTAACCTATTAGAAGATGAGTACCACTTTGTCATACAATGTAACATTTATAGTGATTTAAGATAAACGATTGATACCGTCATACTTTTGGAGACGGCCTAGTATGCATAAATTTATTGAACTTGTTAATTCTGAGAATACACTTATTCTCAAAAATCTGAGCATTTACATAGAAAAAGCATTTACAACAAGATAAAATCTGAGATATATGTGCTTGTATTACAAACAACAAAACCTTGATCACTAATATTATATTACACAACTCATATCGTATTTATATTTAAATTAGTTTACATATGTGGTATGTTTGTTCATATGTTTGTTCCTATATATGTATAAGTGCAAACATGTTTGCTTATTGTATGTGTAAATGTTTAAGTAATGTAAATGTTTATGTACAAGTATATTAATTGTACCACATGGGTCAATGATCTTCTGGTATATTTGTTATAATCATGTTTTGTCCTAATGTATGTATATGTGCAAGTATGTATGTTAATTGAATGTGTAAATGTATGTTAATTGTATGTATAAATAATGTAAATGTTCATATACAAATATGTGTATATGTACCACATGGGTCTATGACCTTCTGGTTGCATGAAGTACGTAGTTCTTTTACGCGTTTGATGATTTCGCCTTCGTTAATTTCCATTTCTAGAATATCACATTTGTTGTTATAATTCATATCATCAAATAGACATTCAGTATCATTTTCTGCACGAGTATCTGGTTCAGAAAACAGAGTTTTAAAATAATTGAACCACTCATCTCCGGTTATATTGTCCCTGTCATTTTGTTGTCTACGGTTGAATTTCTTGATACATTTCCAGAATGTTTTAAGGTCGTTACGGCACCGCAGTAGTTCTTCCCGTCGTTGTAGTCGTTCTATAGTTAAACGCTTGTCACGGCATACATACTTAAAACGGCGCTTGGATTGTAAATAGATTTGTAGGTCTTTATCGGAATTAGATTGTCTGAACTTACGTAGATTTTACTTTTTCTCGTACTTTTTTGCGAACATTCGTTGTCCCACCATTCTGGCTAGCGTGGGTCGTTTCAATATTTGCATGTACTATTTGTACTTTTATTGTTCATGCTTTGACCAGTGAATATGACATACGAGATAGATATGATGTGATATTCCATATGCCACATGCCATTATCTGGATCCCCATGTTTTAAAAGCATTTTCATACTTTTATTTTTTCTGAATGTAATGGGTTTTAATATTATTGGGCAATTGAACAGTAAAGAAATACATATAATTGGAGCATGAAGACTTATCTAGTTTTATGTCGTTCGACCATATTCCTTGTGTGGTAAAATATGTTTGAAACTATGCATAAACAAGTGGTGTATGTGTTGATAAAATAAGAATGTTCAAACTGGCTTACTACATAATTATACAATTATTCAGACCATGAATTATTCATAGGCAGAAATAATTATTTATTTGCATGTGTCCTACACTAGCAATAAATAGAATGAATTGAGAATCAACTACAGTCTTATCTTTTTGGAGCGGATCTGTAGTCCAGTGGTAACGCACTAGACTAGTAATCCAGGGATCGCAGGTTCGATTTCCTGCTCAATCACTGACAGTACTAACAGTCTTTTGGACGAGACTTTAAAACCGAGGTCCTGCGTATGAAGCTTTACATCGAGCACGTAAAGGGGTGCTTCTGGAACTTGGTCATCTCCTGTATCCTCCAAACATCCTCCAAAAATCTAAAATGACTAACATTCTACCGGAGGCGTCGCCCATATGGGAAATCTGTGGCGATTGTTTATAAACGCAAATACAAAACAAACACAAAAAAACAATCTTATCTGTATGCTTTTCCAACATTCTGTTGACCAGTTTTGAATTGCACAACCATAAGAGCAATGCATGAATTGTGTGATCAGATCTCTAAAAATCAATTGTACAATTTGGTAAATACTGCGTTTGTAACTGAATGTATTTTACATCAAAATATTAAGAATGATAAATTGGAGTAAATTCACTCAATCAATCTTAACAGAACGAGGTTTTGTGTTAACGATTAGAAGGAATCGCGATACATGACTTAGATAGATATATGGACGTCCAATGAGACATGATACATATCAACAAAAAGCAATGCTTTACTGTTTTTTCGGGATTTACGCCGTCTTCAAGAGATATTAAGTTACTGCAGGAAACGCCACATACGCAAGACAATGCCTCACACTGATCCCCGGAAAAACAATAGTCCACAAAACATCAAGCACAGAGGAGTGTAAGGGTAAACATGTATGAGAATAAGGGTGCATTGGAATAACCCGACCGACCACAAATAACAACTAAGGAGAATTTAGGGGGAAAGGGGGAATTTAAAGGATGGAATACATAACAGAAAAAGTCAAGAACGTCAGTAATATTAATACGAAGGAGGGGAGAGAAAATGAAAGAATGACATATGGGGGAAAGTGGAACTTAACATACATCAAAAACAATGATGCAATTGTCTGGCTCCAGAAAAATTGTCACGGAAGAGCATGGTTAGAAGTGGTTAGCTTAAAACACTATCTAATGAATACCCACACACAATGATTCTCATTCAGTTAAAGATTGCAAAAAATATTATTTAAAGTGCTTGGTACGTATATTTTGTTTTCATAAGGTCTGTGAAGTTGGCACCGAGTTCGTTATTCGACATTCAGACCTGTATTCGCCAATTCAATTCCAGTCCTACTTTCGACATTTAGGCCTGTATTCGCAAATACAGGTCTAGTCCTGAGTTCGACATTCAAATTTGTATTCGTCAATATAGCTCCTAAGTACTATTAAATTATTGGTTCAGGACGTGTGTCTGTATTGATTAATTCACGCAAAAAAAAAAAGATTATTCAAACGTAAACAAATTATAGCCAGCTGTACAATGGGGATTGCATTTCGGTTAATCAATATATTCTGAAACTCCAAAATTCAATTCGGCATTTTGGAATGATATTTGACGCGACACTGTAACTTATTTAACTACATATTATTACATTTGGCAACATCAATATCTTATTATTCAAGATGTCAGATATACATGAATTGTCAAAAACTGAAAAGTTAAGAACAATCGCGCTCAGAGATAACACGTTATACAAGTCAGAAATAAAGGAGTTCCTAATTAACACAACGTATATAGTCTATCGATCACAGTAGACGCTCCTAATAAATTTCACGAGACTTAGAGATTAAATCGTTTGAAAGAAAAACACGGAACGAACAACCCTTGCACGATAATTACAAAATGCGTACCACAGTTTCACTATGTATTGATGCATATTTCCTCGTCTTTGATTCACAGACATACTCTTAATTGAAACTCAATATGCATGTAGGCGATGATCAAATATATCAGTGTGGTTAATTTTCGTTCGTAGCTGCTCTTTCTACTGTGAACATTATATGTTTGTTTTGCTCTGGGCAAATGCTATGATATATGCAATATATGTTGTAAACACATGATTTTGAAAACGAAAACATAAAACGTCAACTACGTGGACTGCGGGATAGTTAAAGATTTACGAAATGAGTCTCGTAAGACATAAGGTAGAAAAAGAAATTTGATGAGTAGAATTTGTCAAAGCTGTTAGAACATATGGTACAATGTTACAGGTAAAATCGATGTCTAGGGTTTAGAGACATTATTGAAAACTATAAAAGGCATAACATATTGCCAAACCTGTCGGCATTTCAGTATCTAAAATACATTTCTTTCAGAAGTGTTTCTATAAAGTGCAGGTAAAAGTCATGAATTCGTCTTTTGACGAATGATTGAAATGCCATGTATTTGAGCAGTTATTGCTCAAAATGTTTTCAAAATCTTACCAAATGAAATGATTGGTTTGAACCGGTTGAAAAAAATGTAGAAACATGAAACGATGTGATGCATTTGACACAAAGCAATGAGCGTGAATATGCTCTGTGTGTAATATTATGCGCATGCGCCGGAACAGCGTACCTTGTACAAAAGGACAATTATTTGATATTGTAATTGATATGGCAGGATATGACAGATGATTATGTCTTTAAGGATTATGTTCGGGACTTTGTAGTCATTAACTTTTGCTCTGTAACCAACAGAACATGTTCTAAAAACTATTATCTAGTCCTTTTTGGATTGTGTTGTGTTGCGGTGTCTATATGCTTCGGGTTTACGTTGGTGTTTTCCTTGCTTCAGTTTGTTTTGTCCAGTGTTTGTCTACATATGTCGAATATTAGTTGGGTTGATCAAGTTTGGTTTGTTTGTCTATATATATCGAAGATTATTTGGGTTGATCATTTTAGTGTGAGGTTGGCTAGCCGTTAAATCGTTTGAAACCCCAAGTTTTTTTACTGACAGTTCCAAGGCTGTAAATCGTTTGTATGTATGTATGTATGTATGGTTAATATTTCCTTTTGTGTTTTGTATGTGTGTTGGATTTTCCTTTCCCCAGTGCAATTCTTTCACTTTATAGTATTCGTGTTGTTTTCTCCCCAGTTTCGGACTGTTGTTGCCGGCTATATTGACTTGTCCTGTGATGTTTTCCCTTCTTTAATTACCCTGTTTTCCTATTTGATTCTCATAGTTATCCCTGATGGTCGGCAATGCCATTCCTTGCGCCCAAGTTCCAATACGTATGTACCATTGAGCCCCTCAAATGCCTTGTGTTGTTTGAATTGTTTTTCCCCGGAAGCCTGTGTGGAGATGCACTGTCATATGTTTGTTGCGTTCCCTGTAGCAACTTTGTACTTGTCCATATTTGGATGTTCATGATATTGTACATGTACTAGCAACAGTTGAGAACAAAGGCAAGTGGCAAGATTTCAATATGTCATTCTAAACGCCGTATTATCGATACTCCAGATGACAGATGAACATCAAAATGGCCGATCATCGGTAAAACAGCCGGCGTCTTTGTATTCATTTTATCAGTACATATCCCAAAATGAAGACTATGGAATCAGCATGAGTCAGGTTAAAACGGTGTCTTGATAAGTTAAATCACTGCAAGCGGATGCTGACTCTCATTTGCTGTTAACATTAATTAAGGGGCTTATTTTTCTAAAAACATCTTAACTTAACGCAATATTTAACGTTTTAGGTTTAAGTGGACGCACACGACGACAATCATGCTACGATATTTTTAAACCGAGAAAGAAGATCGACGAAGAATAATTACAAGGTTTTGATATTTTAATCTTTCATTTTCGTGTTGTGCAATAAAGTTTGTTACACCGTTGAATAACACAAAAACTATCATACAATCTCGAAACTACAAGAAGTAAAAGAACGTGGATACAGTCATTATTTGCAGACCATTTTTGCGCATGTTTTCTCGTTTAGTTCGATGCCAAGAATATATGTTACTATCGTAATATAAATTTTAATTAGTTGAATGCAGCTGCCTTTGAGTTGAATGTCTTAGATAAGAAAATAAAATATCAAACACATTAAAACATTGCGTTGTAAACAAATACAGGCTGTAAAGATCATAAACACTGAGCAGTTTAATTTATGGAGAGCTTAGAACAGTTAATTGATTGATTAATGTTATTAGATACGAAAAAACATGTAGCGAAGCCATAAAGTTAGTGTTATTTATATTACGATGTCAAATATTTAGATTAATATCAAAATCATACTGTAATATGTTAAAAATAACAAACAACTTGTTTTGCTTAATAAATTTGTTTGAATCAAGTATTTTGTGACGTATACGCTTTTATGTCAATATTCAAGTAACGGCTGTTTTGAAATTACTTACACATTTCAAAGTTGCATTTTGTCGCTTATGTGTATCGGCACGGAGATAAATAACTGAAGCCGGAATAATGCATAGGCTTGTACAAACAACATATAGCGAATAAAAATGTACGTTATGCAATGTTCTTGAAGATGAGTAACATTTTTGTTAGAATTTCCATTGTATGCATATAATCGTAAATTTCGTATCAAAATATTATTGGAAAACAACAAATACCATTAAAATGAAAGAGTTATATGTAAAGTATATGAAAAGACGACACGAACTTTTGCAGTGTTTACTAAGAAATCATTTAAAATAAGAAATATTGCATATGAATTATCTTACTCTTACGAAGCTTCCTTCTCAAAGCTCAATACATCCCACTACCTTTACATATTTTGATGGATATTTTGTTTCTTCAGATACAAACCTTTTTCAGTGACACACGTTTATATACATGCGTATAAAAGTTTATTTGATGTTATTTAAATAAACAATAATGCTATTGATGTTTGTTTCAACATTATGTCATTACACGTTCTAAAAAAAATAGAATTATTAATATGTATTTTGATGCTGTGTATTAATGTTTGTTATGCAGTATATGCATGAATAAATTTTTCTTTTGATTGAATATGTTAATTGTTATATGACTGTAAACGTATGTAAATATGTATACTCATAGACTGTTATGTGTAATGTAATGATAAATAAACTGTCAAACAGCTAAGACACCACTGTTTTGGTTACTTCATCATTTGTGTTGGGAATGATCGTTCGTTTTGTGTAGTAGTTTTTCAGAGCTGCTCTTTCTATTTGTAGATCAAGTGAAGGGACATCTTCTGTCAACAGTGCGTTATTGCATCGACTTATATGTAATAAATACTTGATCACTAGCGCTTTATTTTAGTTCAGTAGGCGAGTGTTAGAAAGCCTGCAAATAAGATATTAAAAACGTCGTACTGTTGATTAATTACACACAATTTCAAAGTTGCAGTGAAATGGAACACTTATTATCTTTTTAATATTGTTTTGAATTGACATCGACCATAAATAACGTGCTTGAAAGGTTAAGCAAAATAAATGGAGTCGTCTAACAAACGCACCGTCGGCTATTTTCGTATTGGTACGTCATTATTTCTTCTTTACATAACTCTTATAATATCAATCACAACTGTCTATATTTCGCTATTATCTATACTTTACTACGGATGATGCACAAATGCAATGTCTAGCTTTTTCTCTGAAATAATGGTTGCCTTTTCTTAAATAGATAACGTATATTTCCGTGTATGTTGGAAATGGATCTTGCTAAATTACTTTGTCGTCAGCATTTTAGACCTCATGCTATATACCCGTTGAAAGGAAATTATGTGCAAGTATTTTGACACATAGTGGCTGATATGTTCATAGGTATTTTCGGCCTATTGTTGCCCGCTGTCTTGACTTGTCCTGTGATCTTTCCAGTCAATTAATTATCCCCCTTCATTGTCCTAGTTATTCCTTATGGTCGGTCATGCCTTACCTTGCGCCTCTGTTCCCTTACGTATGTACCCTTTAGCCTCTTCAAGTGCCTTATATTTTATGGATTGTTGTTTTCCCGGAGGTCTGCGTGGGGTGGCACCGTCTTATATATGTGGCATTTCCCTGTAGCAACTTATTCTCTCTATTTTACATTATGGAATGTAAGATTGCGTACTTAACCGTGTTCGATAACCGTAGGTTTTATATTTTCCTCTCGTCACTCACAGCGCAACATCTTTGTTTATTGATGAAACGCTTTTACAACAAAATCAAATCACCATTGCCAGTCTATAATATCGTGTTCACCGTCTCTTGCATGAATTTTGTTTAATGGTTTAGTTTGGAATATAAAATATATGTAATTAGCTCTCAAATCCGTAATCGAAAGGAATGCGTAAGCTTTTTGCGTTTCTTCGCCTTTTCATGTCCTTAGCGGCGTATTGTCAGTTGTTCTGGCCTCTAAAAAGTCATATTCGAATGGCATCACGTGTGCATATTATAGTATGATTAGCAAGCATTATCGTGTGTTTGTGATCTTATATTTTGGGGAATTGTAGGAGTCTCATATTTACATTGTTGTTATTTGAGTAATGGTAGTATAAGTGTGATGTTGGAGGCAGCCTCAAACGAGGTTAAAGTCCACGGTAGCATTTTGCCGTTGATCGGTTCAATGTGTTATTCTTCAATTTTACAGCCGTCATTGATGCATGTCTTGTGTTCCTTTTGCTTTTGTATACTGGTTGCATGTATGCATATATTCATTTCTCCTTGTGTTTTTGCGGTGGTTGGGTCCTTTATATATATCTCATATCCTGCTCGGCCTTATCATTCATTTTTTTCTTGCATCATCCACATGATACTGGGCATACAGTTTCTTGTAATTTAATGATGAAATAAACGTTTCTTAAACATGTTCTCATTGGCTGACCATTTCACTTTTTGTTTTACAACCGTTCTAAAGCAAAAAACGGACTATAATTTACTCATTTAAATCAAATTGAACACATTGTGCTGCTTAGCTTTTCAATTGGCTGTAACGAAATGATATTCTTCCTGTCTGGGTTGTTTTCCATTGCCAATACTTGCTCCTCGTGTGACCATTGGAGATAAAATTCAGCGCAACGAGGACGTGAAAAATATACACATTTTATTTTCCATTTGTTTCTAAACATGTGGGATGTCAGCTCAGCTACAGAATTAGGAGTTGTGATTTTGAGTTTCAGAGTTGTGTTAGTGCGCTTTTTATTGACAGAAATGTACGATTTGTTGCATTCAAGCACAAGTTTGATAAAACGGAATATCTGTGTAAACCGAACAGTTCCGGGTCCGGAAGGTGGTTGATGGTCTAAACGTGCTTAGTAGGTTTGCATTGCCGTGTTTCGTGCATAGTACTAATGCTATACTGTAGTTAGTGATAAATGAGCACATAATTTGTATTATAAACCATTAAATACTGAAACTGAAAGGAGCAGGAATATCTATTGATAGAGATTACCCAATGGAGATAAGAATGGCACTAAACGTTTATGGAAACACTGTCATGCTACTAAATTCCAGTATCCCGACTCGAAGGTACATATTGTATACCCAGCCAAATTAATTAGAGACAAGGAGGTAATACGTGATGAATTGCCGGACTGGTTTGTGATTTTAGGCAAAACTAGATTAGAAGGATAAAATACTGTAAACAAATTGGATGGCCAATATTGGAACACCAGGCTAGATGCCACAAGTGAATCATCTCAGTGCCTTAAAGCTAGCGACGCCAAAGCGCACACTAAATTTGAGAATATTTCCCAGAACCTTACCAAAAGTGCGTATGCTATGAAACCCAATGGAAAACACACACTCGGAAAAATCTGAAACCATTCGTTGTTCTCGAAGCCATTTTATTAGCATTCCATCAAAGCTTAACCCTAATGTACCACCACAGTATGATTTCGGAACACCCCACTCTCTCAATGTTGTGTTGAAATTTACAACAACACCATTAAATGCTCGAAATTCACGATCGAAAACTCGTGGTGGGGCCCGTTAAAGGAGCTATTCAAATGGTGTCAACAGTAATGGACGTCGTTCTGTTAGTCGCACTACCAATACTCGACAGTTGTTAACAACTGCAAAATCAAATACGGTAAATATTATAACTAAGCAGGTTGTTAATGCTGTGCCCATTTCCAAAACAGGTAATGCACTGTCACAACCAGTACACATTGAATACAGTCATTCGCCATCATCACACGAAGACGTACCTCTACAACTTGTTACCACTGGAAATGACTCAACAATTGAATAAGATTGACAGGAGAAGAATTTCGCTCTTAAATATTCAGGGTCTAGTTACGAAACGGAACAATTAACTGAAAAGCCCCGAGTTAATGTCTGTGTTTAGCAAAAGTGATATTGTTCTTCTTACCGAAACATGGTCTCATCAGTTTCTTGAATATATTGTGCGATGTTTTGATTGTTTTCCGCTACATAGAGAGTATCACGTGAACAGCAAAGGGAGTTCTGGAGGAATCATGATTTTTATTAGAAATAAATTTGCCATTGATGATATTGTATTTTGTTTAAATCTCAGACGATCTACTGTGGTTAAAGTTACAAGCTAATCATTTAGTCAGCTAGTGATCTTTATATTGGCCTATAATATGTTTTGTCTGAGGGAAGTTCCCGTTATAACACGAGTGACGATAATATACTGAGCCAAACAAGTAACGATACATACTTAGATCATTTGTAAAATCTTAAAGCTTAAACTTGTGTTATATGTACTGTGATTACATGATTGCTTAAACGTATGACTGTTTTCACAGACCGTTATCGATTATTGTAGAATATCGTGTTACTGGCAATAGGGATTTTTTCTTTTTGCACGCACTGCACGGGAAACCCATGACGATGAACATGTTTCGACATAAAAATATACGCATTGCACAAATATTGTACCTGTTTTGTGAAAACATAGGCACAATTCAATATTTCTCTGCTGTAATTATGCCGAGACTGAATGCAAATCAACGCCTTATAACCATTGGTATGCTACAAGCAAACTTACGTCACGTTGACGTCGCTGCTCACTTTGGAGTGTCTAGGTTGACTATGACCCGACTTTTAGGCCGTTATCGTGCCCTTGGTTCTGTTAATGACCGTCCCCGTCTGGTAGGCACCGTGAAACGACTCCTGCACAGGACCGTCACATAAGGACGTCACACTTACGTGACCGGTTTCTTCCATCTACTGTTACTGCTGCTGTAACACATGGTCGTACAAACAACAAAATCAGTGCTCAAACTGTCCGAAACAGACTCGCCGAGCGTCGTATAAGAGCCAGACGTCCGTATCATGGGCCTATATTTACCCAACGTCATCGCGTCTTGAGACGTCAGCGGGCCACTGGACATTTGAATTGGACAAGAAATCAATGGAATACGGTAATGTTCACTGATGAGTCGCGTTTTTGTTTGAGGCGAGGAGATGGACGTGCTAGAGTATACCGTAGGGTCGGTGAACGTTATGCTGACGTCTGTGTGCACGAGGTGGACCGTTACGGTGGTGGAAGTATCATGGTTTGGGGCGGAATATCCTACCAGAATCGCACTCCATTGGTTATTGTGCATGGGAATCTAACGGGACAACGTTATCGAGACGAAATTTTAACACCAGTTGTCGTACCATATCTTAACGTCACGTTGTTCCAGCAATTCAATGCTAGGTGCCATACAGCACATGTATGCCGCAATTTTCTTACCCAACAAAACATTAATGTTCTAGATTGGCCTGTTTGTTCACCAGATTTGTCCCCAATAGAACATCTTTGGGATGCACTGGACCGTCGGATTAGACGTCGCAATCCCCAAACATTAGCGCAGTTGGAGTTTTTGTTTATTCAAGAATGGAATGCCATTCCACAGCGAGATATTCAAACACTTTTCAATTTTATGCGTAGACGATGCACTGCTGTAATGAATGCACAGGGAGGTCACACCCGGTATTAACAAATTCCAGAACTTAACATTTTCATCAGTCCATTTTCTTATTGATTTTCAAAAAGTTTAAATGAAATTGAAGCATAATAATCAATTTAAATTATGTATCAAAGACCATATTTTCAAAATGCTTAAAAACATATTTATATTACTGACCCACGATAAAATTGTATCCAATTGATTTCATATATCGTAACTTGTTTGGCTCAGTATAGGTTTGACAACTTAATAAACTCAGTTGCCCAAATTTATAATGTTACAAATGTTGATTGTAATATTATTCTATGTGGTGATTTTAATAGTCGCACGTTGACGTTACAGGACAGTGTACCATACGATAATATGCATAAAGTATTACTAGAAGTAGATAATTACGTATCTGACATTCCTTAAAATAGTTTTTCTCAAGATGAATGTGCTAATAGTAACGGTCAGTTGTTTATAGATATGTATAGACAAACTGGTCTGAGAATACTGAATGGAAGAGTAGGCGATGATTTTGGTATTGGCAAATGTACTTACGTTAGTAACAGAGGAATATACCAAGAGGAGACTACTTTGCAGCAATTAGGGGTTGGATAGCAAGACTTCAGAAGTGAGTATCTGTGCAGGGGGAATACTTTGAAAGGAGGACGTGAACAAATTTCCGAAACAGTGAAAATTTTAAACATACGAAGACCAGTAACATAATTTATTGAACTCGTATGGCACTATTGACTTCAAATTTATTAGGAATGGCGTTAAACAAAACCAGTATGTTATTCAAAATCAATTATCAGACATTATCACTTCTATAAAAAATACAGATTGTGCAAATCAGAATGATATCGTCAGGTATGTAAATATATTTGTAGGCATTATCGATGAAGTTGCGTCTCCACTATTCAAGAGAAATTTTGAGCAGAAATCAAAAACGAACACAAACGGTACTATTAGCGGAGAATGGTATGATAAAGATTGTAAATTAAAAATGAAACATGCACTTATTAATGAATACAGGATTTTTAAATCAGACGCACGCAGAAAAAACTTGACCATGCCAAAAGTCAATATAAATATACATTAAGACTTAGTAAACTAGGACATGATCAGAGGAATACTAAATATCTTGAACATAAATGCAAAAACTTACTGGAATAGGTTAAACGGTCCTCTGGTATTAAGTTACAAACAAACTCTATTCATAGTTCATGGTTTGAAAAGTATTTTGAGAGCATTAACAACCCATCTGATCATTTTTTTCACCGAGTATATTTTATATTGTAATAAACGTATAGTAAAAATATGAATTACAAACAACGTTTGATGAATTAGTCGATGATATATCTATGTTAATGAAATTATGTATGCAATAAAGCAACTATGGTCTGGCCGAAGCTCTGGGTCAGATAATATGTAACATGATTTTTTACTCGTATTCTTAGCAATAGACTTGATAATTGGGCAGAAAATTATTTTGTATATGTTGAAGCCAAGGTAGGCTTTAGAAAGCATATGAGTACTGTAGATAATGTATATGTTTTGCATGGACTTATATCAAATATGTTAAATAATAATGAAAAGCTGTATTGTGGTTTCATAGATTTTAGTAAAGCTTTTGACTATGTTGTTAGACTAACTTTGTGGCATAAACTAATACGATTTGGCATACGCGGAAAAATGTTGACTGTTATTGGAAGTATGTACGATGGATCAAATCAAGAGTCAAAATTACAAATGAACTCAGTGAAAATTTTAATTGTATGTTAGGCGTGCGACAAGGTGAATGTTCACAACCCCTGTTATTCTCATTGTTTCTTAATGATATGTAAGATACCCTTTTATTGAATGGGTACGAAGGTATCGATACTTATAAATGTGTTGAAAATTATTTGTATTGTTATACGCCGATGACATCGTTTTGTTCTCGAAAACACCACAAAGTCTACAAAAAGGTTTTGGTATATTTTTAGAATATTGTAATAAGTGGAAAATGATTGTAAATGTAGAAAAAACGCATTTGATGATTTTTAGAAAGTCAGGTAGTTTGCCTAGAAATAATTTGTTTACAATAATATTAAAATTGATAGTACATTTTCATACTTAGGTATCGCATTTACTGTTGGTGGATCTTCTAATCTAACACAAATAAAGTTAGCGGGGCAATCAAGAAAATCTATGTTTAATAGCTTATAATATTACAAATATTGGAATAAAAAACAAGTAAGAATTGTTCGATAAATTAGTTCTGCCGATTCTTAATTATGGATGTGAAGTCTGAGGTTTACATACTGCTAGTAATATTGAAAGTGTACACACGCAATTTTGCAAAAACATCTTAGAGGTTAAAAACTGAAAAGTAGTACGTGAAAATTGTTTATAAAATTTTAAAACATGACACTGAACTCATGCCCAATATCAAAAATTTGGCAAGTCTGCTTCGCGATTTATAATCTTCGTTAGGTTTTTATGACGTGTGGTTTTTTCCAAGGTGTTGGGAACAAGGACATATGTATTAGTTTAGTTAGACAAAGACTCAACGATAATAAAAAACACAAAACCGCATTATGCAAATTACGAATGTCTGATCATCGCCTTCGTATAGAGACATGACGATGGCATAAACTAAATGAGAATCCTATTGTACGAAAGGAAATGTGTTTTTGTAATAAGTTAGATGATGAGTATCATTTTGTTATAAATAGAATATTCAATGCTAGATGATTTAATTAAACACTTATTAGCCAATATTTTTGGAAGAATGCATGCAAAAATTCCTTTAACTGTTAACTTTTGCGAAATTGAGATTACTTTACGAAAACTTGCATGTTTTACAAATAAAGAATTTACTAGAAGGCTATTAATTTGAAAACAACACAAGTATAAATATTATAATATGTAGATTAGCACACCGTTCTATATAATTTGTTTTGATAGAACGGTAATAGCATGTGGTACTTGAAAATTCATATTTTTTACCAACAGTTTCCTATATTTTGTTTTCGTCAGGAAACAAGCTTGGGTTTTTTGTTTTGTTTTATTTAATATACATGTATTATTGTAACTTTTGCAAACAGTTGATGCTTCTGTAAAAATTGTCATTTTCATCAACACACATGTTTAATTTAATATAAATGTATCTTCTCTGCAACTTTATATGTTTTAATTATCCTGTATACACATTAATGTATTTGTAAATATATTGTCCTTATTGGATTTTGAAATAAACATATCATCATCATAACTTTCCTAAAAAGTTCAACAAATATGACGAAATGAAGTCTGAACAGTTTCACGACGTAATGTGGTCGACAATGACACATGTCTGATCAGCCTCTTTGGGAATAAACTGTTTAGAAGTGTCACACATGAATGTGATCTGTATAGTATTAACCTGGTCTAGTTTGTTTCTGTAGGATTGTAGTCACGTTACCCGTAATCTATCATCGAACGATCAATAACAGTGTTTTAATTGATTCTGAGAGGCAAAAATTACGTTTTTGTAATAGAAAGATCACTGTAAAAACCAGTTTGTTTACGAATTATCATTTTGGTATTTGCATTTTGCACGTACTTATAATGCATGGAATACTTTATATATAAAATATAATTTTGTATTTATATGTTTCTTAAATTACTGCTCGATAACTTCCGTCTAATATATTCGTCTACTTAGTCTTACTCACTCAGCCATTTTTTCAGTTTTTGGGGAAGTATGACAGATCCTTTTAATAGGTGAAATTTGCATCATGAATCACCAAATTTGGGTATAATAAGGCTAAAATTTGAAATAATTTTATCGAAGGGGAATTTCCTTTCTAAGTGGGGGAATATATATACTTTTTCTTTGGGGAATGGGGCCCAATATCGGCCCCAAATTTGCCATAAAAAGGACTGTCACTTAATCCTGAACTATGTAAACATACAGCCTTGGGTAAAATACAGGACTGTAGTACCTTTTGTTATGGCATATGTTGCTCCTTCTATTGAATGTACTAGAATAAAAGTACAGTAGAACTTATTGATGGCGTTGAGCAGGACATACCACACACCTAGTGCACAGCAACCCTCCAAAAGCACAAGAAGACAAGGAAAATATACATACACGTAAAAAATTACAAACCTAAAAGGAACACAGTCGGACATCAATGACATGTGGAGCAAAAATGTAAAAGCGTACAATAAAAAGCATCAAGAACTAATCCATTGTATTCGAACAGTGTACTCAAAATAATACTTAATCGACGCCCTGTATATAAAACGCATTTGTAAAAATGTGACTTCTTATTATCTCTGGGAAGATTGAGGTTCTTAGTTCAAGGGGAGTGTGGTACATTACCATTCGTATCAGCGAATCGTAGTATTGCTGTCACATTTTTACAGAGTTGAAATTGCCTTAAATATACCCCTGGGGTACGCTTGACAGTTGTGTGCTGTAATGCTTGTTAATGATAATGGATACGTCTTTTTCGATGTGTGTGATTGTGTCTTAGAGATTCTGCTTATGACTTCGAAGTAAATATCGTTGGTTTATCAAGTTTGGAAAATCAATGTGTGCTATGAAATGTGTTTAGAACTTAAAAAAGAAATATCTTGAAAAAAGATGGTCGGCGCAATTTGAAGGTTAAGATTTGTTGTGCAAAATAAAAACCTCGAAATGCTGCAATTGTTGGTCCCTCCAGATCATAAATGGTTTTCGGTAAATTCACCGAAATTTAGTGGATTTCGGTAAATTCACCAAAATTCAGTGGATTTCGGTAAGTAACGTCCTTTATCGAAAGGTTAATCAATCCGCGTCAAGGTTACAGATGTTGTTCGGTTGAAGAGAAATTGCCTTGGTGGTTAACAAAAGATTTGATTGGTTTACATAACACTGATATGCAAATAGCAAAACCTGGTTAGTACGGGTGCGCCGAAAAAATAATCCACGTCTACATCATAACTTGCGTTTTCGCGTTTTCGCGCCCCTAAGATTGTTTTTTGCTCATAGATGCGTTTCAACAATTTCACTCCTAGCACTTAGGAACGATATTGCACCTAACTCTAGGAGCGGTCATGAGCACTCCTAAGTGCGAAACGCTTTGCATTTCGGGAAGATGGCAGCTTTTGTTTACGCTCTACAAGACGCCGATCAGAACGCACACATTTAACATAAAGCCCTTCCCGGCTTTATTCAATCTGCATGTACACATGCATGAACGCCAAAAATTGGTCGTTTAATCCTATAATGAAGTTCAGCAATGTCAATGTCTTAAAAATTTGCTACTGTCAACCAGAGTTCAAGCAGTCAAATACAAATTGAAAAACAGACTTGATTAACAGCAAATGTCTTTTCTTACCGGCCAAATAAAATTGACGTAGCTGAATCTTAAGGATGTGATATAATTATTTTAACCCTTAGAACACACGGATGATATTGTCATGTCAACAAATGCGTAACTACAAGGGAGTGAACTGCCAGTTTTCCTTCCTCTTAAACAGGGAGGAAGTTGCCATCTTGGTTGTTGCATTTGTAGCAGCCATTTATGATTTGACGTTTGCACTGTCCAAAAAGCGCGGACCGCATAGAGATACACGGATGTTTACATTCAGCGTTATTTTTAACCTCCATATGAAGAGTAGCTCTTAGGAGCGAACACGATCCTAGGATTTTTGATGCAACGCACCCAGGATAGGAATCGAATTAACGCACAGTAAGATAATGCACACATTGATGATTAAGTCTACGCCCTTTAGTTTACGTACTAGGAAATTGCTCCACCTCTCAATGCAGTAATGTAGCGTACATTTGCATGTCGGCATTCACTGCCGAGTTTTTCATATTTATGACTAAGGATATTTTGTCAAATAAATAAGAGTACGTATGTACCTTAAAAACATCTACATATTATATAAGAAACTAATCAAGGATCATTTTCTCAAAGGAGAAACTAATGCTGGTACAAACATCGTATATAGTTTAGGCCATTGTGTTGTGGGGTTCTCTTAAGTAAATTGATGTTCAGACCTTTTTATTTCCCCATACATCGTTTCTGTTTAACTTCTAACTTTTCGATCCATATGGATTTAGCATTCACTAATCAACAAAGATGTCCACATATATGTCTTTAATGCGACGAGAAAGTTAATAATCTATCGCCTATTGTTTGCTACTTTTCTACCAATGCTTATATATTACATTGTTGTTATGCATTTTGAACTCAATAAATATTAAAAATGCATTGTCGTAATGTTACCAGTTATTGAAATTTGAAATGTAATATAATTATTTTCAAGCAAGCCTACACTGTACGCACATTGACGTGAAGTTATTGAGCGGCTGGATAAAGAATACTGTCTTATTTATGTCTTAGCCTAAATAAGAAACTAGATATATGAATTACCGCCACGTATGCATTTAGATTCTTAACATTAACTACAACGTATTATCGTCCTACGTGTATAGAATGAAATACGAGGATGCGATCAACGGTAGCAAACACAGTAGTAACTTCCTATATGTAAAATCATAGAACAGTTTTGCACTCTGTTCGCACAATACTGAATTGACCACACATTCAGCATATTCAGATCAAATAATGCTCTGAGACATTAGACATATTAGACCTTAGCAAAAAATGACTTGGGATGCATTATGTCATTACTTTTCATTTAGCTGCTGCCTAATCTATTTTCTTATCATAAAACCAAGCTAGGTAAGATCATGGTTTTCATTTTTATGTTTGTGACAAGAATATTTGGCAATTAAACTCAAACCTAAAGACCGATAAATAGACCGATACAAAAATAACAAACACTAACTTTTGTCCGAATATATTTTGAAGAGGTGAAAAGAACATCGAGAATTCTTTGCAGTTGTGTGAGGAAAAATATTTAAGGAGTTTCTTTAATATTCCTATGATCAAATCTCACCAAACAAAGTTCAACATAACATGTCTGATTTTAAATATTTTACCTAATAATAATTTGCCAAGGATACGCATAACAGTGGTATTTCCTTAATATTATTATTGTAAAATTGCGATTTCATTCAATCATGCGACGCTGGTATAAACTAGGTGTCGATTATCTATGAACTGTAACAGTTGTACAATTTATTGACTGCATGTGAACAATATAATTTTAAGCACGAATAGAAAAAGAGGCGAACGACAGGCGATGGATAATGTTCGTTTTCGTTGCATTTTAGATACATGTATATCTAAGAAACAGTGTGTTGTTTAATGTTTGCTAAACCCATATGGATCGAAACTTTGGAAGAGAAAAAGAAAAGGGAAGGCCACTGAAAATGTAGAACATAAATAAACTATGAGATGTATGGGGGAATACAAAGGCCTGAACAGCAATTCACTTAAGAGAAACTCGAAACACAACGAACTAAAATATATACGCTGTCAGTACCAGCATTAAATTCTCTCTTGAGAAAATGATCCTCAATAAGTTTCCCATATAATGTGGAGACGCGAAAGGTGCATAGTGCTGTTATAGACAAAATAGCCTTAAGTCATAAATATGATAAAATTGGTGGTGAACGCCGACATGCTGATGTACGCTACAAGATTGCATACAGAGGGGGAGTTATTTCCTATGTAAACTCAAGGGGAGACATTACATTTGACTATTAAAAGCCAATACAATTAATTATGTGGCGATAAAGTGATTCCCGGTTGAAACTTCAACAAACTGGTTATAGATACATTTGCCATACGGATATGGTAAAGCAATGTCGGAAAACGTATGTTGAATATGTCTACCTATTTCTAAGTTATCAGAAGGTAGATATTTAGAAGATAAGATTATTCATAGAATCATTCTAAGATGCAATTTCTGTTTTGTCGAAAATACATAGTAGAAGTTTCAACGATATTAACTCAGATGTTGAAAAAAACCTTAACGTTCAGCAAGTCTGTTATCCAAAACAATTATAGCAGTACTACTTTAAGGTCCGGTTTGTAAATGAGGTGTTATTTTTTCACTTCTAATATGGACACATATCTACCATCAAAGTGACAATATTCCTAGAGATTAATGAGCGGATGAACGGAAGAAAGGACGGTAGACTGAAACAACAATGCGAGAATGATAATCCGATGACAGCTTCATATGCAATATTCTCGTACAAGACACGCTTTTGAATGTTGTTCCGTACTTCCATTTACATAACATAGATGTAGATCAATATTAGAATTCGTATTCACCAAATAACTCGACGCTATAACTCAAAATTGCGTCATACAAAACATCTGGATTTGCGACATTCAATCTTGTAAATTGCATTAATGTAGCTGTTCTCATAGTTTGTCTCCACTATGGGACAGTCTGTCCAATTTATATGCCAACTGTCAAAGGCACACACTTGATTCAAATATATCACTATGGGAACCTGCAGACTCTATTCAAGAAAAAGCAGTATTGCTTGTAACTTGATATAATATTTTGTGAAAACATGGTGTGAAGACAGTCTAACATAAAGCACTAGGTACTAGGTTTCCTCCAAAAGTCATTATTACACCGAGAATGAGGTCATCGAATGCATTCGCTCGCAGTTACGCGCGCTTTATACACAAAAACAGTTCGTATATTAGATGGAATTCGTTCAAAACCTACCCAATTAGATTATATGCAAAAAAATAAAAATTCGAGGAAGAAGTGCAACCTATTTACGAAATGATTCATCGGAAATATTCCAACATTACCCTCGCCCGAATATGATGGAATATATGCATTTAAAAAGCTCTAGTTTAATCATTACTTTGATACTAATTTCTAAAACGATGCATACGTACATTCACGTTAATAGTTTATACAAGTGAGAAATATGGTGGCATCATTCTGCCAACTGTTAACAACACAATTAACTTGAAAATTGTGGTGTTATCACGTTAGAGGAACTAATTAACTACATAATTATCATGATATTCGAACAGGCAATCTGTTTTTAGATAGATATTTCGTTTAACTAAATAATTGTAGGTAACTCGTTTGATATATATTCGACTACATAATGTTCTTGTTGTGTGAATAACAGGTTAGATAACGTGATAACAAAAATAATTTTCTGGTTTATTATCATGTTTGTAAATTAGATATATGTAAAGCATTAGGAACATACGCTTTCTTGTTGAAATTATATTGGTCGCGTTATATTTAACACTTACCTGAAAGTAATGTAGTTAACTAGATATTTACCGTGTTAACCACATAACAGTTGTCTAAAAATAGATTTTCCGGGGTCGGAATATCTAGTGGGCTAAATGTGTAAGTGATAGCAATGGTGGGCACTACCAGACAATATATCCTGTTAAGATATTTATCTGGGATGACATTTTATCACGAAATTTAACTACACACCATACAGAACGAAGTGGGTTATCGAAGAATCAGGAACAATTGAAACAGGACCAACGATTGTCTTAAACGTACACAATGTTCAGCTCCTTCCTACTTCATATTTCTTAGTAAAGATACTGTCATGTTCGAATGGACACTTGTCATCAGACAGACGAGTAAACTAACGTGCCATTATGAATACTTATTGTGTGGCGAATAAGAGAAAAAATAGCGTAATGAAAAGCGACGACAATCATTTATAGGATGGTGAAGTGGAAATATTGTGTGATGCTCCTTATATAACCTGAACTTCAACATACGTTAATGGTAGTGTACTCCGACTGTTTGTAAACATGTTTGAAAATGCATATTTATGGTGCATTCTAATGGTATTTAATCAAATATGCCTTTAACTCGGTGTTTATATATTATATATTACCCGGTGTTCTTCCTCCCTAGACAATCATTAGCAAGAACTTTTCTGAACGATGTCAAAAAGCGTTGCCAGGACCGTATGTTGTATTTTACTTAGTGCAAGATTGTTGGCAATATAAATGATTTACAATAGGGAACATGTTATTTCGAGGTCAGACGTTTACTGAAAGTTAGGGAAAACGCTTCATGAGACATGTGCGCCAACTGTGTATTTTCAGTCATATTTTAAGGTACTCACTACTTAACTGGGAGAAAATATAAAATTCCACTATGAGCAACTGCAATGATATTCAACCACACAGACAAACGTCTCTCGGTGTATCAGTTCTTTATTCAGTACTATCTGAATTAGCACACCGTTTTAGCAAAACACTAAACGAGTTGTGATCCAGAAATAATAGGACAGCTGCTCACATAACATATTTATACTTGTATAATATATTGTCAAAATGTTGTGCTAATTCGTAGGTAAGCATAGTTGTCTGTAGTTAACGCGTCGCACTTCTCATCCGGAAGTCATGGGTTCGAGAGATTCTTCTGCGGACCGCACAATCCCTAAAATAGACACGAATACTGCAATACAGGAAGCAGTCGTCGAGAGTGAACAAATGAAATTGTCAAAACCTGTGTCGCAGACAGTGTAAAGTAAATGAGCTTAAATCAATCACGCTATGTCCACGGGTTTCTAATGGAACGCCAATCCCAGTCATGTAAACAATTGTTCTGTTTGCATTAGTGTCACCTGATAATTGCTAGAATACCGCTGTGTTTTAGTTTTTCAGGACGAATCTTATACGATTGATAATGACAACGAAGACTTCTGCAGATAACAATAACAGGCTTTTCTTAATAAAACTTTTCTTAATATTCGTTGGGTGCAGTCGTGTTTTTGTGTTTTAGTTCTCTTATTAGACATATTTCTTTTAGTTATAAATTCCATTTCCCTATCAATAATATCTAAGAATTGTTTAATTAATAAATACATTATCAAGTTGACTTTATTTTAAATTGCATGTTTAATTTGACATTTTAAGGTTACTTCTATTCTGATGTTACTATTTTAGTTACGGGGAGCAAGGTCAGTATAAGGCTGCTTGTTCCTCCGTGCTGGATTAGTTACTGTATGTCTGTTGATATGTACGTGATGGTTGGTTGTTTTTAATGATTAGTTACTGCCTACTTAGTCAATTTATGTATATATGTTGGAAATCAATGACCATATAGCGATAAGATGTGAGGTTAGCTAGCTGTTAAATCGATTTAAACCCCTAGCATTTTATGCTGACAGTTCCAAGGCTGTAATTCGCTATATGATTGTTGTTTCTGTTTATGTTATGAATGTGTTTTGTATTTCCCTTTCCCTTATGCAATTCTGTCACTTTATACAGTGTTCAGATTGTTTCCTGCCCATTGTTGGCCTATTAAGGCCAGTTGTCTAGACTTGTCCTGTGATATTTTCCATCCATTAATTCCCACCTCCCCCTTCCCTTACTGTCCACTTTGATTCTCCTAGTTATTCCTTGTGGTCTGCTGTGTCATTCTTTGCGCCTCAGTTCCTTAATATGTGTACCGTTTGACCTCCTTTAGTGCCTTATGTTTTGTGGATTGTTGTTTTTCCGGAGATCTGCGTGGGGAGGCATTGTCTTATGTATGTGACTTTCCCTGTAGTTACGTATTCTCACTCTTTTCAACAAAATTAATATTATAATAAACAAGCGAAACGCAAGCTAGGGATATTCGTAACTGTAAAAAATATGTGACCCTTGTTAATGCGTGGTAGAAATATACTATTTCAATCAGTATCTTAAAAGTAAGGATATCCTATAGCTCTGTTTTTGTTTGTTTTTGTTTTCTTGTAAACACAACCAAGAATTAACATCTCTGACTCTGATAATATCTAAACATTGCTTAGTATATTTTCTTTCAAATATTGTGAAACTATAATTGAACACGTATCTAATTAATCACTGTACGAGGCAATTTCAGTATGATTGCTTAACGCGCTAGGGCGTCTAATTTAATCGACAAAGATTCATTGTTACAATGGGTGTAACGTATATACAGTGTATCATCGCTTATTAAATGGACCAAGTATATGTCAGGTCCGGAAATGAGTCAGAAATAGTTTGCATGCTTGGTTACGTTTAAATGCACCAATAATTATATTCTGTATTCATCTACCCGTTTATCGTCTTAAAGGAATTAACATATATAATTGGTCTTACTGTTAGTTGAACATATTACTTTTTGGCAGTATCACAGGTTCAAGGTTACGACTTATATTTCAGATAGTCACAAAGCACTGCAACACAAGGCAACAATAGGCTTTACGTTTAGACATTTTGGTGTCTGGTATACACATTGTACACAATCTATTAGCTTCATGTATCTACGAACATGCTAAAATGCAAGAATACTAAAAGCAGACACCTAAGCATCGCCTCGGATACGTATTCTATGAAATAGCAGACGTACTAATGTTACCGCAGTAATCCCATTTAGCAGTTATAAAGGATGGTTTGCCTGGTCACATAATGTTTTGTTCCTTATGTTTTAATCTATTTCCAAAATATTGACCTTTACCGGCTAGAAACCCAAATCGAACAGTAATTGAAACTTTCTTGATTCTTTTAAATTAAGTAGATGATGGTATTAAAGCCACTTAGACAAAACTTAGCATCCGGTTCAATTAAATGGTAGACGGCAACAAAAGTGAATCATACATTTGGTTGAAACGATCCATTTTGATTTTCAGCAATTTTTTAGGCCACTTATTCAAACACTTGAACTTACTATTTTCATTTAAATTAACCCTTATGGTCTGTATATTTGCATTAGACACTGATTATATGCAAGGAAACCCGTTTTGCAAGGTAAAATGATAACAATAGGCAACATCACGACCCTAATTTCTCCGGATGTTCGTTTTGTAAAATCAGATTTTTGTTTACTAAATCTTACGGAACATACGTTATCTTGTTACATGTGCAATTTTATTAAATGAATTCAGTGTTAAGCGTGTGGATTATTCATGTTGTTGCTAACGTAAATTTCGAGCAAAGGAAGAGTAAAATTTGATTCCTTAGACTTTAAATGGCTTCTGGCAAGCAGATGGGATGTGATCATTATTTATGATGCAGTTGATAATATTCCATAAAAATTATTTATCAAAATTAAGGCTAATTCAGATATAAAAACAAATAAGTAAAACTCATAACGCTAGAATTGGTAATTGCAATTATTACATGATTTATGATATCACTGAACGAGTTAATACAGATATATATTGAATAGCGCGGACGACGTTCTTGATGATGACAAATGCGGAGTTTTTGTTTAAAAGATCCAATTGTTCTTTCCGTGAACATGTTTTTATGTATGTCTGGAATTTGTTACCATTATCTAGCTATACCTTCTGTAGGGTAGAATGTATGTTATATAGTATGTCAAAGATTACATGGTACGTTCCTTTTGAAACTTCTTCCTACCTATTCTAAGTATAGCGAAACAGAGGTATTTAATTGTATCAACAACAAAAACACAACAATTCAATGATATTGATACAGTACTCATAGATGTAATAGTGTTTATTCTCCTTAGCTATCCTTTATGGTCGGCCATGCAATTCTTTGCACTCCTGTTCCATTGCGTATTTACCCTTATACCTCCTCAAATGGCCGATGTTTTAGGAACTGTTGTTTCCCGGAGGTCTGGGTGGATAGGCATTGTCTTATGTATGTGACGTTCCCTATAGCAACTTATTCTCTCTTTTATTCAAAGCAATATCAAAACATTTGGTCTCTGTATTCAGACAGTATTTGTCTTGCATTTGTAACAGGAGCCGCGATAACCAGGCTCAGTCGTGTTTTCGATCTTATAATTTGTTTGTCTACTGGCTAAATAAATAACAAGTAAGAGTAAGGAAGTGATGAAGTTTATTTGATGGATGTTTATTATGTTGAATTTTAATTTAATACATGTATCGTTTAGTTATAAAATACTAAGAAATGGATTTTATATTTAATAATATCAATTGTCGAAATGGTGCTAACATGCAACTCAAGCTATAGTAAAATACAAAGTTCAAATATTACAGTTAAAAAAAATGAAGTGACCAGTCAACGACAAATAGGTAAAAGTTACCACGATAGTCTGGAGACAATGGCCAAGACTGGTCAGATTCAATGTCTTTTATTGGAAAACTTCCCGCCAAATACTGGATTTTAATCATGTACCATGCAATACACTAAATACTACGAAACTACATGAAAATACTGATATACAGACGTTGGAGAACTGAGGTGCGTTTGTTAGAGGTAGGGGAAGAAGGCGAGAAAAGTGAGCCAATGTAGAAAAGGTAGCTGTCTAAAAAACGCTTGAGCGCTTCGCTAGCTATAAAATGGCGCCCGCCAGATCAGACGACACTGTTCCGCATGGACGCCATTTTGTTTAGCAAAGCTAGCACTGTCATATCACGCTACCTATCTAAAGATAGGGGCTACTTTTCCTACGTCTAAGAAACGGCAGCGCTACTTTCCCTACGTAGCGCTAGGTAGAATTCTATCTTTCCTACCTCTAAAAACGCACCTCCGGAAAAACTTGTATTACTTAATATAAAGACTGACTGAAAAGCATGCAGTTATTGATATGTTTAGCTAGCTAGGTCTATTGGACATTAATTCAGACAAGGCCAAAAAATTATTGGTTTTAATACTGAAGGATGTAAAATGAGGTATACGTACGAAATAAACCATTCCTGCTACACATTCCTCGTTAAGCGTGATATAGTACTATGGGTGTAATATTATGAATGATATGATGAGGTCTTCGAAATATTCATAGACGATATCATAAATATGTAATATCAAAACTGGTCATATGTAGAAGAAATAAATCCAGTATTATTTGTAATTTCACAACATATTCTGTTTCTCTACCATTGCTTCTCGATGCAAGTCTTTAAAGTCATGAAAGCGGATAATGGACACGGTACGCACACATGTCAATAGTTAAGAAATATGTACTGATACAAATAATGGCGTATTATCAAAAAAGTCTTCACCAATCTATATTCATTGTTGCACAAATACAAATATCTGAATAATCTTCGTTTCTTCACCGTGTCAATCATTTGACAGTAGTATATTGAATTCGGTATAGTCGCAATACTCACTGTCTTCCTATATCTATGATGCAGCTGAACGACAACGGCTCGCAGTTCTGATGCCATTTCGAGATGTGCTTGCGCGAAACCACAATGTATAAACATATATGCAATTACCAAGAGCATCATCGTCACATTTTGCTCGAGGTATACAGACGGATGTACGTGTGCATCGGGCAAACAGAATGATTTTTTTATTTAATGGAATTCAAGTAAATCTTGAGCAAACATTAAATGAAGTATATAGTTAAATGCATGCTTATCAAATAACACGGGAAATTGATGAGTTGAAGAAACGCGGTTAAATGCATGTTTTCAGGAATTCATTAAATGTGGCGCCATTTGTATGTATGCAATTGTCGATGTGATATTATGCAAATAGTAATATCGCTCGTTACTGCTAATTATAAGATTGTTATTTAATTATTTACTCATTTACGTGTAAGTTATGCTCATCTCTATTCCCCGAGTGTAAAACTTTCGCAAGATGTTAGATGTACAGGAACGGTTATTAACTGTCCGAAAAGTTGTATAGACTTCGCGTCGACAATTCATAAACATTGTCACGATATAATTCATAACAGTTAACAATGAGCAGTCAAATGATGTATCATCATTTTAGATAATCAACGCCTGGCTTTTTCTTAATCATTAAGCATATTCAAGACAAAGCATCGTGTGTTGATTTTTATTTTGGATATGTTAACGTTCGTGTTTGTTATCAAAATAATCCAAGGAATTCAGTTTCAGTGAATTTAAGGTTGCGGCAACAATACTGTTGACAGAGGCTCAATAAACGAACGTATGTTACATTCTGTGATATGACCTGCCACATATACATATGCAATTCCTTTTTCTACAACGAAGTGAATGTACAAGCCATTTCATAGCTTCGTACATCAACGAGTGTCATGTAGATAGACACGAGTTAGTATGGTGCAATGTCTTAATTCGTCATATGTTTCTGATACAGAGCTCAATTCAAGAGTTTATTTATGATAATGGCCACCGGCCCATTCACATAAACATGTAACAAAACATATGTACATAATTTGAAGAGTGACATAGAATTATATGAAAGACTAATACAATTGCTTATAACAATTACAAATAAACAGCCAAAGTATATACAAGACAACCAAAGTGACAAATTAATTAATTCTAGTTTGAGTAATTCCGTCTGTACTATTTCTTTCTTTTCTACCTATAACGTTCATGTTTCAATAAAAACAAATCAGAAAAAAACGCCAGTCACATATCTATAAAAGACAATATACAATCACTTAAATATTACAATTACCAATTTGAACTTGTAATAATGTGGAAGCATGCTAGTATGTGTGGCTTAATGTATGATTTCTATATCAAACGTGACATCCATCCCTAAAACCATAATGTTACAGTTGATCTGAATTAATGAATTTTCTCTTTTTACAATGGCCATATGATAAATAGTCAATTTACTGGTATGTTCAAACAACAGGGCTGCCGAAACTCATTCCTGCAAATTGGATAAATATTCTCATACACTTCGAGGCATGCCACCTTATATATACGTATATTTATCATCTAACAATCTGAACTAAATGTAAAAGCGATAACTGGAAAAATGCATTTAAGGCGTATACGGAATGGTCCATAGAAACGAAAAGTAATTGGAATGTAAACGTTAATTACACTTTTACATAAACTACGATTTTATATAAATATATTAAAGGATTATTATATTTATTCATAATATACTGATGTATCAAGGCATTTAGTTGTCTTGCATCGTCGGAACAATTTCGGAATCGAATTCCGACCATTATTTTACCGCACGATACAGTATCATTTACAACCATATTGAATTAAGTTTGTAATAAGTGTTAATCTATGGTATGTTTTAAAAATATGTTACATTCATGATACCGAATTATTAATGCATTTCTGATTACAACTTTATGATTTCGTTTTCATTTTCTTAAATAGTTCAACAATTTGTACATCTATGTCTTTTACGTATACTAGAAGTAAAATGATGAAATGCATTAGTAGACAAATAACAAGTAGTTGAAACTAAAGCATCTATAACAAATGGTATAGCATTATCACAGTTAAAATATTGTTGATAAGGCATTAACGGATGTACTGTGTTAATCACTTAGTGTTGCTTATATAAAAAATAACAGAGACTATGTGATGTAATACCATTTGTTATATAATACAACACGTCACACGATCTATACCAAGCAAGCAAATCCACAAACACGCCATCAGCATCCCGAGGCCTTCCACGCTCACATCACTTTGATTTTACCAGGGTTATCAGTATTGGACAGTCTGTCCAAATTATATGCCAACTGTCAAAGGCACACAATTGATCCAAATATATCACTATGGGAACCTACAGACACTATTCAAGAAAAAGCAGTGTTTCTTGTAACTTGATATAATATTTTGTGAAAACATGGTGTGAAGACAGTCTTACATAAAGCATTTGATACTAGGTTTCCTCCCAAAGTCATTATTACACCGATAATGCTGTCATCGAATGCATTCTCTCGCAGTTACGACACGCTTTATACACAAAAACAGTTCGTATATTAGATGGAAATTCGATCAAAACCTACCCAATTAGATTATATGCAAATAAATATAAATTCGAGGAAGAAGTGCAACCTATTTACGAAATGATTTATCGTAAATATTCCAACATTACCCGCGCCCGTATATGATAAATATAATGTCTATAAACAGCTCAAGTTTAATCATTACTTTGATACTAATTTCCAAAACGATGCATACGTACATTCACGTTAGGGTTGTTCTGTAAGTTATATACACACAAAACTAAATAGTTTATACAAGTGAGAACTATGGTGGCATGGTGCCAACTGTTCACCACAAAATCAACTAGAAAATTGTGTTGTTATCACGTTAGAGAAACTAATTAACTACATAATTATCATGATATTCGAACAGGCAATCTGTTTTTAGATAGATATTTCGTTTAACTACAGAATTGTAGGTAACTCGTTTGATATCTATTTAACTACATAGTTTTCTTCTTGTGTGGATAACAGGTTAGATAACGTGATAACCAAATAATTTTATGGTTTATTATCATGTTTGTAAATTAGATATATGCAAAGCATTAGGAACATACTCTTTCTCGTTGAAATTATATCGTTTGCGTTATATTTAACAATTACCTGAAAGTAATGTAGTTTACTAGATATTTACCGTGTTAACCACATAACAGTTGACTAAAAATAGATTTTCCGGGGTCGGAATATCTAGTGGTCTAAATGTGTAAGTGATAGCAATTGTGGGCACTATCAGACAATATATCCTGTTAAGATATTTATCTGGGATGACAATTTATCACGAAACTTAACTGCACACCATACAGAACGAGGTTGGTTATCAAAGAATCAGGAACAATTGAAACAGGACTAACGATTGTCTTAAACGTACACAATGTTAAGCTCCTTCCTACTTCATGTTTCTTAGTAAAGATACTGTCGTGTTCGAATGGACACTTGTCATCAGACAGACGAGTAAACTAACGTGCCATTATGAATACCTATTATGTGGCGAATAAGAGAAAAAATAGCGTAATGAAAAGCGACGACAATCATTAATAGGATAGTGAATTGGAAGTATTGTGTGATGCTCCTTATATGACCTGAAATTCAACATACGTTAATGGTAGTATACTCCGACTGTTTGTTAACATGTTTGAAAATGCATATTTATGGTGCAATCTAATGGTATTTAATCAAATTTGCGTATACCATTTGTATTCTCGGTGTTTATATATTATATATTACCCGGTGTTCTTTCTCCCTAGACCATCATTAGCAAGAACTTTTCTGAACGATGTCAAAAAGCGCTGTCAGGAACGTATTTTGTATTTTACTCAGTGCAAGATTGTTGGCAATATAAATGATTTACGATAGGGAACATGTTATTTCGAGGTCAGACGTTTACTGGACGTTAGGTTAAAAGCTTGATGAGACATGTGCTCCAACTGTGTGTTTTCAGTCATATTTAAGGTACTCAATAATTTAGTGGTCGAAAATATAAAACTCCACTATGAGCAACGGCAAAGACATACAACCACACAGGCAAATGGCTCTCAGTGTATCAGTTCTTTATCCAGTACTATCTGAATTTGGCAAAACTTTAAACGATGACAGGACAGTTGCGTCACATAATATTAATACTTGTATAATATATTGTCAAAATGTTGTGCTAATTCGTAGGTAAGCATAGTGGTCTGTAGTTAACGCGTCGCGCTTCTAATACGGAAGTCGTGCTTTCGAATCCAAACGTTATTAGATACTTCTGCGAATCGCACAATCACTAGAATAGACACAAATAAGAAACCAGTCATCGAGAGTGATCAAATGAAATTGTTAAAACCTGTGTCGCAGACAGTGTAAAGTAAATGAGCTTAAATCAATCACGCTGTGTCCACGGGTTTCTAATGGAACGCCAATCCCAGTCATGTAAACAATTGTTCTGTTTGCATTAGTGTCACCTGATAATTGCTAGAATATCGCTGTGTTTTAGTTTTTCAGGACGAATCTTACACGATTCATAATGAGAACGAAGACTTCTGTAGATAATGGTGTCTCTCACCTTCGTCAAGTTTCAGTATACAAAATATTTCCTATCCGACAAATTTCACGTAATCATCAACACATTGTAATTTGTGAATGGTGAAAATTCAGAGACGATAGCGCTGTCTTCCGCCTTTTTGTAGAATCACATCATTTCGTAAAGTCATACAAAACTCAACCAGACTGCTATAATTATGCGAAAATACAACACTGTTTGTAATATTGATTAATTTATTACACGACCGTTTCTATTTGGTTCATCGACACTTGCATGTATTTCAATAATTTCACTTGTCGTCTTTTTACTCCAAACATGTGTTATTCGAAGTAGCTGATTTTTTTCATTCATCATGTTACATCTGATAGTCTCTACAAAACAGCAAGTCACTCCATATATTGAGCAATGAAATGTCCTATCTTTTTGTTTAATTTACTCTACGAAATATAGAAAAAATGGATAGATAGGAAGGTCAAATTCACAAATCAGAATTGCATCAGACATTTATAGACACAATTCGGGAGAGGCTAACTCTTGTATATGAGCATATGGTGCATAGTGTGTGCTTCTTTATACTGAATACTGGAAGACTTTACCATTAAACGCCTTGTTTTAAAAACAAAACACAAACCTAATGATTTGTAGTTTACTGCAGAAATATATTTGGTTGGATAATTCCGATTAACTGTAGATATGCTTTTTCTATACAGATTATCGCTAAGAAACTAGACCCAGTTACCATTTATACATTCGAGTATATAATAATTAAAGTTTCGTTTAAAATTCTCATGCTCATGGTATAAGTACAATTAATACAATCACCATTAAACGTCCACAACTAACTGCAGTTGAACAATAACAGGCTTTTACAAAATTAATATTATAATAAACAAGTGAAACGCAAGTTAGGGATATTCGTAACTGTAAAAAATATGTGACCCTTGTTAATGCGTGGTACGAATATTTCAATCAGTATCTTCAAAGTAATGATATCCTATAGCTCTTGTTTTGTTTGTTTTTGTTTTCTTGTAAACATTACCAAGAATTAACAACTCTGATTCTAATATTTAAACATTGCTTAGTATATTTTCTTTCAAACATTGTGAGACTATAATTGAACACGTATTTAATTAATCACTGCACGAGGCAATTTCATTATGATTGCTTAACGCGCTTGGGCGAGTAATATAATCGCCTAAGGTACATTGTAACAATCGGTGTACACTTTGAGTAACGTATATAAAGTATATCATCGCTTATTAAATGGAGCCAGTATATGCCAGATCTGAAAATGAGCCAGAAAAAGTTGGTGTGCTTGATTACGTTTTGTTGTACCACTAATTCGATTCTGTATTCAGACAATGTTTAAAGAGAATCCGTTTATCGTCTTATAGGAATTAACATACACAATTTGTCGGACTGTTAGTTGAACATATTACTTTTCTGTCAGTATCACAGGCATTTGTGTTCTTCAAGGTTACATCTTGTATTTCAGTTAATCACAAAGCACTGCAACAAGGCAACAATAGGCTTTACGTTCAGACATTTTGTTGGCTGGTATACACATTGTACACAATCTATAAGCTTCATCTATCAGCGAAAATGCTTAAATGCAAGAATACTAAAAGCAGACACCTAAGCATCGCCTCGGATACGTATTCTATGAAAGAGCAGACGTACTAATGTTATTGCAGTAATCCCATTTAGCAGTTATAAAGGATGGTTTGCCTGGTCACATAATGTTTTGTTCCCAATGTTTTAATCTATTTCTATAATATTGACCTTTACCGGCTAGAAATCCAAATCGAACAGTAATTGAAACTTTCTTGATTATTTTAAATTAAGTAGATGATGGTATTAAAGCCACGCAGACAACATTTAGCATCCAATGCAAATATTTAATGGAAGACATTCTGGCAACAAAAGTGAATCATACATGTGGCTGAAACGATCCATTTTGATTTTCAGCAACTTTTTAGGCCAATTATTCTAACACTTGAACTTACTATTTTTCATTTTTCAATTAACCCTTCTGGTCTGTAATATTTGTCTTAGACAATGATTACATGCGACGAAACCCGTTTTTCAAGGTAAAATGATAACTTGAGGCAACTAATAATCACGACCCTAATTTCTCCGGATAATCGTTTTGTAAAATCAGATTTTTGTTTACCAAGTATTAAGGAACTTACGTTCTTTTGTAACATGTGCAATTTTATTAAATGGATTCAGTGTAAAGCGTGTGGATCATTCATGTTGCTGCTAACGTAAAGTTCGAGCAAAGGATGGGTAAACTTTGAAATCTTCGAATCCTAAGATTTCAAATGGCCTCTGGCAAGTAGATGGGATGTGATCATTATTTATGATGCAGTCGATATTATTCCATAAAAGTTATTTATCAAAATTAAGGCTAATTCAGATATAAAAATAAATAAATAAAACCAATAATGCTAGAATTGATAATTCCAATTATAACAGGATTTATGATTTAAATTACTAAACGAGTTAATACAGATCTATATTGAATAGCGCGGACGTTCTTGATTATGACAAATGCGGAGTTTATGTTTAAAAAAAATCAGTTGTTCTTTTCGTGAACATACATTGTGATTTATGTATGGAATTTGTTACCATTATCGAGCTATATCTTCTATAGTGTATAATGTATGTTATATCGTATGTCAAATTGCACTCAAAGATTACATGATAATGTTTACATGCGTGTATTCGATCTCTGTGTGGAGGGCTTGCTTTGTAAAAGCGCATTCCTTTGTAAACTTCTTCTTACCTGTTCTAAGCATAGCGAAATAGATGTATTTAATTGTCTCAACAACAAAAACAAAAACACATCACATCAATGTCTTGTACCGTGCTCTTAAGTGAAAGGACATTTGCTGTGATATATATATATGAAAGAGAGATAGTTGTAACACATTTCTTCTAAAGTTCTTCTACCTTTATCACAAAGAATCGTAATTTCCCAATCCGTCGAAGTTGGAGATGAAAATTAACGCAAGTCGTTTATTCTCCTTAGCTATCCTTTATGGTCGACCAGGCAATTCTTTGCACTCCTGTTCCCTTGCGTATTTACCCTGTTGTTGACTGTTGTTTCCCGGAGGTCTGGATGGGGCATTGTCTTATGTTATGTATGTGGTGTTCCCTGTAGCAACTTATTCTCTCTTTTATTCAAAGCAATATCAATACATTTCGCCTCTGTATTGCGACAGTATTTGTCACGCATTCCTCGTTAAGCGTGATATGGTACTATGGATGCACCATTATGAATGATATGATGAGGTCTTCAAAATATGCATAGACGTTGTATAAATATATAATATAACAACTGGTCATATGTAGAAGAAATAAATCCACGTATTATTTGTAATTTCAAAGCAGGTTCTGTTACTCTACCATTGGTTCTTGATGCAAGTCATTGAAGTCATGAACGCGGATACTGTACAATGTACGCACACATGTCAAGAGTTAAGAATAATGTACCGATACAAATAATGGCGTATTATTAAAAAGGTCTTCACCAATTTATATTCATTGTTGCACAAATAAAATCTCTAAATAATGTTCGTTTCTTCGCCATGTCAATCCTTTGACAGTTGTATATCGAATTCGGTCTAGTCGCAATACTACCTGTCTTCCTAAATATATGATGCGGCTGAACAACAACTGCTAGCAGTTCTGATGCCATTGCTAGCTGTGCTTGCGCGAAACCACAATGTATAAACATATACGCAATTACCAAGAGCATCGTCGTCACATGTTATCACCTGCTCGAGGTATACAGACGGATGGATATACGTGTGCATCGGGCAAACAGAATGACATTTTTATTTAATGGAATTCAAGTAAATCTTGAACAAACATTAAATGAAGTATTTAGATAAATGCATGCTTAACAAAAACACGGGAAATTGATGAGTTGAAGAAACGCGGTTAATTGCATGATTTCAGAAATGCATTTAATGTGGCGCAATCTGCATTTATGCTATTGTCAATGTGATATTATGCAAATAGTAATATCGCTCGTTTCTGCATATTTGTAAGATGGTTATTTAATTATTTACTCATTTACATATAAGATATTGTCATCTCTATTCCCCAAGTGTAAATCTTTTGCATGGTGTCAGATGAACAGGTTATTAACAGTCCGAAAAAGTAGTCTAGACTTCGCGTCGACAATTCATAAACATTGTCACGATATATTTCATAATTTTGTGTAACTGTTAACAATGAGCTGTCAAATGATTTATCATCATTTTAGATAATCAACGCCAGGTTTTCTCCTAATCATTAAGCATATTCAAGTCAAAACATCGTGTGTTGTTTTTTTATTTAGAATATTTGAACGTTCGAGATTGTAATCAATATCAAACTAAGGAATTCAGTTTCAATGAATTACAGGTTGCGGCAACAATACTGTTGACAGAGGCTAAATAAACGAACGTATGTTACACTCTGTGATATGACCTTCCACATATACATGTGCAATTCCTTTTTCTACAATGAAAATGAATGTACAAGCCATTTCATAGCTTCGTACAGCAAGGAGTGTCATGTAGATAGACACGAGTCAATATGGTACAATGTCTAAATTCCTCATATGTTTCGGGTGTGTGGTAAATAATCAAATTTCGGGAATGTTAAAACAACAGGGCTGCCGAAATTCATTCTTGCAAATTGGATAAATGTTCTCATACACTTCGAGGCATGCCACCTACGAATTCTCGTAAAAGAATTCTAGAGGCATGTCAACTAAATGATTTGCAATCTTATATAATCTTATATACCAAGTTATTCGTATATTTATCATCTAACAATCTGAACTAAATGTAAAAGGGATAACAGGAAAAAATGCATTTAACGCGTATACAGAATTGTCCAAAGAAACGAAAAGTAATTGGAATGTAAACGTTAATAACACTTTTACATAAATTACGATTTTATATAAATATATTAAAGAATTATTATACGTATTCATAATATACTGATGTATCAAGGCATTTAGTTGTCTTGCATCATCCGAACAATTTTGGAATCGAATTCCGACCATCATTTTACCGCACGATATAGTATCATTTACATCCACATTGAATTAGGTTGGTAATAACTGTTAATCTACGGTATGTTTTAAAAATATGTTACATTCATAATACATAATGATTAATGCATTTCTGATTACAACTATATGATTTAGTTTCATTTTCACCAATAGTTGAACAATATGTACATCTATGTATTTTACGTATACTAGAAGTAAAATGAGGAAATGCATTAGTAGAAAAATAACAAGTAGTTGTAACTAAAGCATCTATAGCAAATGGTATAGCATTATCACAGTTAAAATATTGTTGATAAGGCATTAAAGGATGTACTGTGTTAATCACATAGTGTTGCTTATATAAAAAATAACAGAGACTGTGTCATGTTATACCATTTGTTATATAATACAACATGTCACACCATCTATACCAAGCATGCAAATCCACAAACACGCCATCAGCATCACATCGCTTTGATTTTACCAGGGTTATCAGAATGTCATACATTTGAAGTCACATATGTAGAACAGAAGATACATTGTATGAATAAATATGAGGTAATACTATTGTGATATCAATAGTCGATACTGCTCTATTGCTAATGATAATTGTCACGCATGTGTATACATATTTGTTATATCATCTTTGTTGCTTCAAATTCCTTTCTTGGAACAGGTTTTTCAGACAGATCATCCATTGTTTCAGCAGTACAATCCTATATTTCATAATAATATTATTCAGGTAAATCGATCTGATTCAGATGGACAATTACTACCAGACTAATGCGCACAAATCCTTACAGAGATTGAAGCATCCGACAATGAGAATATTTAGGATACGTACACTTCAATGAAACTAATCGGTTTAAATCTGTTGAGATGATATGTTTCAAGATCTTTTCATTGTGTTATTCGTACAAATACTTTTTATAAAGAGTTATGATATTAACTCATACAGGTCTATTCCAATTTTATAAAACTATTTGTGTACCATTGAATGACTTAAGCCTCGGTCAGGTGAGACTTTCAGGGGTTCCGGGTCCGTAAGACTTGTGGCGCCGTACGAGTCTGTATCTCATGTGATGTCTGTACGAAATCACATTCCTACGATGTTGTGGTCACATGCATACGGGCTACCAGTCTACGAGTTATAATGTTCCACGTTGAATCGTAGAGAAATGTTACTTGGCAGCGCTTAAATAGCACTTACTGAATTTGTAACCTGCTATGTATCTGATCTAATATCAGTTTTCCAAACATCAGTATTTTTACGATTAAAAATAACATAAAATACTTACTAGCCATACTTACCTGGTGCCGAATAGAATTGCATCCTGTTAGTAAAATGACTTAGTACTACTGAATTCTTTAAGTAGGCCCTGTCTCAGATTGCGCCTCTTTTTCGTCACTGTTTGTTTATTTTTCTATTTTCAGCAGAAGAATTCAAGGGTAATTTACCCAAAAAAATGTTTTCAAAATTCAAAGCATTTTCAAGGAGTTTTGGCTGTTACAAATTATAGTAGTTTTCAAGGAGTAGGCATTGAATTCATGGACTATTAAGACCTGTACGAACCTTGTTTTAGTACTTGTCAATGTTGTGCAAAATATTTTAAAATATATTTGGGACACATTTTCATACAAAACCTAAAAGTTGAAATATGTATATGTCATACGAATTTGATATCGAACTATCTCCGTCTAGTGAAGGAAAGTTTATAATCTCGAAGTCATAATAATCTCGCTTATCGTAATTGTTTGTAATCATAATGCCGTTATCTATTGAAATATCTAAGTCAAGACACGAGGCTTGTGTGTCCAATGTGTTGGCTTTCAAAAGTTGTAACTCGATTGGATCCGATATATTTTAACATCAAATATTCATATCAATACTCAAGATATCTAAATAACAAGATGTATTATTGAAAGCGTCAATTACGTGTATTTGAGTTCCTTTGGATAATAATAACATAAAGTATCTTTCATAACAGAATAAGAATACGTCAGCTATAAGTGGAGAGCAGTTAGTTCCGATAGGAATGCCTACGTTGTGTTGGTTCACTGAGCGATCAAAATGAGTAAAGCTATTATCAAGTAAAAAAATAAAAAGATATGTAACTTCTATTTCCAAGAATTGAAAGATTTCATGTCGAATATCGGCTGTCTATAACTTATGTTTAATGTAACTATAAACAGGAGTAGATAAGTTTGTGTAAATGTGCGATTGTACAAAAATGAATGAAAAAGTCGAGCAGGAAGTGCCACATTCAAAGAACACAGCCATCCCCTAAAGCACATGGAGACCTAAACATATGCATATATGTACATTATTTCCGTAATGTGCTGCGTTCAATTTTTTACGCTGGGACTAATTGTCACTTCTCTGTGATAAATATTTATATCATATATAATGAGGAGCAATTAAATCGCTCATGCCATTGTCAAAAATGTTTTGTATAAGGACCTCAATGGAAATAAGAAATATCCATTCTATTGCTATATGTAGTTGTCATGGAACAGTGTATTATGCTTTTGTAGTTTTATATAATGTATGTCGCTGTTTACTGCCATGATTTAATACATTTAATACAGAAATACATCCATCCATCTGTCCGTCCGTCAATCCATCCATCCGTCCATATGATCACACAAGTAAAAGGGACACGAGACAAACATAAATGGTGATTGAAGATCACGAGTACAAAGTCGACCCATTGTTGTCCTTTGTCTTGTTCCTCTCTCAGTGAACCATTTGGCATCATACAAACCTCTGTGTCAGAAATACTTATTTCACCGAGCCCATTCCCTGAATTTGATTAATGTTACTAGTACAAGTTACCCAAATAACAGAAGAAATTCGAGAGAGACTCTAATTACTCGATATAATCACTACGATATGCTTGAAACAGTGACATTTAGTATTTACCTAACCTATGGAATTTACGAAATACGTAATAAATGATCGAAAGCCCATTGAAATACTTCTATTTCTCTGGCGGAAAAGGGCAAATTGTTTTCTTCCTACAAATTATTCATAAGGAAATCAATTACAGAATATCTAAATTCTGCGGAAATGAACAAATGCTCTTTAACATATAAATTCAATATAAAACTCAGCGATAACATGTTTAAAATAATGTCTATCTGCTTGCTGTACCAATAATGTGACAACGTAAGCTGTTTCAGAGTGGTCATAAATAATTCTTTGCAGAGAATGATAGTACAAATGTCCGCATTGTGCATACGATTTACAATGTATCACGTAGCTACGTCTGTATATTTGCATAATCGTATTTTTCACCTTGCTATCTTGTAGAAGTGGGTTCACGACTAAACGACATGGATTTATGTTCAATCTATTAAAAGTAATACATTCTTGATTCCACTATTTTGATATTGAAATCTACCTTTTCCAAGAACACGTCGGTCAGTTATAAGGGTTCCATATCTTCGGTCACTAACTCAAACATGAACGCGTCCTATTAAGAAATTCCATGTACATTGGGTTTTTTAAGGTTATTATGAATGAGAGATACACATGAAGACATATATTTATCAAAAGTATACATATTTAATATGTATACATATATATTCTTACAAAAAATCTGTAATGAACGTGTTTCATGTTTTGTATTGCTTTTGATGACATTTTTGGCTAGCAAATGTTTCAGGTTTTCAGGTCTGTGTTGGTTTATAGGTGAACTTTCCGATTGTTCTACTTGCGAGTTCCATAACATTCCACACTGTGACAACATATAAGACTCGGCACCTTTACATCTCCAATGGAACGGTATGATACAAGCCTTTGCGTATCTAATATAACAATAAACGCAACTACTTTACTCTACAAAGACAAAGACAAGCAGGAAAGGCCACAAAGTACACTGCTTCTCTTGAAGCATAGGGAGACATCGAAAGACAATACATTTATTGCTGAAAGTAGGAGTACTGCCTCGGAAAATGAACTCGCTCAGGGAAGACATACTATATCCACGCCTACTTTAGAATTCTGTTTTAATTGGAATAATGTTTTGCCGAACAAAAACTTGTCTAACTTAAAACTGTCATACGCGGACATAAATCTGTTTAGTTATTAGGTTTTTGTTCCTTTGTAGGTTTTCCAATTCATTTAACCTTTTGACAAACAAACTATTGTATACAATATTCGATCATCATGACATTCAATTGTTATATATTAATGTAGAAATGTTGCGTATAACTTTCACGCTGTAATATACTATTATTTCTCACGCGTGGGCATAAGTAAAAGCCCACACATCTGAGTTATCATCCTAGTTAAATAACAGTAGACAGTCTTCTATAAAAAAACGGATCTTTGTATATGACTTTTGTATATGACTTCCTTGTTTCTTTCCTCAATGGAAATGCCTAATTAATTATACGTGGTGTTTCCTGAAAAGCCGTTATCAATTTCTATCTACAGAGCTTTAATTATATTTTGGAGGTCTGTATGGAGAGACATTGTCTTATGTATGTGGCGTTCCCTGTAGCAACTTATTCTCTCTCTTTGATCTTAGAACATCCATTCATGCTGAAAATATACCATGTGAAATGAACTATTGCCATCTTTGTGTGCACATCAGTATACTGTGATATATATCTGATTATTGCACTTATTCACATGTCTCAGACATATAACCGTGAAATGTCAAGATATGGTTACACGAAATATATATATACGTATATTATTTATAAATAAAGAGTTCTTACAAAGTCGAGCTCGAAATGACACATACAAAATGCACAGCCACCCAGTATGCACAAAGAGACATGAAAGTATAATCAGACATATTGACGACACATATTGTCTATTTATTTAAAATTGGTTTGTAATGTCAGAATTTGTTAAGGCCAAATGTGACTTACAAGTCCGTGCCAATCCACTTTCCTGTATTTTGGTTTACCGGTGCCCTCATCAGTTCGGTAATATGTTGTCCCCTTTTAGTGTATGTTTCCTGGTCAATGTGTTGTTGATTCTGTGTCCCTCCTTATGAGTGACTTCTCATTTTGCCTAGATCTGTCTAGGGAAGTTCTGATTTGTGAATGTGACCCTGTCTGTGTGTATGCTTGTATACAAGCATAACGATAACAATGTGATACTTTTGCATTTTACCCTAATTTTTCGAATGACACCATTATTTAGGCGACCTATAAGTCATACTTACATTGTATTATCTTACGGCGAAATGGAAAGCACATCGCGTATACGGTATACAGACAAATTTTTCATGCTTCCTCCTGGTAGAAATTTAATGAAAACCAACCAGTAAGTAGAAATATTCATATTGGAGTAAAACTAATCCTCTCTCACAACGTTAATCATCCTAATAACCTTGCAAGACTTAGTGGTGCAAAGCTTTCTATATGGTGGGAATAGAACAGCATATGTCAATGCTGAGAATATTGCAAATATTTCTCCAATATGTACCGAATCAGTTTATGGGAAAGTAGACCCTATAGAGACATCTTTCATAAGATCTTCATATATAAACGCAATAAATGACCAATAAACAAGACAAATATTACATCGTAGTTCTTGTAAATTCATCTTCCATGACCTGTATGCCATAATTCTTTCTGTTTATGTTTGATTATGACACGTACGTTTATTTGTGTAAAATATTTTGCCGTCTGACAGTCGCATGTGTGAGAAAATAAACACTCGAGCAAGAAACTCGATAAAAGTGACGCTGCAAGCCGGTATGGGGATAGAATATATTGGTTTTTGTTATAAAAGTCTATTTGAGATGAATTGGTTCATTACATTTATTACTTTCATCACACTGGCAAAGTTTCTCTATAACTTACATGACTTAAACGTTTGATATTAATCTAAGCTTGTAAACGTGACAATGGACTCGCCTCACGTTTGAATGATATGTTGCACATTATAACGTTTGTTTTATTGATTCAAATGCAGTTTCCGCGACAGAATAATTTTGTCTTGATGTCATGTAGGGAAACAGACGCTGATATATCAACAATGTTAATGTATTAAATGCAATACACGCTCACATTGAATCAATCACAATGAAATATACGCAAACAAAAGCAAATCTTTCAAACGTATACTCGATTTAGTGTATTCCCTTGCGGTTCATCTTGTTTAGGATTTTGTTCGAAAGTGATGGTTATAATGTGTTATAAAATGTCTCCAGGAAAATATTATGCCATTTTAGACTAATAAAATGAAATCAGTTAATCTGTTAAAAACTGAATGACAAGCACACAAAGGACACGGCAACCCCACACGCACAATACAACATGAAAAATCAACATAATATTGAACATGTACAAAAGCAAATATGACACAAGTCAAACATAAATGACGAGTGTAAATATTAATGCCGCCTAAGAGGGGTAAGCAGCAAAAAACCCATATGAAGTTTGATCCGGGTTTAAGGGTGCACCACACCTCACAATTACGATACCATTCTCAGTTTCTCGCAAAAACCATCAATTTAAATGTATTTCCAGACCGGGTGCTTATCTCATGTTCGAAACCAATTCATATCATTTAAGCAACTATTTTATATTGCTGTTCATGCATGTATATAAAAGATTGAAATATAATCACACTGCATTTCATATATAAGTGTAACAGTAATAAAATATATATCTCTCTAAATTCTTCTTAGTACGGTTTTCAAGATAGTTGTATGTTTCCAATTTAAGTCGATATAACCTGGTTAACAGAAATATGAAACATTTACACATATTTTGTTAACAAGATATACTCTTACAACACGTCATACATCCAACATTTGGCACCTTGTTCTGAAGCGCCCGTAAACCTTGATGAGCTATATCGTGTCGTTCTCATAATCGGAAACTATTCTTAAATTCCATTAATTTAAGACTTTCCCATCAAAAGAGGAAATGAAAAGGGTAAGTGAGTGAACGTTGTACAACTGGTTCTCTATTTCTCACGATGAACAATAAGGCAGTTACACTGTACCCAAGGGTACTTATTGTTTCGCAGAATTATATTCTCATTAATAACACCCTCAAAGGACCGACAGTTTTGTCAGTGAATACTATGACTTCGAGTTTGCAGTATTATTCTAGTTCCTTAGGTAAAATAGTTGTAAAGAACACATCAGTCATGAGTTACAATTAGATTTCAGTACAGAGTAATGCAGCAACATTACGACTGAAGTTGATATAACATGCAGCACATATTTATTTGCGCTTCGTATAATGTTATAACTGACATAAATGCTTTCTATCCGTTATTTTTCGGTAAGAAAGTATAAACCATGCAATGCTTTTCAATGTGAAGTAATGTATGATACATGCTCTTCTCGTCCATACATTATACACACTTTGCGTTAGAAATACAACATTGGGTATCGAGCAGGAAATGCCATATATATATCTTAGCTAAATATCTAGGGCAGCAAAAATGTGTCCATAAACGTCGTAGTTCACGCCTTTTTCATTCGTTTCAGATTTTAGTGTATTTGTATATATATATATATATAGATTACATAGCCTGACGATTTAAACGTTATGTTATGCATTTATTAAAATATGTACGCGATGACTTATATCAGAAGCCAGAGCAATTGGAGACTTGTTGTTAAGGGCTCGCCAAGGTGGGCATAATACAAAATTAAATTAAATTGTCTTTTTATAAGATTGTTATGTGGCTGTACGCGTTGTTCGCGGAATGCGTCTCTATAAACGTAGTTGTTCAGTGCTTTATTTCATTCGTTTGAGTAAGTTATTAATGTACTTGTATATCTATTACTTAGACTGATGGTGTTAAGGCTATGTTTAATGCTTGACATACATTTTAACCAATTGCGTTCACTGTCACTCTAATTTTAATCTCACAATATATCATTTGGATTTAAAATAAAATGAATATCTTTTGAAATGTTTTACAATGAATAGATAGGAAATGCTTGTTAATCTGACATGGTTTAAAGAAATGAATGATTTATTCACCAACAGTCAAGACATTTGTGAATTTGGCGGCTGCTTTTGGTAGTTAATGGCTAGCATACAATACTATATTACATAGTATGAAAATATCTACTATGGTTATTATGTCAATGGTAAGATGTTATTTACAAATACCATAAGACAACAAACAGATTTGCCGGCGACAGCTTTACTTTTAAAACTATTGGTCTTATAAACTAGAGTAAAGCTGATGTGTACTGCTACAATGAAAGCGGAGTAAACTGCAATGGAGCCAGTTATTCTCTCTCATTTATAATAAAATAAACGCGTCCTTATATAATAAAGAGATAGAAATAGTAAACAATATCTAAATACGTAGGAATCATTTTTACAACAGGGTGTTGTTTTAACGCTACATATGAAGCTGTGTCAGGCCAAGCTTTGAAATCTTTATTTTAAATTGAAATCATACTTGATTAAGTTTCCAAACATATCTGTCAGTCATAAACTGGATTTATTTGATAAACTTATAGTTCATGTACATTGTTATGGTAGTGAAATTTGGGATTTTTACGAAGCAAATAAGATAGAAAGTATTCATTTACAATTTTATAAACAAATATTGGGTGAAAGATCACAAACACAGAATAGTTTGCTCTATGGAGAGCTTGGTAGATCTATACCCATTAAACATAAGGCGTTTATGTAATGTTATTAGCTACTGGTTAAACATTGTTCGATGTCCTAAAGAAAAGTATACTGACGTTACATATAATGTGATGTCAAACGCTTCGAGCAAAAACCAAATAGTAAGTGTTGGGCAAAATATGTTCAAATTATATTAGAAACAAATGGTTTTGCTGATGTTATACTGAATCAAGGAATTGGTGATGTAGACGCTTTTTTATTAATATTCGGACAATGACTTTTTGATAATTATTAACAAATTTGGAATAGTGATGTAGAAAATTCATCTAGAGCTAGAACTTATTAATTATACAGTTCTTTTAGTTTTCAACCTTATTTAGATTGTGTTAAGGTTGAAAAATTTCGCTTTCCATTTTATCGTCTGCGAACATCTGCTCATACATTAGAAGTTGAAGCCGGAAGATGGCATAATCCTGTACAAATACCATACAAGGAAAGGAAACGTAGATTATGTAATGTCATTGAAGATGAGTGTCATTTTTTAGAATGTCCATTATATCACGAAATTCGACAAGTTCATATTAAAAATATTATTGGAAACATACAAATATCATTAAATTTATTGACTTGATTAATTCAAATAACAAAACTATTATAAGAAATCTTGCCATGTATACTTACAAATCATTTGAAATGAGAAACAAAACATTTTATATGAATAAATATATTCTTTCATGCAGCTTAGTACTCCACGTTTCCTTCATCCTACTACATTAATTTATAGACACTGTTGATTTTTACAGTACAATGTTTATACTTATATAGGTTTCATTAGACTTTATTATTATATGTAAAATTAACGCTATTTAGATTTGTATCACATTTTGTATTTACATGTACATTGTACTAGAACTGTTGAAACTATATTATACATAATTATATTATGATAGTATTAATGTGACCATTGACCATATATTGTAAATGTTCAACTGTTGTAAATATTTATTAATTTTGTATACTCATAGACTGTAAAGTCTAATGTATTGAGAAATAATATGCACAAATAACAATTACTTGATTTGTATTCAGTCATTTATTATAACAAAACATTTGTCATGAATGCTGTTGACATAGTTTTGTTTGTAGTGTTTCTTCATTCCTTATTTAAATGAATTTTGGTACGTTTGTTACACATTTTAATCTTCATGTGATTGGTGTATATTGCATTTGTCGACAATTTTCGACAAGCAAATGTTGCATTTCAGGTCTGTGTTTGCTTATATGTGGAATTTCCAATTGTTCTCTCTTCGTGTTTTTAATCCATAACATACCACCGTGTAACTATATATAAGTATGATACCATCCTTTACGTATCTAATATAACAATGAAAGTAACTGCATAACAGTACAAAGACGGACAACAAAAAAGTCAAGCAGGAAATTCCCCATACAAAATATGTACATAAACACAAATATTAATATTGCTGAAAATAGGAACACCGTCTTGCAATCAGAACTAACAAAGAGAAGACATATATCAACGCCTACTTTCGTATACTGGTTTAATTGGAATAAGTTTGTGCCGAACAAAAAACTGGAGAAAATTGTCATACGCGTATTTTAATCATTTTCATTTCGTTTTTTATTTTCCTTTATATGTTTTTCCGATTCATTAAACCTTTTGACAAACAAACTATTGTATACAATATTCCGATAATTCATGATAACCATTATACTATTATTTCTCACTCATGTGCATAAGTAAAGAGAGATTAAATTGTTTCGGTATCGTGGAACGCCACATGCAAAAGACAATGCCTCCCCACACTGACCCCTACACTTGAAAACAACAGTCTACAATACACCCGGCACTGAGGAGGTGCAAAGTTAAACATGTATAGGACTATGGGTGCAAGAAATGGTCTGGCCGACCATAAAGAACAATTCAGGCAAAAGGGGAAAACAAGGGGGTTAATTTAATGGATGGAATACACCAGGGAACAAGTTAAGAAAGTCGGCAATAATAGGCCGATAGATGGAAATACCATGAATATAATATCATGTTTAAGATCTGCATATAGGGAAATGGGCACTTAACATACATCTAAATCATAAATGGAAATAATAACCATACAGCGATTTACAGCATTGGAACTGTCAGTAAAAAACATACACTCCTGAATAATCATCCTAGTTAAATAACAGAACATAGCCTTCCATACAAAACGGATTCTTTGTATATGACTAGTGTTTTTCCTCATTGTTTCTTAATTTAAATGCACTTGGCGCTTTCATGAATGCCATTATTTATTTCTATCTACGGTGCTTTATTTAATTCTTGTCCTTAGAACATCCACTTCTGCTGTAAAATATACCATGTTACACAAATAATGTCATCTTCATGTGCATATCATTATACCGTTATTTATGCCTGATTATTGTACTTATTCACATGTCTCAGTCATATAACCGTGAAATATCAAGATATTGTGAAACAGAATTTATATATACATGTAATATATATACATATATTATATAAATAAAAAGGACTTACTTAGTCGAGCTCAAAATGACACATACAAAATGCAAAACCACCCAATAAGCACAAAGAGGCATGAAAGAATAAACATACATATTGAAACAGAGAATACGTAACTACGGGGAACGCCACATACACAAGACAATACCTCCCCACGCAGACCTCAGGAAAAATTACAATCCACAAAACATAACGCACCTAAGGAAGTCAAACTGTACACATATTAAGGAACAGAGGCACAAGGAACGGCCCAACAGACCATAAGGAATAATTAAGAGAATCAAAGTGGACAGTAAAAGGAGGGGGAGGGGGGAATTAATGGATGGAAAAGCTCACAGGACAATTCAAGACAACTGGCCACAATAGGCCAAAATTGGGCAGGAAACACTCTGAACACTGTATAAAGTGACAGAATTGCATAGGGGAAAGGAAGACATAAAACATTCATAACACAAACAGAAACAATAACCATATAGCGAATTACAGCCTTGGAACTGTCAGTAAAAAATACTGGGGGTTTAAATCGATTTAACAGCTAGCTAACCTCACACCTTATCGCTATATGGTTATTGATTTCCAACATATATACATAAATTGACTAAGTAGGCAGTAACTAATCATTAAAATAAACCAACCATCACGTACATATCAACAGACATACAGTAACTAATCGAGCACGGAGGAACAAGCAGCCTTATACTGACCTTGTTCTCCGTAACTAAAATAGTAACATCAGAATAGAAGTAACCTTAAAATGTCAAATTAAAGTGCAATTTAAAATAAAGTCAACTTGATAATGTGTTTTATTTATTACATATTATTTATTTATTTAAAGTTGGTTTGTAATGCTAGAATTTTCGAAGGTCAAATGTGACTTACAAGTCTGTGCCAATCCACTTTCCTGTGTTTTGGTTTTCCGGTGCGCTCATCAGTGATATGTTTTCCCCTTTAATGTATGTTTTCTGGTCCATTCGTTGTTGAGTGTGTGTCCCTCCCTATGAGTGACTCCTTTGTTTGCCTAGATATGTCTAGGGAAGTTCTGATTTGAGAATGTGACCCTGTCTGTGTGTATGCTTGTATACGAGCATAATGATAACAATGTGATACGTTTGCATCATACGCCAATTTTCCTAATGCCATCATCACTTATTTAAAATCGAAGTATGAAGTCATTAATATCTCCTTCAGACGTTTTGTTAGCTGAATCCACTGAGGTCACATCTGCATGTAGATAAACTTAAATTGACCTTCATGTTCATTTTATATACTAGTAATACATTTCAGGACGACCTTATATGTCATATGTACATTGTATTTGCAGCCAAATGGAAAAAATATCGCTGATAAGGTTTACAGACAAATTATTCAGGCTTCATCCTGGTAGAAATTTAATGAATGATGACCAACAAGTAAGAAGAAATATTTTTAATGGAGTGAAAATAATCCTCTCTTGCAATGTTAATCATCCTAATAACCTTGCAAGAATTATTGGTGCCAAGCTTTCTATATGGTGGGAATAGAACAGCATATGTCAATGCTGAGAATATTGCAAATATTTCTCCAATATGTACCGAATCAGCTTATTGGAAAGTAGCTAGACCCTATAGAGACATCTCTCATCAGATCTTCATATTTAAACGTAATAAATGACCAATAAACGAGACAAATATTACATCGTAGTTTTTGTAAATTCGTCGTCCATGACCTGTATGCCATAATTCCTACTGTTTATGTTTGCTTATGACACGTACGTTTATTTGTGTAAAATATTTTGCCGTCTGACAGTCGCATGTGTGAGAAAATAAACACTCGAGCAAGAAACTCGATAAAAGTGACGCTGCAAGCCGGTATGGGGATAGAATATATTGGTTTTTGTTATAAAAGTGGCTTTGAGATGAATTGGTTCATTACATTTATTACCTCAAGCAGACTGGCAAAGTTTCTCTATAACTTATATGACTTAAAGGTTTGATTAATAATCTAAACTTGTAAACGTGACAATGGACTCGCCTAACGTTTGAATGATATGTTGCAAATTATAACGTCTGTTTTATTGATTCAAATGCATTTCCGCGACAGAATAATATTGTCTTGATGACCTGTAGGGAAACATACGCTGATATATCAACAAGTTTAATGTATTAAATGCAATTCTCGCTCACATTGAATCAATCACAATGAAATGTACGAAAACAAATCTTTCAAACGTATACTCGATTTAGTGTATTTCCTTGCGGTTCAAATTGTTAAGAAGTGGGTTCGATAGTGATGTCTATTATGTGTTATGAAATTTCTCCAAATGTATTCCACTTTAGACTAATAAAATGAACTGAGTTAATTTGTTAAAAAATGAATGACAAGCACAAAAATGACACGGTAATCCCACACACACAAGACAACATGAAACTATGAACATAATATTGAACAGGTACAAAAGCAAATTTGACACAAGTCAACGAGAGAGAATACGTAAATACATAAGCATAACTGACGGGTGAAAATATTAGTGCCGCCTTAGAGGGATAAGCAGCAAAATTGGAAGTTTGAACCAGGCTGAAGGGTGCACCAAACAATTATCATACCATCACCCAAATAAAACAATGTAATATTTAATAGAAAGACCCCGCTGTACATCTCCCCAACATATAAGACGGCGAATACAGGATAATACATGTAGAGTGTGGTACATGAAACAATAGACCCACGAATCTGTTCAAATATGTACGCGATGACCAGAAGCCAGAGCAATTGGAGACTTATTAAGAGCTCTACAACCTGGGAATAATACAAAACTAAATCAATAATCAAAATTGGATTTTTATAAGATTTTAAGATAGCTGCGTTTGCGGAATTTTCTGAACGAATGCTGTACTCAATTTTATGTAATCAGACGCAATTATGGAGATGATACTTGTTGGCATATTCTTTTTCCGATGGTAGACTGCTGTACGTAAAAACGTACCATTGCATCACGCCATATTGAAGGTTCCTAAGCAATAATGATAAACATGAACATAATATCAGCCAAATTTGGTTGAATATGCAGATCTCATACGTCGCAATTCACATTTACGTCAATGTCTCCTGGATATTTAATATTCCTGAACTGCCCTTGAACCCTAGCTGATCATGAAATTGTATCAGACATACATCTAAATTTATTTTATCCTGATACTTGAGCAAGTTGTCAATAAAGTGTTTTCATTCAGCACATAACACGATAAGAATGTGTTTACTTAATCGTCTCACAATATCTGTCTGAAACAATGTTTATGGTCTACGTTGCAAACTTAAAGTATTTGTGCTTACTCGAAATCACATGTTTTTCTGACACTTTCTAGCAAAAAACATCACCTAATATGTATTTCCAGACCGGTTGTTTATCTCATGTACGAACCGAATTCAAATCATTTACTCAACTATTTTATATAACTGTACATTGATTGAAATGAAAACACATTGCAATTCATAAATAACTGTAACAGTAAACAAGAAATATCTTTAAAATGGATGGTCAGCGCAACTTGAAGTATGCTTTTTGCACTCCGAAGGTTAAGATATGTTGTACAACATAAAGAAAATGTCTAAATGTTACGACTGTCGATCATTCAATTACGCTATACTACAGAAACTTCGATACCTGTAAGGGGATCTCACTGCATAGGAGACTGGATACAAATAACTCAGTAGTGTGATTAGTCATAGACACAGTATACATATAGCTTGTTTCAAAATAGTTCATCATTACTTATTGCATAAGTTGTTAACTCACACATTCATGTTAATAAACTTGTCACATAGCGATTTATCTGATTAAAACAATATAAATGTTCGCGGCTGGTACATACAACCAAGAAAGTCTTCTTAATTCCAAAACCGGACAATTCCCAGTGGGGATGACTTACAATACTACTTACTGGATAAATCATGAAATACACTATACGATTCACTTTCAGACACAGTTGTTGAGGCGAAAAATATTATGTTCATCTGGTTTTCATACAACAATATCATGTTTACAATGAGAAGAATAACGCCTCCATCGTGATCAAGATTTCTTTTGGCAAACATAACACCATTTACGCAACAATTGTGTTCATTATTATAATAATTAAATACATAACAATAAACAAGTTTATACTTTTAGGTTTTTGTAAACAAATACATAGGTCTTAACGAAATGTTAACCAATCTGCGTCAAGGTTGCAAACATTGTCCGGTTGATAAGAAATTGTCTTGGTGGTTAACGTAAGATTTGATTGGTTTACAAAATACTTATATGCAAATACCAAAACCATGTTAAGTTATAATACGTCTGTGCCGAAAAATAATATTGCTCCGCCTTCTTCTCAGTGCGGTGTTACAGTTATTTGTATGTTGGGCATCTTGTTCAGAACTGCTAGTAAATCGTGATTAGCTACACCGTGTCTTTCTCCCAGTCGGAAAATATTCTTAAATCCCATATATGATTTTCCATCGAGAGAGAAAAAGGAAAAAGGTCAGGTAAGTGAAAGTTGCTCAACTGGTTCTCTGTTTCTCACGGTGAATAATAAGGCAGTCACACTGTACCCAAGGGCACTTATTGTTTCACAGGATTATATTCTCATTAATAACATCCTCAAAGGACCGATGCAATTCCTCCACACGTGAAGTATCGTATGATACGTGAGTTTCTCGTGCATGAATTATACACACTTCACGTTGAAATTGAACATAGGTGTCGAGCAGGAAATGACACATATTTCTTAGCTCAATATCTTCGACAGAATACATGTAATTCTATAAACGTGATTGTTCACTGCTTTTTTTATTCGTTGAGTAAGTTATAATGTACGTGTATATCTATTACATAGCCAGACGTTTAAGTTGTAAATGCCCCAGTGAATCTTAACCGATTGCGTTCACTGTCACTCTATTTTTCAACCTCATTAGAAGCCTAATTGTGACGAATCACATATGGAGTTCGCTGATAAACAATAATCACTTAATCGTCACACAATATATCATTTGGATTTGAATAAACTGAATATCTTGTGAAATATTTTCAATGAATCATCAGTAACGACTTCTTAATTTAATATGGTTTAAAATGATGACTTATTTATTCATCAAACAGTCGACAAGACATTTGTTAATCTTAATGGCGGTTGCTTTTGGTCGGTACTGATTAGCAAATTAATGTATATTTGTAAGGAAATAATATGGTTATGTTGCCAATGATAACATATTAATCACAAACAAGATAACATACAGATTTGCCAGCGTCAGTTTCACTTGTTTTAAATATTGGTATTGCAAGAATAAAGCAAATGTTTACCGTTACAATGAAACAGGAGTAAAGTACGGTAGACTCATTTATTATAAAATAAACGCGTCCTGCTATGTTTGTGCTGAAATCACGTTATATGTGGGTTTTATAGTAGTGATGGCGTGATTATCGAAAATAATCGAAAAATCGTCACTAGACATCCGACATCGGCGACAATCTATAATGAACTACAAATAATTGATTGTAACATCTTTTGACATCTGTACATTTTGTCTATCTATTTCTTCAAGCTATAGATCAAATCTTTTATAACATCCATACTAGTGGTAATCTGTACAAAGAAAATACAATGTAATTGCCATCAATGTATTCAGTCAAATATAAAATAAACAAAGTAATAATATAAAAACGAAATAAAATTTATTGAATGATAAACTGTTCTTATGATATATAAGTATATATATGTAATATCAAAGAGATAAATAAAATTGTATAAATTAACTTAACTGTCACCATTATACTTCTACTAAAAAACTAAATGTTTCAATTATTTCCGATTCGATTATCGATTAAGAATCTATGAGTTTTCAAACAAATCCAATAATCGATTATGAAATTTATCCGATTATCCATCACTATTTTCTAGTACGGTTTATCCTGGAGCAAATGTATACATATTTGTAAGAAAAAAAAACGTGATGACCTTCCAATACTCAATTTTATTGACTCACTCGTTTAAAATATATTCATAATCTTTGTAAATGACACGTTATCGTTGGGATAAAAGAAACATACTGAATCGTGTATTAAAATACTTAAATGTGATGATGATATTCACGCCAATCTCCATTTTTATAAGAAAATTAAAAAAAATTCGGTGCAGAAAAATGAGTTTTTGCTGACAGAACTGTCCACTTCCAGGAACTTTAATGTCGCGATGTTTTGCTTCACTAAGCTCATGAGACGTATTCTCTCTAGCAATGTGCTGTAATTCACGCAGAACACCCTACAACCTCTTTTTCTTTCATTATTTTGCATTTTTCTCAGTCGATTTAAAATGGACGAACGCGTACTCACGATGTCATATTTTTGTACTTGAAATGAATAGTATAGTTACCTAAATGGTGTTATAACTTATTTAAGAACCATGTTTCGTGCCTATAAGTTTGAAAGCGAGACTTAACATGTTTTAAATCCTTATGAACAAAACACGAAACGCGTGTGTGCGTTTCTCAAGTTGTTTACTAGTACTCCCTGAAATACGACAATAGCCAAATCAAGTGTTCATTTCAAAGATGCAATACACTAGTAGATGAATTAAACATTACATTCAACAAGAAATGCATCATGCAACACAGACGTGTTCACATATTCTAAAACTTTTTAAATATAATTATCTTTTCGTATATTTATTTCATTTTAACAAAATATATTCCAATACAAACATTTATATTCTAGTTCTTGATAAATATGTTCATCTCTCGCTTAAGAAAGTAATTTTCTATCGTGTGAGTTTGCTTGGTATTGTCGCCTTTTCGATGTATATGGTAATGGTAAATGTCCAATGGGATTGCACAACATGCCGTCAATGTCCTTGTAATCACATTACTCGGGCACCAATGGATCTTGTATATGTTGCAATTTGTCTCTGACATAGCAAACCATTATCCTTCCAATAATATAGGGATCTTTGATCAGCCACAGTGGGGAAGCATTATCATACCGTTTTATATAAATACGTTCCAACCTTATTAAGTTCAATAATTCTTCAGCGGTGACTAAAGTATGCTAAAGTCTTGAGAAGAACAACCTACTAAACTTAGTGGTCATGTTTTCTTATAAGTGCAAATAATAAGAATTGTTAAATGATGTAATTCAAGAGGTTTCAGTAAGACATTGAGATTAATTGTTGGAAAAAAATTGCATTGATTAAAATGACAAGTAATTGAAAAAGGACGAATCATTCCAAGGGTTCCATTTCGGCTAAGGCTTTGAGGGGTAAGAAACAATATCGAGGACTTGAAATTAAAAAGGAACATGCACAAAAGGAGGTATATTTGGGCTAAAATGTCAAAGGCATAACAACGGACATATCTAAACCACTTGTGAGCAAAGTTGAAGACAACTTAGCAAATACTAGTATAATTAAATTATCTGTCCTAAGTGTCATTGACTGGACTCTAAACAAAAAAGTATATGTTTATTTGAAGAGGTTATATACAGTACTGAACAAAATTCCCCGTGTGTTTTTATTAAGTATAAATGATTGTCCACAGGAGATTTTCACGATTTCTCTCTCAATCTATATCCCTCCTTTTGGAACAATTTGTAACAGAAACACCACTTTAGGGATTAAAACTAGTGTTAAGGATGTATCAACCTCACACGTATTCTACAATTACCAAAAGATGGAACAGTATAAATACGAATATCCTCAGTGGATATCTCCTGAACAAAAGAGACGACAAACACGAGACAATGCAATATAAAATAAATGTACTCGACGACTTACCAGAAGACAGAACATCTGCAGACAAATCGTTAAGGGCATGAGAAAGTGGACATTATACCAACACCAGACGCCCTCCTCCCGTTTCAGGGTTTGTGAGGGATCGTCATTCTATGGAAGTAAAGTATATATGGTCTTTTAATTACCAACATTGCAGTGAATGGGAAGAAATCACAGACTTTCAACAAGCGTTTCGGAAATAAAATGAACAGCTATGTTCCCCACGCGTGTCATTTCACACATTTAATGTGTGCAAATAGCCATTACATAGTTTTAGATTTACTAGCAATGTCGAGAAGAAAATGTTGAATGGTATGTTAAGATAACAATATATCATTAATATATGCAGCAAACGCATACTTTCAATATGGATCATGATAAAAATTACAGAGATAGTTACTATGCTGATTCAAAGTTGCAAATCGGGTTTGCAGTAAAATTCAAATATGTCGTCCGTATAAATCAGCAAGACACGACATTGATATAGCAGATTGCATGTTTTTTGTGCGATTATGGAAACATCCATAAACACTTGGAGAAAACTTCGGCTGGTTTCGTACAGAAGTGAATATTGTGGCTGTAAGCGAGGTAATGAGTATATTGTGAATCTTGTTAATGTACCTGGCGTGACGTATTAGCAATAACTCGCCCTGCAAATGTGTCTCGGTGGCTTACGAAAGGAATTTGGTTTGTATTTATTAACTTTTAGCCGTCTTGAAGTCGCATTGTGGGATATAAACCATATAATCTTTATAATGGCGTGACTGCCAACATGCAAGACACACATAAGTTTGAAATTACCTTAATGATATCAATCTGAATTGGACTGATATGATTTCCGCCGAGACAAAAGTTCAGACCTGACTTGAAAGTTTCGTAATGAATTGTAAGGTATAAAATAATTCCTCGCATTGTGCGGCTTATTGATTTGTTTTCAATATATTGCTAAGACGATGAAGTAGTTTTGAAAGACATCGACTATGTTGTTTTCACAATATTTGCAGTTGCATGTAGATACATTCTAAACCATAACAAACAGTTTATGTTTCCTGATAATTGGCAGATTAGTATTGTTATTGAATACGACAAACACTTATAATAAATAAAAAATAATAAACAATACTGTGAGTAACCTGGTGCTTGGCTTCTGCTGAAACAATCAAATGAGCTTTAAAAATATACAAAAACGATGAACAATACCAAATACATGATTGTTGATTCGAATTCCTCGATATTACTTCGATGTATGTGTCAAGTTTTAGAGCAAACACGGACCGTATCGAAATCTTTGTATCTATACATTACATTTCAACAGAATCTACTAGAGTCTATATTTCATTTATTCACTTTGTGGTGTTTGTCAATCAAATAACCATTTTTGTGCAACTGAACATCCTTTTGATATTCCTTCCGCAATGATATAGAACTCTTTTTTTACTGAAAATGCTGCCGAATGTCAAGGTCATGTCGCCTGGAGGTTCATAACACTTTCGTTTCCCTCGGGAAATTAAAACTTCTTGCATCGGGTTTAAATTGATACAGTATACCGAATTGCATTGGACGGTAAATATTCCATTCAAAATATCGTTAGAGTAGCATGCATTCATTTAGATAGATTCTTTGGTGAGACGGTAGAACAGGATATGTCATATTCACAAAAACCTGTCAGTCCTAACTGATCTCTCATGAACAATGACAATGTAATAAATAATAATAAATGACATTACGATTGACAAGAACACCCAACTGTACAACAATTAGGTATGGGGAGAACTGAAAAGGTACAGCGCAGAAGAGGCCAATTTCACACAAATGTGTCCCTCCGCACAATCCAAAGACTTTAATAAATAAGCATTACTGAGGGATATGGGAGATAACAAAACCCATAAATATTCAGACGAAAGAAAGAGAGGAAAATTTTAAGGGATGGAACAAAAAAGACAAGACGAACCAAAAGGTCCATGTCGGAAGGGGATATAAAACATTTATCTGGAACGACACTGGACTGCAAAACGAAACAAGTTTGATATTCATCACGTAGAGTTAAGCAAGAAGCATGCTATTGTTCTTCTGTTACTCAATATAACGTAGTAGATGGTGAATAAAACATAACATAGATAGATAACATAAGACAAGAAAGGAATAATGTTGCCCGAAAATATTTTTATCATTTAAATGTTCACAAACATAAACAAGATTATACCGCCATACCAATACTTCTGCAATACTGATGTATTTACGTTTCCTATTACAGTTTGTATCACCATAGTCATACACACAGTGTCGAATTAACGCATCTAAATATAATTCTAATATAAGTCCTTTGTATTTTAAAGTCCACCTGAAGTGTGCTCTTTATAGATTTCCATGCTGAATATTTAGATATTGAACTCACCCCAAATTGTCACAAAATATCAAAAGTCTGAACTATACAGATTTCATTTAGGTATATGAAAACTAGTATTTCAAATAAGAAGTAAGAAAATATAACTTCCAAACATATTTGCAATTTTTGTTCACGTTCAGCTCGCTTTTATATCGATTTAAACCCCCAGTATTTTACTGACAGTTCCAAGGCTGTATATCGCTGTATGGTTATTATGTATTTTTGTTTTTTAATGTATGTTACATTCCCCTTATCCCTGTGCAATTATTTCACTTTATATAGTGTTCATGATATTTTCGGCCTATTGTTGCCAATTGTCTTGACTTGTCCTGTGATCTTTTCCATCCATTAATCCCCCCGTTTGTCCTCTTTGGTTCTCCTTGTTATCCCTTATTGTCGGTCAGGCCATTCCGTGCGCCCCGTTCCTTTATGTATGTAACATTGAGCCTCCTCAAATGCCTGATGTTTTTTGGATCGTTGTTTTCCGGTGGTCTGTGTGTGGGGTGGCACTGTCTTATGTATGTGGCTTTCCTTGTTGTAGCAGCTTATTCTCTCTCTGGTACTAGTAATTATGTTCTCCACCAGAAAAGGGTCATGTCGGCATTCATCAAATTAGTTTAAGCATGAATACCATCAATTCCAAACTTGCAACTCGGTTTATTGTTTACATTAGTGTGTGTTTAATGCTAGTATAGTTCAAAGGTGTTAACCTTTTCGTTTCATGTAACAACCTTACGATCATTGTGTGGAGGTAACATTTTGTGAAGTTGGCTTCATCGAGTTAATTATACACATAATATCTGGTGTGTGAGGATCAGAAATACTGAACATATGTTACATGCTAAAATGTTGAATTGTTTTTATATTTTTTATATATAATTTGGAGTTGACAAGTTGAACCTGTACATAGATAATGGATTTGTACAACAACTTTGCATGCAACACAAAATCTGTATGGGGCGTTGCATATATAATATCAAATAATCTACTGACTGAATGTGCAGTTTTTATGTACATGTATATATTATCATTTTATATGTTTAATATCAACAAATAATTGAAACAGTCCTCTAGCTGATTTATATATTTATTGTGTATGAAATATTACAGTGACTGTAGCGTTTATCAATGTTATGTTTATACATTTTCAATCAGGCTCAAGGTTTCTACTCCTAATTCTTATTAATTGTCACCATAGCAACGATGTTTTTTGTAGTATTTTAGAAGATGTTAAGTCTTATTGATTTATATTGTTAAGATAGGGACACTATACATTAATATGCTTTAGATCATGTTGGTCAGGAAGCGTTTTTCGTTACATGTATAAACTATATTAAAAACAGGTTTTTAAATGAATCAGTGATGTTATAACTCGCACCCCTATGTTACAAAAACATTTTTTTACCAAGAAAGGATGGAGATAGAACTCCCAAATTTTGTTGGTATGCATTTAAGATATTCCACTTTGAAAATATGCAGAAAACTAAAAAAGTCAATTTTGCTCATTTGGCCCCATTTTCTCAGTCACATATTATCTTAGCATGAACAGTAGGTACAAAATAAGTATATAAAACTTATACATTTATGTTCAAGATAAGTTACAACTTATGTTATCATTTATGTATGTATTGGGATCATTTTGCCTATGTCAGTTTGTAATTGTTTACGCATGTAAACCTGCATGTACACCCACCCGTACCTAAATGTATATGCATTGTACTTCCATGACTCCTAGAGTTTTTGGGGAGGTTAGACACTTTGTATGTGCCACTTCCTGTTTATCAATATCCATTTGTATACCACATTGTCTGGATATATATATATGCAGTTACAGCAATAAGTGTGTGTATTGGAGTTTTAAGTATTTTTCACAGTATTTCACTTATGTACTGCAGGACAGAAATATAGAGCTACAAGCCAGAGTGTTACAAGGTAGGCAACTTCAGCAACATTTATTTTGTTCAGTCTTTGTCAAGGAGAGTTGTCAAACGTGCATGGAAAAGTACACCAGTACAGAGGTCATCAAATAGAAAAGCAACACTGCAGGCAGTAACAATATCTGATTTTACTAATATCAAAATTACAAACAATCATCTTTGCATATCAAATGCTCTTCAAGTTTTATAATATATTCAGAGATTTTAGACACAAAAACAATGAAACATACACGTAGTTCGCTATATACTTTTCCTTGTCAGAATATGGCACCAACAATAGAATGGAGTACTGTGGTATTGAAACCATTCCGTACAATTGAACATTATACTACATAAGATAATTACACAAGAAGTCATTTTTATAAATCCATACGTTAACTACAAATTGCATTGTACATAATTAGCTGAAAAGAATTAAAAAGTTTCCGACCACCATATTAAGTCAAACCTACATTCAGTAAAGGTGTTTGCAGCTAACATTTGAAATTTGGTTCCCCGTGTGCAGTGAATGCAATACAGTGGGCCAGGGATACAAAACAAAACAGTTTCGTAACGTGAGCAACTGTTAGCCGTAACTGAACGCAGGGCAGGTGATGCATGTACAGCTCACCAGCGTTTGTGTTGAATACAAAAAGTCTTGAACACCAGTAATCTAACCAATTGACCAACTAGCACAAGGTTTAAAACAACACATACATTCACTGTGTCAAAATATGTATGAAATCACACAATTACTGAAATTCACAGTGACTAAAGCAGCACTAAAATATACACAGTTCTACATAGTTATATATAACATTCAATCCCATAAAACCAAACTAATTCATGGATTGTATTGTTTCGAGAAGTGGATAACACATGGTTACTAACTACCATTTAATTCTAACTCTATAAAAGTGAAGCGTTTATTTATTATAGTGCAAACTGGTGATCAATCAAGAGAACATCTATCATCTCAAATATAATTTACTTAAATAGAGCAAGCACTAAGAATACACTAAAAATGGAAGACTACAATCAAGACAAACAAACCTGAGTGTACAAGGTTTATAAACACATATCCTCAAAAAGTGCCGATGATAATACAATTCATGTATGGTAAATCTAGATCAAAGTAATCCATCCACAAGCATACTGTAACTGGCCTTCTACAGTTGCTACATGTTTGAACTAATTTACATGAATGAAGTATAACCATCATCACTAATTTTATTCAGGAATTACAGATGAATTCAATTTCATTCTCAAATACAGTTCACCCTTTTTCATACAAAGACATGGTCATAAAAAAAACTGTATTTTAACAAAGCAATGCATTTTGTAGGACAAAAATAAGTAAAAATCAATAACAATTTTTAAACTTAAAAAAAATGACCTTGAGTGAAGGTCAGACATAAGACTGATAACCTTGAAACCTTACCAGCAAAACGAGACAGCAGCACCACCAGATAATATATAGCTATTGACAAATACAGACGAACTTCATATTGAAGGTAAGCACTGATAAACGAAAACATAACATCAGTATTTCATATAAAAAGCAATCAAGTTATTAAAATCTACATGAAAAACAAAATATAATGAGTATACTGGGGGGGGGGGGGGTGTGGGGGGCAGGGATAACAAGAAGAGCTTGTGTAAATAAAGAGCTTTCTCCTACATCAGAACACAATGTTCAAATACAGGGAACTAAAAGGGTATGTGGTAAGAAATATGTAAAAATTAGTAAAAACTGAACACAAAAATATGGAAAAAATCGACTGAAATGATAAAAGGACCTTAAAAAACTTTTAAACATTTTCAGATTTTCAGCCATCTCACATCATAAAATCATAATGACTTAATCTTATGTTAAAGCGGCAAATAATGAAGTGTTTTAAACAATACTAAATCATTCTTCACTTAATGTACTTGTTACCAGTTAACACATTTCCTCACAAGTCAAAAGTACCAAATAATAAGTAATCAACATTTTGGTATTGCCATTATAAACAGTTAACTGAAAACTAGATATGCTCTCATTATACAAAACAAACTATAATGCAAAGATACATCATAACTATTTGTCTTAACAATACATGAACACCACATACAGTCTAAATCCCATGATCTTGCAGCTGGTAACAAATGCAGCTGGTAACAAACGCAGCTACATTCAGAATGTCCACAGGGCAATACATGCAACAAGTGTTCATAACAAAATTTCAAACAATAGCCCACTAACAGGAAAGAACACAACCATAAAATGGGGTCTCGACACACATGATTATTCCAAAAAATTGTTCCCAGGGAAATACAATAAAATCTATGCAACAACACATAAGTATAACAATTTAAAAAAAAGAAAATGCTGTAAATTAATTTACATAGTGCAGTAATTATTATGCGGACTACTTTAGCTAAATAAGTAGACAAGGTAAACAAGGTGTTCTCTTCTAAATTGTTCAAAGAAATACAAAACACCTCATGAGTCACAAGTCTGACCCAATGATGAAAGTTCTAATACACATTAGAGTCTACACTACTAGAAGAGAAAAGAAAATATGACGCACAAGAATGCTTAACATACCTTGATAAATGCATTTAAATATCACTAAGTTAAAATAGTCTTAATATCATTATTATATACCCATTACATATCATTATTATACTATAGTCATTTCCATCAACTTCTATTTGTTATGATTACCTTAAAATGTGTCTGCAAATCAAAACCCTGAAGTCTAGTTCATCACGTCTAAAAGGAATTTTAAACAAGGAATCTGGGCAAGGTTTCTCATACAAAGATTAATACTTGACTGGAAAAAATACATTTCTAACCAAGACCCGATATACATATTTGGAATGTCTAAAAGGAATTTTAAACAAGGAATCTGGGCAAGGTTTCTCATACAAAGATTAATACTTGACTGGAAAACATACATTTCTAACCAAGACCGGACATACGTATGTTTGGAATTTTGTACTTTAAACTGTCACATTTCTGAAGACCCCACCAGAAGTGCTCGTAGTAGTCTAAAAAAACAGGCAATCCTTTAACTGCTGTCATATAAGGGTTTAAAAAAAACACATTAATAGGACGTTGGTGATATGGACCATAAAAATATAATAATAAAGCTATTCAATAAATAAAAAAAAGTAATTTATTTAGATACCTGCATTCTAAAATGGTACTTAAAACATCATGCTATAGGCACTGCATCTTTCGATGTACTTTTTTAGTATTTACTTTAAATCTTAATACTGATAAAACAAATGACAAAATAATACAAAACCAAAAATAAAACAACATGAGTATAAACAAACAATTAATTAACGGTTTCAATATGAAATAATAACCTACCCCATTAATTGACCCGCATTAAAAAAAAATCGAAAAAAATATAATACCAGTAATAATGCAGGCAGACATAAAAACCCTTCTTACATTAACAGTGGGGGCAAACTATTTTGTTTGTGACATCATTTTTGCTTCTGTATACAGCCAACTTTCGAACATTCAGAACTTCAAGTGATGGTAACCTTTTTTTATTTTTAACTGATTGTAAATGATATGTAATGCAGTCTATGTGACTTGACTTGGTCGTGGTCAGCCTTAATGTGTAACAAATCGCTTTCGTTTTTACTATAAGAAAGCTATATTGGAGTGTTTCTCGAAATGTTTGAAACAAATTAAAGAATTCTGGAATGCCTGGAGGCTGGTCAGGGTTAAAACTAAGTAAGCCACATAGATTGCACTGCATTTTGTCAAAATCAGTCAAGAACTGTAAACGTTACCTCCTTTTTGAAGTTCTCAATGCAGACAAATTCAGCTGTCTGCAGTTACAAAAATTACATCACAAATCACATGGTTTCTCACCACTGAATAATCTTCCCAAACGTTTCATCCAGGATGACGCTTATATCCGTAATCTTTCATGAGTTATCTACCCTAAGGGAAATTCGTTGGGCGAAGCTCTACCTAGTTTGGTAATGTCACTATGGTTGCAAAAATTATATCTAACTTTTCTACATAATCGTTTCATCAAGATGGGGAGTCTTCTTCTACTTCTTCTTCTTCTTCTTTCTCTTCTTCTTCTTTAGTTTTCTTCTTTTTCCGAGGTTCATAGAATAATAAAGGTATCATACCCAGAATACAACCGATAGAAACTCCTATAGCTCTACCCTGAAAACACATAGCATTAAAATATTGGTATTAATGCTTAAAAATGATAAAACATTTCAGAAAATTTGGACATTATAGTACATGCTGTCTGCAGCTTTACGTAACAATATGTATCTCTCAGGCTCTGGCATCCGCTTGTTGAAGGTTAATTGTTAAAGGTTACACTCAGGCTCTGACATCCGCTTGTTGAAGGTTAATTGTTAAAGGTTACAATCATATGCTTGTTAAAGGTTACAATCATTTGCTTGTTAAAGGTTACAATCACTTATTCTATATGACTATTTATGAGTGCCAGTCCAGTTTATTATTAATATTGTATTTCAGTAAAACCAAATTTGCAATAAAGAACACCAGACATTCATATCATTTTCAGTTATTTATTCAATGAAGCCCTTGTGTCGTCATTATGATTTTCCAAATATGTATGTGGTGTAAAGAAGAAACATAATCATTAATGTTGAATATCAACAAACAACAGACATCAGGAAATACAGAACACACTAAATTAATGCTTAATTGCAAATAGATTTGGATCAATATAACTGAACAAAAATTGGTTTCAAAGTCTTTCTTCATGTCAATATTATGTCACCTTGGAGTCACATGATTTTATAAAACCCTTTTTGTCCAAGTTAAATGCCATTCATCCAATTGAAACATGGTGTATTTTATCAAAATAAAGTCACATAATTCGAGGGCTCAACGCAACAATGTCGTAACTCCTAATAATTTATATGTTCACTACTCAATATACCGGTATTTATAACAAACTGATATTTATCATACTAAGGGAGCAAACTCTTGCATATACAAATAGCCATTTCTTACAAAGTTAGACGCCCATCTTGTAGAAGACATGTCCACTTGTTCCGGAGTCAGTGCAGGTGCTTTGGCACCAAATTTACTAGTAACAACTTCCACATAATGAGCAGTTCTATAACAAAAATCAATGAGAAAAGTGATAATGAATTATACAATAAACAGGATGAAAATGCAGAAATTTTAATTCTTTCAGCTCCATTTCCTAAATTCATGAAATGAAATGATCAATAATGAGTGATGGACTCTGCATTTTTTAAAATAATAAACACAATGTTTTACTTTCATCAGTAACTCTAGGCCAATTAGTACAAAAATGTCATGAGGACATGATGGCCCAATATCCCTAACTAGAGTTATTGTGAATCAGTATTTCTGTGGTTTAGAAGCCTTAGATGATTAAAGGTCTCCAACTTACCAGTTCTGTACAGTGACATAAAATGCTGGCAGTTCTAAGATTAAGATTCAAATATGGTGACATATGGGTTTTTAGAAATTTTGGCAGTGGCTCAGGTGAGCTAAAAACATATGTTTTACAAATGTGTACACATTAAATAAAGTATACATTAACTTACTGGACACCAGCCAAATCTGAGATCCAGTTACCTAAGGCTGCAGCTGAAATGGAATATCAATGCATATATGTATTACGAGCGCTGCTATGGGATTTACAACCTCTTCTGTAAGTGACATCGTTTCAAGAAAACGCAATAGGTGATGTCACTATTTGCAAGTAGGAAACAATATCTACTCCATATGGTCACTTCGTTTTCATACTTCCACATGGGGCAAATATTGCTAACTGTCAGTACACGGTGACGTCATATGTGACGTTTGCTGGAAATGACGTCACTTAAAGAAGAAGTTGGAAATCATACAGTGGCGCTCAAATAAACTTTACACTTCAAATAATAACAGACCTGCGCAATAACGACACAGATATTGATAAACACAGTAAGCATCAGATTTACATGACAATTTTACTGACATCAATACTGTCATTACAATTATTTACAACTGCAGCAGAATATAATTAAAGGCCATACGGTTTATTTTTGTTAAGCGTTAACTTCGGTTCATGAAACCTAGCTACCTATTCGGGGAAAAAAACACTAAGTCGTTTTAAAAAAACACAAAGCCAGATAATAGAAGATAAGTGTCATTTCACATGTTTTAATGAGGTAAACATGACAAAAAATAAAACTAAACAACTTGTTTCTTTATAAACCATTAGAAGTCTAACAGAAAAACTGACTAGTTTTCACTCACTAATTTCAAACAAGCAAGTTTTTAAACATACAAAAATGCTTTTTTGGCTCAAAGAGCTAAAACCCTAGGCACACGAGGACTCTTAACAAAAATGTAAAACAGCATGGCCTTACTACAGAAAACAAGCTTATTACCATAAAATGAGATTACTGATACTGCTGTCAATATAACTGAGCTTACTGCCCTCAAGCCGGCATTATACATTATACACCACAATCAATAACCAACATGTCAGTAAACAGTCGGCAATCTTTTCAAAACAGCAAAAACCTCACTTAAAGACCACCCTGAAATTAAGTCAATCTCATTTAATGAGACCATATTAGTTTCATGGGCCAGTTTTCATTTTTCTTCCGAAGTATAACTTGATAATCGGACCATCTCACAACTAAGGCCAACTTTCTTCAGACCTGATGGTGGCCTTATTACTGGGGTTTCACACAGTCCTATAAATAAGACCCTACGTAATCTTTTTCATATTTTATGGGCATGTAAACGTCTTATATTTTGGACTAGGGTTTCATAGGACTCATAAATGATTCAACGAAGTTATCTTGAATTTGCATGGTCTATTAATTCTGTGATTAAACACTGGAAGTCATTAAGGACAAGCTGCATTTTACGACATAAGTATATATATGACAGAATGGATTAAGAAGATAACTCTTGTGGGGGATAAAGGGAGAGAACTTGTGACAATCTCCTGTACATTTACGGAGCATCATGACCATTACTACAAACACTGATCAATTCGAATGAAAAAGACATAAATGTAAAACACAGCTGTTGTAAGGCTGATTCCCTTATGACTTTATAGAGGTACAATATCTCAACTGGTCATGAAATGTTCATTTATGGGAACAGAACAAATGTTTTATTAAGGGGAACTTCTTCTATGACATTTTTACAACTGTTTGTAAATTAAATTCAGTTAAATAACATTATTACATGACTGTATTGTTAAAAAGTGCAATTTTTTTTTTACTTTACACTTACAACAATCATCATGACAGAAATGATAGCATTACAATTTATTTTATCACTATAACTTATGTTTCCGTAATAAAGCAACATTACATATTTTATGCAATTAATGTTCATATTTGGTAAGGAATGACATTCTTGCTCATAAAAACATATTGTGCTTTGCTGAAGTTGAAATACTTTGCAATAAATAAGACATTTATCTCCTAACTTCTTGGAAGATTGCTTGGAATGTCACTGAATAACGTGAGGCATAAACGACTGAATGTGACAATTTCTGACATTGTATGATATGTACGGAAACCTAATGTCATTCCCTGTATGTAATCAAAATGATAAATTGCAACATTCTGTATGATTTGTCGAAATCCATACTTTTATTTTGATGTCTAACATAGGCTACGTTCTGTTTAGATACACATGGAACAGAGGGTCTTTTTTATCAAATGAAATGCATATTTGATGGCTGGAAACTACTGTGTGTTGCCATCCGATAAGAGAAAAATAATTCAAGGTGCTTCATAGATGATATAATAAGTTGAATGGCATGAAATCTGACTTGAAGTACCGTTACTTCCTGAACTTTCTCAAGGTTTGTAAGCTGATAACCAACTTAAGGTTAACAAAAATATCTCAAGAGATCATATTGAAGAAATAAATACCGCTATATTTCTCGACAATGTGAACTGGAATTTGATAACATGATGACATTTTGATAAAGTGTTTTGCTCTCTATTGTTAACGGGTTAATAAACAAGGAAATGCCAGAATTGTATTCACTAACTTGACTGAGCAATATCTCATAAAGGCAAAAAAACTTAAAATTCTTTTCACGGTATTGGCTTTATGAGTCAGATGGGAATGCAATAAAATCGCTAGATTATTTTATGGAAGCTGAACACTAAACTTTCATGCACAAAACATCGGAAAAATCAATGTAAGGTCACAATAAATGAATTGCTAGTTTTCATTACAAATGTTCAGGAGTAGGAATTGTATCTATAATATTGTCTATAGTCAATTGATTTCTGTATCCTACCACTGCGGGCATAAGCCATAAAGTTCATATACAAGTAATTTTAGATAAAATGTCCATAAAAAAAGGGTAAAACAACTAATAAACTTTACTGATTCCTGTATCCATTATTTCAACTGTTAGAAAAATATCAAGATATTAAATATGAAATCAAATGTTAAAACATATTGCAGTAATTTAAGGGGGTGTGATTGACCCGTGAGCTGAAAAGAGGAAACATTTTTAAGGTGAGGGGTTTTGGGGCCACTTAAGGGCGATGCCTCGCAGGGGAACAAGGGGCAAAGTCCTCGGAAGAAAATGCATTTAGGGCATTTATGCACCAATATGGAAGGCTTTACAAGGAGCTTTTGCTGTTATACACAGATGCTTTGGATGCCAAAAACCGTTAAATTTACATCCATAAAATTTGCATTTTTTCACTAATTATGTGAAAAGACGTTGTGCAACTATTTTTGTATCATCTGTAAATATGGGATCATTCAAAGGCATGGTGAATTAAACTTCAAAAGAACATCACCCTGGTAAGAAACATGTTCATGTATCACTCTAGTTCCCTGTCTTGAGCCTCCATTCTGTTATTTTGATATTGACCAGTTTCTGGACAAAAAGAAGCCTATTTGTATACATCAAAATAACAGATGGAATTTTCTGTCAACTTAATGAGAAATTCTGACAAATCATAGAGGATTTTCCATGGACAGAGAATGTTATACATAATAAATGTACATCAAAAACAGTTTCCATTTGTGTTTCATTTCAGACATTGTCACATTCAATAGAATATACATATAGATATACTATAGAAGAGACAAAGGGAGAGAACTCTAGATGGGATAAAGGGAAATAACTCATGACAATCAGTGATATGCATCTAGTAAAGTGTACCTAGGAAGAAAGTTGGGAGTTAGAAGTCTTATTTCTTGCAAAATATGTGAAATTCAGTGAAATAAAAATATTTGTGTTGGCTTAGATGTCATTCCTTATCAAATATGTAAAATATGTTAATATACATCAATTACATAATAAAATGCTATGTAACTTAATTTTGGTGAGCATTACCAATGGTACAAAGGACTTATAAAAAAGATTTCATGTCCATCAACTGACCTCTGAAATTACGAATTAAACATCTTTTCATGGTTTTCCCATCCAATGGTTACATAATCATACATAATATAATAATTAATTAATTTAATGTATATAACATCTCACTCTAATGGCATGGCATGCTGTAGTCATACTGAATAGTTCACATAAACATACAAACATAAACTTTCTATTTCAGTAACAAAAAAAGATGGGCAATTGATAGGATTGATTGTACAGATGTTTGGATCACAGGAGATTGTCATTAGTTCTCTACTTTTATCCCTTCTGTAGTATATATAAAGAACTTGTACTTGACAATATCCTGTGGTTTGGATAGCTATGAAACAACACCCTTGGCCCTCTAGAAGAAAAATATAACATAAAAAAATAAAGATTTTTTTTATAAAATGTCAGTGTAACAGCCAAAAAGAATAGCAGGTGAGCTTGTTGGAGAATGAAGATATTTATTTATTATTGGCCTTTTGCAGTAATCAATAAAATCTCAGCTTTACTGATTTGTATTATATTACATTATTTATACAATACCTGCCATTGTAGATATACCAAACATTGCTCCGAACTTAAATTCTATGTACTCTCCCTGGAAAAGAAAAATATATATTTAATGACACAACAATGCTTAACAATATTTTACTAATGTTTCTAAGATTTAAGTTTATGAACAATTACCAATATCTCCTCATTCTGGTCACATAATTTTTTGTCATCATGAATATTAATTATTATTTGTACTGTATCTGTGATACCTTGTAAAATATTTGCTCAATAGATCTACAACAACTGACTGAACTATATATTAATATAAACCTACTGTGATAGTTACGTGTACGTTTATAAAAATGTCTGTATTTTAATTGTATACCTGAATTTTACCTAAAATAAAATCAATCAATCAACAGTATACATTTTCCTGACATTCTGTAGGAATAAACACCAGAACATTGTCTGAATATAGTATAAGTACAGTGTAGAATATTGAACAATTCATGGTACCTGTACCTAAAGTTTGCTTTACCTAAACTTTTTATAATGACCTTTTAGACAAGCCCCGAGTTCATGAAAAAATGGAAGCTTTTCATTAACTAAGCAAAAAACTGAACATAAGTTTAATTGTGTATCAAATTATTTTTTCTCAAACCTATATGTTTTTAATAATTATTAGCATAATTTGACAATATTTCTCCTATTTTAATAATTTATTTATAAACGTCTTTTAAGACTGATGGAATATTATACTATCAAGTATATGTTTTATCTTTAGCTTGTTCGCCTGTTGATATTGGCAATTATAAATTAACATGAATGGAGCAAAATACCTAATTTTTCTCATGTGGAAGTCAACACTTCCACTCATTTTGATTGCACACTGAAACAATTGATAAATATATCAAAAACATTCACTGACTTCATACTTCAAGGACTCAGGGCCTGGGATAAAATGACGCTCATTTGATAATATGTACAAGAATCAATAAGTCACAATGAACAGAATAAATGGCTTTGTACTAGGTCTATCTGAGGGAAATGTATTCAGTCTAATGATAAAAACCTAGACATAGTGGTGAGAAAAAATTCCAAATAAATGCACAGTAGAAAAGAGATTAGAATTGCTTTTTAATATTTGATATGCAACATATTGTGTCTGAGCTATGCCATTTCAACAGCATTTCATTTAAGTAAAGCAGTCATAGGACTTAACCATAAAGTACAACAATAGTATGACCTATTCCATGTCCCTGGATTAACATCCAATTGTAGTCTGTTCTTCAACAAGCAACTTGCAACTTTCCGAAATGAGTCATTGTTGAAGATGAATGACTTTGGATGCATTGTATCTTCTATCAAACGGTCACAAAGTGCATATGCATAATGCAGAGATCAGACCTATAATCCAATTGGCAATTGAGTGCTTATATCTGACTGAGCCAATCATGCATGTGGGCTGTTATGAAATAAGTTTACAGAATTTACTTATTTTTCTTATTGATAACGTAGAAAACTTTTTCAAACCAGTAAGCTTAAACAATTTAGAATGAGTCATATCATGAAAAAATGTCCTTCACTGATATAACATATTCGATCTAGCAGAAAACAGAATTGTATACAGAGATGAATCATTCAGGCACTTTCTACATGACAACGAAACCTTGCAAAATGTAATATTCATAATACAATGAGCAAAAATATTATGTCAACATCAGGTATTTGCTGGTTGAGTTAATTGATACTGCAAATGTATGCTTAGAATTATCCATATATAGCAATAATAAATGTCATGAAGGTTAAGATTGACAGACTGGAAGCTTCATTATGTATTAATGAACAGCTGAATAATTTAATAAAGTAGTTTCTACAATGTATTTTGTATGACTCCCCATACGCTCTTGTTTTCACTCAGACAAAATAACATTTGTACCGGCAGTTGCAGCACAGTCGAGGCATGTGGAAAATGTCAGTGATTGTCACTGAATCGAATAGGAAGCAGTTCACTGCTAATATCTAACAAGGAGCCATTGGAATCTTTAAGCCTGCATTGACCGGGTAAATACCAGACATAATATATCAGTATACATGTATAATCATTACTTGAGAATGGTTGTAAGCAAATTCTGAGGTGGTCAGCCAATGAAAACAGGTTTTAAATTAATATTGACCAATGAAAACATGTTTTGGATAATATTGACCAATGAAAACATGTTTAGGATAATATTGACCAATGAAAACATGTTTTTTCAAGATACTGACCATCAGACATTGTGTATACAATAATGGTATTCTCAAATGATTTGAAACCACTTTAGTTCATTGAGAGAGAACCAGAGAGAAATTCTTATAATGCAACCTAGCGCTTGATCTCCTACAAATGTTGTATATGGTATGGTATGTATACAATACACATACCACATAAAAAACATTATCATTGGAAACAACTCGTATACATAAAAGGTTTTTAGATCTCATATGAATTGATCAGTTTGAGTATTTACATTATGCACAGTCATTATATCTTAATTATCACATTTGTTAATATTGTCATATATATATATTCAAAGTCATCATTTTAATTAACTCTTTTGTAAATCAGTAAGTATATACATGTATAAACATTTCACAGAGCACACCCTTACAAAATTACAACTAATTGATTATCACATCAAAATTTAAAATTGAAGCTTTAAACCAACCAATCTTTTACTTAAGTACTTAATACCATGACCTGCATTTAAATCGACAAGAATATAAAAACATAATCCATTTATAACAATTTAATGGGATTTGTCCATCAAGTATTTACAGTAAACTTGTGTGCACTTAACAGACATAATGGACAAACAGTCCATAAAAAATACAGGAAATGTTTTAGCCAAAGGCAAGAAATAGCGATTTTCAAATTTATAGAAGCCGAACAAAAAGCTAGTTAGTAAAAGGAAATTTTATGAGTACATTAAAGCATAGTGTTTCTCAAGACATTTTTCTTGTTGAAGAACACTGCAGTTTTAGTAATATAACAAAACTAATCAATATAAGAGTGGCACAAAATGGAACAAAATGGAATCATTCTTGACATGTTATGGCTTCAGGAAGTCCTGAAGTTATAATCTCTAACATTTTGTGCAGCGAGTATTGATTTGCAAAAAGTTGTTTTAAATGTTTAGTTATTAAGCAAGATATTGGACACTGTCCACCGAATTTAAACAATAACTTGCAACTGTTCTATCTGATTTCAGAATTGAAAAAGTTAACAATGTAGAGATAAAGGCTGTGTATACCTGCCAGACCAAATACCTTAAGTACTGCAGCAGCTATTATTGCAGTTGTTTTCTCTCTGACATTGACAGACCAAAGGGTCACAGATTAATTCTCATTTGTGTACGACAGTAACACAGTACCCATGAGTGAATTCCCAAATCCAATTTTACTCCTTAGCCATTCTATTTTTTTCTATATGGATCTGTGTGGAGGGCCATAAATTGTGAATTTGTTCCTCCAAGTATGGTACGCTAATTTTTTCAGAACATGGAAATTCCATTATTATGTAATATCAATGTTTCACATTGCATTTTTTAAATGGAAACAGTATGATAACAAAATCAAACATCCATAGTGGTTTCACTGTTTCAGATTAATTAATGACATATTAGTAATTCAGATATGCCAGGTGGCAATTGGAAAATAGAAGACAAACAGGGGGGATAATCAAGATAATAACAATTTTACAATAGTTTACTTACTGCTATGATCATAAGAAAGTTGTCAAGGAAACCAAATCCAATAAATGGTAAGGCATTGTGTAACATCACTGAAATAGTAATATACATGTATTCAAATATACCCAAACACATATACAAAAAACATGGTAAAAATCAATATCATGCAACGCAGAGGAGAAATGTCGACATACAATGGTTTTAATAATGCATTTTAGACTCTGTCGACATGAAACATCGTATTGGGTCACAATTCAAACATTAGCAAAACAGAGAGAATACGTAACTACGGGGAACGCCACATACACAAGACAATACCTCCTCACGCAGACCTCAGGAAAAACAACAATCCACAAAACATAACGCACCTAAGGAAGTCAAACTGTACACATATTAAGGAACAGAGGCACAAGGAACGGCCCAACAGACCATAAGGAATAATTAAGAGAATCAAAGTGGACAGCAAAAGGAGGGGGAGGGGGGAATTAATGGATGGAAAAGCTCACAGGACAATTCAAGACAACTGGCCACAATAGGCCAAAATTGGGCAGGAAACACTCTGAACACTGTATAAAGTGACAGAATTGCATAGGGGAAAGGGAGACATAAAACATTCATAACACAAACAGAAACAATAATCATATAGCGAATTACAGCCTTGGAACTGTCAGTAAAAAGACCTGGGGCCTCATTCATCAACATTATAAGTCTGAAAGTCAGACTTAGACTTTCAAATGTTTAACGTTCATTTTGCTCTAACAGTATTATAACAAAATAGATATTAATAAAACTGGCAAAATTTTACAGGAGATAACAACCCAACCAGTATTCAGAAAAAAAATAACTTGTTTAGATGAGATGAAAAGGCTGGTAAATATAAGTTTTGCAAATTTAAAGTTGAAGTTTCTGCCTGAAAGTGTTTGTTTCCTCTGTATATACCTGAACCTACTGGTAAAACTATAAATCAGTTCAACCAATATAATTCAATCAACAAATCTGTAATTAATTATTTTATTATCACATTGAACACGACATGCATATGGGTATGTTTGGCAAAATCTAATCAAATCCATTCTACAGGTAATGAAGCAGAACAAGCATTTAATATGTAATCAATATCACACAAGGTTTCACTAACAATTCTTAGACAATTTATGAAACCTAAAGGAATTTTGTAAAAATCAAGGGGTTCAATTTGACCCAAGAGTTGACCTTTTGACCCCTGGAATTTTAAAAAGCCACATTCTGACCCTAAGGATTCTGATTTAGGGTCACCTTTTCTCTAAATTATAGGTAATTTTGCTATAAAATTAAAAAATCCTTTAAAAAATTACCCTTGAGATTCAGCACCTAGTGGACCCCTGTAAATCTTTAATTTAAAGAACAGCAGCTCATTATTTTCTAATAAGAACAACTACATGTATTTCTACAATGATCTTTACCTATAACTGAAACAGAGTTTCTGATGCACTGGTATGTAATACTATTACAGTATGTATGTTAGGGGAAATAATGTTCCAACAAATAAATATCTTGAATAACAGGGAAATACAAAGTAACGAGTTTTTTCACATACCATATCTATCCTAAAAAGCATCTACTACACAAAATTGACATAACAAGAGAGAGTGTTTTAGAAAGATCATAGCAAGTCTTACAGGTATTTCATTTACAAGAACAATAATAATATTATGATTATCAGTTGTCATTATTCTGAAAATCTTATTGGATACTGTGAGATGTTTAGAGTTTTTATGAGAATCAAGGGGTCCATGGGGGCTGCTGAAGCTTCTGGCTTTTAAGTATCTACGATGGCTTAAATTGTCCCAAAATCGGCCCTTGCAAGCGTCAAATCCACGGATCTCCACAAATCCGCCGAAAATGTTCATGCCTGAAACTGGTAGATCAGGCTTTGATCTCTACAGACAATTTTAAAGGTAATGCACTACGGCAATTTAAAGTCCACACTTTTCTTTTTCAATCAGAAATTTATATATGTCACCAACCTTTGAGAGGGGTTATTTAAAAACAAGATGGTAACTGGAAAAGTGTTGGTGTTGTTTAACAGGTAAGGTATAAATCAACTAACACAACATATATGACTACCTTTTTTCAGCTGTGAACGAGTAGGTCGACGTGAAATACCACTGTCTGTAAATAAACAACAAAACGTCATATTAGAAAAAACAGATCTGAACATAACAATATTGTTAGCAATGAAAAGAAGATATATGTTGAAGTAGATAATAAAGACTGTATGTGTAATATGCAAGTATTTTGATATTTTCTGTGCCACCTGAGGCGATATGGAATAATATCAGTAATATATTGTACGTCTTGTTTCACTAGGTTTCACAAAAAAAAGAAAGAATGAAAACCACGCAGATGTTATTGCTTTAATACCTAAAAATGATTTTAGCACATTTAATTAGCCTTACTCAAGTAGCTTATTGGGATGACTTATTCTATCACTGTTCTCATGTTTTATTCATACACTAGCTAATAGCAGGAGTTTGTCATGAGTTATTTCCCTGTATCCCATCCAGAGTTCTCTCTATACTATAGAAGGGGCAAAGGGAGAGAACTCTATATGAGATGAAGGGAATAACTCGTGCCAATCTACTATGCACTAATGTACAATTATAGATGCCATCCCACTAGTCTTGTAATATACCAAAACTTCACTCTTCTCAACAGATTTCCTGTGAACACCAAACATAAGTTGTCCAATATATGACCTGAATCACGAGGGCTAAGTCACTCACTCACTAATGACTTACTTCATTTATTAGAAGTAAAGTAAATATTCTGACTTGATGCATCGCAATGTTGAGAATCATACATAATGTAAAAACAATATACTGTTTAATTTTAACTTTAAATCATGAATATTTGATTATTCAAATGATGTATGTTGACATATGTAAATGAGACAGCTAGCTCAGCTAGAACAGTGATTCTATAAATTATTTACATGCAACTTGTAATATACCAGAACTTCACTTTCCTCCAGAGAAAATCTGTGGACACCAAACATAAGTGGTCAATTATGACCAATCACGAGGGCTTAGTATGACTTACTTCATTTATTAGAAGTAACGTAAATATTCTGACTACACGTATGCATCACCGTGAATGTTGAGAGTCATTCATAATGTAAAAACAATATACTGTTTAATTTTAAATCATGAATATTTGACATGGTTGGTATGGTATTTACCGGTGAGGTATTTACCAGTGGTAATTCCCGGTATTTCCAGTCCTGGGAAATACTCCTAAATTTAAGAAAGTGGGAAATACTGGGAAATACTCCAAATTTCAGTAAAATGTAGTCTATTATGACCAAAAATGTGAACCATCAGAGCCTATCATATTAAAATTCCACGCATATTTTACTGTCAGGGGATCATAAGTTGAATGTGCATTTCACCATATTATCATAGTACATAATATAAGCAATTATTTTGAGTGAGTGAATGTTAAGAGCGGAGATTTGTGAATCTTTTTCACTCTTTTGACTATTATTGGATTTATTATACATGTGTACAAAAATGTACTGTTACTTTGATTGTAGCATACTATTTAGTACAGAAGTGCCTTGGGCTAATTGCTCTGTGTTCTGTGTCACTTAATTATCTGATGATTTAATATACATGTATGACAATGTACTGTTACTTTGTTTATAGCATGGTCTATTTAGTAAAGAACTGCCTTGGGCTAAATAAAATGTATGTTCTGTTGTGTTCTGTTGTGTTCTGTGTTTTGTGTCACTTAATAATCCATTCAATACTCCGGTCTGGAGTTGGTATGACCAAACCTGGAGGTTAAACTTATGGTCTTGAACAGCATTTCCCATTATTTCCCGGGAATTACTAGTATTTTCTCGCCGTCCTGGGAAATACAAGTATTTCCCGTTTTTTGCCAACCTTGATATTTGATTATTCAAGTGATGTATGTTGACCATATGTAAATGAGACAGAACAGTGATTCTATAAATTATTTACATGCAACTGTAACTTGTAAGCTTGTGTACAGGATAAAGTAACAGATTATTTCCTTTATGCCATATATACACTGCTATCCAAAAGTTCCTTCACACTTGAATATTCTGAATTTCGTTACTTTTTTTTATAGAATTGCAAATAAAACATGTACGATCATGAAGTTAAATTATTCATCCCACTTCTGTGATGGATAGTTAAGAATCAACAATTTGCACATCTCAGCAGCAGCATCAATCGGTCTGCATCCGAAACCAAAATGTGTGTAACTGATTGATCTGACACAGAAAATAAGATAATTGGTTTCAATACAAATTTACATACTTCTACAGAAAATTATTGCTGTGTTAAAAGCATTTTCGATTTATTGCATGTGAAAACAAATATGAAAATACATTTATTGCATTGGGAAATTGTCAAAGCGTGAAGGAACATTTGGAGGGCAGTGTATAATTATACTAAACCATAGTCTATAGAAGTGGTAAAGGGAGATAATTCCAGATAGGATAAAAGGGCTAGACCTTGTGACAATCTCCTGTGGGACAGTGTATTGACCACAGCATACAGACTTTGTTTTGTGATGTAAAATTATGTTTTATCCATACATATAAACATGATAAAATTATATTTTCTGAACTAAAATTATATTGAAATTCTTCATACTAAAGCTGTTTCACCCAATATAGCAATAACACTTGATGAAACCCATTAAACTAAATATTTTACTTTCAGTTGGGCCAGTCTACATACTGACTTGAAATCTACATTTTGTAATTGACTTATCCTTGGAATTTTGACTTTTGAAATAGTTTTTGAAGCAAGACCTGTCAGTGCGCCAATTTAAGCTGTTGACTTGGGATGAAAAGGCTAAGAAAATAGTGCATTGTAAAGATTAAGTCAAAGATCGAGTGCAAACCTCGTTACATAAATAAGTATGTACAGGCAAAATGAAATCAGAAAGAATAAAATCAAAATTATGCAGATTTTTTTGCACATTTTGATGAACAACTAAACATATTTTATGTAAAAAAGAATTTCTGTAAAAATCAGAAACATTTCAACCACTGAAAGCAAATAAATATCACACATTATCATTTAAATCTGTCAACATGGAGTTATAATTCTGTTTATATTTTGTAACAGTAAGGAACAATTCATGCTTTCAGAGAGCAAAACTAGTAAGTAAGATATGATATATAGTGTCTTTCAAACACATATATACACATACACCAGAAGTCCCATTTGACCCTGGAGTTGACCATTTGATGCCTGGAATTTCCAAAAAGCTGAATTTTGACACCAAAGATTTCTCTAAATGTAGGTAATAATTCAGGTATAAAATGGTAGAATCCAGTAAAAAGTGATCAAAATGATCCTTGAGATTCAGCATGAACCCCTGTACATGTATAAGTCCATCTGGTTAGCTCTGTGGTCAGGGCGCATAGGCTTTCACCCAGGAGGTTTGGGTTCAATTCCTGGGCTGGGCAGGTCATACCCTTCTGTGACAGTTGGCTACCCCCAGTAAATTTTGTCCTCCACCTCTGATTCATGTGTAGAAGTTGTATAGCTGCCTGTAGAAGGGCAAGTTAGTACTGGTCAATAATTAACTCAAAGAAAACTGGTTAGATCAACTGACCGCTGTAATAGTATATAACTTAAAGATTGTCGAAATAACGGTGTTAAACCCGATTAAAATAAACAAAATTAAATAAAACAATAAATGCAAGTTTTAGCCATCTAATAATTTACGCATCCTAGACTGGTGTAATAACCAATTTGCAACAAAGTACAATAGGTTGCTCTATTCAGGGGCTTGACATTTAGTAATCTGATTTAACACCCACTCTGGTATGCTGTATCCGTCTCTGTAACATTTACTGTAATTTGTATTTTCTTCCACGTAGGCAGTAACTGAGTAAGCACAAAATTGGAAATAATTAAGGAAAGACAAATTCACTGAAGCAATTGCAGCTGTGACCGATATGCTAAAGCATTGTTTTATCTTATTATCATTCATGATGAATTGCCTCCTGATATATCATAGACTGGTATACATTCATACATGCATAAACATGTACATATTCATTGATGTGATTTATCATGTACAATATATTTCTTAAGAAATAATTGTGTGGATTATAATCGCAGTTTAGAGTTAAATATTTAATAAGACTGAAACAAATGTATCAATTTACAGATAAGTATATGTAATCATACTTCAATTATTATGTAAATGGAAAGGGCAACCTCATTTGAGACTGCTGCGATCACTTTTTTCTAGAGAGAGAACTGAATTACTATCAATTTAATCCTAGAGCTACAACCTCTCAACAACAGCCAAAATTTGCATCTCCTTTCTCTGGAGAGGTTACACTGTATTTATATAGAATCGTAATGGATTGTAATTGCCGTTACTATCAGAGATGTAGACAGAAATCTTCAGGAAACAAAATATCCTTCATCCAACACCTTTCATTTAGAAAATATAATTTATAATCTATCAATTATTTAATGTAACAAATATCAGGGGTTCCATTTGACCCTGGAGTTTAACCTTTGACCCCTGGAATTTCCAAAAGGTCACAATTTGACCCTAAGGATTCTGGCTGAAGGGTCAATTTTTCCCTAAATGATAGGTTAATTTTGTCTATAAAATGGTAAAATCCGGTCAAAAATTATCAAAATGACCATTGAGATACTGCACCTAGTGGAACCCTTGATAAGAGTTAGTTAAATGTCTCAAACTTAGAATTTCATTTGTTGTAATAATTGTGTACTTGTATTAAATCTAAATATAAGTAAAGTTTTGATTTTACGAAGCTGACACCAACTCAAACAGAAATGCCGAAAACATTACTTTCAGTATACCAAATCATCCATTACCATACCAGTATATGTTAACAAAGACACTTTATTAACCCCACATACACAGCTAGGTTCAAACTATTCAGATATTCAGCAGTCATCACATGCAAGCTGAAAGTAATGGGACTCGATCATCCTGACATTATACTGGTATTCAAACTACAGATCCATACATCACAGCTACACGTACAAATAAAACTGTCGGAAAAGTTTGTATGAATTGATTTTTTGGTTAAAACTTTCTAGATAAATGTGACACCATGAATTATAAGGTATAAGATAAAGTTGAAACATGTCTGTTAACAGTAGAATTCTTTGAAATTTTAATGAAATTGTCTACTAGCTTGAGACAGACTTTGAAAAAGCAATTACCACTAAGTATTTCATGGGAAACAAAACCATACATTGTCAACAAAATTAGGTTCTGGTAATCAATAAATTTTAAACACTGAAGAAAATAATCACCTTTTTTATTACCCAATTACTTAGTATGACTACCTGTTAATATATACTAAGAAATAAACACAAAATGATTTCACACTAAGGGTTTTTTATTGGGTTTAACACCATTTTTCAATGTTTGTTCACCTATACATAGCAGTCAGTTTACCAAACCAGTTTTCCTTGAATTAATTCTCAACCTGAAGTACCAACTTGCCTAAACATAAGCAGCTGAAAAGTTACTCAACATGAATCAGGGATAGAGGACAAATGACTGTAGCCAAATGTTACAAAATGACAGATGGGCACGGCCTGCCTGAGCTTGGTGATTGGACCTATACCTCCCTGACCAGCGACAGTCCACCACTCTCTACCTGAGTTCACAGGGCAGGGCCTTTACACTAACAGATCTCATTCATCACAACCGCATATTTTACTTCCCTGTTTAACATATATGATACTGAATTGAGATACTAAAAATTATAATTAACTCATTGTCAACAACTTAAAAATCTAATTATCTACCACAATAGTGACAAGCATCAAACATTAAATGACATGAAAGCATGCACATACATTGTTTCTATTAATGTTTGATAATCCCTAGCACTTGTACATTTATAATGGTAACTAATCATATAATTATAAGGTAGGTAACCCCTCATTATTGAATATTCTCTCTGAGTCTGTGATTTGACAAAAATGTCGATTTTCCTCCACATGTGGAGAAGTTGCCAGCTCCTTGTGGAAGGGTAAGTTAGTACTGGTAAAAATTCAGTCCAGGAAAAACTGGTTAGGTGAACCGGCCGCCGTATATAACTGAAATATCGTTGAGAAACGATGTTAAACCCGATGAAACAAACATCTGAGTCTGTGTCTCTTCCTATCTTTTTCCACGGCTTCTCTCCCTCTCTATCTCACACAAACACTCTCTCTGTCATGGTACATTTGTATTATTAATTAAATAAAACACACCTTCACTCTATCTTCATAACAAAAATGAAGTGTCAAATTGAAATCCAATCGGTTGCTCAACCAATAAAAAAATATTATCAAGGCAAATTTCATCTACGAGTAGGAGTTCCACATTTCTCAGAACATCTCCACATCAGCGCGACAAATTCTAATCAGATCAAATGTTCGTCTGAACCTCCTAAGGGAGAATTTGGTTACTAAGTCTGATTAGTTTACATGAAGACAAGTTGACATTGAACGAACCAAGACAACAGTGACAACATCAGGGAATGGAATAATCTGAGCAAGGTTTAATACATGACATAAGCAGGGGTTCCACTGGGGGCTAAATTTCGAGGGTCATTTTGAGAATTTTTTACCAGATATTACCATTTTATACCCAAACTGCCTGTAATTTAGAGAACAATTTACCCTTCAACCAGAATCCTGAGGGTCAAAATATGGCTGTTTGGAAATTCCAGGGGTCAAATGGATCCCCTGCATAAGGAAATTTTTGAGGGTAATAGACAAATTATAGGGCATCTGTATCAAAGAGGTTTCAAGAGTAACATGTATTCATTGCATGCTCATAAATATACAAATTATATTTGACAGGGTTGGACAGTTTTTGCATAATGATTATGTATACATGACAGGGCAGACTACAAATGTTAGCATGTCAGATTTATGTTGCCCACTAAAAAGTAAGATTTATCTACTGCAATATCATGAAATATGCCAAAATGTCACAGTGACTGTAGTACAGATTTCAGAAACAGAATTTACATCAAATGTGTTATAAATGAGTTCATACGTTGTATCATCAGTAACTGAAAATTGACAAATGGATGCAGTATTTTGAATTACTCTGAATTTACAAACATTTTTGCCTTTCTACAGTAAATTAATGAGTCACTTGTTGCCAAAATTAAAGTAAAGAAATGTTACACCACATACAGTTCCCAACAATCTCAATTAAATCAACATAAAACATGATACGATAAGTATAATTTTCTGCAATAAATTTCTTATCACAGGTTAGGGCGTTTCAGGTAATACACGTACAACACGGACTAAAGGGTGAATCTGAAAAAATCAATGCATAACAGTGAATACACTAGTGTGATCTCAGATTCACTTTTTATAAGATCTGATGCTGTTTATGAAAATATTCACAAGTACCACTGCAAAACTAGCAGTTTGACAGCTTTAAATGAGGAATTTCACTGTTTGTCAGTTAAACTGAGAGCTCAGTTTAAGAAGTCAGGATGATAGCAACACAAGAGAACTGCCTGTATCTATGAAAGGAGAAAGCACCAACAGGTGTACAGGCTGGGGTGTTGAACTATGAACTATCAGTAATCCCATTCCATCCTCAACAATCGGAAGTTGATCCAGTATGAACTATAATAATTCTTAAACCTTTCTCATTTTTGTACTGGATGAAATGACAGTCATAATTGAAGAAATGAAAGAAGTAGTTGGCTATTTTGATCTTCATGTTTATTCTGCAACATTTTAGCACCAAATACAAAATGCATCCGAAACAGCTTGATGAGACCTTGAAACAATGTTAAACCTACCAAACAAAGTTGCCTGTATCTCGATTACAATAATGATTCCAACATAAGTAATTCAGAGTAGACAAAATCATCAACAATTATTTTCTTTTAAATTTAACCCACAGTCATAAACATCTAGCATAAATTAATGAAATTGGCAGTTGAGCAGGAGGTGGGGCACATCAATTGACTTGGGTATTTTAGTTATGATATGTCATCAAGTCTGAATGTGCATCATGTGTAACCTTCCATTTGTCTGCATCGGTACTAATGCATATTACAAAAATTCAGTTTATAAACTTGCATTTAGTTGCACACATGCCTGATTAAATTGTTCAAATGATACAGCATATATTTGTTTTATGAAATCAAAATGTTGGGCACTTTGTAACCAATCCATTCATTGACTGAATGATGAAATAATATATATACATGTATACATTATTAGTATTACATGTTTCTATTATAAAATTTATGAAATGAAGAAATGTTGTGAATATATAATTATATTATCATCATAAATTATGAAAAGCCATCATAACTATGATACTAGTCCTCTACCACAAATGTTTCATAAGTATATCATTATACTTGTTGATATTGTCATGAAAAATTTTGTTTATTTTCTCATTTTCACACATGTCTAGAGTATTTAGTTTATCGGTATATATATATATATATATATGTGTCGCATAAATCATTTTTAGCATATGTGCCGACTATTTTTGTTAGAATGTTTACATTGATGATGTCACACTCACACATGTGGAAGGTTAAAATTGAAATTTTCAGCACCAAGATCAGGAAAACTGGGAGTTGAAAATAAAATTACATAAATTTGGAAATCACCTAGTATAATTTCTCTTTTTTCTGACCAGTAACCACTTATCCGTTATCGCGTAATAGACAAGTGTGACTGAGCAGATGTAACCTGAAGATGTAGATAGACCCTGATCTGGAACACACTATACATATACATACAGTAATACTATACATTATGCATTGATACATGCCTGGCTACACCCTTGCCTAGGTGTTCGAGTTTTGACTCATCAGTCCTCATACAATGATACATACAATCTTTTAAAATTCTGCTTCACAAAAACAAACAAGCAGGTGTGCAACCCATATCTATAACACTCCAAAGATACATTATCATAGCACCATAGATTTACTGACAGTACTTTATTCTATAAGTTATAACCAAGGTTGAAATAACATTCTTTTCTAAATAAAAAGTTTTACCGTATTCGTTCGTAATCAAGTTGAATTTTTCCAACTCCACTATCAACAGGCCTCGTTCTTTTTTGTTCAAGGCATACACAAAGTCCCTAGCAGTCGATGGTTCCTCTATAGATCCGTGTAAATCCCTGTATACAGTTGTATATTTACTCGGTTTCAGGTCGGCTTGAGCATACTTGTGCGCTTCTCGCACACTCATTAAAGAAATAAAGTTTATTCCGACATGAAATCGTTTAAAACACTGTCCACATGTTTTATAAGGCAACGAAGCCATGATCAACAAGTTTTAAACGTTCAAGTCATTAACTACACCACGTTGCCTTTCAAAATTATTGACCTGTCATTCATCCGACTTGTAAACAACACATCTCGAAACCATGTGACAGTCTGCAGGTCACGTGACTTTTATTTGGGAGCGTTAATTTTATGTACTAAATTATTTATTTGATATGTCATAGTTTGTACATAATATTCACTATTTTTATAAACAAAATATATACACAATAAGAGTTATAATTTTATTCAGGCGATGTAAAGACTTAGAGAGTTTAATATTTTGCTCACGTGATACATACTCGTGATTCTCCCTTCTGTCATATGACTTTGTTCAACATGGCCGCAGAAATGAAACTGAGTTTGTTTTTGGTTTTAGTAGCGTTTGCAGCTTCTGCAAATTCGCAAAGTAGTCCTGTACCAGTCGTCATCTGGCATGGAATGGGCAAGTACTTCTATTTGTTGTTCTATTTTGTGCAAAAGTAGTGTCAAGGCGAAAAAATCTTATCGGAACAATATTTCCAAGTTCCAACCAGGAAATTTATGTAACCGTGAAAACTTTAACATGTCCCGTGTTTCCCACTTTCGGTGATATGCTTAAACCATACGTTATCATAATGTGTTCAACATAAGTAACTGTATAACATGGAAACTTGAAATGAAAATGTGCAAATTTCGGAATGAATCTTTAATAATTTCTTGTCAAAACAATCATGTGTTAATTACCTTTATAATTTATCTATAACAATTAACTGGAAACGCAGCATAATTTTGCACCGTTTCATACAATTGAACCTTTTAAGAAGGCAAATCAGGAGACTTTTTTCCGTGGTTGAAATTTTGTCAATATCATGGTTTTATCTGTATCACAAGCTGTTAATAGCCATATTCTGCGAATTACCTCGTAATCTGGGGGTCATCCCTTTAACCAAGTCGCCAATTAACAATTTTATTGCCAATTGTCATATCTGAAATCAATAGAAAAGTGTGACTGTGAAACTTGAATAAACAATATATGACAAGCAAGGGGTGCGTCATATTTTGATCAGTGTCATCAAGCGCTTGATTCCTTGGCTTAGAGCGTCTATATAACCCCAAAAACGTGGTATATACGATTTTTGGACTGGTATCCTCATTTTCCACTTTCGGTTATCAGTTTCACAGTTTGTCAAGTAATTTCAGCGAACCAGTCGGAATTAACACAAAATTTTACAGGGTTGGTTTTGAAAATCAGGAGCTCGCGTCTCCTGGTCGGGAGAGCGTGAGTTGGCTGTCAAATCCAGGAGGCTCCCATGGAAATCGGGAAAGTTCACATGTATGCAGTTTGAGTTTACAAATTTAAGTGATCACAGAATATCTCGGGGTTTATTTTTGGCTATTTTGGGAAGATGGCCCATACCCTTCAATTTGGGAATTTTTGCTCATTAATCTTAGAAATTGGGAAAAATCTAGAAATTACAGCAAAATTTTAGGAATAAATTTTAAGGATGTTGTGATTAATTAATCAACAATTGCTGTTTATATTAACTGCCTGTGAGAGAAAAATCTTAAACATGTCATTTTTTGGCTAAATTGAACCAAAACATTTTCTTCATATTTATTGGGCATTTTTACATTCAAATTGGGAAAAAATAAATACTTTTTATCATTAGGAATATAGCTGAATAACGGCTACAAAAACAGCTGAAATAAAAGCTGACACCTATCTATGTTTTGTCTCAGGGGGAGCAGTGGGGACACACTGAAACACTGGACTGTATGTCCCGACAGGTGGGAATTTGACATACCAAATGATTCCAGATCCCTGGAAATAGACTTGGGTTGGATTTAAAAGATCCTGGAAGTGGGTATTTAGACAAATGCTTGGCTCTTAGGTGGGGATTTGACCTAAATATTGAATGGTGCATAATCAAGAATTTTAGGGTTATTTAAAGAAAGAAGTGGCCTGTAATAAAAGATTATCAAACAAACCATTCTGAGGTATTTTGTTGCTTTTTCTATTTATGATAGAAAATGACTGAACTTTTTCATAACATTTTGTACCTAAAATTTTCATTTTAGGTTACTATGACAGTTACCTAAAGCTTCGCACACATGTTTGGGGTTGTATACCTTGGTCTGAGGATCAATATCCATAACTCTGACTACCATTTTGACAGAATATACCTCCTTTTATATATCTTATACTTAATCAAAAACTTGGTCAAGAGTTTAACATCGTGATCACCAACAAAGCAGTTGAAATTAGCCACACTGCAAGTCTGCGGTCTTATGGACGGCTCATGTTTGACTTATTTTGTAAGCATTTGCTGCTTTTACACTGTCAATTATAATGGTTTGTATTTGACCTTGAAATTGTCTTCAATTTGTTCTTGCAATATGTTGATTGAATCATACATCTGTAATTATTACATGTATGCGGTAAATAAGATGCTGCAAGAAAATGTGATAGTTTGGATTATTATCTATTAAAATTAATATTATTGAGATTTAAGGTTGGATCAAGTTCACCAATGGGCCACGCTATCTTCCTGATATTGTGTCATTGGCCTAGATTGGTGAAGGTCATTTTTAGCATGATAACTCATATGGATGGATACATATCAAAATTCAATAATGATTAACCACTTTAAGTGTCAATACTCACATCTAGACATAATCAGTATGAACAATGACATTATGATACAGAAATAAGCTATGCTCGTCTTTATGTTATCAGTCATATCCATTTATCTAAACCATTTATGATCATATATTCATAGTCCATTTAAATTTAAAAGTCAAATTTTACCTGATTTTTACCCTTAACGTTTAAGCGGCATACTATTTTTTCCTATTCACTGATATAGTGTATACATGGTAGTTTCAAACCATCCTAAGTGCATTTCATTTCACAAAACAGCTTTTCTAATAGGTTGACATGAACCCAATTTTTATGTGAAAGTAGCCTTCTTGTCGACATCTAAATGAAAAAAGGAATTATCCATGTGACCTCAATAAAAATTCTGAAAAATTGAGCGGGTTTTCCATAAACAGAGAATGTCATAAGGTGTCATTAAGCATACCGGTACATCATTACATGTACATCAAAAAATATTTTTTTCATATGTGTTCCATTTTTAAAATTGTCATATTGTACAGGGTTTCCACTAGGTACTGAATCTCAAGGGTCATTTTTTATCTCCAAATAACCTGTAACTAGGAAAAAAGTGACCCTTCAGCCAGAATCCTGAGGGTCAAAATGTGGCTTTTTGGAAATCCAAGGGGTCAAAGTGTCAACTCAATGGTCAAATGGAACCCCTGTATGTATAGAGCAAAGTGCAATCGGAAAGAAAACTGAGAGTTAAATGTCTTATTTTTTACAAATTCACTCACTGAAATAAAGAAAATATTTTTGTCAGCAATGATTTCATTCCCTAACAAATATGTAAAAGTTTTATACATATAAATAATCACATATTATTGCTGAAAATATCTCTTACACTTCATGCTTTCAATTTAATTATTACCCTCTAGCGCCAGTCTATTGTAAGTAACATGTTCATTATGTATATTATCTTTCTGTTTAAATGTTATATTGTCAGGTGTTAAATAATGATGCAAATGTATTTGACAATTTCTATCAACGATGATATTTACTTGCAGGTGACAGCTGTTGTAACCCGGCTAGTATGGGATCAATCAAAAAGCTGATTGAAAAAGAGGTGAACCAAGTGTATGTTAGATCATTAGAAGTTGGAACCAGCATTGAGGAGGTATACTGTCTATTATACTTATAGTACATTATAAGTAAACATTACTGCGTACCATAATGTTAAGCATGTATTTGTGTTGGCAGAGAGTCTGACTACTGTCGTCCATTGTTTTCTTTGATCAACTTCTTCTCATGAACCACTAGATGTATCATGGTAGTATACTTAATATGTAGTATCCTTACCTTGTCCTCTATCAAGTTAGTTCAACTAGGTCGGTCCACTGCACTGAATTTATAACCCTTTGAGCTTAGAATGTGCCTACCCTTTTAGCTTAGAATGTCATTGTGCCTTCCTTTTCAACTTACAAGTCCTCTTTTAATAACTTCTCATGAACCACTTGGTTAATGTTCACTAGACATACATGTGCACATTTGGCCTTTTGCTTACTGTAACATACATTCTGTACTCATGAGATCTTAACCTCGCAACATCACTGCAATGTATACGCATGCATTCAAAGTTACACTATTATTTTTCAGGACACATTGAATGGATTCTTCATGAATGTCAATGATCAAATTGACATGGTTTGTAAAAAGTTAGCTTCTGATGAAAAACTTCGTTCAGGATACAATGCTGTTGGGTTCTCTCAAGGAGGACAATTCTTGTAAGTTGTTCTTTACAAGTTATCATTGTAATTTCTTTTCAGGTTCTTAGTATACCTGGCTTGATAAGGTTCCAATTTCTTGACTTTGTAAACTTCTGTGACTTAGTTAGAAGGTCTGAACTGACTGACACTGTCTTCAATGGCTTTTTATACGCCTGTTTGAAAAACAGGACGTATTATGGGAACACCCGCGGCGAGCGGTGTCCACATGGTTTCCGCTCTCTCAATCAAAGAGTTTTCATCTTTACCAACCTTGGTGAAAATGTTTGTGGGCATAATATCTCGGCCAAGTTCAATAACCAGCCACATCGCCCCAGGCACTTCAGAATTATGGCCCTTGAATTATCCAAAATTGGCAAAACTAGCCTTGTCCGCTCTCTAAGTCAAACAGTTTTCATCCGATCATTACTAAACTTGGTGAAAATGTTTGTGGGCATAATATCTTGGCCAAGTTCGATAACCAGCCACATCCCCCAAGCACTTCAGAATTATGGCCCTTGAATTATCCAAAATTGGCAAAACTAGCCTTGTCTGCTCTCTAACAGTTTTCATCTGATCTTCACCTAACTTGGTGAAAATGTTTGTGGGCATAATATTTCGGCCAAGTTCGATAACCATATCGCTCATGTCACCCGGGAGTTATCACCCTTTGATTTTAGAAATTACCCCAAATTTGTCTTGTTTTTACTCTTGTTGTTATTGCATATGAATGTTCTGATAATTTTACCACTACATTCAATGGGTTAGGGTGGGGATAGATAGTTTGGTAATTTTTTATTTTGTTTATATTAGTTTTATGACCTGGTGATACTAGTGTTAACTTTTATTATGCTGCTAAAAAATCCCACTCAGACCCCTCCAAAAATGTTACAGAGTAGGGGCCATTTTCATGGGTAGAAAGGGTTATGTCAGACAAACAATTTAATAAGTATGGCCTTGTTACTAACCTGTTCTATCACAAACTGTCAGATTGTCACAGAGAACATATAGCTTATCTGGGATTGAACCTATAACCTCCAGATTGAAAATTGAGGAATTTACTGATCAAGTTAATTAGACGGGCCTTATATAATGTCATATTGTATTGATGTATGTTACATAAGCAGCTGGTTAACCTTATTTATGACTGCTGAAGCATCTGCACAATTTAGGGGATATCCTTAACTACAGTTACCATTTCTCCAGCATACAGATTTGAGATTTCCAATACAAAATCTAAATATAACCATTATCTCGAATCCTCAATGCTTGGCTAAATTCCACCAAGACGGAAACAATGCATATTGAGTGGCTAATTCTGGGCTCTTCTAAATCTTTATGTCAGATAGGAAATGCTGAATGTATGTGTTCAAGAATAATTGTGATTGAAAGGCTTACTATTTAAAGCAAAGTGTGCCAGGAGTGCATGTCGTTTTCTTCCTGGTTTTGTATGGATTCTTAATGGCTTTCAGGAGACAGCTAAGAAAAAGCTGATTTACATTCCTGTAGACTTGTCTAACATATAATAGCATATAAAATTTGTCATCTAAAACTCACTCTTAGTACTTTAATACCAGCAGCTGAAAGGTTATTAGGATATTTGATGTCTCATAAGAAATATAACCTAGTGAGATAACCCAAAGCTGTGTCTTGTAACTCTTTAGTGTCATGGTCTGAATTTATTTGATGGGGTTTCTTTTAAAAGTATGTTAAAGTCAGTGAATAGCTTATGTAATTTTGTTGATTTTCAGCTCACCTGAGCATGAACTGCTCATGGTGGGCTTTTAGGATGGTTGGATATCCCTCGTCTTGTCAGTCATTTACAATTTCTTTGTTTACGAGCTAGCATCCACATTTCTCATGCAATCTGTATCAAACTTTTGACGTACATAGTCATATACTCAGTTCGATTCTGGGTCATTTCTGGTCCTAAAACTAGGTCACTGGGTCAAATCATAGTTAAACTTTGTTAATATTCTAGAGTTTACAATTTTAACCATCGTCAATGAAATCATGTCAGAATATTAATCCTTATAATATCTTGATTACGTTTGATTCTTGGTCAAATCATGGAAAACCTTTTTTATATTCTAGAAGTCACAATTTTGGCATACTCTGTATGGAACATGGTCATGTTTATCTTTCAAAAATCTAGGTCAAGTTAGTTAAAAAAAACTAGGTCACTAAGTCACATTTCCATTACCCCTCATGGCTCCTGTTTATCACTTTTTTGTTGCTTAATTGAAATGGATGTTTCAAAATTGTGAGTCTGTTATGTAAGAAAAATTGTTGCAGGCCCCTAATATTGAGATTAGACTTAGAACCAAAGCATGGCATTAGATTTCATCCTGTTATCCTTTTGATAAATGACTTAGATTTCATCCCTGTGGGCATAGATCAATCCTCATTAGTTTGTATACAAATGTATATCTATATCTGTACAAATATTAGACTCATGTGGTTATAATAAAAAAAATTGTATTGTAGGAGAGCAATAGCTCAGAAATGTCCATCACCACCAATGTTGAACTTGATATCCGTTGGAGGTCAACACCAAGGTAAGACAAACTCGATCATTTGAAAGGAGTTGATTGAAATGCTTGTGAATTATTATTATTTTTAACCTTACATAAGTAAGTGAATGCTTCTATCACTATTTTGCCCCAGCGGGGCTGACCCAGGGAAATAAGAAAATTTATCTTTATGTGGTCTAATTCCCACCCTTCAGCCAAGCATTGTGTCTAAATCCCAATAGTGTGAGATATTAATTTCCCATTTCAGGGATATATTAAAAATCTAGCTAAAGTCTATTTCCCAGGACCCGGAATCCTTCGTCATGTGAAATTCAAAATTGTCGGGAATTGTCGGGAATTGTCTTCTGTCCGAAAGTACCGTGTATAACATTGATAACTTCATGAATTGATATTTAGGTGTGTTTGGATTTCCCCATTGTCCTGGTGGCAATGAAACCATTTGTGAATATGTGAGAGAACTGCTGAATATTGGTGCTTATGTTGAGTGAGTGGTAACTTATTGAACAGCCCTTCCTTTTTCCTTATCCTGAAAATTGTATGAATTGTAGCAAATAAATATTGCCAATTTTGTTTGCTATAATTGACTTGCAAATCTGTTTAACCTATGTACACCTTGTAGCTTATTGTTCTTATCACACTACCTGGACTGCAATGCACAAACACCATGTATTATCAGATCTTACAGAAGATTTTAACCAAGTGTTGTACTTTTATCATTTTAGTCTTCATGGGAAGACCTGAAAATATATGTCTGTATCCTGTAATTGTCGAATATTTTACCCCAGACTAAAATTTTTACTGACAAAACAAAAAGTCAGATATCTCAGTGGTCTCGGTTCTTATAGATCTCCAAAGTTCTGAAAATAATTTTGCAAAAAATCACTCCCTACCAACTCACCAGTTTTGCAGTATGTTGCTGGAAAGACATTTTTATATGCCTTACTGATTCTGCCTGAAAATTGAGCTGTAGCGAAGCCACATGTTATAGCTTGTAAAAATTAACCTGATCCTGACCTTAATGATGAGTCTATAACATAGCGATTACGCAGAATGTATCGATGTCCACAACCGAATCTTACATTATGTCAGTCCTTTTACAGGGGTTTCACAAGGGTCATTTTGATAATTTTTTACCGGACTTTACCATTTTATAGTCAAATTAGCTATAATTTATTGAGAAAAATTGACCCTTCAGTCAGAGTCCTGAGGGTCAAAATGTGGCTGTTTGGAAATTCCAGGGGTCGAAGGGTCAACTCAAGGGTCAAATGGAACCCCGGCTTTTAGAGTATGCTGCATGTATATTTGTAATCCTTAAAAAGTTGAAGATAAATTTAGACAAGGAGTCGAATGTGAAATTTTGCTAATAGAAGACAAGAGGATTGTAACATTTTTGTGGGTTCACATTTATTATTATTTACACCACTATATTTAATGTTCAAGAAGTAACTTAAGTGTGTATAAGCTTTCAGCGGAAATAGTACTAAGACCACATCAATAATAAGACCACCTTAATATTAAGAACACCATTTGCAAGTCCATTTTCACTGTTTTGCTCTTTATGCATCCTCTTAATATTATTAAGACCATCTCAATATTAAGACCAGTTTTCAAGGATCCCAAGGGTGGTCTAGGTCCAAGAGTATCTAGGTTTTACTGTATTGATAAATGTTACATATCACATGTTTGTAAAATAAAGAGTAGAGCAGGTAATACAAACAATGTTAATGGTAGTACAATTAAACAATCAAACAACTAAGTATCCACAAGAAGTATCTATTAATCTTATCTATTAACATATACACATGTAGATATATACTAGTCTTAATCACTTATAATGAAAGAATTTTCTTGATGTATGTTTGAACATCTATGTAAATATTTTCTTATACTTTATCACATACATCAGTTACTTTTGATGCATGGGATCACTTAAGTATTCATTTGGAATTGCAGTTTGGCCTCCAGTTTGAAGACTAGATAGTGGTTTTGATTTCCTTTCTTGATATTTCTTTTGTTTGTCATGACATTGAACTTCATTGCAAATGTCTGACTGCATTTTAGGGCTTTTTGCTGTATTCTAGACATGTATGGATTAGGTTTACTGTCTTTGGCTTTTTTATACACTCTCTTTACTATCTCTACAGTTTTCTCAACTAGTCTGTTACTTCAACTATATTACTGGTTTTGAGCAAAGTTTGCGAATATTTCAGTGCATATAACGCATTGCATTATCAGAAACCAGTTTCTGGGGGAATACCATGTCTGGCAAAAATAACTGAAACACTTTAATTGTCAGTCAGTGCATCAACTTCCAAATATCTACTAAAATAGTCCGCTGTGACTAAGTAATCATTGTTTTCCCAAGTAAATAAATATTATTTCATTTCTTACCAATATTGCCATGGTTACAGGTTGGGTATTGAATGGTATCTCAATGGTTATTTTGTGTTAGATTTTCTATGTTTCAAACAAATGTTCACTTGTCAGTTCATAGTCTGCTATGTCAGACATCATCTTTGGCCAAAACATAATATCTTTAGAATTTTTGAGATTTTTTTTGTGCCCATATGGCCAATTTGAATGCTTTGTAACATTATTTTCTATGTAATTTAGGTATACCAGTAAATATTTTCTGACACCTGCAAATAATGTTTTCTGCTGTGTGTAGAGAGTTCATCACTGTTGTTTCAAAATTCTAAAATATTGACATTCAATCTCCTCTCACTCATATCTGGCGATCAGTCTAAGATAACCTTCATTAGCATTTGGCATTATGATTGTTTTACTTGGTCTAGTTTATTATTACATGTACTTAATGTTGAAGTACCATGTGAATGGGTAAATCAAGATCTTCAGTTAACTCTGGGTGTATATCAGGCAAATATTTCCTTGAAAAAGATAACAAACTTATAAGAATCCATTTACCAGGTGCAGATGTTACATGGAAGTTATATTTCTGCATCTGTATTAATCATTATGTTGTAACTTTGGACTTGTATTGCATAGAGATTTCTTCCTGATAGAAGATATGTTATGGTTTGTGGTCAGACTCTATGTATAAATAATTATGTAACCATCTTCCTTGGCCGGGTGGTTAAAGCATCCCCCTTGGGAGTGGGAGGTCGAATCCTGGTAATTCTGCATTATTGGTCGCTTAAGCCTAGAAAGTCAAAGATAAATATAGGCAAGTAATCTGCTTTGAAATTATGCTTATAAAGGTCAAGAGGATCAGAGTAGTTTTTAAAAGCTAAAGTATATATTCTTCTTGCCTATAATATACTACCCTACACGTTCAAAGAATCATTTTAAAAATAATATTATTTTATTCATTGACTGAATTTAATCCAACAAAGAATTGCATATTTTGTGAAAGTTGAAACAGAGTGTTTTCAGTCGACCATGAACGTAATTCTGTTTTATATTGCAACTGAATTTCAATTATGCTGGAAACACTATGTAGAAGAAAAAGTAAAAAAATATTGTACTGAAACAGAAATTATTGTAAAACGCTGTGTTTTGCTGTACTGTACTGTTCTGCGTCACATACCCCCGTAATAATTTATATATTTTTCCAGTTAAAAATATGTCAATTATATCCATATCCTACCTTTTACATACCTGAACACACTTCTGTGTAAGTGAATATTTTTGTGAGTTATAAACTTCCATAAATCAGTGATTTCAGACGATTTATGAACAGTAATGTAAGGGAATTGTTAACTGTATAGTTATCCTATCGAAGTCGGTTTATAACTATACATTGTATATAGGTGGGTAAATGATCATGAATTGATTGTTTTGTGTATTGTAATATTTTTGTGTATGGGCCGGAGGCCATTTATACAATAAATATTTGAAATGAATTGAATTGGAATCAAGAAAATGAGTATTGTTCGAATTTGCAAATATTTCTACATCACAAACTTTACCCCTTAATACAGCACCACATGTACATATGTAACCTGTGCACTTTATTCCGTGTTTCCTCAGGTGTATTTGGCCTTCCACATTGTGCCGGTAGCAGCTCTATCTGTGAGTTTGTACGCAAGCTATTGGATGAAGGAGTCTACATATCGTATGTCTTTCTTTCATTTTTATTTTGTAAATGATATTTACTTATTGTTAACTTATGCAGGAAACATTAATGTAAGCAATAACTTAAAAGCTGTGCAGGCTGAATTGGTGAATATTACAGGGGCGGATCCAAGATGTGGGCTTAGGGGCATGGGGGTTAAGATTTTGGTTTGCTCAAGCTTTATACATGTATACAGCAGAATAATACTTCATTGCATATGTATAAGCATCATCATTTTAGAATATACAATGCTACAATAAATCAGAATTGTTTATTTGAAAATTTTATAAATTAAGATCTCTGTATATTTTTTAATTTTTATACATGTAAGATTGGGGAATTTTAAGGGGGATACCATCCCCTAAATCCGCTAATGTATTATTATGTTGAGTTTTGGTACTTGGCTGTGTTATACTAACATTGCAAATATTAGCAGTGATGTTGGGGAGAGAAATTAGTCTTTTCTTTTTTTAATTAGTATTTTATATGAAAATCTAATTGAAATTTAATGATTATTTCATTAAGAACACTTTGTTGCTCTTTTGTCACATACAAGGGCAACAACCATGTCTCTACTAATATCTCTCAATAGGAAATCCTGTAGTTATTACCTCCCTTGTATATGTGTTGTATATATATCACATGCATTTCAGCAATATGTTGCTTATTTGAAGATGTAAATGGCAGGGTTCAGATAATGAATAAAACAGTGAAATACATAAATTCTGCTTTTGATCTTATATACCTCTTTAATTTAACTTAATGGATCATTAGAACAGGTGTGAAATGAATACACTGGTATAATCAATGTAAAATTATTTTTTTGGCTTAGTTTTATCACATGCAGACTCAATCATTACATAAGATAACCTTTACATTGTGCATTCATGTTCATTCTTGTATATATCAAATTATAAGCACAAAATTTTCATTTCATTGTCAGTTTGTCTCATTATTTTCTTCTTTCTTTTTCAGTGAAATTCAATCCAGGTTAGTAAACTATCTGATACCTTTGAATTGTCTTACTCTGATAAATTACCATCATTATTTTATGTGTGTATTATTGATCAGGCTTAATAGTGTATCTCTTTCACTGGTGATGTTGCACAATTTATGATGTGATCTAGATATTTCCAACTTTCATAATTGTAAGCTCATACAATGTAAGTGGCACGTTTTGTTCATATATTATTTTATGAAGTATAAGGTTAAATATAAGAACATGATCTGCATGTCAGCACTAGTAGGTGAAGAACTGTCTCCATTTATCAAATGTTTATGGGTGTAGATGTACAGTATGTTTCTTATAAAACAACTGCTTAGTCAGTTCTTTTTAACCAGGTTTTCGAAGAATGGTGTGTATCATTGGGCAGGTTTCCGGCGAATAACTGTTCGGTTGATCATATTGTAACCAAACTTGGTGTATAGTAAGAACATGTAAAAGAGCTGTTCCGTCAAAGGTCAAGGTCACCACTACTAAACATAGCAATTTGGTTTCAGGCGTATAAACTTGAGTTCCGTTGATCATATTGAAACCAAAGTTAGTGAATAATAAGAACTTTTTGAGAGCTGGCTTGGGATTGCTTTTGGACTTGTTCCGTCAAAGGTCAAGGTCACCGTAACTTAAATTAGCAATTTGGTTTCCCGCGAATAACTTTAGTTTCATTGATCATATTGACATCGAACTTAGTGTATAGTAAAAAAAATTGGAGAGCTCGCTTGGAATTGCTTTTGGGTTCGTTCAGTCAAAGGTCAAGGTCACTTAAAATTTAAAAATCAGTTTCCACTTAATATCTTTGCTATGCATGGGTGTATTGACATCAAACCCGGTGTATAGTTGTTGCATATATATATTACATATCTAAGTTTGGGTGTGCATGTATCACATAGGGCACCTTTGCAGCATTGATGATCATCTTGTACTCATAAAACAAATTGAGCCTTGGTTACAAATAACTAGGTTTGTGGGCATTGCCCATTTCTTGTTTATTGTTAGTTTTACTGATTTTTAGGAATACGGTCATGCTGTTTTTATATTTTTGTTATGCGTCCCTGTCATATGGTCCCTGTGTGCCTAGGTTTTTAGCTATTTGTGCCCAAAAATTTTTTTCGTAAGTTTAAAAAATTGCTAAGAGAAAAAAAATTAATGTTGTGCCATATTTACGTATGTTTTGGTAAACATTTTGATTAACTGTTTGAAAATAGTGAGGGAAAACTAGTCTGTTTTTCTGTTAGATGTCTAATGTTTTATAAAGAAACAGGTTGTTTAGATTTATTTTTGTCTTGTTTACCTCATTAAAACATGTGAAATGAAACATCATCTATTATCTGGCTTTGTGGTTTTTTGAAACTACTTTTCTGTGATTTTTCGAATAGGTAGCTAGGTTTCACAAACAGAAGTTGACGCTTAATTTTTTTTAAAAACAGTATGGCCTAAGTGATGGGTAGGAGCGAAAAAAAAAGGATTAAATTTGGACGACAATGTAAGAATGTCATTGGTTAATTGTGTATGTTCTACAATACATTTGAATTAATGACATTCCCAAGCATTTGCCTAGACTATGCTTTGTGTATCCTTTTGTGGGTTGCTTGTTCTTTTTCTGTGGAAAATATCAAACCAAACCACCGGCGTTTTGCTGTTTCAGCAAAGCAAATCCTCTGACATTGCAATGCGATCGCATTGGAGTATAAAAGCTGGTATCATAGCGAGTCAGTACAGTGGAATCCCGTTGGCTGGAACTCAGTTGTGTCGAACACCCTTGTTGACTTGAACTGATCATGTAGTTCCAATTGAATTTCCTATATAATCTCTATTGTTCTACTACGTTTGGTTCGAACTGCCCAGCCTCGAACTCTCAAACCAATTATTCGGTCCCTTCATCATAAAATGCACTGTTATTTGCACTTTACGGTCAAACAATACATTTTCTCACCTCGTAACTGGATACGCTGGCGAATGAGCTCAATTGTGACACGACGCGTGTTATTAACATGTATTTAATTTTCTCTGCCATATAGCTTAATACTACCGGAGGCCGTATAGCTGCTATTGATTCTGTCGGGTTATATGTGCATATTCATTTGTGTGTTTTCTGTTGTGTTATTGAATAAAATAATAATTATATAAAAAACGTGATTTTGTTTTGTTCATAATGATTATTCATACTATGGACCTTAAACACACATTGACAAGACCTACAAACCATATTATGCACGCATGTTAATTAAATTATAACACAACCATGGTTGACTAGAACAACCTTTTACTCAAACAAATTTTGTCAGTCCCAACGAGTTTGAGCCAACGGGATTCCACAGTATAAAAGCCAGAACAGTACCGATACATGGTTCAGCGTCTTTTATAGTTACGTTTTTTCAGTTTGATAACATTTTTTTTGAAAACAGCAAAAACTAGGATTTGCGCATTGGTTTTACGAAAAAAATAGAACAAAACTCGCCCTAGTTAGATTACTTTTTTACCCAAATGGCCCCTCGCTGTTATTCTGTTGTAGTTCATGGTTTGCTTTATAAGAATAAGTGAGGAAGCGATATCACATCTGTAATTACAATTCAAGTGTTGTTTAAGCATTTATATTTCTATAACATAGCTAGTTTCGACACGTCAGTTCATGGCCTTTTGCATTAAAATTAAGTGGTGCTTACTTGTAATACTGTAAATGTGTATAAATAAAATGTTTTATATCTTTTTATGTTGCCTACTTCATAAATCATGTAAACAGATACTGTAAATTGTGAAATGGTTAAGTTTGAGGTTTTAGATTTGGTATTTCGTGGTGGTAAAAAGCTGCAATATAACGTAGAAAAAGAACCTTTACCCAAATGTTAGCATTAATGTACATATATTTTCTTAATCGATTTATTTCAACCCTTTAACGAATCTAGACTGATATACTAATCAGTGTTTGATTTTTACTAACTGTTTAATGCCTTCTTTTCTTTTTTATGGTTATTATTATAATATTTTTTTAATTGTCAACTGAAGTTTTGTAATTTGTGTGTTAGACAATATGTGTCAGGTAAATAATTATATCCTGATAATTTACTGCAAAATTTCACATTAACCGACATACTGAACATTTTATGTCTTTACTTTAATGTTGTAAACTCGTTAAAGTTGTAAACATAACCCTATATGGCAAACATTTGCGTCTTAGCCAACATATTGTCGTTTCTCTGTCTTGATCTTGCACATTTCTGCATCTTGACCAATATACTCCATATATGTATGCCTTAACTGATGTATTGTCATTTTTTGTGTCTTAAGAAATATATTGCATGGTGGATTTTGCAACCCACACATAATGTAGCGGACATAAAAACGATCAAATACGATTCGTTACTTTCATTCCCAACATGGCGTCAAAGAAAACCAGGTTATTAGAATGGTGTGTGTCGCTGGGCAGGCCGGGGCAGGCAGCAAATGGGGGGGGGTTTCCGGTGAACGAGTTTTGTGGCTACACCACTCATGAAAATATATATTTCTTTATACCATCAATTTATCTCCATTAATAGATAGTTCCCACATCTAAAATATGTCTCCCTTGTTTGTGACCATCAGCCATTTTGATGGGCAAAACTGATAAGCACTTATAGGAGTAATTTCAAAATATGTGATGATTGAAAAATACCAAGAGAATTTGTATGTGACAACCGGTTTTTCTTCACCTTACTAAGCCATCTGCCCACATGAGCATAATGAATAAAAAAAATTATAATTATATCTGATTATTTTATCATCGTTTACATTATATTCCCAATAAACCTTATTTAAAAAAAAGGGAATTTGCCTATCAATATGGCTGACTATTCAGAACAAGGGAGGAAAATATTGTAGATGTGGAAATTATATATTTGAACCAATACACTGTGAACGATTTACCTACAGATTGGTGCAAGCTGAGTATTGGCATGATCCATTGAATGAAGATGAATATAAGAAGAAAAGTGTGTTCCTTGCAGATCTTAACCAGGAAAATGTAAGTCATTTTGTAGTATTTGTCCTCAAAGTAATAAAACCATTCACAATGACTGACATTTAATCTTTACCTCAAATTGGCTCAGAAAAGTGTACACTTTACTAGATATTTAGAAGGAATATGTCATTCAATGTTGGGTCATGTTGGGTCAAGAAGTAGGTCACAAGGTCAAATCATTGAAAATCCTCTTGGCCAACATGGCAATGTACGCAGGTATGCAATATAGGGCCACCATGGCCGTCTTGTTTTGCTATGTTTCTTGTACATGAATAAGGATAAATATGGTATGTGTCATGAATTTACACTGATTGCTTAGCAAGTGTTCAACTAAGGCGGAATTAATTGTCTATCTAAAATTATTAGAACACAGACCTCAGTATTAGATTGTATTACAAATGAGTTCTTTGTAACTTGACATTTAACGTCGGTAATAATGTTTTGTCTCGTCGAAAAGATTTGACTTCAATGTATTAATTCTAATGTACTTAAGAAGTTATATAACTGTTGTGAATGAATCAGTTATGTTGTATGAGGGTTGTCTAAAAAAGTATTGATCGATGCAAGGAATTGAGAACTGCACTTCTGTTAAAAGAATTTTTGGGGGCTTTACAAAGGTATTCACATTGTGCTGTAAAACGTATTAACAATCAAACCACAAAGTAAAACTGGTGCTGGCCATGATGTTATATAAAGCAAAGACAACAATTACCCAACTGATGCTATATATATGTACAGTGTAAACTGTCGTATCCAACATGAGGTGGTTCCGGTTAAAACTGTCGGCTATAGCAGGCTGTCGGATATAGCAGGTTGTAGGATAGACAGGTTTTCAGCAGTTTTGGCAAGAGGAAGTTGAAATGAAAGTTTATTGAATACCAAAGCAAATACTTGTCGATGTGACACCTCACAGAGGTTAAACTTTATTCAGTAAAGTTGTGAAATGATTAGTTACATAATTAATAGTGAAACATGTATGCATATGAACAAGAATAGCATGTTTTAAAAAAGTTCAACAGGAACCAAAATCAAGTGTCACAATTTACGGTGTCAGCATTGTCAATCTCGATGCGCATCAATAGTTTTCCCTTTTTATTTGGATACTTAACAAATCTCATACAAATACATTTAAACAATCAGTGATTAATTTTCAAATGAATCATTATGGTATAAATTGCATTCAAAACAATGACCATGTCAACCATTTTACTTGATAATGATTTATACCGATAAACATTTACCCAAATCACTAGACGCTTGCCGGTAAGGCAATCGTTTGCGGCACTTTTGTATGCTAGCAGCACTTTTAAGTGTCAGATAACAAGGTGCGAAATACATGTATTGTATGCTAGCAGGACTGCCAATTAGTGTAGTATGTTGGGACTCACAGTTTCCGTTATAGGTTAGGTTATATAGATTATATAGCAGATTTGCCAGCACCGACTAGAAATGTCGAACGCAGCAGTTAGTTGTTATCACCAGGTGTCGGTACCGGCAGTTTGCACTGTATATCTTTGGTAGTGCTTCAAGAACACTAAGAGAATCAGCAAAAATTATGACAATTTTGTTAGTAGAGCTGTCATTGTTACAAACGATAGTGATATATCAACAATTTTTTTCTGTTAATTGATAATCGATATGCTCTTACAAATATCAATATTATGGCCCGAAAATACAGGAGAATGGGTACAGTCTAAAAATGTGCAAAAATAGCGTAACGTTGCTTTGTAGTCAGTTAAGCAGTGCTGTAGTGGATAGTGTGTTCCAAATGTTGGCATTATAATATAATACTTTGAAGTAACTAAAATAAGGTTTAATTACTTAAATGGTATCATGTTATCATAAGAATACAAGTTGAAGATTTAAATAATTTAATATGTAAGGCATACACACATAAACATACATAAAAATAGAAGTTAATAGTCTATTAAAGGAATTTGAATATATGATTGATGTATCGATATATTGTCAATATCAGTCTTTCAATATATCAATATTGTTGATATGCAAAAATCTGAAACAATGACAGCCCTACATGTTAGTTATCTAGGGTATCATTGTGTCGCAGAAAAATTGTGCAGTAAAACCTTTATAATAAGACCACCAATGGGATCCTGGAAAACTGGTCTTAATTTTGAGGTGATCTTAATATTGAGGTGGTCTTAATATTGAGGTGATCTTAATATTGAGGTTGAATAAAAAGCAAAACTGTGAAAATGGACTTGAAAATTTTATCTTGAGGTGGTCTTGTTATTGAGGTGGTCTTGTTATTGAGATGGTCTTGTTATTTAGGTGGTCTTGTTGTTGAGGTGGTCTTGTTATTGAGGTGGTCATTTAGTGAGGTTTTACTGTATACTCTATTATATATAGATTGGCTTCAAATTACAGTTACTATGGCATTATTGCTCTCTGTTTAGCCTGGGTCCCAGCTTGCTGTTTGCTTTTTTATGATGCTTTTGTTATGGTGTTGTTCAGTCAGCTGGCAATTTGTTTTCTTTGATTTTTTTGCTATAATCTTTCCTTTTGAGCTGGATTATCCATCTGTTAACAGACAACTGTGACATTTCTATACTTGAAGGTCATCATACAACACTTATGGTTTACTACTGTTTCCGGTAACTTTTTTCTCTTGGTCTTTGATTGGAGCATCTGGTTTGAAAAAAAGAGCTATTGTCCTTGCATGATTGTTACCATTATCTGCGTCTGCTTGAATAAACATGATCAAATAGGTCTTGTTCAGTTTCTAGAAATTCCACATCCCAATGATAATGTAACCTGCACTCAAGCTTCTGAATCCACCTGCTGTGTTCTTGTTGAGGAACTTCTAGAAGCATCAGAAATAACAACCTTGACTGCTTATATCAGGCAGAATTTTCCACGGATTCGAGGAAATCCACAGATTTGACACTCGCAATGGCTGTTTTTGAGACAATTTAAGCCATTTTAGATGCTTAAAAGAGAGAGAATACGTAACTACAGGGAAAGCCACATACATAAGACAATGCACGCAGATCTCCGGAAAAAACAACAATCCACAAAACATAAGGCACTAAAGGAGGTCAAACGGTACACATATTAAGGAACTGAGGCACAAGGAATGGCCCAGCAGACCACAAGGAATAACTAGGAGAATCAAAGTGGACAGTAAAGGGAGGGGGAAGGGGGAAATTAATGGATGGAAAAGATCACAGGACAAACCAAGACAACTGGCCGTAATAGGCCAAAATGGGCAGGAAACAATCTAAACACTATATAAAGTGGCAGAATTGCACAGGGGAAAGGGAAATAACAGGAGCTTCAGCGGCCCCCTGGACCCCTTGCCGAATGTTCAGTTAATTTTAAAATTTTGCATTCTCATGCCTATTATATGTTATTCGCTAGCATGCCTATATAAGTGTGTCTATGTCTTTCATCTATCTACAGTTATCCTTTTATATCAATCTCATTTATACCAGATTTGCAATGTGTTCTTGGTGTTGTTGCTAAAACACATGGCCAACATTGTAAACCTGATTGTAATTAGCCACTAGAGATAAAAGTCCATATCATATAAGGTCAGGCATATTTTTTATTAAGATGATGTACCAATGCATGCGTGTCAAGTTATGAAGGGATGCTCTGTGCCACTTAAACATGCATGGAAACACTGACTTTGCCATCCCATAGTCTGCATCTGGCATTCCTTACTGCCCTATCCCCATAGATGTTTGCTCTTACACCTTCTCAACTCTACTTTGTGAGCTGATGTTTCTGCCCCATCCCCATAGAAGTTTGATCTTACACCTTCTCAACTCTACTTTGTGAGCTGATGTTTCTGACCCATCCCCATAGATGTTTTCTCTTACACCTTCTCAACTCTACTTTGTGAGCTGATGTTTCTGCCCCATCCCCATAGATGTTTGCTCTTACACCTAACTCTACTTTGTGAGCTGATGTTTCTGCCCCATCCCTATAGATGTTTGCTGTTACACCTAACTCTACTTTGTGAGCTGATGTTTCTGCCCCATCCCTATAGATGTTTGCTGTTACACCTAACTCTACTTTGTGAGCAGATGTTTCTGCCCCATCCCCATAGATGTTTGCTGTTACACCTAACTCTACTTTGTGAGCTGATGTTTCTGCCCCATCCCCATAGATGTTTGCTCTTACACCTAACTCTACTTTGTGAGCTGATGTTTCTGCCCCATCCCTATAGATGTTTGCTGTTACACCTAACTCTACTTTGTGAGCAGATGTTTCCTTGGGATGTAGGTGGGGTCCATGCATTGTCTTGAGAACATGGTGTTCCGTGTACTAATTTAGTCCTTCCTTTACAGTGCATAATTATGTATGTGAACAAAATGTAAAAAAAATATAATACTTAATTCTAATAGTATGAAATTACCCCTAAAGAAATTCAAAACTTTGAAGGAACTCTCAAATTTATGTCACAAGACATATGATGTGTGGATGGAAAAAGGTAGCCATAAATTGTGAATCCACTTTACTGTTACAAACTTAACATGTTTCTCCATGAATATATTGATCTCCCCTGATTTCTTGATTTTCAATGTTTTGAATTGCTACTAATAAAATATTATTTTTAAAGAGATTAGTATTGTTTACATAATTAAATCCAGACCTTGAACAACTTCTGAATGGGAATTTAAATGCTTTCCATTTTGTGTAAAAATTGGTCTAGTATGAATACTATTAAAATAAATCTCTGAATTAAAATGTTATCAATGTTTGTGAAATTGTTGAATTACTTTCTATCAAATAGGAATTATCTCAGTTATGTTATTAAGTTGTTGGTTTTTGCGTGCTTGAAATTATTTTTTTGAAATCAAACACAGTCATTTGCTCAATCTTAAGGAGTCACAAAATTATATTGCTTTTAAAATGTAAGATGATACAGACAGTAATATCACATTATTTTCACCTGATACCTAATATGACCGATTTTTTTCTCATAAATCTCCGGTATTCCTTTCTTATTACCGTTGAATTCAATCTTTTCTTCTCAGTTTATTCTCTGATGTGCAATAAACTTCTGCCTGTATTAGTTCATGTAGTAATAAATTTCGTGAATTTGATTCTTGCTATATCATGTTACAGGCTGTGAACCAAACATACAAAACAAATTTGCTGAAGCTGAAGAACCTGGTGCTCGTGAAATTCCTTCAAGATACAATGGTAGTACCAAAAGAGAGTGAGGTAAGATACGGGTAGGACATGTTCCGTTCAAGTTGTTTTTATATAGGTTGGGATTGTAAACCCAGATAAATGAGGACCTGTATGAGTTGCCCTCCATTCAATCAGGTTCAAATGCTGTTCAAGTTGTCAGTTGCTGAGGTATAACGTACATGTGAACTCTCCCGATTTCTAAATGTCAGCTTGTGTTACTGCTGAATTACGGTTGTAATTTTTTAAGTACATCCATGTCAGTTGGCATTGTATGCCCCTGTCGAGAGATGTAGTTATCACTCAGTCCATCTGTACATAGATTGCAGTGAACCCCGATTATACCCTAGTGAAATGAAGTTCATGAAATCATGAACTTTTCAAAAACTTCAAAAATTATTCCATTTAACATATCTGTGTCTATTGTAATGTAAAATGAAAGTTACAAGTCATAAATAGTAATGTACAAATGTACATGGTATGCTTTAAGGGAGCGGTTGTGGTCTGACCATCTTGACTAGGCTGTAAGAGCTCTGACAAAAAATCTCCATAACAAAGTTGTATCCATCATTACTTAGCAATGTACTTGATAGCTATACATAGAGTTAAACCATGATCCTTGCACAATCACTGATAGATTTTGTGGATTTCTGTTGAGTTAACTTGTCATGGACAGTTCAAGAATGCTGCCTAAATTTTACATTATTTACGCATGATGAAATTGGAATTTGCAATTTTATTATTTCTTTCAAAAGTAAAATTTATCATGGCATATGAAGTTCATTGCAAAACATAAGAAAATTGACACTGTTGCCAAATTATGTCACTTCCAAGACATAAACCAACATTTTTTAAATATTTTTGAATTATTCTAGTAAATTACCTCCCTTTATCAATAATTACATATATTTTTTTTTTTCCAATAAAAACACCATTAAAATATATAGTGAAGGGCTGCCTAGAATGCTATAACTTGCAACTGCTGTGAAATTAAATTTAACATACATTATACAATTTAGAAATTTATTTCAATTGTGTTTAGTTACCATATAATTATATAGAAGTGAAAGGTCAGAATACCTTAACCAATGATGTATGGCTTTCCTTGAATAGTTCATGAACTGTTCAAGTAATTAGCATCTTGAACAATTCATGTCCAGAGCATGAAGTCTAAATGAGACTATGACGCTGTATAGGAAAAAGTTCATGAACTATTCATGAATATTTCATGAATAATTCATGAACTGTAACAGTTCTTTTCACAGGGGTAAGACCACTGAAGACCGCTGTATATTGGGAAGAAAATTCGTTCTTAGTTGTGAGGTGGTCTTATTATCGAGTTTGAATATAGAAAAAAAAATTAAAAACTGGTGTATGACAATGCAGTCTTATTAATGAGGTGGTTTCCATTTTGAGATGGTATCGAATTTACTGTAGTTATATTGTCCATTCATCTCCAGTACTGGCACAGTCTTTACAATTATTCAAGACATTGTGAAATATTAACCATCTAGTGTCGGCTTATTGATTTATAAATTTTAGGAGAATATGATTATCAACTTTAAGCAATAAAAATCCCTATTATTAACTTCATTGTATTTGTAATACTGTATGTTCTCTTTGCCTGCCTGGCTAGCTCTGTGATTATAATGCTAGGCTGTCACCCGGTTCATCCGGGTTCAATTCCTAGACTTGGAAGGTCATGTCCATCGGTGACATTGGGCCACAGTCATTAGTCCTTCACCTTTGATTCATGTGGGAAGTTGTCAGCTGCTTGAGAAAGGTCAAGTAGTTACTAGTTGTTAATGAATACCAGGAAAACTGGTTTGTTCTACTGACAGGCATTTAAACAAAGAAATTGTTAAAAACCATATAAACCTGACTGAAACAAAAGTTGTTGTTTTTTTTAAAAGTATATTTGTCATAGGTGGTAAGAATTTTAGTAATTTGCTTTCAAAGATTTCTTTATCAAAAACAAAATAATAACCTCTTTTTAATTTATAGGAAATTTTTTACTTGTGATTGTAGAATTATGTTTTAACATTGTCTTGTTCTTTTTAAGTGGTTTGGTTTCTACGTACCAGGGCAAGATAATAAATTGTACACGATGTTCGACAGTCCCCTCTACACTGAGGTAACTGCATATTGTGATGGTGTTTCTTTGTGAATTTATATTTATATATGTACACCAATATAGATAAGATCGATTGTGATGAAAGCTTATTTAAATCTTTTGGATCTGCTTCCTGACCTTATATGGAGGTGTGGCCCTGATCTGTGTGGGGATTGAACCGATTATATCAGTGTTGAGTGGTCATCCTCTTCACTGCTCCACTCCCCACGTACATTTACACATTTCTACTTCAGATATATATTTTGATCATCTGGTATTTATATACAATACATTGTACACATCATTTTGCAAATCACATGGACTGTGGGTACAGGGTGTGCTATTTGTTTAGGTTGAAGATCTGGGATCTTTCATTTATCATCTACATTTAAATTTGATCAGCGTTTTTCAACACACCACTACTAGATGAATATTTACTAAACTTGGTCTATAGGTTTCTGACACCGACCTCAATATGCATTGTGCACAAATGTATCTTTTATCATTATTCTTCATACAGAAATTAATTAATGTATTACCAGTATATTAAATTGTTGTCTGTTCTGCCCCACATGGGTTTACAAGATGAAGTTTGATCTATGCTCTTTCATCTATTTTAAGGACAAACTTGGCTTGAAGACATTGAACGATACAGGACGTATCACTTTCCTGTCCAGCGACACTGACCATCTGCAGTTTACTGAAACTTGGTTTATCAACAATATCGTTAACAAATTCTTGAAGTAAACTTCAGCATATTGGTACACTCCCAGAAATCAAAAAAGAGTTTGAAGAAATACCATTGTTACAATTTAAACTGATTGATAGCAAACTATATTTGATAAGAAATTGATAAATACTCAAAAATAATTCATCATTTAAATTATAACATAATATTTACATGTACAATTTCACAATAATTCTCACCTTGCATTCACTTAGTGTTTGCTGTAGAGGTGATATCTCATTATTTGTTGAATATTTAAATATTTTCTTCCAACTTTAAGATTCTGACTAGCTTTGTTCTTTGTCATGTGTTTATTGATTGACATAGCATGTCTTTTATTTGCTTACTATGAAATATGTTCATGCTTATTATGTTGCTGTACCTTGACAGGGTACTGTTCAAGTTGATTATGCACTATGCCTTATTATGGTCTTAGATATCATAACATATTGATGATCACAATAGAAAATATTTTGATATTTGCATGTATTACATGAATTTTCTTTTGCATTCTGTGATAAAATTATTCTATTAATTAATGTGCTAAAATTGTTACTTAGGATTCATTGTGTTTTTTATGCTGTCCGTTTGTAGATGTAAATATCACACTTTGCTATGTACTATCCCACACTCTCCCAAATATATCATCTTGAACAAATCGGTATTACATGTACTTAATATAACCAAATAAGTAAGTGATTTTTTTCTGGAAGTTGAAACAGTTTTCGATCAGTCAATCATTGAAGATAATTTCTTTATTATCGTAAGTAAATTTAAGTTACAATAGATAGAATTCATAGATAAAAATCTAATCTATGTTTCACTGTTAACAGAAATTGTTTAAAAAAATATAATGTGTTTGGAGTGTAGGATAGTATATATTCTAAAAAAATCAAATTATTTGGGTCATTTGATTCTCCACACAAAATGTATACTATTAACTGGGATTGAGAGGTCAAAAGTGAAACAATTCTCCTGACAAAAACCATACCATATCTTGTTCTAACTAATGCCTTAAAAAGAGAAAAGTATGCGGCTTTCATTGTTTCCTATAATAAGGCTGAAATTAAAAAAAGGTCATTATTTGTTATATCCCGACCTTAATGTGTGGATTTGGGTAGGTTGCTAGACAATTACAACAACACTTCAATGTTAATGGTATTACCCTTGATTGGCCATGAGCCATGGATGAAAGCTCAGCCTTTTCTGCAGGTTGCCTGATGTTGATAGAGAAACGGCAAATAGACTTTTAAACTTTGGCTTTAACCATCAAATTTTAAATTCATTCCATATCTCTATTACAATTATGTGTCGTATGTGTGTAATATACTTTGTACATAATTTTGTCTTCAATGATAATTTATGCCTTTCCTTCTTTGTGTGGATGTATTCTATTTTTTTCATGACTGAAATTTGCAGTAAATTATTTCATATACAACACCAGTTTTTGTCATTTTATCCCCTCATTGAATTTCACGATCATAACACCCATGGGTATTTTGTCTCTACAAGGAAAGTCACACATACTGTTTGGAACATCTCACTTACATTTTACTGGTAAAATAGCCAGGTCAGTGAAAAGCATTATATTCTGACCCGAGCTGCTTATTTCCGTGAACAATATTTTATAAAACTTCAGGCTCTCTGAATTTTTCTTAATTTCAAGGGCTCAACGCAACAATGTCGTAACTCCTATTAATTTATATAGGAGTTACGACAGTGTTGCATTGAGCCCTCGAATTATAGCTTCTTGAAAGTAGAAACTGAAGCGTAGGTACTGGTACACATGAGTGACGTCCGTGTTAAACTATTAATGACATTTCTGCTTGAAAAAAACAGCTGCATAGAGTTAAAAAATATTTTGAATTTAGTACTTTAAACTCCACATCGTGAGACTTATAACTGGTGATAATCAAATTAATGCATTTAATTTATTATCTCTACAACTTGAACATTTCTATGTTTTACCCCAAGAAACAAATTCAATTTCTTTTATTTTTAGCTCCTTTGTTGGCTTATGTACCTGAATATGTTCAGCTTTGGTTTCAGTGTCTCTAAGTCTTCATTTCTCAGAGGTTATAAAGTTGACCCAGACTGAAAAGGCCGTATTGTCTACAATACATCTAAAATTACTTTCCTTTCCAAATTGTTATTCCCTCAAAAACGAGCTTGGAATCTACTTCAATCTAAGGCTGTAACTAGTTTATTCTTTAATGCTCTTTTGAGTGTTGACTCAAAGTAATGAACAGTAACACATGCTTTTAATGATATTTCCTGCTACAGACCCATTGCAGATACTGGCATTTCTTCAATGAAGCCCTTTTAGTGAAAATGTTCACAATCCTTCTAGTTAGGTTATTTTCTTATCTTTATTACCCTATCCAATGCGATGACGCACTATTTTCAGGTCTGTATCTTGGGTCTGTTATCACTCCGATTTCTACTTGCCTAGGGTTATCGAACGTTCTTGGAAATAGGCCTTGGTAGATTTGGATATCCCAGAGGTCAATGTCACTTGGCTGAAATTTGACATAATCCATTAGAGCAAACCTTTGTTTATTTTACGCCATCCATCTAACCGTAATGTCTGCGAGAAGTTTAGTCATGATTTAATATTGCTCGAGTGAAGAGTACCTTAGGAAATTTCGTGACCAAGATACTTTAATCAGTGCATCAGACGTAGTATGTCATAAATTTTAATAATATGAATTGGGTCATGGCATGTTATAGACCTTGTAAAATAATACTCGTCACAGACATGTAATTATAAGCGTATTATTTCTATAATTTACTGATGCAATAAAAATATGTCACTGTTCCACTACACGACCGCATCGACTTATTTGTACTGATAAAAGGTGTAATTACAAGTTATGATAATAATAAAATATTACATGAACGATATCGTTTTCAGAGGGTGTCTGAAAACTTGAGTAATGTATGAGGACTGATTCAATGGTCTACATGGTGTGCTGAGAAAACAAAAACACATCTTGAAGGTTGATGACTCTGCATTATTCGCATAAAGTTGAATATCTTTGAGACAATATGGTCTTCTGTCTTGTAAATCATTTTTTTGCGGATTGTTGTAAATGTTAAATATTTTTTATAGGTACCGCTGAATCATGCAAAAAAGAGATCGGGAGTAAAAATGAAAGATAACAGTTTAGTAAGAAGACAAACGTTAGATACAAAAAGCTATTTGATTTGTCTCAAAGTGCTTTAAATTCGATCCGCATAAATGACACTGATGCTCAAACTGACCACACACGCAAAGACAAGTTTGGATACATTTGGCTGTCATCATAAACTGCCCCACTGAATCGTTAATGTTTTGGTTGAACACGTGCTCGAACAATAACTGTTTTTCCAAAGCATGTATATGATTATTTTCTATTTTATTTTCATCGCATCGATAATATCAACTCCAAAACAAATATCTACAAATATCTACAGAGATCATGAGTTTTTAAAAAAAATATTTAAAGCATGCCAAAACACATGGCCGCCAGGGGGGCTTATATTTAGATGTTTTCTTCAGTTTGATGTATAAATAGGCCATAAGTTACAGAGCATTGATATTTGGTGTGTAGCATTGTGTAGTGATCCTCTTTCAAGTTTGTATAAATATTTAAGGCATGTCAAAAAACATGGCCGACAGGGGGGCTTATCCCCTATGTGTGTGGTTAAAATGACATCTCCTCTTAAACTTTGTGTACTCGAGTATATGAAAGTATGTGTCTGTAATTGGACAATGACTGACAAATATATATAATTAAAATGAAGATAAGATACATACACTTTCCAAATACAAAAGACATCAAAATACTCAAAAGTATAAATAAATACAGGTATAAATACAAATTACCGCATGTCTGATATCCTTGATACTTGATGTAACGGACAACGGACATTATATCATTTTAAGCAAAAATGATGCATTGATGTCAATAATGGATGTATTCTTAATGATGAATCGGTGTTATTAATGAATAGTCGTTTAAATTCATATGTTCTCACTGTCGTTGCTTATGAGCACCATTGCGTAAAATATTTTAAAAAATGCTGACTTTGAATATTGTGCTCAAAATTGTAGTGAACTTTAGTTAAAATAAGGCTGTCCATTTCGTGTTAAGATACTTATCTGGTATGAACATTTATCACGATGCTTATCTAGTTAACCTCATAGTTATCTAGTTGAAAAAGTAGTTATCTAGTTTCTCTAACGTGATAACCACATAATTAGCTAGTTAATTAAGTAGTTAACTGGTGGCAGAAATATGCCACCATACATTTGAAAGTATCGGATGTTAAAAATAAGTAAAATATTATTTCGTTGCCTTCTTAGCTGCATACATTTCTATTGCATAGAACCGATACTATTACTGCAAGTCTTACTTGAAAAACTAGTATATTTTGAAGTACAAATATTTTTCTAAATAGTGTTTAATTAAGTTTATTATATAACGGTGCTAATGATCTAACAATCACGAAAAGTGATTAATGCTTATTTGAGCGCCGCTGTACGATTTCCAACCTCTTCTTAAATGTTTGCCCCATATGGCAATATGAAAACGTAGTGACCATAATTATGTAATGAATATCGTTTCCTGCTTGCAAATAGTGACATCACTTGTTGCGTTTTCTTGAAAAGACGTCACTTACAGAAGAGGTTGTAATCCCATAGCAGCGCTCAATTTTAAACTTACTTTTATACCACGAAGTATATTTGCAATGCTTTGTTGACGTCGTGTCTGTGAGGCAAAGTGAACACCAAAGGAGAGACGACGAGAGCAAAACAGCACTACCATGGCAATATCTTCATGTCGCAATATCACGACATCTACGAATATAACATAAGACAATATATGACGCAGTGTTTCTTAATCATACACCGTATAATATTTCATCTGTTAAATATTACAAAACATTTATGATGAGAAGGCAAATTTTGCATCATAACTTTACGCCGCTGAATACCAATTTGACATTACTCTGTGCTATGTTTTGTTACCTATCGAAGGGTAATATAATTGTTCATGCTTCGAACATACGGTCACGTGGTTTGGTAAGGGTAATTAGTGAAGTTGTAAGAATGTCACAAGATACTGAGATTGTAATACAATGCATGCCTCTTGCCTTGAGTAATATTCCAAACCCCGTTACCTTCGATCGAACATTGCAATGCCACGTGGTCGGCATCATTACTCGATAAATCGTATCACATTACCGACTTGGTCGTATCGAGTTATTTCACAGAGGTCATCAGTTGGTGGAAGGTGACAGGCAACGAAATATGAGACGATTAAATTGCTATGAAAATGTACGCCATGATATACTTAACTGGTTCGTTAAATATGATTCACATGTCTTTGACGCGTGCTTTGGAATCTGGCATTTACGTCTGCTGCTTGCGCATGCTTTTACCAATTATTGCTGACTGGGCGTTTTAATGAAAGTAATTTATTTGCGTTTCAGCTGCCGTTATGTCTTCGCACTTTTATACTTGTTTAAGTTCAGAGACAGAACTGACATAGTGTAACACTGACAGGACTAAGTTTTAAAAGCTCACTCTTATGCTATCAACTAAAACGTATTCCTAATAAACCAAACTTAATATGTATTAAGATTGTCTTATATGCCAGTCAATCAGTATTCTACATATATGCTGAGCAAAAATAAACTTGACGGTTAAATAAACATGTTAGCATAAGCAGCTTCCAAATTCCAAGAAAGATATGAATAATGTCTTTTTTGTATAATAATTACATGTTTGCTATCTTCAAGCACAAGTATCAGAGTAATAAATATGCGATAAAACCTAATTAAAGTCAATAAATAATTATTCGTATCGAAACAGTGCTTAATCATACAAGCAATCTTTTTTTTAAATATATTTAAGGCAATATTGATAATTTTACGCCACAAAATCATAAAATTAACACTGCGAATCTAGAATAGATAGTTCCCATATTTACAATATTACTTCCCTTGTTTTGAATAGTCAGCCATAGGCAAACTTCCTTAAAGTTTTTAGGGAATTAAATGAAAACGATGATATAATAATCATATATAAAAAACTAACTTATTCATTATGCTCATGTTGGCTCAGAAAGTTGAAGAAAAAGTGGTTGTCACATGCAAATTCTGTTGGTATTTTCTTAATTATCACATATTTGGGAATTACTCTTGTAAGTGCCCATCAGTTTTGCCTATCAAAATGACTGATAATTAAGAACAAGAGAGGTAAATATTGTAGATGTGGGAACTATCTATAGAACATGCACTCTCATGTTCAGGTCCATCTATAATACGTTTATGTGCCAAAGCTTGCCATGAGATCCTTGAGCTCAGACGATGTATTTTAAATCAAAAGTTACCTTACATAGTTAAGTAGTATATGCCTTCCTTAATTGCCAATATTTTTACAATATATTTCATTGAAAATTAATGAACATTCTTACATAGGCTACATTGTTAAATGTCTGGATAATAAGTTACATATAATATTTTTTCGGTAATGACATAAGAAAATATGTTTAGTAATTGTATGTGCATATATATGTATCGTATACTGAACATACTAATAGTCTCATATAATTCAGATATGAATGGTATTATGTAACAATTTAAATTGTTATCATATCGTATATGAATAATGTTCACAAAATGACTCTTTAATAAGGTATAAATATCATACACATTATCCAAATAACATTTATGATTAAACACCCTTTTTAAGGATTTTCATTTACAAAAAGTACTCCTTTTCTAGCTTATTATATTTCCGTTTGTATTTTATTTAATTGCGTTCAAAAATATTTTTATTGCAACATTAATTTTAAAATTCTTCAGTGCTAAAACCATTGTCCATTTTTTTAAAACTTTAATTACACATTTACTGTGCGTATCTATGGTACCATGTTTCAATGCCCATAAGCACATCTTATTTTATGTCAATAAATTTGATACAATGCCATATTTAACATTCTATTTTAATGAACACATTACTAATCATTAAAGTCTTTTCAACACTGCACTTAAAAAAAATCCATACCCCACCCACTTTCTAAGTCATCTCTTTGACGAGTCCTTAAAGCGGCATTTCATTTTATATGTATTTAATGTACATGTACGTACAAAAACGTTCTTACTTATTTGATAAGGTATGGCATTCTTGCCGACGGATTTATTTCACGGAATTCGGCAAAATGTGCAATAAATGGGACATTTAACTCATGAATTCTTCGACGAAACTTTGCTGTCACTGTAGAACTCTAGGCATAAACTGTTGAATGCGATGATTTCTGACATGAAAACATGTATGAACAATGTTGTTGATTTGTTGAAGCCAAAACTTTTGAAGTTATTCCATGTTTGTAATCAAAACGATAAATTAGAACATCCTCTCCGATCTGTCACAAGTCCTACTTTCGTTTTCGACTTTGTTGAACCGTATCAATTTCAAACTAACCGAAGGTGTTTTTGTGAAATAAAATGCAATTTGGGTTGTTTGAAACAACCATAGTCATCTGAGAAGGGGGTAACATGTATCGCCGCTTTAATTAAGTAGGTAATTGAATGCTAAATCATTTTGGTTAACGTTAGAATGACTTGATATCGCCATTTATACGAATTGAGACTGGCCGTTATGAGGGCTTGAGTGAAGAAAATAGAGTTTGTCCTTTTTGTAATGACACTTTTGTAGAAAGTGAATTACATGTTATGTTGAATTGTTATGTTTATAATGATTTAAGAGATGAATTAAACTCTAATGCGGTACTGTTTAACGATTTATTTAGGTATTTGCAGGATTCTGAAAAATATGTGTTACGGTTTTCCAACCAAGATTCAACATTGATTAGATATTGTGCCAAAACCTGTCGTAATATTGTAGATAGACGTCGTGTTTTACTTTGTAGATAAAGTCTTTTAACAAGTATGTACAGGACAGTTTTATCATTTTAACCTAACGTTTCTGTATTATGACATGCTTTTGCAAGATATTCCTCAAAACATGACTTTATTATACCTCGTGGTTTAAGTGCGTGTTTTTTTATGTTGCATTTTTTCCTGTCCTTTTTAAACCACTTATTTTTCATAACATGCATACCTTTTAACTGGTATAGTAAGTATAAATTTACTTCCATGATACTTGAGCATTATGCTCAGATTATGTTAAATGTTCTTTTTTAAATATGTTATTGTCCATCTCTTAAAATTCCGTATGGAATGGCATTGTGCTGTTTTAAATGTTATATTTATATTGTATGTGATATTGTGTATGTGCAGTAATGAGATGAAAATAAAGATACTACTACAACTGCGTTGCTGTACTTATGTTTATTTTACAAGAGACATAAAATACACATCATTACTACATAAAACTTTGAAACCGTAATATTCGCCTATTTAAACTGTCGAAATTTCAATATCTATCATTATATATATAACAATACAGTGTCTATTACTTATAAAACATTTCACTGTGTTACTGAAAATAAGAGACAAATATAAACAGCATACGCTTATACTGTTCAATACATATACATGTATATGTTTTGTACTGTTAATCTACGTGGGTTTAGTTATTTAATACCTCTAACATAACAAGTTTAACGGGAGTTCTCTGGACAATTATGATTAGAGTTACAACCACAGAAATTGTATCTGTTGATACTAATTGTTCATTTCGTAATATGACATTTAAAGAGTTGACAAAAATCAAGTGAATTCACATAGACACAAGAACAGAGCCACTTCACGTATACATCTCTTGACGGTTACCATTTATTTATAGCAAAAGTATCGCCATACCATTGAGCCATTGACCAATAAGCCTTTGTACAATAGCACAACCTGTAAACAAATGATGGCATAGGTAACCATAGGAACAATAAAAATTTAACAAAATAATACAAAGCAAGTATATAGATAACGTTGTGAATATTTAGTATCAATGTTTGTACTATATCAGCGTTGCGAATTGCTTAGCAGCAATGCTTGACATTTGTCTTGTTGATGTTTCATAGAATTATAAACGACATTGAGTGTGTTATGTGTACCTTTTTTATTTTGGAAGTGATGAAATGTTAGTAAATTTATTTAATGGGATTCGTGATTTTGATGTGTCTAGTTCGAAGATGCTTATACAAAGACAGCATAGTAAGAAACGATACTCTGATAGCACAACCTCCTGGGTACATACTTCACATATTCCACCAGGTATATTTAAATTGTTAACTCTTTCAGTATCACGAAGGAAGTAAGTATGGCCAGGGGAACTTCATCATATGCATGTATACTTAATATCATGCAATAACTGAGTCTCCAAGACGAATTTGGTTGTAATTTGATTGAACATTTATTTCTCGTAAAATACACCTGATTACGCGAAATTATATATGAATATACATTTATGTATATTAGAATCTACACATACGTGATCTTTTTACACGTATGAAATAGAAAATAGTTTGATCCGAATTTCTTATGTCTATATTCCAGTAACTAAATTAAAATTAAATGAATAAATCATAAACTTTTAAAAATTATAACCGTTCCCATACAAAGTTAAAAGAGAGAGCATTCGACAGAAACCTTTGCTAAAATGTAAAGCTACTCAATTGATAAACTTGGTTTGGGAAAACATATTTTACTTATGAAATTCTAAAGATCTGTGAGAGTCATACGTATAAATATACTTGACGCCATTGAAAACGGAACTATTTGACCGAGGCGTCATTTTGTAGTACCAACTGTCAAAAGCGTGTTACAGTTATCTATGTGCTAATTCTTGTTCAAAACTTTATTAAACTCTACACCAATTATGTTTATTTCCTTATTGATTAATTTTATGAAATTATGTTTGAGAAATAAAGAATTGTTTTGCCTTTATAATGTCACTTTATGTATATATGCACAATTTTTGGTTGCGTTTTTAATGGCGTTAAGTCTACATTTTATCCGAAATAAAAAATACCGAGCAATTTTTTACAGAACATTTCAAATATCAGTAACAGTGCTTCATACAATTATAAAATTATACAACAAATAAATGAAATACGAAAATAATATTGAGTCATTTTATCAAAGTATAAACTAAATGAAAATAAATATATAGCGATCAACATATATACCCAAACAAATTGTAAAGCTTATTTTTGCCGAGGCTTGTTACTTCTATAGGTAGAAACCTGGTGTCGATATACTTCATAAAACTAAATGAGTCGCTATAGTGAGTTTTGTCAAATGAATTTTGATATTCATTAAGCATACTCTATACTACAAAATGCTACGTTCCAGTATATCCATCTGTACCTTTTATGATAGTCAGCGTATACATTCATTTTGATGTCATTTTCTCAGTTTTCATTCAAATCGATATCACGATTCTTTCGAAAAATAATTATCAAACTTGATCGCCAATTATTTTCTTGCAAAACATTTGACGTTCATTCGGTGTTCAAGACGAAAATTTATAACACAGCTATTTAATAGCAATTATAATTTGTCACTGGATCAAAAATCAATGCGTCCATACCTGTACGACAGCTATGATCACGTGACATCTTCCTGAGATCCTAATGGTTAATGTTTCCGAAGACAACTCGGGTGAGTTCAAATGACATTGCTTTGCGGTTGTCAACGAATTCACTGTTTGAGAAAAATACCTCATTGTTGAGACATGAGAATTTTCTCTTCTCATAGTAAACCATAATTTGGGTAGGCTTGTGTTAGAAAATAATGGGTGACTTTGATTCCGGTTTGTTTCAGTCCGGCAGAGAGACAGCGTAAAGGCGTGGGTACCACAATTACTCAAGGTAAGCATTTTTTGGCGTGCGTTGATAACAACTAACGGTAGCAGTCTGGTTATATATTTGCCTTTAAATGTAAGTTAGAATGTATGACTTTTTCTGTTAGAATTAGAATTAAGTTAACTGTCTTACATAATTATATTTCGTCGAATTAGATATGTATATACATACAGAGCTTATTTCAAGGTATGAAAGAGATATCTTAACGTTGCGAAAAATTCATTTAAATGCCATCCTTTTAAAATGCTGCTTGACTTAGTCTTACATGTTGAAACAAACAGACTGATTTAAATTGGAGGAGGGTTTCTTTTATAAAACTTTCTCTATTTTTTTTGATATTATTTACTCATTTTAATAACGTCTATAAATACGTTAAATTATATTCATGTACATTCCGATTGGAAAATTATAGTCTTTGTGGGCTCTTGCGGTTATCTCAGTAGGTAGAGCGCTCGAATCCAATCTGTGCGTCTCAGGTTCTTACCTTGGATTATGGGTACGTTCTCCGTGACACTTTGACTGAAGATAATACACTCATAGTCAAGTGTCCGTCCACTTCCGATTCAGGTGGAGAAGTTATACGATGCTTGTTGAGGAACAGCTTCGCATTCTTTCCAGAACCCCATTACCTTTTTTTCGTCTTTTTGAGAAAAGCAACATTAAAGTTTCACCCTCTTGAGATAATTGTTACATACAGGGTTATGTAATTGCATTTTGCTTAAGTAATGTGTATTCTCGAGCAATATAGGTAGTACAGATATAATTAAAGAGCTTGGAAAGACGGGTTCAAGGATACGAAATACTCAAAACCGCCAAACATTGAGTTACGGGGTTCTTGAAATAAGGCGACGTCAGGTTAAATTAGGACTGTCAGACACTGTTAATGTATTGAAAAACGACATTAACTCCAATACAATGGTAGTTGTCAGTTACATTTTCATAATAACTTCGGTGGTTATGTAACAAAAATATGAGCATAATGGCATCTGTCGTCTAGTCCTATCTTATGGTTCTATTCAGTTTGTAGACTTACTGTGTATGATGCAGTATTCTATGTACATATCTTCCTACGCGTATAACACTTGCTATTCAGTCGCAGAATAGACTCAAATAACGACAGCCATTGTGCGGTTAAATCGAGAAGAGTCTGCAGTGGATCGCCGTACTTACTGTAACTAATGAGGAAAATGTAATTTATTCCATCCATATCAACACAATGCTGATAGTATAACACTATTGTATATTTTCCTGATATTAACACGGTAGCACTGGTGCCGCCATATGAACCGGTAAATACTTACACTAACTAATTCACGGAGTAATTATGAAGCTTTTGTTAACGTTCGAATGTAATTGACATGCTGATGGTAGAATATTAATTCATAATTAGCACATGATAAAAACGACGAAAATAGACTGTAATTAAATGTGATGGTTTCCAAACCAGATACAGATAAGTGGGAACTGTAGCTCATACAATACCACATATTTATGTCTGAAATTAATAATTAATACATGGAGAATTCATTCACTGCAAATTTGATTACCTTCATACTTGGATATAGCACAGAAATGTATGCTAGTACAGCATTTTCACCGTAATTTGCGTATTACTAAGATAAAACTGTTTGTTGAGAAGGACAGACAATAACTCTTTTGTGATGATTTCTGGTCGCATTTGCCACAGGCTATCATTATTTATGTTGTTTTGTGTGATTTATTGCTAACACATCTGTTAAGATATAAGGATTTAAGCAACATCGGTAGCGCGAGAAGTTCGCTTACAACCGGTAAAACGATAATTATAGACGAACCCTTTTTTACTCACAATCGCGTATTGAAAAAAATGAAAATCTGATTGAGTTACATACTGCGTGTCTGAATAAACTATCAATGTCTTTTTAAGTTATTATTAATTAATTCATAAAATGTTTATTTCGTCCAGTGTACTTGGCTCAACACAAAATTGGATGTCGAGCTGGGCTCAACGTTCGACATTCGTAAAAAAAAATTCGCACACAATTCGATTCACGGAGCTGGCTCGACAGAAATAAATAGAAAAAAATCGAGCCCAGTTCGACAATCAAATCTCTTTATTAGTTTTTATAAAGTTCGAATGACGAATGTTGAACTTAGAGCCTGTTCGAAATTCTATTTGTTTACTAAAAGATGTATATGGCTCATCTGAACATACAATGTTTGAATTGGCTTTATCCAGTATTGCTGTTACATTGGCTAAAACATCTCTAATAAGAACCATTGCAATGTTATAATAACCGATTGAAATTATTTTTTTTTCCATATTACTTAACATACAAAACGTGTATAATAGACTGCTAATTAAAATTACTGGAAGTTTTTTTTAAATTTTATCATTTACAAACACCTTTCTCCAACAAACACGGATCAATACATTATGAGTTAATTCTTTGTTAATGCATGTTTATTGATGTTTTAACTATAGAAATATATTGTTCATGTTGTTTAGGTAAACGAAAACAAAAAATGAGCATAGTATTACTTTAATTTCATAAAGTTAGAATGAAAGATAAATACTACTAATATAAAATGTAATAAACACGAATATTGAACTTCGAACAAGCTCAAGATTCAAATCTTGCGATTAATCTCTAGAGAGTTTGAATGTCGATTGTTGCAAGTCGAGGGTGGTGGTTTAACCAACTTCACACAGCCTGTTATTTTTTTATATGTTTTTCTTTGATTACGATAGAGTTATACACACTTGTTTTCTGTTGAACTATCGGTATCACTTCAGTATATTACTAAATTGTTTATTTTGGGGGCTTTAACCCGATGGCGCTGAATTGAGTTGAGCTTCAAATACCGTATGACGGGGATTCTTGTAAGCGTTGTTATATTATTTCATGTTGTGGTAAACAGACACACTTGCTTTGTATCTCTCGTGGATTATCAGGTTACTTATTTGTAATTTACCAATATATGATATCTGTAGAAAACTGAGTCGTATTTCTGTGAATACTTTGTTCAATAAAGTTTCTGTTTTGATTTTTGAACTAAGTAATATAATTTTGTTATTTTTTAGCAAGTGTATTGTTTCTTCACATTGATTATAAGAGGATCATTTTGAATAAGAATTACAGTTTTCTTGATCAAGTCGTTGTGAAGTAGTGTTGGCAAGTTGAGAATTATGATTTTTTTCAATTATTATTTAGATTTATGTTTAGTATGTACCTCGAACTGTTTCTGTACGATAACAGTGTGTTAATATAGACTTATTTATCTTGCCAGCAAAACACAAATATGTAATCTAACTTTTATATACTTTTTTTTGCAAACCTAGTTACAAGATCGGTATTTCATGTAGCAACCACGAACTGCATTAGGTATTGTCATCATCATCATCTCCAGTGATTGCATCACTCCGCAAGGAGTATACTCGCAATTGGCTAAAACCGTATATACATACGCAGCAGGTAGGACTGTCTGTTTTCAAAATAAAAGTTCCACTATTTACAATTTCTATTAAAAGGATAAAAACATCTCCTCATCTCCTCGTGACTAGTGTTTTATATGTTGGCTGGCCAGAGCTGATTGGAAAGCAAGCAGGCTGGTCTGGTCAACAACGTCCTGTGTCAACTTGTTCCAAAGCACTATGGTTGCGGGAAAGAAGCTGTTTTGGAAGATGGAAGTGCGGGCTCGTATTTGGCTGAAGCGTTGGTTATATCCACAAGGTTGTGAATTATCTTGAAAGGCATGGTGTTCTGGTGTTGTTGCGCGGGCGTTATCATGCGAAGAAGAATATTAAAGTAAAATAGAGTAAGAGTGAAGATTACACATTCGGGTGTGAGATCATACATAGAAAAATACGAATGACACGGTCAGCATTACAGTTCTGATACATACACTAGCTTTAACGAGTGTATGTGTGAAAGCAAAGATATCAAATATCAATCACGAATGTGGTACATTTTAATAACTGTAATCTGACATCGGCTTTATACGACATATCCAACAATCTGTCTTCTCACATAATACCCGATAAATTTAATCGATAATGGAAGCAATCGATCGCTACTGTTCCGTATCTTTCGGCAATTTCCGGAAGATCACCGAAGCAAATCGTAAGTCATTAATGAGGGTCATAAAACCCCAGAGTCATAAACACCGGATTAGCAATAGTATTAGGCCTACCGTGTTTTAAGTTACATTGGTTTTAACGGGATATTTATACATAAGACAACAGAAGTGTATTTTTATGTTTTATAATTTTCGTTATTTTTATACATTTCAACAGAGACTATATATACCTATCTTATATCTCAGATTTCAAACATAATATGTCTCTATTATTTAATATATAGCAAACGCTTGTACACATATTTTAATGACTATCAATATACATTTATATTTTACGGCCCACACAAACTCATATTAAAGTGTGACGTTATATATTTAACTTCCCTACTCCTGCATATTTAAGTTTATTCCACTTTTAATTTTAATTCATAACGCTCTTCAGTTAATCAATTAATTTTTCTTTCTTTCTTAATTTTGTGCTGGCTCCCTTCTTTTTCAATAAAATCTTAATTTCCTGTTCGGTCATGTCGTCGAAGTTTACACTAGAACATATTTCTTGTTGGTGATTTTCATGCGCGATTTCAATTTCCCTAGTTTTTTGGCCGATCTTGACATGTAAATTCTACTTTCCCAATAGTCACTATTGTCTTTATTATAGAAAACTGGATTAAACTACCTTGTCTGGATACAAACATTTTATTATTTTAACATTTCCATTTATCATTTTGCTTGTGGGTAAATATCTTACTGCAGTACTATGCGCTAATTATCCTTGTTTAATGACCCTTGAAACTTTGACCATCGTTCTTATAAGCCCGAGGCATTGATAATTACGGATTAACTTTAACACCTTTAATTATTGTCGTCTATGAAATTGCGGCAATATATGTGCCAAATAGACCATGCATGGGTTTAAGCCGAATAGTATACGTATTAACAACCTTGTCATTTTTAAAGTACATATTTATAATGTAATTGTATTTCAACATTTATCATCGTTAAAAATTAATAAATAATACTATAGAGAAACATGAAAACATCATATAGCTTTAAAAAGTATCACGTTTATACATGTATAATAGTTAATGGTATGTGTATAAAATGATGAAACTATAGAACGTAATCATTATATTCCTTGATAGCATCGAATCTCGGACTGCATAGTAACGCATATAGATGACTATACATGGTACAATTACATAACAGCATACCGTAAAAAAGTAACTTCAAGTAACTATTCCCGACACTTTAATATTTTACTAAGTGCATTAGAGAGTCATATAAAGTATATACGATTTTTTCCTGAATAAATACAAATGTACATATAAAATATTACTTCTAGTAAAATGTGCATATGACCGCTTTCGCTAAATATACTTAAAGCTTTTTGATAATGACTGTCTTAAATTAATACTTACATTCGTTCTTCTTTTATTAAGGTACAGGTGTGACAATAATTATTTTGGTGTGAAATTTCAAAACTTGACAAAGTGAGAAGAAACCCCTTTTTGCAATAAAATAAATTTCATACATATACATTCTTTAGCTGATACAAATGACTAATACACAAATTAGTAATTATTACCAATTTTTTTTTTCAATTTCAAGACCTTTTTAGATAACATGTAATTCAGATTATTAACAATTTATAATATAATTCAACAGTATTTCTATTATTACCCTGAACCTGTTCGAAAGGCTTTATAACTTCAATCATTCATTGTCAAGATTTCTATAATCCGCACTGAAGGGAGTTTTATTGCCGTGCTATAAAAACATAAACGGACCGCAAACCCGATTAACTTCGTTAGTTTCCGTTAGTTTCCGCTACTGTTTAACGGACTAAACCGAACATATAAAATAATTACAGGTGGTTTGACAAAAGTATTAATTCCCCCGCCTAATTTTTTTTAAATTTCACATTTAAAAACATCATCGTTTCAAAAAATGTATATTTTATATGAAAGTGAATGCGAACCTCAAAAAAGTTTTAAAGGGAAAAAGTTATAGCTAATTAAACAACAAAATTTGATGGATTTTTCAGTGAAATTACCGACTTTGTATGTAATTCAATAGGAATATAGGGTCACTCAATGTTTGTATGAATTCCCCCACCTAAATTCTGTCTCTAATTATTTATTTTTATATATTTGAAATCCTAAGATTTTGTTCTTTCCAAATCTGAATGCGAACTTGAAATATGTTAATAAATAAGAAAGTTATTCCCTAATTTGTTAAACGTCCCTTCTTATTTCTATATAGCCGATTATCGATTTTTTAGTTATCGGCAGAAGACAAATTGTTGCATATGTATACTAGTTTCACAATCAATTGTAGATTCGTTAACGATGTACAAGAATCGTATTACTGCGCCATTAGTCGTTGAACTTTTCCACATGTGGAGGAAAATCGTCAAATTTTCATGGAAGGGTATGACCTGCCGCGACTGGGAATCGAACCCAGATCGCCGGGTTACAAGTCCAGCGTACTAACCACTGGACCACGGCCGCGGCCTCATTAAGGTCGGGGTTTAAAGATGATCATGACATTCTGTTATTGTTTTCATGTTTTTATTTATTTGTTTATTTTGAGCCGTGACATAGGGCATCGTCTTCCGCAAGATCCAATGGCGATTTGGCAAAACACCTAGCTACTGCAGGCCACACATTCACATTCACTGTCATATATTTCCATTTATAGAAATAAGCATACCTACTCCGTTAAAACACATGCACCACAAAAACATACATCTAGCCATACATTAACGTTCAAAATTGCGCCTTCTGACGACGTTTTTCGCTTCCGACCAGTTCGGAACCTCTAACAAATCATTGGAGTTCTGTTTGTTTAAAAATATTGAAATTGTTTGCCGATTTATCCCCGTTATATAGCTATTTTCTCGTGCATATATCCCTTTTTGTCTAGTCCTACAATCGTTTCTAATGCCCCCACTGGCGATTATTTGGCGCCTCGTGTTGTTGTTATATATTACGGTATTATTCTTTTTACTTGTCACCAAGGTTGACTCGCGGTGTTTCAGCTGTTATACATACTCGACTCATGAGTCTTACGAAGTATCATTACAGTCGAGCATATCCTATTCATGGAAGGGTATGACCTGCCGCGACCGGGAATCGAACCCGGATCGCCGGATTCCAAGTCCAGCGCACTAACCACTGGAACACGGCCGCGGCTCTTGGTCATTGAGTGTATCTTTACAGCAAAGACAAACGTTAATTGTGTTAATAAATCTTTACGCTGCGAACGGAGCGACTGAAATTGTTAATCCAAGTAATAAATTCAGTTTATTTCAGTCTTTATATAAGAAAAATTAGTTCTTAATGCAATACATCAATAAGGTAAATGATCTAGAACTTAAATATAAATAAATCTTACAATTATTAAATCCCCGTAACCGTTACGTAGTTGAAGACAAATAAAGTATATTTATTATGTATATTTCTTGGCTAGAAAATATAATTGCTGTGCACTGATATAATGTATTAATGGCAATAAACAGTCTGTGCGAGGAACTTAAAGTTGATTAATACCAAAGTGCGAGTATTTATTAGCAGTAAAACCAAGAAAAACATAAATAAAGTGGTAATATTTAAACAAAATGGGATTTGGAAATGAAATAACAATCCTGCAGGTTCCTGCACTTCCTTCATTCTGTCAATTCAATTACCACGTAGCAGTGAACCTGCTTCTACAAACTTTACGACCACTAATTTGTCTAACCAATGATGCTCTGGGAGTATTGCACACATGGTTACAGTGTGCGTGTGGTCTCATGCTTATGATTAAATCGTTTTTAGCTTTTGGTCACGTGAAAGTGTTTGTTTTAATAACAAACTAACATCTGGTGCACATTAAGCCAAAACACCTGCGCCCCCGTAAGCGCTGTGGGTAGAAGAATAGGATGTAACCCAGAAACTCAGAATTCTATTACCCGACTTGGTAGATCAAGTCATTCCTTCCGACATTTTGCTACGGTAACTTGTCTCCCATGTGAGAACATTGTCATCTGCTTGTGGTTGTTAATTAATACCAGCAAAAATTGAGCCAAAAACCTTAAGTTATCAACAGTGAAAAGTAATCAGCCATCTTCAATGTACGAATGTACTGTATACTGATCACGTGCCCACTAAATGTGAACGGTGTTTGTGAGTGCCAGTTAAATGTTGCCTCATCACATATAATGCAGGTATTTAGTTCAGACTTGTTCCTTCAGAACCTTCTTACTGATAAAGAAATGAAATCAACTTGTTAACAATAGTTTTAGCTGCGCAATTGTCGCCAATAAAGTAGGTTGATAATTATATAGTTTACTAGTCATCACATAGTTGTCTAGTTAACTATGTAGTTAACATGTGCCAGTAGTATGCCATACCTATTGTGTTTTGGATTTTGGGTTAAACATTAGTTGATTTGATGAGTATGCATATATTTTGTTGGAAGTTAGTTCCGCGAATTGCTATCTAGATCCCTTTTACGCAAACTTATACATGGTTAACATGTTTCTGATGAAAAACCGGACCTTACAAGAAAATACTCCTGAGTTCATCACCTGCATATAAATAAACGTGTTCCATGGAATATATTTCCGATATTTAAAAGACAATTAATGCAATATTTCTAGTACAATTATTGTCGCGTTTATTTCTGATTACTTTTCCAGTCAGGCTTCTTAAGACAGTACCAAGCCATATCAACTAGTGTTAGAAGTACTTGTATGTCCTGAAAACAAAGAGAGAGAGAAAACCCTGATATATGAGAACTGTGTCATGTCAACACAACCTCTGAATGGCAATTGAAATGCTATGTCAATACTCAATGCGATTTTGCATACAACTTTCACCTGTCGAATTGTGTTGCCAAGTCAGTTGTATAATACATTTGTGATAATTTCTTTTTTTAAATTTTAGCTGACGATCACTTACCCTGGTGTGATAAGCCAAAGCTACGGTACATGGAAGGACGGTAACTCTCATTTCATTCTGACGAATAGGAGAATATTTTGTATGCTTTGTGTATACCAAGGAACAAACTGGTGGGGGATAGGTACCATAGCAGCTTCCATACATCTTCTATAGTTTATGCTTATGTTTGTCGTTAGCTTTGCGTGGTGTACATTTCTTAAACGCTATTGATTTTGCAAATATCGTTTGTCTGCCATATTTGAGATAATTTATTCAGACAATTCTTTATCATTATAGCGGTAATTGTTTCATAAACGAATAAATCTTTTTGCTAATATTGAACTAGTCTTGTCTCTGTCTGTGATTTTGTAATAAGTAGAAGTTTATATTAAGTAATAGGAGATTCCTACCGCTTCTTTGAAAGAGTTCTATAGGCATTTAAAGAATACATGAATTGTCTTGTCAGACAACACGAATATTTTATCACTACTCGAATGTTATGTTTTCTGATTGGTCACAAAAAAGTATCAGTATACATTTTTTCTCGCGGTAAACCAGCCGTAATCCAAACATGTAACATTCGCCAAGAATCAAGATATTGCAGTATACCCTCACTTAAAGACAACCTCAATTTTAAGACTACCTCAATATTAAGAACCAAATTTTCAAGTCCATTTTCACTGTTTTTCTCAATATTCAACCGCAATATTAAGACCATCTCAATAAGAAGACCAATTTTCAAGGGTCCCAATTGTGGTCTTATTATTGAGTAGTTATTTTGCGGAACGTTTGAATCTTATGCCAATATCAACACATATATCGAGATGTTGGTGCCAGAACCAGCTATATACATATACATTTATGAAGGAGATAGTAGATTCTGGCTCTAACCCCTCGACATGTATATCACCAAAACATTAAGGTTAAAGAACATTATTCAGACTGACACAGAATATCAGCATTACTTAACGTTTCAATTTCTACTTAAATGATCAATACAACATGACGACAACTGGAGCAATAATCTTGTGATACTTAATCAAGCATTACTTTTATATATAGTCATGATAAGTGTGACCTTCGGTGCACCATTAAACCAGGTATATACCCCCGGTGTTGTTTTTGTCACACGTTGGTATTCGTATTTTCATCCATCATTTTTCGGCGCGGCCATACTAACATAGCTCTGCTATTTGCATATCAGTATTATGAAAACCAATCAAATCTTACGTTAACCACAAAACCAACTTCTTGTCAACCGAACAACGGTTGTAACCTTGACGCGGATTGGTTAATCTTTCCATAAGGGGTACGTTACCTTACCGAAATCCAATGAATTTCGATGAATTTACCGAAATCCATTTTGGATATGGAGTGACCAGCAATCGTAACATATCGGCAATTTTATATATTGCACAACACATATTAACCGTCAAATTGCGCCGACCATCTTTTTAAAGATTTTTCTTGTAATGTGTTGTGTCCCGTATGCCTTGGTGATTGTGTACATGTTAGCATATTTTTCATGTATCCTTGTAATTGTGTGGTGAGTATACACATTGTATGTGACATTTTCAGCTCGACTTCTTCATACATTTTTTTCTGCAAAATGATGTTACTAATTATTATCCTCTGGTTTGGAAGAATCAATATCCATAACACCATTACTGTTTCCCTGACTCCTTATGTACTAGACTCGAAGAGCAAAGGTGCCAACTTCGTATCATATTTTAATGATCCACACTGACAGAAGGTGATGTGTGTCGAATTTCATGTTATTTATGGAGGAGTAATATTAATATTACTGCAAATATATATTCCTTGACCAAGCAGATCAAACTTGTCAGTTGATGTGTGTTTTAATAACTAGATGCTTGAATTACGATGGCGTTGTGCTTAGTCGCAGGTGGCGAATCGTGGTCTATAATTTACTTGTTATTAATGAGAGACAGAACACGTGTTCTCTCATTTACGATTTTTGCTTTGTTCAAATGACAATTGGAAAACTTCATGAACTCTGTAATCAATATCTGTTCGTTGCATATCGGCGATGTTTTATTCAATTTAATTAGATGATATCATTTTTATTACTAATTTAGACCTACATTGAATTCATCTCTTGAGATTATTACTTAGGCGTTCATGAATTTATTCACAAAATCACTTAACATCTCATATCCTATAAAATGTTAAAATAAGCACCATTGTGTAGTTGTAAAATCAACTGGAACGCGGTTGAAATAAAAATATGTTGTCATTTATGTCGATCTGTATATATGCTGATAAACATTACACTGCTCGGCTTTAACGTTTCGCGGTGTTTGGAAACTTAGATCAGTGACGAAAGTAGTCTCCATAATCTTGTATGTGCACTAATGATATGGCATGTAAAATAGAAATTTAACATTGATAAGCAAAACATATATGTTTTGATAATATCTGGGTGATACAACATTGTCCGAACGTCAGTACATGGTGTGACCAACAGTGAGTACACGTCTACGTATTCCGTACATAGTGACTGACCGGTTTCTGAGAGCATGTTAAGAGACAAATGCGACTATTTCGGGAATGTCTGCCATACAGTCTTTGCAGGAAATGATTGGATATCTCTGAATAGTACGCTGTAGTGTTGCCTGGTTATAAATCTATGTTAAGATGATGTTCTAGATAGAGTAAATCCTGTTGCCTGGTGACCATAGTGTAGGTCCCTGTACGTCCATACAGGTGAACATAGGCCACTATCACGCGCGTGTTCCCTTAAAGAAGACCCATAACATGATATATCGCTTAATAGTATTTTACTAAATGCATCAATAATTACAGAAAAATGCAAAATTAAGTAAAACGTTGTGTAAAAATCAATTCATATTTTGACATATCTACATAGCATTCCGACGATTCATCTGCTGCCGTTTAAGACTATGTCCTTTATAAATAACAAGTACGATTTGGTTTAAATGGCAATTAAATTCAAATTATTCATGTTTTCCGTATTTGTTTATAAATGAGAAAGTATCACCTTCTTTGGAAAGCTTTATGTTTATAATGATTTACGATTGCGCTTGTGTTAAGGTACTTCCACATATTGGACAACAACGCTTTAAATTCATAATCCCGTATCATCTCGACAGTAAAATAATTTGATTTATAATACTTATACATAATACTTATATTGTATCTTTTACCGATATATGGCAAATTCAAACTTAGTACAAAGCCAGTTAGATCTTATTTAAAAGCAACAATGGTTTCGTTTAAAATAGATAAAGTACTTTAAAAAAGAACGTTTTATCATGTTAGTTTGTATACTAACCAATTATATTTTCAGATTCAATCCTAGATGCCATCTAAAAGTGCTTACATGGTAAAACACGGGTACTTTCAGTCGAATAAATTGGTGAAACCACGATAGGTTACTAGATATACATCTTTGCGAAAATACTGCAAACATATCAACTTCCTATCATCTTCCTGTCGGATGTATGCTTTCTGTTTGATATTCGCCTAGTCGAATACGGGTATTCTTGGGTTAATAATACAAAATAAGGCTGTTATTGCTTGAGAATACACGTAATTGAGAGGCATGTTTCTACGATACAGGAATACTCATAATTGACAAGGCTGCTTCCACGAGACAGGAATACTCATAATTGACAGGGATGCTTCTACGATACAGGAATACACATACTTGACAAGGCTGCTTCCACGTGACAGGAATACTCATAATTGACAGGGATGCTTCTACCATACAGAAATAGACATAATTGACAGGGATGCTTCTACGATACAGAAATAGACATACTTGACAGGGATGCTTCTACGATACAGAAATATACATAATTGACAGGGATGCTTCTACGATACAGAAATAGACATAATTGATAAGGCTGCTTCAACGAGAGAGAGACGAATACTCATAATTGACAGGGATGCTTCTGTGATACAGGAATACACATACTTGACAGGGATGCACCCACGAGACAGGAATACACATAATTGACAAGGATGCTTCAACGAGACAAGAAAACACATACCTGACAAGGCTGCTTCCACGAGACAGGAAAACATATCATTGACAGGGATGCGGAGCACTATGATACAGGAATACACATAATTGACAAGGCTGCTTCCGCGAGACAGGAATACTCATCATTGACAGGGATGCTTCTGTGATACAGGATTACACATACTTGACAGGGATGCACCCACGAGACAGGAATACACATAATTGACAGGGATGCTTCTGTGATACAGGAATACACATACTTGACAGGGATGCACCCACGAGACAGGAATACACATAACTGACAAGGATGCTTCCACGAGACAAGAATACACATACTTGACAGGGATGTTTCCAGAAGACAGGAATACACATAATTGACAGGTATGCTTCCGCGGGACAAAAATACACATAATTGAAAGGGATGCTTCCGCGAGACAGGACTACACATAGTAGAAAACGATGCTTCCACGAGACAGGAATACACATAATTGATATGGATTCTTCTTTGATACAGATAACATTATTGACAGGGACCCTTCTATGATACATGAATGCAGGAATACTCATAGTTACCAGGGATGCTTTTACGTTACATGGAAAACATATTTAATAAGGACGCTTTTACGATACATATATACACATAATTGACAGGAATGCTTATACAAATCAGGAATACGACCTAGGAACACACTTAATCGACTTGCAAGTTTCTACGAGCGAGGAACACAACTAAACGACTAACTAGTTTCTACGAGTGAGGAACACACTTAATCGACTTTCAAGTTTCTACGACCGAGGAACACACTTAATTGACTTGTAAGTTTCTACGAGCGAGGAACACACTTAATTGACTTGTAAGTTTCTACGAGTAAGGAACACACTTAATTGACGTGTAAGTGTGTACGAGTGAGGAACACAATTAATCGACTTGTAAGTTTGTACGACCGAGGAACACACTTAATTGACTTGTAAGTTTCTACGAGTGAGGAACACACTTAATTGACTTGTAAGTTTCTACGACCGAGGAACACACTTAATTGACTTGTAAGTTTCTACGACCGAGGAACACACTTAATTGACTTGTAAGTTTCTACGAGTGAGGAACACACTTAATTGACTTGTAAGTTTCTACGACCGAGGAACACACTTAATTGACTTGTAAGTTTCTACGACCGAGGAACACACTTAATTGACTTGTAAGTTTCTACGAGTGAGGAACACACTTAATCGACTTGAAAGTTTCTACGACCGAGGAACACACTTAATCGACTTATTCAATTGCATTTCGCTTATTTAAAACAGGAACGATGTGTTGAATGAAACCATATACATAACATTGCAAGGACAGTAGACGACAGAGAAAGACATCTTAATACAGGAGAAATATAGAGTTCATGCACATCGGCATCGTCTTTTTTGGTCGTTATTTTTCTTTTGTCCTAGCTGTTTGTGACAAACACTTTCTCAAATTGTGCTGATTGGTATGAATAAATATTATTGAAATAATCTCATATTGCTATTATGTGAATCCAATCTTATTACATAAAAATGGTTACTAGTGATATCAACGGTTTGAACAGCATGTTTAGTGCAATGAACATTTCAACACATGCTCATCAATTTTACAGAAAATGCAGTTGTACAACAACATGTTTTTGTATATGCAACAAGTTAAGCAATACTTTAATACGTTTCATAAAAAAATGAGAACAATAGCAAGGTCAGTTTTCTTATTTGATTTTTAGAGATAAAAACAGGGGATGTAATGAGATTAGACATTGCATTAGCAGTATATGGCCAAAGTTATTAATGAACAATTATCGTTCGCTTTTATCAGTTTATTGAGTTATGTGTAATTGTTTTATCAGATTTATAAGACGCCTTCTTTGCGCCTTGTTAACTCAGTTTTCTTACATCCGCTTAATTACATTGGTGTATCACCTAATAGCACTGATTCTAAAAGAGAGAGAATAAGTTGCTACAGGTAAAGTCACATATATAAGACAGTGCCTCCCCACACAGACCTCCGGGAAAACAACAATCCATAAAATATTGGGCATTCTAGGGGGTTAATGGGTACACACGTTAGGGAACAGAGGCGCAAGGAATGACCGGCAGACCATAAGGCATAACTAGGAGAATCAATGAGGACAGTGAAGGGGTGGATTAATGGATGGAAAAGATCACAGGACAAGTTAAGACAGCTGGCAACAATAGGACGAAACTGGGCATAAAGTAACATGAACACTATATAAAGTGAAATAATGTTACAGGGGAAAAGGAAATATACTTATACTAACGCACTAATTGATATAAGTTTAATGATTTATAACCATATATTTCATAACCAGTTAACATACGTAAGAGATGTCGTTGTTTAAAAAAAGCTGGCATAATTTACCTGATATATTACCTTCCTTGTGCTTTACAAATACACACATCAATGACAAGGTCTATGATCTCACATAGACATACGATGCTCCACAATGTCTTCATATAGCATCATTATACAAAAATATCATCGAGCCTTGAACACGACCGTATAATAGGAGCGATATGGTTGCCATAGCAATGAAACTCTCTGAGACATTGTAAAATGTTTGTCTATTTCATCAGGTAGATCATTTTGTCTACAAATCATCGGGTCTTGTGATTTTGAAAGAATTGAATAATATACAATGTATTATTAAAACACGATATTGCCTGTAGTCAAATCGTATAAATATTGTCACATCGAAATGGAATCACAGAAAGGAACCGTTATTCAAACTTCACGAATACGCGGTAACAAATTATGCCGATATAGACGAGCCAATATGTTAAACTCTCGGATCTGTTATAAATAGTCATGACTTGGAACGCGGAATTAGATAATATCTGTGGAAGCGTATATATTGTGTACACTACAGCCACTTTTACAAATGAATACAAACAAGTCATCAAAGAATTAGAAATCCCGATTCGAGGACAACATTTAGTTGGTCAAACATGTAGGTCAAAATCATTGTTATACTGCTACGCCGAAAAAAATCGAAATATTTTAAGACATTGTATGCTTCTGGCACACCTGTGCCTCATGGCGCATATTTCCTTATGTAACTACAATCTTTAATTGAGGAAGTGATTCAGGTGAGTTTGCGAGTCAGGTTCATATCAAACATGTTCTGTCGCAGACAACTGAACTGCTGTATTACTCTCGAGACTCGGTGTTGGACTTGGTCCGGAAACGTCGGGGACATGCTTCACACGACCTATTGATTACAGTTTTAGAACTGATGCCATTACCATGGTTACCAGCATTTACTGCAGTATTCTGGCATCAGAGAGTGTCGGTTCCTTGGATTCCGGGTCCGAATCCTATATGATATAGCATATATGATACCCTGGGCAAACGGACATTACAAATCTCGTACTTATGAATAACAAATGAGGTGAAATCCAGCCGCTTGATTGGCCGCATGACACACAATTCATGCGATACGGAAATTGTCGTGGAGTTACGGATGAAATCGCGGTAATACTGAGCGTAGCTCTTCACAAAGGAGATTCATTCTTTTTTGTTATCGTCCAATTTATTGGTCGAAAAATGCTAATAAATATTCATGCATTACAAAGTTTCGCTAGCCAATTTGCCCAGGGTATCATATATGTTATGAATAGCTTGGGTACCGAGAATGAGACAGTAAGTGCATACAGTGTTAAGTTGATGGTTGCTGGCGGAAGACTTATATATTCTACAAGAATGTCTAGTTTGTTTTGTGCATTTTTTAACTATAGAAACCACATTCACGCACGAACTGGAACCGAAAGATATGGTCTATACACGATGGTGTAAATGTTTAAAAGAAATGTATTTTTATTCGGAATGTCAACGAATAGCAAGTTTGGTGTTCGAAAATGGGGCCAACGATCCAAGTGAATATTCGAATATTCGTTTGACATCCGTTAAAAACGACATTAACTCATTGTTTGATCAGTTCACTTCCTTTTTAAACATAGCATTCTACTTTTCAGTTCGTTTACGTCGAAAACAACACTTGTATATTATAATGAAACAGAATTTCAGTGTCTACTTAACCGTTTAAATTCGAAACCCACCAGAAACAGGAACCATTCTGTTATACCGGGTGCAAGTACATGAAGTAGAAACAATGCTAGTTGGTGATATTGACATACAATGAGTTAATTATTGCGCTGAAGTTTGTGTCATTATTTTGTTGATAATAATTAAGTTGTAATGAAACGTTTTAAATTGATGCATGTCAAGATATTGTTAAAATAAACCGTCATCATGTAACCACTTGGAGACTTGATTAATGAAGAGCCAAGCTTCCAATATAAGCTTGATATTAGTGTTAGTATACTGTCCTGTACCCCTTATATACACGACATGTACTGACACCTGTAGAAATCACCCGCGCATAAGATAGTTCAATTCAATGGTGACCAATGAGAAAAAAGATAACTTATATCAATACAGGAACATTTTTGTATTATCTCGAATATTCGAATACTTAATCAGTATTCGAGAATTCGATCATGCGATCGAAAATTCGATCATATGATCGAATATTCAAATATCTGAATATCCGTTGTATTCCCTAACTTTTATCTATTACTTAGTGCGGACAGTTATCGCACTTGACTGAGGCAGCAACAGTGAACGAGCTCAGGGATAATTTACAGTACGTATCAATGTAAATGCTTTTTGGTATAAAGACAACAATCATCTCGTTTTTTGCCATCTGGGAAATATTACACCTATCGTCAGCACAATATGACACCGCGCCAGAGACGACTTTGATTCTCTATAGAGTAGCAGCTGGCAATTTAACAAACTATCACCAACAAGTGTTTGAAAGTGTTTTTGTACATCGATATCACATACAAGACTTCGTTATTAATCTGAACATGATATTCTCTGTCGAGATAGCAAATGATGTATTGACATTTTGCAGAGCACACTGGTAATAAGATCAACGATCAGTCTTTGTTCAGACTAAGCATATCGTTATATTATATGTACTTTTAAACAGACTGATTCATTTTTGAGAAACTATTAAATGTTACGTTTTTTTGCATTTCCGTCATTATTATTAACATGTGGAAACGTTGCCATGACGAAGGCAAATTAGCATGATTGTGTGCTTTACATGGTTAATCAAGACGTATGGAAAATAAAAGCAGAAAACATAAGCTCATATTTGACGTAGGTTTGAGAGTTTGGAGAGGTGAATCATGCGCGAAGTAACAAGGTTTAAACAAATTGACTAAAGACAATACATATTGCGTCGTTTGTCCTCCCGCTGGAACTCAAGTGAGAACTAGTCAGATTTTTGCTGAATGACTGTTTCATTGTGTTTGAATGACTGGTTATGATAACTAAAATACTGTTGAAAACGGCGATACCGTCTATCTCTACAAAATTCAACAATAAATTCGGTGTTTCCAATTTAATACTGTAGTATGTTACACACTCTTCCATTGTGACAAGACAACGAACCGTCAGTGTAACAAAATTAGTTTTGAAGTTAAACAAGATAATATTATGTAATAATGATTTGACTTGCCGAAGATGAAGTCGCCGATCGCAAAACACACGCCAACGATTGTTCTATTGTCGCTGATACAATAACTCTTGTTACATAAAACATATCACTAATTTTTCAACATTTTATGAAGAAAAATATTTTTACGGTCTTAGATGAATGTTCTGGTTTTGTTTAATCACGTTTTCGTCAGCTGCGAAACAACTGACTAGCACCAACAATAGAAACGTGTTTGTGATTAAAAGTATATACATGTTAAGTTGACATCAATGCATTGTCGAGGATATAAGACACTAACATGTTATAGTAATATTTAAGATTCATTTGTTGAAATAAAAGAAACTGCGTCAGTTAGTCGTATCGTTCTCGAACATTTTGAGTATCTATTTGACGTAATATAAAGCATTTCTTGTAATGGTCGTGTAAGTCACTTGAACAGCCAGTGTCATTCATTGACTTGTACAGTTATTATGATGGCTCACATCTAGGTAGAACCACCGACCTACCGTTAGCCAGCTGACTGAACAACATTCTACGTTTGTGTGGGATTCTAACCAGTAAGTGATGAGGGACAAACTCATTGAAATCATCTAATATAACCACTCGACTACGAACCATCCCCGAATAATATATCTACCTCGAGTGAAAATATGCCTATTTTGCGGGGTAGATACTCGTAGATACTTGAATTCTTACATCATTATACACGGTCAGTACCAATAGTAATATAACTATAAGGACGTTTCTACGTATATTATTTGGTATACGTAAACCCCATTATCGTACTTTCTCCGTACAGTTTCGTACCGTCTAAGTGTTCTACATTGAGAGCATTCTTCCAGACTAATGATTATAATCTGAAGTTTTCCGACCATTAAAATGATATAGTAAGACAGAACCTTTCAAATAAACATTAGAATATTTCTTAGATATAATTTACATACTCATTTATAACAATTCTACACACGGTCAGTGATGTAGTGCGGAAAGCTTTCGGTATTTACAATATCTAAAAATTGTTTAACTTATGAAATATATTAATTGTGTAGGGATATAACAAACCCTTCATTGACATACACAATGTTTCACATCTTGCAACACAGTTACCGTAATTAATAGTTTGTGATTAAATCACAAAAACACAAACATGTCTCAACCCACTGATATAATGAAATATATATTCAGTAAAACCTCAATAATGAGACCACCATTTGGACCCTTGAACACTGGTCTCAATATTAAGGTGGTCTTAATATTGATGTTGCATAAGGAACAAAACAGTGAAAATGGACCTGTAAATTGCGTTCATAATTTTGAGATGGTCTTAATATTAAAGTGGTCTTTAAGTGAGGTTTAACTGTATATTTTAGTATTTAAATATTTATTACATTTCATCACAAAACATAACAAATGAGTGTTTGTTTCGCGGTTGAAAAAAAGGAATTAGGGACTTGTTCGCTAATTAAACTCTTCAAATAATTAGCTCCTCCGTTTCTTTCCTGTTTAATACGGAAGTCAGTGGATCTAACAAGCATTCATTCCTAGGGTTTTTCGGCGCAGCCGTACTAACATGACTTTGCAATTTCCATATTAGTATTGTGTAAACCAATCAAATCTTACGTTAACCACTCAACCAACTTCTCTTCAACCTAACAAAGTTTGTAACCTTTACGCGGATTGGTTAAACTTTCGATAAGGAATACATTACCTTACCGAAATCCACTGAAATTACATCAATCATAATAGAACAGAACAGAATGTTTATTTCGACGTGTACAATGTACATAGTCAACATTTACATATAAATACACAATATAAACACACATATATTGTAATTATATATAAGCATATATTATAAGTCAAAATATATCAAAATTACATAAAATACACAATACAAACAAAACTATATATTCCATTTACATTCAAAGTTTCTTATCAATACAAATATAATATTTCGGCAATAACAAATCGTGAAATTCAGATTGCAACTAATTTGCTTGCTTCAAATTGCGGCGACAATCTTTTTTTCAAGATATTTCTTGTTTACCAGTACTATGTCATGGCAAAGATCAAGATCGTGTCATGTCCGCTTTAACATATTTTATTCACAAATTACTTGTTTATGTCTCATGTTTATATTGTCTGAGTTCAGTGTAAACATACCAACCAAGCAAATTGATATTGTAAACCAGCATCATATAATTGAGTGTTTTATCAAATATTTACAAACTAACAAACATGTAGATTTGTATAATTACACAGACATAGTGTTTCGTGTTAATTATACAAGAGATATAATAAGTTAATACAGGGAACAGTATACATAAGACAGTGCCTTTCCACACAGACTTCCGGGAAAACAATAGTCCATAAAACACAAGACACTTGAGGATGCTCAAGGGTACATACGTACTGATTTCTAGGAATTTGAATAATAAACACTGCAGAATTTGACATTAAGCAACACTTAGATATTCCCCCTGTACACTGGCGCAGCCGTTCCCTTAACACCAACCCCTTTGATTCTAAATATAGATCCAGCTAATGGCGTGTCCTTTTTTTCTGCCTCAGTTAACCCGTAACGCGAGCAGGTGACATACATTTCGTCAAAATGCTGCCCCCCAAAGCAACATGATGTTGTCCGCATAGCGGGAACGCTGACAGAGTCGAGCTCCTCTCCTGGAAATATGAAAATGTGTTCAACGGACATTTTAACAAAGCAATTACGAAACGCTATTTGTTTTGTTAGTTGACATTATTCTATATGAACTATGTTAATTTCTGCCATAATTCATGCATATTAATTGTATTCACAATTATAATCCACGATACTTACCTACAGGATCATGTATCATAAACCCAACCTAAATGTGTGATAATCAACTTCTGGCTGTCTTATACAACAGATATGGAGCACTATAATACTAATGATGATAATGAAGTCTTTATTTTACGATGGTAGGTACATTACGTTAGAACCATGTACTGATTAACAATATGAAGTTCTTAACAACAACATACCGAAAGCAAACATTAAATAACATACACAATTAAAAATTAAAATATATTGGATAAAGACATGTCACAATGTGATTTGATATATTAAGACAATAGAAAATCCATGCACTTATTAAATAAGTAGTATTACAAGTACGGTACACAATGCTTCACAACAAATACATTTGCAATGTTGAATAATAGCAATATTTTAATACATTGTATAAGATTAAAGAGCTGTTTGTAATGGTATATTATGCACTGCTGTAAGAAAATTGAATGCTTCAAATTGTCTGTTCGTGGTCTGTGTGGTATAAGATCATTTCGTACTATGATTGAAATAATGTTGGATTGTTAGGCAATATAGTTGTAAAGTGTGAGGTTGACCACAGTCAAGTTTATGTAATCCTTCAGTACTAATACTGACATTTATGAAGCTATATTACTTCGCGTTTAATAGATCTGAAGAGAGATTAATCTGTTATAGGGAACACCTAATGTACACTCCAATGCCCCCCCACACAGACCACCAAGAAAATAACAGTCTTCAAAACATTAGTCACTGAGGAGGTGCAAGGGCAAACCTGCATGGGAATGGGGGTGCAAGGAATAATCTGGCCGACCATGAATAACAACTAAGGAACATTTAGGAACACCAGTGTTGTTCCCCTTTCTTTTCCTTTTTAGTTTCACTGTTTACCGTTCCAAATGACTGGTTATAGTGTATCTTCTTTCTCGTCCATTTTTTATTATTGATACCACATCTCAATTTGTTGACCTTCTCCTACCTATCCCCTGTTGTAGTTTTTATACCCCGTTCCCATTTTTAATGTATTCATTACCTTACGGATAAACATACCGGATTTGTATCAACATTGAATAAGGGCTTCTAAGAAGATAGTATATGCTCTCGATTAGATGTTCTATGAAGCCGAAAGAAGTGGTCACGGAATCATATGACCCGAATCACCAAAGTTATATCAAATTATATACTAGCTTATTTGTGTTATGTTAAACTGTTATCTTGTGAAATGAATCCGACCAAACACAAACTTCATGTGCTGGCGCTAGCAATAGCTTCGATATTGGAGGACGAGATTCAGAATATGAGTGGGAGGAATCAAATGGAATTCTAGAATCATCGGATCCATTTCTGGAAGTTCGTGACAATTTGTGTTAAAATCGTCTGTCATGTGAGTCAGTTTTTTTTGCCACAAACTGTGGCGTTATTGATTTTGTATTTAGCAACGTAATTGTGTGGTATGGGAAGACATATCTTGCTTTGGTATGGAAAAACATATCTTGGTTCGGTATGGGAAGACATATCTTGGTTTGGTATGGAAAGACATATCTTGATTTGGTATAGTAAGACATATCTTGGTTTGGTATGGAAATACATATTTTGGTTTGGCATGGAAATACATATCACGTTTGGTATGGAAAGACATATTTTGGTTTGGCAAGGAAAAACATATCCTGGTTTGGTATGGAAAGACATATCTTGATTTGGTATGGAAAGACATATCTTGATTTGGTATAGGAAGACAAATGTTGATTTGGTATGGAAAGACATATCTTGATTTGGTATGGGAAGACAGATGTTTATTTGGTATGTAAAGGCATATCTTGATTTGGTATGGCAATATATAGCTTGATTTGGTATGGAGAGACAAATGTTGATTTGGTATGGAAAGGCATATCTTGATTCGGTATGGCAAGATATAGCTTGCTTTGGTATGGAAAGCGTATATTGATTTGGTATGGAAAGACATATCGTGATTTTTTGTGGCAAGACAAATCTTGATTTGGTATGGAAAGATATAGCTTGATTTAGTATGGAAAGATATAGCTTGATTTGGTATGGAAAGATATAGCTTGATTTGGTATGCAAAGCGTATATTGATTTGGTATGGAAAGACATGTCTTGGATTGGAATGGAAAGACATATTTTGGTTTGGTATGGAAAGACATATCTTGGTTTGGTACGGGAAGACATATTTTGGTTTGGTATGGAAAGACATATCTTGCTTTGGTATGGGACGACATATTTTGGTTTGGTATGGAAAAACATATCTTGGTTTGGTACGGGAAGACATATCTTGGTTTGGTATGGAAAGACATATCTTGGTTTGGTAGGAGAAGACATATTTTGGTTTGGTATGGAATGGCATATCTCAATTTAGTTTGGAGAGACTTATCTTGATTTGTTAATTACATGATCGCAGTGTTTAATTTGTTTCCGAGTTTTCTCCCTTGCGTGTATTGGTATTCAAACATGATCATCGGTAGGGTAAATTGATACATAGTCATCTAGAAACTTGATACGGGATGATACCTGGTCAATAAATTTCATACCTAACTCGGCTGGGGCTTGCCAGGTACACATTCTACTGACCAGGTATAACCCCATACCAGATCACTTGATGCCTATGAAACTAACACACTTAAAGCCATTAAAACGCAACTATATAATTTTAGCATTGATTTTGTTAATAGCGTGGATTAATAGTATTCACATTCACTAGAAATATTGCACTACAATTACAAAAGCATAACACTTAAACTACTACTAGTTGTATGTTTGTATACTTGTGAGATTTTTACCTGTATTAGGGTTGAACTGTACGACTCGTCCTACAGAGTAACACGCAATCCAAATGTTCCCATCCGTATCAATAGCCATACCATCGGGGTAGCCTAATGTTGACATTGTTTCTTCTCCACCAAAGTCAATTGCAACTCGTTCATTAGCTTAACAAGTAATAGCAAGAGCAGTAAACCATATGTTACAACTTTAAGTTAGGAAGCTTTCAATAAAACATTTCACTGTCATTATTATCACAGATGTTCTAAAAGAAATCATTGACTTTAATCTAAAAAAAAAACATTTAGAAAAAAACGATATAGCGAATGACTATAGAAGCACATATGAACTATGTGAGGTCATTACCTACAAATCATCTTTAATAGCTCAGCGTGGGGCGTAAACTGTTTCACAAACAATGCTGTGACAAAGTATAACACTATGAATCCCCACAATGGGCCTTAATGCGTTAACATATATTTCTTAACAGTAGAAGTTGTAACGGACAGCGACCTAAAAGACGCAATATTACAGAAAATGGCGAACACGGCTGTTTGTGCCCGCTTTAAATCCCAAAATATTCTCATTTTAATTCATACAAAAAGAACGATAACGCGTACAATTTACTTCAATAATGATTGTATGAGTTGTGTCCCTTGCAAGTCAATACTACTAGAAAATACGCTGCATAGGCCTGTTAAATGTAAAAGTTAAGTGATTATTCATTATAGTGTCAATCCTACTTAAAGGGCAAGTCTTTCTGATTTATGAGACACCTACTTTCTGAGCACATTTACTTCCCGATTCCTATCCTTTAATACATGAGACGCGTGTTTAGTGGTAGGACATGTTACCTAGCGCTACGTTGGGATAATAGCGGTGTCGTTTCTTAATCGTAAGAAAAGAAGCCCCTATCTTTAGATAGGTAGCGTGATCGGACAGTGCTATGTTTACTAAATAAAATGGCGTCCATGCGGAACAGTGTCGTCTGGTCTGGCGCGCGCCATTTTGTAGCTGGCTACCTATTCTACATTGCCTAACTGTTCTCGCTTACTTCCCCTACCTCTAAAAACCGCACCTCTGACAACAGGCAGAGAGGCACACCCGTAACATGTAAGGTACATTTTAGGAAGCATCCATTAGAACTACATTTGTATTTCAAAATATTTTAAATGTAAAAAATACATAATCATATTACAATTTATATATCAGAATAAACAACAACAAGTCAGTATTACTTACAAATAGATCCCTTCGTGATATCAAAATCAAAGGCATAAACTTTTCTCGGGATTGAGTCGATATAATACATTGTCTGGTTGTCCGCTGTCCATGCCAGACCATTAGAAATGCTCACCCCTTCCTTGTGGAGTCTTATAGAACCATCCCTTTCCAGGGTATACAACGCCCCTTGGTTTTCATGTACCACGGCTGGTGACTTTTCTAATCCCATTGTTCCTTTAGAAATAAATAACCAATGAAAACCACATGCTAGTTAAACACAATATCTCAATAAATATTTAAAAGTGTATACATTGTATGTTACTAATAGTATTATATTCGTTATTGTTTATTTTCAAAATACGTCGCTGGTCAAATGTAACTGAAGAGATCATGCATTTGCGCCCAGCCATTAATGAAAAACGAAGACTTCGATCAGCATTTAAAAGGCATTTTTCAAGAGCATCGGTCAAACAAATATCTTACAAATGTTGTTCATACGTCGTATTTTTAAAGAATGAGTAACAGCTCGAACTCATTGACATCAAGTGTTGTGTATGCACACTCGTATGTGTTTGAAAAAAACACAAACAAACTTAAATATATATAGGGCTCATCTGGTAAACGTTTTGAGCGGACTTCATCATATTTGGTTATAAATAATTCAGTGATTCACACTTTGACAAATGTCCCTAGACATAGATTCGTGTCACATTATTTTCTTATTATACGTAATCCGTATAAGTCATTGTTAATTAAATGTGTCCATTCAGTAAGAGAATTGGGCCAGGTGCAAGTATTTGAAGTATGTGGGCACTAAAATGGAAACAATAAACTACCTACAATGTACTTGTTTTTTAATTTACTCTTAAAATATCATTAACGACCACACAGAAATACATGGTTGATGAATTTAATTTTATGAAATAAATATTTTCGCTACGAACCAAACCAAAGGCGACCGCTTGCATCACATTTGCCATCGTTTATACGTGTCCTCTTATCGCCATCTACCGTTTTCAACGGTGTAATTCGTTTGGAATCCCAGTCAAAATGACAGATTGTTTTATTGATGGATACAATATACCCACCACTCTCACAAGGTATGATAAGGGAACAAAATGAACCTGCAATTAGATGTGTAACACATTAGACTATAGTTGGTTGTAAATAACATAACATGCGTAGAGTGCCAGACAAGTGCTCACATGCTCGGCAAAAACAGGCAAAATGCTTAGGATGTATTTCGGCTGGAGTGATTCGTTGTCGTGGACTGTTATATTTGTATCATCGTCAGAGTCCTTCGTTCGCTCATTAAACTACATTTCAATGTGGACCGCCCAACATTACTATGTTGTGATGATGGAATGACATTTAACAAATGGTTCATACATCCGCAAATTATTTAATTCAAATTTGAAATACATACAACAAGCTGACACTCACGTATAACCTAGTAATTGTTTTGTAGACAAATAACATCAAATACATCACGATATATCTTCTAGATGCATTCTTGGTTAGTTATATGCTGGTCAATAGTGCTATTCAGTACTTTGTATTTTGAGAATATTCACTACAATATGCCGACAACGTGATGTTGACACTATGAACGTAATGTTGACAATGTTACATTGACTTTTTTTTAATAGCGAGGGTTAAGTGGAAGACTATCGTAACTATTATGTATGTATATACGAGTTACGATAGTCTTCCACTACACCCCCGATTAGAAAAGTCAAATGAATCATAAATTTAACATCTTGCTGCAATCGAAATCGGCAGAAGGTGTATCCAGTAGAGTTTTAGAATCTGTGTGACATAGTACTGACGGGTTAGCAATTTTGACCATTCTATCAGTTTGATGAATGATTCCCGAGTTACCTGAAATATTTCGGGTATTCACGCAAAAGCAAAGTACTTTGCATTCAGAAACAATAATGATACCATGAAGTATAAACTAAGTTCGTTTCTTGAACATGTCGTTGTTATATGTATTAAAGATGTATCTGTCTCTTCTGAACCCTTAAAATTGTTAACGGGTTTTATCCAGTATTGTTGTTACATAGGCTACAACATCCTTAATAAGAATCATTGTAATTTATAACCGATTAAAACGATCTTGTTTTCTCTTATTACTAACAGACAAAACCTGTAGAAGACCCGCTATGACAATACACATTTCGTTTTTTCGACACATACAGAGGAATACATTATGAGTGTATTCTTTGATCATTCATATTCACTGATTTTTTTAACTATATACAGTATATTTGTCATGTTTGTTTAGGTAAACAAAGGAACAAAAAATGAGCATAATATTACTTTAAATGTATGAATTCCTGAGTAGCGTACGTATATTACATTGAATATAAGCCAGAAAACAATATGTACATTTACGGAACATTGAATTGCCTACTAAGAGGGGCCTATGCATTAAAGAAATTAGCTGTCATGGAAGTATATATTTCAATTCCAACGTAAGAACTTACCAAATGAATGTGATTCGTTTTGTCCAGATTCAGATGACCATCTATGTACGACACCGTCATGTATATCCACATAGAGTAAACTTTGTGTCTTCTCGTCCCAGTGTGGTCCCTCTCCAATTGATTTACAACTTCTCTCGACCACTGTCTCAAGGTTGTACGCCGTAGTGGACATGCACCTTTTCAAACTGATCGCCGTGGTCGGCTGTTGAATGAATCCCAATATGTTAAATTTTATATGTGCTTGCTTAATACCAGAGCACAACCGTAGGTACCGAGCAATTAACATTGTTCTAGACGAGTAAGTCTACTTTATTGTAACTAAAACGTCCCTTTGCAATCATTTAAAGCAAAATGATAAATAAACTATCTCAGTTTACCGATGTTTGTAACCTTGAAATTTATCTCCCTGAATTAATCTGTATGGATATTTATAAACCTAATGCGTTCTTCTACCCATTTTATCAGTGAAGTATGTAATAACCAGATACCATAGCCTTGTCCTCGATATTCATATCGGGCCCGTTTTATCAATATTCGTACGAAAGAGCGTTCGTAAGATACGAAATGTTCGTAAGAATTTTTCTTTCGAAAATACTTACGACCGTTTAGTCAACGCGTTCGTAAGTATGACAGCGATCTTGCGAATAAGATGTTCGTGCGCACAGTAAATCAGTACACGCTCTTCTCGGGGAGTTCAAAACATACGTATCTCGCGCCGTCTCTCAGTCGTCTGTATAACAACCGATCATTCTGCTGTCAGTAGGCAAACTAACTTCTCACAGAAAGTCGAGAAAACGGTTGACAGCTTCTTAAAAGTAGTCGGACAACGTAAAAGATATGCCGGCAGATATGCCTGCCGGCTAATATCACATTTATTGAAAAAAACATCATGTGTGATCAGGTTTGCTATTTCAGGTCTGATGACTAAGATGCGAATGATTACCCATCAGGAGCTGGTGATAAGAGGTTCGAACTGAAATATGAAAGTTCTGTAGTGGTGTGGAGCTTTATGATGTGCTCGAACCAACGCCCCCCCACCCACCCTTTCCCCTCTACACTAGCAGTGCGCTCTACCAACTGTACTAACCATCGGCTGTATCACGCAACTCCACTGCTCACCTTCCACTTACATCACTACACTGCTGCTACCTTCATATAAATACAGGTGGATTTGCATCCAGTGTGGGGTTCAACCCCCCCCCCATCTCACAAGGTTCTCTACGGTCTCGTCACACTACACTACACAGCTTAATAAATAGTATACTGAGTGGTATGCTATGCTCAGAAGGATGGAAACTTGCTAAAATAGTTTTTTTTATTTTTTCGAGTTTTAACTTGAAGATCTAATTTATTGAGGATATAAATACTTTATGTTACAGTCAAATGCCATTGAGGATGTCATTCAGCTGGTGATGTTAATGGCGCAGACTACTATTAAGGAAAATGTGAAGTGCTGCTTAAAGTCACAACCACTTTAGTTCTAATGATTTATAAGGAGTTCATAATAGGAACAATCTAACAAACCATTAAATTTTCCAATGATTATTATTAAGCAGTCTTGATATTTATTCCTCTCCTCTTATGACCAGCTCTTGTAGGCTTAACATTCGCATTTTAAGTCATCAGACCTGAAATAGCAAACCTGATCACCCATCATGTTTTTTTAAGAAAGAGCAAACGTAAGAACGTTGATAAAACGGCCCATCATGATTAAATATTATTCTACTATGTTTGTAGTCCGATTTGGCCATAGTCAGTTTAACCGTATGGATTGATGGACCTTTGGAAGTACAGCTTATTGACTCATTTACAAGTTAGGAACACGAACCAGTTTTTAGCAAAATACAAACTCATGTGTAGCATAAAATAGTTTGATTTCTAGGACAGAGATGTTATTGCACATTTTAATCTAACTGAAAACAACTCGTATGTAATGTTTGAACAGTACAGCGGATAATCGTGCACTATTTACATAATACAGTAACATTGTTTATTTTTACCTTTAAAAGTTCGGCTTAGGAAAACATAATATAGATCATGTACAGTTCGGTTTGGACCCTACGTTTTCAGCTTACGAATGGATTGTGTTGAACGGGGAAGAACAATAACATTCCTGTCCGTGAACTCGTCGTGTTCGCTTTACGCTTTTGTCACTAGTTTAATTGCAAATATTTCAGGTGACAAATGTAAGGACTAAAATGTTTTAGAAAAGTCCTGTCGTACCCTACTGGTATGCACGCGTACACAGTCGTCGTAAACATTAATAAAATAATCGTGTAAAAAGTATTTTCTTACTTTTAGCATAACATTAAATCAAAATGCCCTATGCCATGTTGCAAGGTATACACCTTATAAGTTGAACTCTTAGAACAGCTGGCGTGTCTCATAAAATACCAATTGACGAAATCGCTGGAGTGTAAATTTGCATTTTATACCAAGTTTTAACTGTATATTAACCCAACTAAAAGATATGCTAGTGTATTACGCCTACATTAATATCTGATCAAAACAAAATGAAACTTTTATTGCCAGCAAAGTTGTTTATAATTGTCCCTAGACGTTCTTGTTCTAGATACTATTTTAGGAAGTAATTCTCCTATCGTGATTTATAACATCGACTTGCAAGATGAAAAATAATCACACTGTGAGGCGTATTTGGTTGAAGCCAACAGTGCGTTTATTCAGATTATGCAGTCTGTGTCGTATTAATTTTGTTTTGTTTTGTCAAACAAGAAATGAATGTCAAGAATGATAACAGTGGCAGTCAGGAAATAATTCGCTTCCCGTCCTAAAGCATAATTGCTACAATTTGATTGATTCCCGTCCTGTAATTGACATGAAAGAGCCACGTGAGACATGACCTATTACTCTGCAGAAGCATGAATTGTGTGAAAGGTGGACAAAAAAGAGAAAAAAATGTTATAGCAAACCGAGGTTCTGTAATAGGAAGAACTATTCCTTGAATAGCTCTGGAGTTATGATTTGAACCATAAAACTGTATCAGAGCCTTTCCATTGACTTTTAATGTATCATTCTTCAGTAATATTCATCACAAGTAAAACAAGATATAATTACATTCATAGGGATTAGCACTTACTGTCACTGGCCTATATTATCTTGGTATGTTTCAACATAATCCATGTACTAGTAATATTTTTACAAGGAAATATAATAAAAGGAGATAATTCGAAGAGTAGGTAGCACGGATATATAGTTCGTGTATATTGCACTTCACCGTAATGTCCTCTATTAGTTAGTGTCATTTAAATGAAATATATTCGATAGTTTTGGATTTGTGCTCCGGACAAAAAATTATCAAAGGGAGACAATTCAAAAATTAAGAAAGACAGAACTATGATTTTCGCACTGCACTTCCTCTTATGTATTCTCTATCATCGTGTGAAGTTTAAACAAAATCAACCGACAAAGGTGCATTGCTAATGGATATAGAGTCATGCCACGATACAAAGCAGTTATTCTACCAGTGTGCGACCCAACAGTATATGGTCATTTATAATACTGCAGAGAAAAATCCAGTAATTTCATTGGTTAAAGGCTCGCGTATAGGATTCTATATACACGGCGCTGACAGGGTATATGACGTCCGAACTCATTTCCCCTTCATGCGCCTCGTCACCATTTTCGCTGACGGCTCGACTCGAAAACTTTTATCTCTTGATGTCTGCAAGTTACTAGAAATTGACAATTGATCTTCACACACGATTCAATAAATATTGAACAGAGTACATGTGTGCTAGTATTAATATTCAAAACGATAGATTTTTTAAGGTTTGAGCCAAATTCAGTTCGATAAAGTCCATGAGATCAGACGCTTGAAAATAAAAATTAGAGTGCAAGCGCGCGCTTAACCATGTGTATTGAGGTACCTTACGGGGTAATGCAATTAATTTTCAGGCATTATAACGTGTGAGTGAAATAAAAGAAATTTGATCTACAACAAGTAATTCCCGATATATTTTTAAACGAATACGTTTTAATAACTGATATTTTACAAAACTTAAACACTCTAAACAATTTTATGAACCCAAAACACCAAAAATACACAGATCTAATTATTAGATCTAGAGAGCTAGGCATCGAAACATTGCTTGTTTAACTAAATTCGTATGAAAACATGGAATTGCAGTATTATAAATTCGTTATACAGGTTGTTGACAGGGTATATGGGGGAATATAATCAGTCTGCGATTCATATAACCCTCGGCTAACGCCTCGGGTTATATGGCACACTAACTGGTTATATTCTCCCATATACCCTGTCAACAACCTGTATAACTAATAATATAACCAGTCTGCGATTCATATAACCCTCGGCTAACGGCTAGGGTTATATGGCACATAAACTGGTTATATTCCCCCATATACCCTGTCAACAACCTGTATAACTAATAATATTCCATAATTATTTATATTTGAAGCCTTACGGACACTGTACACATGACTGTTTCTGTGGATTCAACAGTTTGATTAAATGTGTGCATAACAGATAACACTCCAACCATAATTGCGAACTTTTGGTGGCAGTAGAAATATATGGTGGTATTGTTTGTATCTTAAGAGGGGATTCCTGAAACAAAATGTTCAGAAGAAGCGGTGACCAGAACAGTGAATTTATTGAAGGAACATGTCTACATTTTCAACGGATTGAATCTTGGTGAGGTTATCTGGGAAGACAACAAATGCAGTATTGGATAGATGTTCTGAAGTCACTTCAAGATGTTAACGAGTTCTCTGGAAGTGAGCTTGACTGTGAGTTACCTCGTGCAGTTCTGTGTCCTCACACTGATACAAGTATGGAAGCAACTAGTATGATCATTGTTGAATATGCTGTGTTAATCAATAGCATTGGTGTCTTAAATAAGAAATAACAAAAATGATGGAAAATTTAAAAAAACTATTTTTAAACATTCGGAGCTTTTTTGATTAGCATAGGCACGTTTAATACAATGAAACGCAAAAAAAATATAAAGGTACTTTTGTAGAATTTGCAATTAATAAAATGAATGACCCCCTAAAAATAAAAATCGTAAAATAAAAGTGTAATAAAACTTGTCGAATAAATGTGATTTTAAGCCTGAAAACCAGATTGAATTATTTGTAATAAAATGCCAAGGACATGTTGTCGGAAGTAGCCATACAATTTTGAGCAGATCTAACAAGTGAGAACATTTGAAACATCTGTGTCTATATATCATATTGAAAGGAATAAGAAGACTGGCAGGAAATGCCACATACAAAGTACACAGCAACCCCAAAATCACAATGAGACATTAAGCCAGGAGTTATATTGGGGCGGAACCGGGTGTGGCATGTATTCTTGATTATTTTTTGTATGTCAGGTACCTTAATATTATCGTTGTTTTCTGGTGATTCAATTTCATTTTACTGAAATGTCATAATTAGAATATGTTATCGATCATTTCGAACAGATATTAGGCTTTCCAAACGTGTAGAGGTGTCAACAACAAATAAGAGCTTAAATTCGCCGGACATTTTTCTTTTCTCTTATGGCTAAATGGTGCTCTGTGTCCTTTGATACGATATTTTGGAACTGAAACTATCCTGTTTTTGACATATAAAAAGAACGAGTGAGCTGTGACATAAACTAGACATTCTGACAAATCGGAGTGGATATTTCTAATTAATCGTTTTGATTATGATTGTTTGTCACTACAGCAAACGAATGTGTTTTATGTCAAGAAACGTCACTATAGTTTATGCCTAGAGTTCGTCAGATACAGCGAAACAGGAACTACTGTCCTCGGCAAGATTGATATTCCCTCTTAAATATGTCTTTTTCTTTTAAATTTGCGCTCCTTTTAAATTAAATGGTAATTCGTCTATTAAAACATTGTTGGAGACATAAGATTGGAGCCTTAAGGATGGTAACGATGAAAGTGAAAACCGTGGAGCAAGCAAGAATGGCAACTTTCACAAATCAAAACTTCCCTAACCCGATGTAGGTAAAAGACAAGGGGTGAATACAAAAAAGCCAAACAGGTCAGAGGGCACAGAGAGGGAGGGACACAAACATATTAAACAGTTCAGGGGACACACATAGGAATGGATACAAAAATGCCAAACAGGTCAGGGGGCACACATAGGGAGGGACACAAACATATTAAACAGGTCAGGGGGCACACAAAGGGAGGGACACAAAAATGCTAAACAGGTCAGGGGCACTCTTAGGGAGGGACAAAAAATGCTAAACAGGTCAGGGGCACACAAAGGGAGGGACACAAACTGCTAAACAGGTCAGGGGGCACACATAGGGAGGGACACAAAAATGCTAAACAGGTCAGGGGGCAAACATAGGGAGGGACACAAAAAATGGTAAACAGATCGGGGTACACACAGGGAGGTACACAAAATGAAACAGGTCAGGGGCAAACATAGGGAGGGACACAAAAAATGGTAAACAGATCGGGGTACACACAGGGAGGTACACAAAATGAAACAGGTCAGGGGGCAAACATCGGGAGGGACACAAACAATGCTAAACAGATCGGGGCACACACAGGGAGGTACACACAATGAAACAAGTCAAAGGATACACACAGGGATGGAACAAAATGCTAAACAGATCAAGGGGCACACAAAGCGAGGGACACACAAATGCTAAACAGATCGGGACACACACGGGGAGGGACACAAAGTGAAACAGGTCAGGGGATACACACAGGGAGGGAACAAAATACTTAACAGGTCAGGGGCCACACACGTGGAGAAACACAAACATCTTAAAAAGACGGGTATACATAGGGAGGGAACAAATTGCTAAACATACCAGGGGGCACACAGAGGAATGGACACAACATACTCAGCAGACTAGGGGTACACAAAGAGAGTGGTACAATAAAACTAAACTGACCAGGGGTATGCACACACAGGAAATGACACAATTATACAAAATAGACCAGGGGTACAGACAGACAGGGACACACTCATACTTAACAATAATACTAAACTAACCTGGGGTACACACAGGAAGGGACACAATAATACTAAACTGACCAGGGGGGGGGGGCTCACACAGGAAGGGACACATTAATACTTAACTGACCAGGGGGTACACACATGAATGGGCACAATAATACTAAATTGACCAGGGGTACAGACAGAAATAGGCACAATAATAATAAACAAACCAGGGGTACGCACAGGAAGGGACACGATAATATTAAATTGACCAGGGATACACACAGGAAGGGACACAGTAACACAAAACTGACCAGGGGTACACAAATGAAGGAGCACAATGATACTAAATTGACCAGGGGTACAGACGGGGAAGGACACAATAATACAAAATTGACCAAGGGTACATCCTGGAAGGGACACACTACTAAATTGACTAGGGGTACACACAGGAAGGGACACAATACAACTAAACAGACTAAGGGTACACACAGGAAGGGACACAATACTACTTAACAAACCAGGAGGTAAACACGGGAAGGAGCACACTAATACTCTACTGACCAGGGGTACACAAAGGAAGGGGAACAATAATACTTAATTGACCTGGGGTACACACCGGGAGGGACACAATAATACTAAGCTTACCAGGGTTAACCACAGGGAGGGGCATAATAAAACTAAACTGAGCAGGGGTAGGTACACACAGGAAGGGGCACAATAATACTAAATTGACCAGGGGAACACACATGAAGGTGCACAATAATACTAAATTGACCAGGGGAACACACATGAAGGTTCACAATAATACTAAATTGACCAGGGGAACACACATGAAGGTGCACAATAATACTAAAATGACCAGGGGAACACACATGAAGGTGCACAATAATACTAAATTGACCAGGGGAACACACATGAAGGGGCACAATAATACTAAATTGACCAGGGGAACACACATGAAGGTGCACAGTAATACTAAATTGACCAGGGGAACACACATGAAGGTGCACAATAATACTAAATTGACCAGGGGAACACACATGAAGGGGCACAATAAAACTAAATTGACCAGGGGAACACACATGAAAAGACGCCATAATACTAAACAGATCAGGGGAACACACATGAAGGTGCACAATAATACTAAATTGACCAGGGGAACACACATGAAGGTGCACAATAATACTAAATTGACCAGGGGAACACACATGAAGGTGCACAATAATACTAAATTGACCAGGGGAACACACATGAAGGTGCACAATAATACTAAATTGACCAGGGGAACACACATGAAGATGCACAATAATACTAAATTGACCAGGGGAACACACATGAAGGGACACAATAATACTAAATTGACCAGGGGAACACACATGAAGGGACACAATAATACTAAACAGATCAGTGGAACACACAGGAAGGGGCACAATAATACTAAACATACAAGGGGTACACACAGGAAGGGACACAATTCTACTAAATTGACCAGGGGTACACACAGGAAGGGGCACAAGAATACTAAATTGACCAGGGGTACACACAGGGAGGGACACAATAATACTGAATTGACCACGGGTACACACAGGGGGGGGCACAATAATACTAAATTGACCAGGGGTACAGACAGGAAGGGATACAATCATACTATATTGACCACGGGTACACACAAGAAGGGGACACAATAATACTAAACTGACCAGTGGTACACACAGGAAGAGGCACAATGATACTAAAATGACCAGGGGTACAGACTGGGAGGGATACAATAATACTATATTGACCAAGGGTACATACTGGAAGAGACACACTGATACTTAATTGACTAGGGGTACACACAGGAAGGTGCACAATAATACAAAACTGACCAGGGGTACACACAGGAAGGGACACACTAATATTAAAATGACCAGGGGTACACACAGGAAGGGACACACTAATACTAAACTGACCAGGGGTACACACAGGAAGGGACACTAATACTAAACTGACCAGGGGTACACACAGGTAGGGACACTCTAATACTAAACTGACCAGTGGTACACACAGGAAGGGACATTCTAATACTAAACTGACTAGTGGTACACACAGGAAGGGACACTCTAATACTAAACTGACTAGTGGTACACACAGGAAGGGACACTCTAATACTAACCTGACCAAGGGTACACACAGGTAGGGACACTCTAATACTAAACTGACCAGTGGTACACACAGGAAGGGACACTCTAATACTAAACTGACCAGGGGTACACACAGGAAGGGACACTCTAATACTAAACTGACCAGTGGTACACACAGGAAGGGACACTCTAAAACTAAACTGACTAGGGGTACACACAGGAAGGGACGCAATAATACTAAACAGACTAGGGGTACACACAGGAAGGGACAAAATAATACCTAACAGACCAGGGGTACACAGATGAAGGGACACAATAGTACTAAACAGACTAGGGGGCATACACAGGAAGGGACACAATAATACTAATCAGACTAGGGGGCATACACAGGAAGGGACACAATAGTACTAAACAGACTAGGGGGCATACACTGGAAGGGACACAATAATACTAATCAGACTAGGGGGCATACACAGGAAGGGACACAATAATACTAATCAGACTAGGGGGGCATACACAGGAAGGGACACAATAATACTAAACAGACTAGGGGGGCATACACAGGAAGGGACACAATAGTACTAAACAGACTAGGGGGCATACACAGGAAGGGACACAATAAAACTAAACAGACTAGGGGGGCATACACAGGAAGGGACACAATAATACTAATCAGACTAGGGGGGCATACACAGGAAGGGACACAATAATACTAAACAGACTAGGGGGCATACACAGGAAGGGACACAATGATACTAATCAGACTAGGGGGGCATACACAGGAAGGGACACAATAATACTAATCAGACTAGGGGGGCATACACAGGAAGGGACACAATAATACTAAACAGACTAGGGGGGCATACACAGGAAGGGACACAATAAAACTAAACAGACTAGGGGGGCATACACAGGAAGGGACACAATAATACTAATCAGACTAGGGGGGCATACACAGGAAGGGACACAATAATACTAAACAGACTAGGGGGCATACACAGGAAGGGACACAATGATACTAATCAGACTAGGGGGGCATACACAGGAAGGGACACAATAATACTAAACAGACTAGGGGGGCATACACAGGAAGGGACACAATAATACTAAACAGACTAGGGGGGCATACACAGGAAGGGACACAATAATACTAATCAGACTAGGGTGGCATACACAGGAAGGGACACAATAATACTAATCAGACTAGGGGGGCATACAGAGGAAGGGACACAATAATACTAAACAGACTAGGGGGGCATACAGAGGAAGGGACACAATAATACTAAACAGACTAGGGGGGCATACACAGGAAGGGACACAATAATACTAAACAGACTAGGGGGGCATACACAGGAAGGGACACAATAGTACTAAACAGACTAGGGGGCATACACAGGAAGGGACACAATAAAACTAAACAGACTAGGGGGGCATACACAGGAAGGGACACAATAATACTAATCAGACTAGGGGGGCATACACAGGAAGGGACACAATAATACTAAACAGACTAGGGGGCATACACAGGAAGGGACACAATGATACTAATCAGACTAGGGGGGCATACACAGGAAGGGACACAATAATACTAATCAGACTAGGGGGGCATACACAGGAAGGGACACAATAATACTAATCAGACTAGGGGGGCATACACAGGAAGGGACACAATAATACTAATCAGACTAGGGGGGCATACACAGGAAGGGACACAATAATACTAATCAGACTAGGGGGGCATACACAGGAAGGGACACAATAATACTAATCAGACTAGGGGGGCATACACAGGAAGGGACACAATAATACTAATCAGACTAGGGGGGCATACACAGGAAGGGACACAATAATACTAATCAGACTAGGGGGGCATACACAGGAAGGGACACAATAATACTAATCACACTAGGGGGCATACACAGGAAGGGACATAATAATACTAAACAGACTAGGGGAATAATACAGAAAGAGGACGAAAACAAAATACCAAAATGATGTGGACACGGCAAGCAAACAACAGTGTCATCAGCGCACTTCAAACATGAAAATGGATCGACTCATGACTGTACAAAGCAACAAGATAATTAAAATGTATCTGTCCCTGATCTAACGTTAACTTTTTGAAAGTTGCTTCATCAAGTGTTATCCTGAAGTACACATGTATTTTATATAAACTATTGGAATGTTTAACTAAATTAAAAACGAACAAACTTGTTTTATCATGTTACGCACGGACAAAAAAAACATTCGGTCCATGAAAACTGATTTAAATAAGTTCACTGATATATCAGCGCATAAAGGTCGTGCTTTCCTCCTTCTAAACAACTAGTTGTGTAACATTTGGAATAAATAGTAAAAGTAACGTATTTATATTGGGAACTATGCTATTACTGTAACTTCGTTATATATCAAATGAATATATAAGATATAAATCTCACATCGTGAATTGAATTTTCAATAAAGTAATTTCACGACGTGAGAATTAAGAAAGACATTGGAGAATTGAGACGCGAATTATCGTCAATAAATCTCTCGATGATTGATTTATCTCTTATATATGATATAGTGGTATGCTAATATTAAAGGCGTATCCAACAATAAGGCCATATTTTTTCTTGCGGAGATATTTTCTTACAACTTGGTGTACTAAATGAGTGTCACTGTCTGAATGAAAATATTTCAGCCAATATTATTGCCATTGGCCAACTCATTAAAAAGACTATAATAGTTATCATGTCTTCAAAATCAAAACGCCTCCAAATACACATGGCATAATATATCTACTTCGCTATGTCGGAAAGAAAACCCACAAATCTGTGAAAACTACATCGTGCTTACATTACTATTTGTGTTAAATATTTGTCTGCCTTTTTGTAACTGTACCACCATATTTCATTTTTAAATTGTCTCTATGCCTCTGTTGACTATTTCTCTGTCACAGATTATATGTTGCAAAAAAACTTTGTAAAATGTTTAATGCCTAAATAAAAGGAATTGTATTGTAAATACAGTATAATACTCATTTGACAAGGCGATTATCATCGTGTTGTAGCTTCGGAGAAAACGAGATTTAATGCGGCACGACAAGGATTCCGTAGTTGAGTGACTATAAACATAGAGTATTTCAACACATTTATAATTATACAGGTCCAACCATTTTCATAACAAACGGTGCGCTAGACTTACCTGTGCATTGTCCCCTGTTGACAGGTACACCAACACGAGTCATGACACTCAGAAGGTGTGAAAACGCTTCACATAGTGCGATTTAGACTGACTATCAAGTGGGTGCAAAACAGGGCAATGCGCTATTATTCGGGCGTTGGTAAGTACACACCCAACACAGCCCTATATCGCGAGATGGCGTGGCATCCGCCGCATATTAAACAAATGAAGTATGTTTGTCAACAATGGTATAGCTTCAATTAAATGGATCATTCAATAATTAATTATAAGATTTTTACATATTGTTTATCTAAAAGTGGCAGTAGGTGTATAAACTGGCAATTTGATTTTATCCAAAATATGAATAAACTAGGTTTAGAGCAAACAACTGGATTATGTGAAAGTGATACCGAAATAAGTGGCAGAGGTGGTAACAAGTTAAGAACATATAGATAGTTTAAACAAAATTTTGAATTGGAAAGGTATTTGTTCTCCCTTTAACTTCATGCCACCGAAACAAAAAAACACAACCAAAAAGGAAAATAAGAAGAAAAAGCGTAAAAACATTTCGCCATTGTTTGAGGAAACCAATACACAAAGCACGAGCTACACGAGTGACCAAAACACGAGCAAGGAAACCGGTTCGAAAACACCTGTGTTCGTAAATTGTGACACAGATGTGGATAATCAAACCAAACGGCAACGAAACCAGGCAGTGCAATTTAACTACGATACGCCTACAATAAACCGAGTTATGACATCGCAAGTGAACTATCCACAGTCATTTAATGGCCAATTTATGCAGTCACCGCCATGTCAGTTCACCCCACAATTCATGACTATCCCGCATCCGAATAATGCATCCGTCAGCCAGTTTCCTGATCAACCACCACCTTGGGCTTTAAGTATTATGGAGGACATTAAAACGATAAAAACAAGCGTTGGAAAAATCGACAATATTGAAAAAATAGTCAACTCCATGTGCGCGAAGCTCGGTGACCTCGAAATCAAGGTCAATAGTATTGAAACTCGTGTTTCTGAGGTTGAAGGTGCCACCTCCTTTCATCAGTGAAAAATACGACGAACACTCACTTGAACTTACTACAACACAACAGCCAGTGAAACATCTTCAGGAATCGTGTGAAACAATAAATGATGAACTGAAAAACAAATTACTTGATATGGAATTTCGAAGTATGAGAGATAATTTGATTTTCTACGGTATTCGTGAACAGACTGCTCCACGGGTAGATTCGACTAGTGCAGAAACTCCCATACTCAAAACATGTGAGGATCTCGTCAAGAGTGTTATTTCTGACACGCTAAATATCGCTACCACAGATATCTCCTTTGATCGAGCTCATCGTCTAGGCAATAAAGTCACCCTAAACAAGCATCGACCAATTATAGTGAAGTTTCACTACCACCGCCAACGTGAACAGGTTCGACAAGCCTCTTTTGACCTTAAGGCTGAACTTAAGGAATCCGGCTACGGGATCGGCGTACAGATACCAAAAGAGTGGCGTGACGCCAGGCGCAAATTGAACAACATATACCTCAGCGAGAAGGAGGCGGGCAAAACCGTCCGATTCGTAGGCGACAAACTTTATGTCAACGGTGCAGTGTACACCAAAACCCTAGAGGTGTCGAGAGGAGCAAATAAACATAATCTCATGGAACATTAATGGCCTAGCCAGGAAAATTTCCGATCCAGATTTTATTGACTTAATTAATAACCATGATGTTATCATTCTTATCGAAACTTGGGTGTCATCAAAAACAAGCCTTAATTTAAACATAAATAGCTATAGTGTTAAACATTTATTTGGAAATAAGTCACAGAACACAAAGAAAGGACGATATTCTGGTGGAATTTCAATTTATTATAAATCCAGTCTCATTGATAAAATTATTATTGTAAAAGAACATCAATGTGGAATTGTTTGGTTTAAAATTTGTAAAACTGTTTTTCATTTTAATGAAGATGTGTATATTTGTTGTACGTACATTCCTCCACGCGATTCAAATATTTTAAATCAGTCTAATATTGATATATTTGATCAATTAGAAATTGATATAGGACATTATGAAGTACTCGGAAAAGTACTTGTGACTGGAGATCTCAATTGTAGAACATCAAATGAACCTGATTTTATTGTATTTGACAGATTTTTAGATAATAACTTGACATTAAACGCAAATGAAAATAATATACCTAGGGTAAACAAAGACCACGTGCTCGACGCACATGGCACACGGTTGATCGACTTATGCAAAACCACAAATTTATTAATAGTCAATGGCCGCATAGTGATAAATCCGTCGGAGATTATACATTTATGAACCGTAACGGGATGAGTGTAGTTGACTATTTATTACTGAACCACATTGATTTTAACCACATTACGTCTTTTGAAATTATGTTACCAAATGATTTATCTGACCATCGTGCAATACATTTTTGTATTGAACGACTACGCCCACTTGAAAGTACACGTGACCAAAATACCACCCCTGAAATATTTTTAGCGTGGGATGATGCGCAAACTACGACTTTTCGTTCACTTTTACTGAATGACGTGGCACGCTTAAATCAACTGACTACTAATTTAAATAATAATACGATAGATGAGTCGATCAATTGCTTTACACATTTTATGCAAGATAACGGCCTTCAAGGTTTTTGGTAAACTTAAGAAAGATAACTCATTGTCCAAAGAAAAAATGGTTCAATAAAGAATGCTATGATGCGCGTAAAATATCTAATCAAGCGAGAAACATTTTTTTAAGAAATAGAAACACAGATAATAAAGACGATTTCCTAAATAAAAAGCGTACTTACGCGAATTTGAAGCGCAAATATAAACGCATATTCCTGAAAACTGAAGGAAAACGGGTTTCATTATTAGCGAAGTCTAACCCAAAATTATTTTGGAAAAATATTAAGACACAATATAAAAAAACGCAAAATGAAAATAATAACTTGAACTTAAATGACATATATTCGCAGTTTAATGATTTATACGGAACAGTACCTACATATAATAATGACCAAAGTAACGATGCGACATATGAAAACTATATCTATGACAATGATTTAGATATTGCATTTACTACTTCGGAAATAAAACATGCTGTCTTTTCACAGAATAACTCAAAAAGTCCTGGCACAAATAATTTAATAGCGGAAGTGTTTAAGAATTCTTTTGATATAATTTCACCATTTTTAACTAGATTTTACAATAAAATATTTAATGATGGTGTATTCCCGAAATGCTGGGAAGAGGGTATTATTATACCTATATTTAAAGGCGGGTCTCACGAAGCAAAACACTATCGAGGAATAACACTCAACAATATTCTATCAAAAATATACTCCAAGTTGTTAGTAAATAGACTTACTACATGGGCGGATAAACATGATAAATTTATCGATAATCAGTTTGGTTTTCAAAAAAATAAATAAACCACAGATTGTATCTTTGTACTTTATGCTATAATTGCGAAAACTTTATCAACCAAAAAAAAAATTATACGTAGCATTCTTAGACTGGGAAAAAATGTTTGACAGAATTGACAGAATGCTTTTAATGAGAAAATTACTGAAGGAGAATATAAGTACTAAATTCATAAATGCACTACAATCTATGTATTCTACCGTTACGTCATCTGTTCGATATAATCATATGAAATCTAATCCGATCAACTCTAAAATCGGTGTAAAACAGGGCGATCCTGCCAGTAGCATTTTGTGTTTTTTTTCCTTAACGACATATTAAATAATATAAATAAATATATAAATGGTATTGTAAGCATTGATGATATACAATTATTCCTTTTATTATTTGCTGACGACGCTGCTGTATTTGCATACGATCCAGTATCGTTACAATCTATCCTAAATGATATAGAACAATACTGTCATACATGGAACTTAAGATTGAATGTCGCAAAAACTAAAATAATGATTTTTGAAAAAGGAAGACATACGTCATATGAATTTTTCATCTATAATACACGAATTGACATTGTTGAATCATTTAAATATTTAGGAATACATCTTTTTAAAAATGGATGTTGGAACCGCACTCAAAAACGAATCGCCCAACATGCCTCATTCTCATTACATAATTTATTTATACAAATGTAGTATACAATCAATTAGATAGTCCAATATCTCAGAGGATCAATCTATTCGACTCTATTGTTTTGCCAACATTAAACTATTCTGCTGAAGTCTGGGGTCATCATACGAGCCCAAATATTGAAGCAATTTTCTCCAAATTTTGTAGAAGGAAATTATGTGTTAAACGATCAACAACTTTAAACGCTCTGTATGGAGAGTTAGGTCGTATACTATTATTTTTAAAAACACGTTCAATGCAGAACAATATGTTAATTTGAATTTACTCAAGTATGAAAGATCTTTACTTGCACAATTTAGGTGCGGCATTCTACCACTAAGATTAGAAACTGGACGCTATATAGGAGAAGCCCCAAATCAAAGACTATGTAAACATTGTAATATGCAAATGATCGAAGATGAAATCCATTTTTTAATTGTTTGCCCATTCTATAATTATATAAGAAATGAAATATTTATTGACATCTTTTCAGAAAACTACTACGAATTGTCTACAGAAATTAAACTCAGAACATTGATCAACGATTACCCGAGAAAAGTTGCAAAGTATTTGGTTAAAGCTTATCTTAAACGTAAAAATTCGTCTTATATTTAAAAACAAATAAAACAAAATAAAAATTAATATATACCGTCAGAAACAATACTTCTGTTCATAAGAAACGTCCCAATTACAAAACTATGAAATACGAGTGCAAATATTTGTCAAATTATTATTATACTTGTAACATTTCGTATATAGAATTATCGTTTTTGTCAGAGGAATGTTAATTTTACTGTATTTAATATGTTATTCATTTATTTAATTTCATGTCATATCAAACTGTATACTCTATGTTAAACAGTGACTTATAGGTCCATTGGGCCGGGTGTATTTGTTGTATGTTATATATTTATTGTCTTGTAACTTCATACACATGTCACTTTAATAAACAATTTACTTACTTATACCCTTGTATGTACACAGAAAATTAAATTTGATAAATATTGGATAAAAATATTAACACTTAACGAACAAAGTATACTTTTTAAAACTTATAAAATGCTTATGAAATAATGCTGATGATGGCCTATCATACAATGGGAGTAATTGGGCATATAATACAAAGAACATTTTAGAACAAATAAGATTGTCAAATATGTGGAACAACCAATTTAACATGCTTATTAATTACAACACTGTTGAACAACGAATATTAGACATTTTTCACCAAAGCTGGTATTCTTCAATTAATAATTCAACTCGCCTAGAAACATACAGTTTATTCAAACACTCATTTAATTTAGAAAGATATCTCGACGTAATCAAATAATCTAAATTTAGAATTGCTCTCGCAAGATTTCGAACATCATCTCATGACTTAGCTGTAGAACGTGGCCGATATTTAAATATTCATAGAAACGACAGAATTTGTAAAAACTGTAATACAGAAATAATAGAAAACGAATATCATTTTCTATTAATTTGCACAAAATTCTCTGATTTAAGATCAAAATATATAAAAAAATACTACTACACATGGCCCACGAAACAGAAATTGTCTAATCTTATGACAGCAACATCAAACATTATTGTCACCAATTTGGCCAAAAAATTTTCTACGCCAATCTAATTAGAAATTGAATAATTTTATGCTCATATTTTGATATATTTTGTATGTATACATGCACTGTAACATCATGTGCTCTTCAGAAAATCCGTAGTATGCCTTTTGTCAGAAATATTTTTGTATAATTGCTGTAAAACATGTTAATGTTTTGAATGCAATAAACTATTGAATTGAATTGAATTTGTCAATGTTTTTTCATGTTAGGCATAGAATAGCTGTGGCCAAATTCAGATGTGGGGTTGCATCAATAAGAATTGAAACTGGACGTTACGAAATTATTGCTGTTAATAATAGACTTTCTCAAATTTGTAATACAAATAGCATATAGACTGAATTACATGTACGTTTGCATTGTCCTGCTTATGATAGTATCATATATGAATTGTTTAATGCATGCTCTGAAAATAATATCACTTTTACAAATCTCACAGATGTTGAGAAACTTATATATATTCTCTCCAACAATGATATTGTTAAAATTTCAGCCAAAACCTGCTTTATGATTTTACAATTGAGGGAAAGTATTTTATATAGATAATTTGTTATAACATTTTATTACATTACTAACAACTTTTTACAAAACTGATAGTTAGTCATTCTTATGTTTTTATGTAAATGTTTCCTTTAAGTCACACGATTATTTAAAATTAAATATTTATGTTAATAGTTTGGCTACACGGTAGTCTTATAATATATCGTATACATTTTGTATAATTTTATGTAAGAGGTGTATGCTTGTATAGTCTCATATTCTTCTTATTTGAATGGCTTTGTGCAATGTTTTATGTTCTTTATAGTCTTTACTATATGTATATCTATGTTTTGTACATAGATGAGACTTTAATAATTAAATATGTATTGGGTCGGTGCAATAATGAATCGCGGGACTCGATTTCAGATTCGAATTAGCGCTATATTCAAATGGGCGCATTTCGAGTGATTGCACTAAATTTTCATTGAAATATTGATAAAAATGTCGGGACCGTACGATAACTAATAGATTCCTCCTATTTTCTTTCGACATATTTTTCGAAGTTTCGATTATGTTTTACATTGCCTGAACTTTTATAAAGCGATATTGAGATGGCTTTTCAATTTAATCCTATAGGTGTTAAGTCTCTGCAAGATTATTTGAATTAAAGTCTTTTCATTTGATAAAAACGTTCTAATAGCAGAGAACGCGTTATACCTGCAAGGAGGCTGTAGTGTGCAATTACGCGTCATACTACAGGCGGGCCTCCACGGAGCAATTAAACATTACATCTCTAGGCGGGTCTGTACTGCTCTACTTTCTTGCAATATTTTCTTTTCTTCCCTGATGAAAATGGCACTGCTTAACAAACAGGCAATAACCTATCTGTATTCTCACCAAACACTCGACCCATTTAGCTCTACATATCTACCTAGTGCTAAGAAAACAGGAATGAAGTGTAATTTCGATCAAGACAATTTCTGACTTTACATAGATAACACAGTAACACATGCAATAAGCAAGATACTAATCCACTGCTCACATAAACACAATTGTTTAGATCTTATCGTAAAAGGCAAGACTCGTTAGAGGAAAATACAGTACAACGTTTATGGGTGAACCAGATGCAAGCTGGCGCACTCTGTCTTTGTGTACGAAAATGTCAAATACATTCCTCTTAAATATGTCTACGAGTATTAATAAGAAAATCGCTTTGCTCCATGGCATAATGAAAGTCGACAGTTCAAGAGGAAAGGTCGAATACTTCAAAAAGACAGACTTGTCTCTTAAATTATCATCACTTTCAAATACAATTATTTCGCAGAGCGTGAGATGCTGATGATTTTATTTAGACTTATTATATGCAGTACTCACACGAGTTTCGAATACTTTTATCCGCGATTTTGAACACTAATATATAGTTAACAACGCGAAGACTCCAGCTCATGTTCATTCTTATTAGTGGCGAAACCTCTGTATAGATAGTTCCCACATCTACAATATTTACCTCATCAGCTATTTTGATACGCAAAACTGATAAGCACTTACAGGATTTATTTCGAAGTATGTGATAATTTAGAAAATACCAGGACAATTAGCAAGTGACAAGACGGCAACCTTTTATTCAACTTACTGATCCAACTGCCCACATAAGCATGATTAATAAGTTATTTTTTATATCTGATTAGATAATCATCGTTTACATTATATTCCATATAAACTTTAAGGAAATTTGCCTATTAATATGGCCGACCATTCAGAACAATACCTAATTTTTTGAACAAGATAATACAACATTATCTCACCACGAAGTACGGCACAGTAAAAGTAATTATACGTCGACGCAATGATTTCATTAGATCAAGGATATAAGTTATGATAAGAAAAAACATTTATAATAGTGACCTGTGTATATATACATCAAGATGAATTAGAACTTTACACACCTGGCCCAATACGCCAGTAAGTCAGTAAAATTGCAAACATATAGCCTACATATACAAATAATTTACAAACTAATATTTTTGTGGCACGGGTTCTGAATATGATAACATATCAAGTTGCCATCCAATTATTAAACGACAGCCGGAAGCCGATGACTATTTGTATTCCTTTTTATTTTGCTCATTGGACTCGGAAATGAAAACATCCTTTCGATTGTGTGTATCTCTTTTCCGAATAATACATTCCATTTGCATTTTTCCGTTTTGCGCATGCGTTAATTTTGTGAAACTACGATATTTCACCAAGCGGTTATTATCGTCGATACGATTCACTCATAACAAGAAATATCTTGAAAAAAGATGATCGGCGCAATTTGAAGGTTGTGATTTGTTGTGCAACATAAAAAAATGTCGAGATGTTACTCCAGATACAAAATATATTTCGGTAAATTCACCTTAATTCAGTGGATTTCGGTAAGATAACATACCCTTTATCGAAAGGTTAACCTATCCGCGTCAGATTTCAAACGTTGTTCGGTTGAAGAGAAATTGCCTTGGTGGTTAACGTAAGATTTGATTAGTTTACACAACACTGATATGCAAATAGCAAAACAAAGTTAGTACGGCTGTCATTCATAAACATTTGCCGCTAGCGGAAATTACGAAATCGCTATTTATAGACCTAAGGAAACACCTTGTACCTGGATGCGGTCGGCAGCTGAGTCGTAACAATATTTCGGAATGGATTCTGGCTATTAATTTACCGCAAGAATACTGTAATATATTCTACACACCCATGTTATATTATATTTGTAGTTAGTGTTAATCTCTATGGTATGTTTTATTAAACAATACATTCCGCCCGTGATTCCGTAGAGTTAGGTATAGTTCAAGGTCGCGCCAGAAGTAAACATGTATGTCGAGCACACATGTGATGCAATTCGCACTAATAAATTGACAACCATACAGGATTTCGTAAAAACATGGAAAACGTGCATTTAAGAGGGTATTGTTCGCTCGTCTCGAAGCATATGGTGTTCTGTGAAACCGAAGGAAATGGTAGCGAATAAGCGATGTCTATAACTAGAGCCAGATTCTTCAAACTAAGATTAGATTAAATGCTAGCTTAATTACGTAATGTTCGATTGTTGTCTTGTGTATACGGCCAACGATAAACGTAATGTGCTGACACTAGCATTAGAAAACAACCTACATTTTCAGCCAATGAAATGACAGAACGGCTCCCGTTAAGTACTGCGCTTATTCATTAAGAATTTCGACTTTTACATATTACATAGCTTCGACATATGAGGGAGGGATTTATTTTAGGAGTAGGAATCCGTTAAAATCATTTGTTATGTGAGTCAGTTTGTTAGAAGCTGTTCATAATGCAGTAGTTTTCCACCGATGTAGGCAAACCCTGAATAACATGTTCATTACATGCTGGTAATATTTTTGTAAACAGACATTTTATGCTAATGATGGGGCACCTCTATGATGTCGTGGAGCATTCCTAAAATATCTTATAATTGAGGTTATTTTGTGTAGTATTGTTCGAAACAGAGGCATAGAAAGACGTTGGTCTGCTTGTTATATTTCCAATTTAACACCATCAGAAATACTGAGAGACAGTTGCTGTAGCATAAAGGAAGAGAATCATTTTCTTATGTTGAATGTAGTTTCATCTTAATATGTGTATTGTTTTTTTTATTAAAGGCTGTTCATGAAATGTTTCCAAAGAAAAAGATAATTTGTTCTTTGTTGTTATTTAAATCAATATGTGCATTTCTTACACAAAATAGTGCATGTTCTAAATTCAGTTTGAGTTAATTACGTCACTTTTGTTTATTTTTTCTACATATTACCTACACATATTTCACAATAATTATTTTGCTAAACATTTCCCGACGACTTTGATGCCTTGCATCAACTTTCTCTTGTTGTGCTTTAGCAACATTTTGTAACTTAATAAACGACTTCGCGGAAGTAAAATTGCAACATTTTCAACACAAAACGCTGATAAAACAGTCTGTGCATACTTATACGAAGTTTTGACGGTAATTAGCTGCAACATTTGATAGCATTGTCGCAAATGAAAGATTTATGATTTTCTTTCAAATATTATGTCATAATATGATACTTTTGTCAAGGATTAATGAAATATGAATTTTATAAATTAAGTTCTCCATTTTATTCACAGATGGTGTTGTTAGATTGACACGCGAACTGGTGCCCTGCACTTTCATGACAAACCCATGTCAATTTAGGCAAGAAAATGCACACAAGCGTTAAAACTATACCAGATGTTTAATTTACTTTTCTGTCAAAATACAATTGCAACTTTTCTCCGGCAAGCGCGCGGAATAGCACGAACAATTCAGTACACCTGTTTTGAAATGCATTGGACCTGGTTATCTACTAATGCTTAGGCGGAAAATAAAACAGCACTTTATCTTAAGTCATAATCCGATTGATTGTTCTTTCCCTGAGGTATGTGTGTGGAGAGGCATTGTCTCATGTACGTGGCGTTCCCTGTGGCAACTTATTATCTCTCTTTTGTTGTCTGAAACATTGTGAATAGTTCAGTGTTGCTTCATTGCACTCCACCTATTGTTGTATAAAACATACATACCCACGATTATCACCGTCATTGGTTCTTCAATAAATAATTCATGAACAAGATTTTGTTAGCATCAAATGGACACTATCAACAATTAATGTAATTGCATTGTCTGAATATTGTACTGTCATAAAACATAGGACACTTGAGGAGGCTCAATGGTAAATACGTAAGGGAACAGAGGCGCTATAAATGGCCTGGCCGACTATAAGGAATAACTAGGAGAATCAAAGAGGACAAACTAGGGGAAAGGGAAATAAAACATAAAAACACAAACACAAATAATAACCATACAGCTAATTACAGCCTTGGAACTGTCAGTAAACATTCTGGGGATTTAAATCGATTTAACGGCTAGCCAACCTCACACTTAATCGCTATATGATAATTGATTTCAATCATATACACATAAATTGACTAAGTAGGCAGTAACTTATCATTAAAAGCAATTAACCATTATGTACATAACAACAGACACGCTGTGTATAATCCAGCACGAAGGAACAAGCAGTCTTATATTAATATGTTTTCCCAGTAACTTATTAATATCAGAATGTGAAATAACCATAGAACCGGAAAACGTAGTTAATAATTAAACAAATCTTAAATACAAGTGATAGGGAAATGGAATCTAAAATGAAGACAAATAGAAATAAAAATATATCAATTAAGAAAACTACGACTGTACCGAATGAGTATCAGATGTGTTATAAAACAGCATTATAGAGACTCTCACATTTTAGGCAGTAATTGGGATATGTTACGGACATTGTTTTATCCTCCAGTTAGGCATATAATACATGGTTATTAAATTCAAAAATTCGCATCTCAACATATTTACAAAAAGCCTCCATGAAGTAGGAGTAGAAGAACTAGAAGCACACCAAGTAAGTTAACAACAGTTTCCTGACTGTTGTTTGCTCTTCTTATTTTACGACATGATATCGTCTTCTATCGACAATATGTCTTAGATGTAAAAAGGCGGACTGCAGGTATTACATTTCAGCGACTGAATTCAGATTCTCGTACTTTGATTAGCTACATTGTTAAGGTATCACATACTCGACACAAACTTCTTACAAATAAACAAAATAATTCGATTTTTCCGAAGATTTAACGCTTAATTACTAAACAACAACAATAAATGTTCAGCCGTTTGTTTTAATTTATCGTTTTTATCATAACATTCTTTTGTAAATGCAACACATTTGATAGAACATTAATCAAACTGATATATTACACCTTCACATTATTCCTAGAGGGTTACATATTACAATGACGATGTTCCAGCAAAACATATTGATTGCAACTCTTACACGTGGATTATTCACACCGAGGGCTATAGTTTGTTTTCCAGGGGCAATATTCAATTACATTTTGTACTTGCAAAACACGACAGGGTTATTATTGATGCGAGTACCGTACGAAAATATGATATTTTACATCCGTCCTGCTTTTATTATACTTCAACGTTACAAATTGTGTAATGAATACAATCGACATACCTTTTAAACGTAGCATGTGGAATACAGGCCAGAATGTCGACATGCAGTAGTGTGCCGGTATAGTGCCACTGACTCAGTAATTGGCTTCCTACTTGATTGATCCTAATGGGTTACTAACTTTTAAAAAAATTAAAGTTCGCATATTTGCAGACGCAAAACAACTGAACGATGATCGATGTTGCATTAAGTCAACGGCAAGTTGCAACAAGTTCCCAGGAACTAACGCGCGACAAATACGGAACACAACCCATTCCCACGTCCGACAACCACTGTAGGATACAAACACATCCTTGAAATTTCTCTTTTAATTACCCTTGAGACTTTTAAATAGAAAACAATATAAATTATCAATATTCTCATTAGCAATTAAGCGTGTGGGAATGCCATCTGCTCGGGTTTAATAATCGTTTTAAAGTCGTTATTGATCACATAGAAGGTTAGTGACATTACTGTATTTAATACAGTCTCACCTTTGTACGTATACAAAAGGGCACATAGACAAAGAACATAAAATGTTCTTGTGTATAAATCTTTAAATGGACTGACACCTGGTTATATGAATGATATATTTCAGTTGTCTAAAAATGAAAGTTATTCTCATCGTTCGGTTTCTAGCAAAATTATCTTGCATCCTATTTGTAAATCTTACTATACAAAATTGGCTTTCAATACAAAGCCATGTCAGTATGGAACATCATTCCATCTAATATGAAAACCTATCAGTTCTGAGGAACACTTCCGCTAATTGTCAAAAACCTACCAGTTATGTCAAATATTATCTTAATCTTAATAATACTCGGGTCACTGCCCTCTGGTAGAGGACGGAATAAACTTCGGCTATGTAGAACATTTCAGTCGGAATATGCCAGTGAACACTTTTGTAAGTTAATTATGCATTTAAAACACCGATCTGCGTTTAGTAAATTTAGATTTGGTGTTGCCCCAATTCGCATAGAAACGGGTCGGCATGAATGTATAAAAGAAGATCAACGAAAATGCCCCTTTTGTGGTAATGTTGAAAATGAGTACCATGTAATATTAAACTGTCATGCATATACCGATTTAAGAGAGCCACTTTTCGAAAGGGCCATTTCGTATTTATCACATTTCAATGTAATGTCTGACAAAGAGAAGTTTTTTTCCAGCTGTGATTTAGTTTGTGCCAAAACCTGTTTTCTCATACTACAAGGAGACAATGTTTAACTTGTAAATAATAATTTTATTATGTGAATAATGCCATCGTTTATATGTGAGTCTCTACTAAATATAATATTTTATCTCTACTGAAATATGTTTGCTAATCCAATTTGCTATGGTCTGATCATAGTGAAGTTAGATTTCATACACCCATCTTTTAAGCTATGTGCATTTGTGACAGGTTTCCTATTTCCGTGTTTTATTATTGTCTTAATGTAACGTTTAAGTCAAGATTAGCAAATATATCTTCAGCTTTACTGTGTTGATGTGTGTATAAATTGATTGTTATATAGTCTCTTGTAACCATGGAAGAATGGAGTGGCAATGTACTTTTATTGTTATACTTTGTATTATATAATATATGATTGTACAATGATGAGACTTTAATAAATAAATAGATAAAATAAATAATGCTGTTGTATGTCACATTTTCTCTCTCTCTGTGTTTGATGCAACTGTCTTGTATTTGTTAATTAATGTATGTTGTAATGAAACTGTTCTATAGTGTTTTAATAAGCATTGTGTGCATGTTTTGTATTATCTGTACATTGTATATATGAATTATTTGTATGATTGTGCTGTTTATGATGTTTGATAGAGGGCCTTGAGTGAGATAAACCTTATAGGCTTATCGAACGTCCATCTTTAAATAAATAATAATTATTATTAAAAAAATTGCACAAAGCCATTCTACTATATTATATAAGTGCATGCATCAGTAAAATATCAGTGATAAGACCACCGTTTGGACCCTTGATAACTGGTCTTCTTATTGAGGTGGTCCGAATATTGAGGATGAATAAAGAGCAGTGAAAATGGACTTGAAAAGTGTGGTCTTATTCTTGAAGTGGTCAATAATTGAGGTTTTACTGTATAAAAGAATATTAAAAGGCTCTTATAATAGTGTATAATTATAGAATATTTTAAAATAAATGTATTGCCTTCGGTCATATCGAAAATAAACTGAATAACAACCATTACACAGGAGAAATAAAACAATAAACGTCTGACGAAAAAGGAAAACACAAATAAGACATTCTACGTCTTTGAATATCAAAGCATGTTTTGGCACTACAACGAATCAAATATGTATGGGTGAATACCATGATTAGTTTATTATTCTTGTCAAATTAACAGATGCACCACACACTTCTGTAGCTCTATTTAAAGAGAGAATAAGTTGCTACAGGGACGCGAACTTAAGAACGTATGTCGTCATACACATTACAGCTGATCAATACATGACATTCATCTTCGACATTATGGCAACATTTTTATACGATTTTCAGATTAGTTGGTGCAACACCGTATCTAAATTTGCAAAAAAGCAGGTCTATGGCTAAATGGCAAAATCACAGCACAATACTTTTCACCTGTAACAATGAATCCGTGTTCACATAAGGAATAGTTACGTAATTTATTCCCAACCCTTGCACTCAATTTGGAAACCTTTTGTACCGACTTTAACCAATAGTGATCATACGTTCCTCAACAGAATGTTCAAAGCTAAATTTCGGTATGTAAATAATTATCATTATGAAGATATTAAAACAAACCAAGTTCATACAGCTTATGTTTCACAATATCGTACCATTTTGTACATGTAGTATTTGCTAAAGAAGTTTGCCCAGAGTGTTTGTTATACGTTTGTAAAACCGAGATTCATTCATCGAACTAAATCTACTCCAAAAGTTGGAATTACAGTTCCATTGTCGTAATAGGAGATTTCTATGCCATCTCGCCAATGACGGTGAGTAAAATTTATATTTTCCTACGTTCAGAAATAACGCATAGCCTTATTCTGGGCAGCGTTACTACATGAAAATGTCATTTGACCCCAAATCGCTGCCATATATACAATAACAGGTCAGGGGTGGTATTCACAAAGCATCTTAGATTTTTTCGTAAGAAATTTCGTAAACTCTAAGAAATTTCTTAGCTAAGAGTAAAATATTTTTGACTCGTAAGTACTATTCAAGAAGCCTCGTAGGAAATATCTTAGATAAAATATTATCATAAGTTTGAGAAATATCTTACGTTACAATTTTGTCCCAAGAAATTTCTTAACGTTGTTGCTATGTAAAAGTGGAATTTCCCAACCTTAAAATAGTAACGGAAGTAAACACAGCAGTACATATATGACAATCTCTATCCAGAGTTGTCGTTCCTGCATGTTTTAATTATACACATTAAACAACAAGATACTTACAATTTGCATAGATATACCATACATTACATGGTCTTGAAGCAGTATTATACTTAATTTACTCAACATGTTGTATAATAATGATGTCATCAATATGTTATCAATAACAACATTGATAGCGATACTTCAATACTTGCGATAATTTGACATAAATGAGATTTCCGGAGTCTGTGTTTCACACACTCTCAATTTTTAATGTATCTATTTGTATAGCAGTGTAATTCTATTCAGATTGTGAGTAGAATGTCTATAATTAGTGTGCCATAGTCTCTTATAATTATTATAGAAGAGTCTTGCAGGAGTATGTATGCATTGTGTTACTGAAATATTGTGTTATATATGCAAGAATGAGACTTTAATAAAATATATATATAAACATACATTGAGGCAAGTACATGATGATCCATTTTAGAATGCACTTATCAATTACTTGGTTTTGTGTTGCTGTCAATTTATTGGCATTTGTACACTATAAATGTGTTGCCTCAGCAATATAACACAATAAAATGTATTGTTACTAGGGTGTACTAGGGAAGGTCCTTCAATTATAACTTAAATAACAATTACCCAAGCATTGTTTACAGGACACATGTTGTCTTAATAATTAATCAGACAGACAAAATTGTAATAATGTTCTACTAAAATGTTTGATATTCAGTTAATACTTATTAACTGTGCATAAATATACAGCAATTAAATAATGTTAATGTATCAAACCTATTTTTTTGACTCATGTGTACAGTTTCCATTAAAATGAATAATATTTGCATTATCCCTAGCTGAGTAAGTGTTCATGCAAAATGATTTGCAATATAATAATTACACCATTGCACAATTACATGAAATGGAATTAGAAATACATCATTTTCAGGATGGAATATGAAAACATTGTACCAAATAGAATATGTTAAACAGAAATGTTTAGCACTCTTGTAAATGAAGATTTGGGATAAAATTATGCAGCATCATATAAAGCAGTAGAGAGTGCACGATTCATTTCATGTATCTAAATAAATGTGTTTTCTGTACGTTTTAAACACCCAAAGTAATATGTTTGTTTGATAGTAGTCAGGCTAGTCATGACTATTTATTTAGTGTATACTAAACTGTAACTGAAGGGACATTTAATACACATATATACAGCTAATATGTGACTGAAGTGACTCACAAAGTTGTGATTTTAATCAGCATCCACAGTGACACTTCCATGGTAAATAAACAACCTTGCAACAAACATTTAAAGGATTATTTCAATACACACATTAACTTTACTGTTATTATATTCTTCAAGTGGTCAATATTTTGCTGATATTATAGCCTGGTACTTTGTACAATTATGTCCATATCAAATGCAAATGGGCATTTTTTATTATGATAACTATTCCTAGTTTTAAGTGATTACAGAACAAATATAATATTGTTCATTTGCAAGGAAATATGGAGTGCTTAAATAATAATACCATTTTAAGATATGATATACATGTTGTATAATTTTGGTATGGGTTATAAGAAGACTATAATACTCATGTGTGTGCAAAGATCTCCAGGACTAATAAAATCAAAAACAAATCAATTCAGGATCCACATTTTTTATTCAGGTTACAAACAACAATAAATCATGAACTAATGACATACAAGCTCTGCTTGCCATACAACTGAATTTTCATAGGCTTATGTTGTTTTTCCACAATAACTACCAAAATGTCATGTGTGTTATCAGCAACCAGATGATATGAGCTGATTAGAAAATAATGACACTGTATTTTCCACATGTGCTAATAAATTGCTGACAAAACTAAATATGTATTACACAAACTTCTAAGGTTTTTTGTCTTATAGTACACATCTTTGTTTCAAATAATGATGTTTCAGTAACGTTTTGTAATATATTAGATCTTCATATCTTCATTGTGGCACTGCACAGTGAATCTCCTGTTACAGTCAACTGTTGTACCATGGATAGTTCTATACATCTCATACCATAACATCAAAATGATTCAAGTAATAAGATGATGTTTTTCCTGAAAAGATATTTAAACAAACAGATTTGTAAGGCCGAAAAAGATTTAACAAAATTATAAAACATGTACATTACACATACTAAAAGTTACCTATTAACTAAAACAATTGAATGTGGTTCATAAAACATCTTATCACAGCTCTAAATAAATTACTGTTTTCTGACAAAACAGAGAGAGATTTTATTCCTGTGCCTCAGGTAGGAATGATCATAATCATTACAACAGCGTCCATTCAAAGAACTCATATCAACAAACAGAAACTAATATGTATGCAAAATACATAAATAAGTAAGCAAAAGATTACTTCCGCATCGCACAGTTTATGACATTTAGTAAACGCTTCCTGTAGACAAAGCATATGGTAAAACGACCAACTATGATTAATGTCAGTTCAAAAACGAAGTTTACTAGTACCTGTATTCAGTAATACACGTTTACAAGACAAAAAAATAGACATCATTTCGCCCTCTCGATTCGATTTTTTGACAGCTGATTTCCGTGCGTGTAATAAAGTAAAATATACAGATTTAATCTAAACGGAATCTTTGCATAAATATGTTTGTAAAATATGATAAACTTACCTTGTATACGTTGAGAGAGCCGGAAATAACCGTGTTTAAAATCACAGAATGTACCGTCGCCATTTTTAAGAATTTTTTCAAGTAGATAAGATACCTATAGACGTATTTTATTTATTGAAAAAAATCTTAGATGAAACACGAATATTTAAGACTAAAATGGGCTATTTAAGACCAAAATAATTCTAAGATGTTTTGTGAATAGCTTTTAAGAAATATTTTAATTTTAAGTCAAATTTTGTCAAGTTTGAGAATTTTCTAGCAGATAAGAGAAATATTTTTATCTTAGATGCTTTGTGAATACCACCCCTGGTATGCAACCATGTCAATGCGTGATGCAGTTCTAAACGACGACACGTAATCGATTCGTAACGAAAAATGTAATCGCTTCTCTCCGCTAATGAGGACATACATACCATTTCCCTGTATGATAAGTCTAAAATAATTAAATTCCAGAGACGATCGTGATTTTTCTTGGCTGCGTAATTTAACTTTTGACAGTATGTAATCCCAGCTTATGTATTCAATGTTATGTTTCCGGAAAGTATACGGATAAACAAAATTATTGGCACAATTGTACAACTGAGGTTTAAGAAATATTCTTAAATATCATTTATTTTAGTAAATGTACTGTAAACGGCAATGGAATAATGCACAACAAGAGTTTTAATGAAATTTATACTCATGTTATATAAAATCATGTGCACTTGATCTATTTTCGATATAAAATGAAGCTTTGATTTGGTGTTAAATGATGTTATCGATGCCTCAACAAATGTCACCATTACTAAACGAAATCAAATAGTATGTCATCGTTTCTAAACAAAGGTGTTACAGATACTAAACGACAACCATGGAAGTGTCCTATGATGATGGAGAATCTGTTTTCGTTAATACGCTGGAACTAAGTAATATTGTGGTCGTGGAATCGACAGAGATGCAAGCCAGACCTGAACAACACACCTTACCTATTGGAATAATTAGCTTACCAGTCTGTTTATTGAGAAACATATTGTTAGGATCACATTCTATATCCCTACCAAACACAATAAAAGAACGTGATTTAAACTTCACTTTGCCATCATATATATAAAAAATGCAGAAATGACACATTTTCATGTTTATTATATCGTATACAATGCCTTACTGCCGTCTCAGCACTGTCATTCCATAAGTCGCAAAAGCTGCATTTAAACCGGTCATCCTGAATCAGGAGTAAAATAATAGCTAAACAGGTCGATGCAAGTGTATAAATGTTTGCTATTTCTTGCCCATATATGTCCTAATTCAAACTTATATTGGTATATAATGTCTAAGATACGGCTTTAAGAAATAAAGCCCTTTTTCGACAACTTGTGTGTCTGTTTTAATTATACCATACAAGCTTCACCATCACCACCAGGACAATAAAACAAAGTTGCTTAAGAATCCCCAATTAAAAATTAATAGAAGTACCTTTCTATAAAAACTCATATATTTTATATGCGTACAGAAATCACATTGTTATGTGTGTAGACCACTTATGCGAAATAAGCTATACTTGTAAATGTATAACAATCGATACGGTCTACGGTCAATCAATTTCCACTTAGATTCTTTTACATGTTTGAATCACTATTCGTATAGACATTCTGACCAGGCCGGTTAGCGAAGTTTTTTAAACGCTTGACTACCAGAATTGAAATCGGGGTCAGCTGGCTACGGTCACTGAGAAGTAATTCGCCTCCAATCACTTTTAAAGTGGGAAAACTGTCAGTCGCTTGCAGCGGAACCGAGAAATGCACTGGTTGTGAGAAATACAATTGTATTTGGTCCCATGTATATCCTATATAGACCGACAATGCCTGTATATGACATTTAAATTATCAAAACCATCTCGCACGATTTGTTCAGTAAGGGTGCAAGCAAACGTTAGTAGTCCGGCGGTAAACAAATTCATGGCGTTTGATGCCGAAATGATGCATGCAAGTGCAACGTAAACAAATGCATCTATGGTGGGCATTGTGCACACTTGAATGGGCTGGAACAATTTGGATAACTGTGGTAAAAGGAGTATTCATGTCAGTGTGAGGTAACTCTTGACTTCTTACTCTAGTTTAGGGAATGGAATTCTGATCGTAGATTGTAGACAGAAGATCTGCAGCAAATATGATAAAATAAGCAATTCGTTCTTAAAATTTATATAAAAAGAAACACATTAAATTCATGAATATGTGTACGCTCTTACCACTTTACTAACAGAGATTCGTTATTGATCGCTTGTTATCCTGAAACAAAATTAAAAACGCTTAGAAACTATTCCATTTGCATTAATGCTTTAGAGATCATTACATAAAATCCGATTTAGTTGAGACATCATGACACACTCTGCGAGAAACCATGACATTCGAAGAAAACTAAATCGTAAAATATACAGTTGCCAGGCGTTATTTTTGTGTGAAATTAGTTGTTTTGGCATTATATGGACAATGTTATACTGAGAAAATCAAAGTTGTGATTAAAATGTATGTTTTTAGGCCATTGAACTGCAATGATAAAATACAGTCCAAAGTAAACGATTCTAAACGATAATATGACAAAATACCAATTTCATTCGTACTAGTGTAGCCGAAATAAATACTGAAGGACATAGACATGCACTGTGGTTCATACCCTGGCTGAAAAACGAAGAAGAAACATTTGCTCTGTTTTAAAAACAACATAAGATACATACTTACCGAGATGTGTCATCATAAGAGGAGAGAAGCGATGGCATTTTTCGTTGCGAATCGATGACGTGTCGTCGTTTAGAACTGTATCACGCATTGACATGGTTGCATACCAGTGGTTAGGGTAGCTGGAGTACACTCGAATGAATGAGGATTTCTCGAGTGAATGATTCGGCCACTTGACAGTGACTCCAGCTACACTCAAGTGTCGTTTCTGAATACCGATTTAGTAGACTCGTATTAAATTAAGTAAAATTAAATTATTTCTGTGCTTTATATGAGAATTAAACAAACAGATATGCTCGTCTTGATCAGTGTATTGGCCACATATATAAATGCTGCCAATATTTCTTATCTAACAGTATAATAGTACATTTTATAATTATTCAGATGAATAAAACTAGTAATTGGTTATTCTAGAAAGTCAGTTTTCGCTAACGATGTGAATAATTAAGATAAACATACGGTACGTGGAGCAGGTGGCATTTTATTCTTTGTCACTTTATTAATATTAATGTTAATGCAAGTATTGTTTCTGAAATAGTGTTCAAACTATGTTCGTCGAATACTTGTTCGATTGTAACAATTCTCTGCTCCATTTCCTTTTCTGCAATCATTTTAGTCGGTATATGTAAATTGTTTCCGAAAGTGTTAACGAGTTTGTTCATTAAAACAGAGTAGATGATTTCGTGAATTGTGCTGAATTAGGTTTGATAATCATTCGAAACAAACAATTTCGTTGAATTGATAACCCCCGCCGAATAAGCCAAACTAAAAGAAATACAAATCAATTGGTTATGAAATAGTCCTCGAAATGTTTTTATTATGAAAGCCGTAAATTTGAGGACATAGAATAACAAAACTTTCATCAGCACGAGATTGTCATGCCCCCTACCCCCCAAAGACGTGGGTATTAATGGTATTTTATCTGCATCATTCCCCAGGCTGATGGATGGACAGACAACCCGAAATCATAATAATTTGACCAACAATTACGAGATTTGAAAGAAGCAAAGGCTTTAACTCTCCCATACTCCAGTGGATTCATGGGGCATTTGATACTCATCATTCCCATACCCATTATTATATTCAAATCTCATTGAAATCTGACCAACCAGTACAAATATGTGGTTCCTGCGAGATATTTTCAATAGATTACATGGTCATTTGAAAAAAAAACAAAGGGCCATAACTCTGTTATTCATAGGTGGATTGTGACCCCTTTTGATGGGCATCATTCCCATATCCATATACATAGAACGTTTCAATGAAATCTGTCCGACCAGTTCCAAGATATCGTACCGGACGGAAAAAGTGCGACATACGGAAGGACGGACAACGCCAAAACAATATCCCCTTCCAAAGCCTTCGTTTCGGCGGGGTATAATAATATAATGCGATCATGTATTCATGCCACAATTTTATGATACATTATACTATAGTTTACATTTGTATCTGAAACTAACTTGACTATTTAACGTGTTTTGATGATTATTTGTTGTTCTAATTACAATAAAATTGACTTTTATCACTCAAGCTGTTACTGTTTTACAGTTGCTAAAGGTAACTACACTATTATACATCAATAACTCAATTTAATATACTATAATAAGTTTCAATGTTTGTTAGTACAAACAAATAACTAACACACGAATTGTGTATTGTATTTTTTTATGTGTTAATAAAATGCCATCAATATTCTAAATGCGAAAAAGGATTGTCTAAAACTTAATGTAGTTTAAATCCGTTTGAGCGTAATAATCATTATTCATTGAAAATGTAGAACACAAATATCATCAAAATTATCGTTTCATTTCTTTGGTACATCCATTTATAAACAAAGGACTTGTTGGATAACACACTATACAGCAATTATTTCAATCATTAGACCATGAAAACTATGTCTATTTCGACCGTTAGTTACTCCAGTGAGTCGAGTGTGAGTGGGGTTTGTGAATACCAAATCTTCACTTGACCGACACTAACTCGACCATGACTCCAGCTACGCTCGAGCGTCACTTGGGTGAGTGAGAGTGGAGTATGAGTGGAGTGTAGGTTTCTGAATACGGGCCTCTTGTTTCGGACAATTATACACAAAATAACATCAATTGTTAAATCTTAAAGAAATGCTCTATTACATCACAGAGGTGCCACATCATAAGCATTAAATGTCTATTTACAAAAATATGACCAGCAAGTAATGAACATGTTATTCATGGTTTGTGCAAATCAACGGTAAACCCCACTGCATAAACAGCTTCCAACAACCGAAGAGGTTAAAGTTACGCACGCGCTCGGAATATGAAATTACCGATTGCAGCACGAAATTTTTGCACACGCTTGTATAAACATTAAAACGGACATATGTCCGTGACATTAAGCAAGGTCAAAAGGATCAAATGTATGTATAAGTAAATAACTAATGAAGACTCGAATTGTCATAAATCACGCCCCTGTCGTCAATACAGCACGTGGACCGTCGGCGAATGTCTTTGACTTTGACACATCTTGTGTTTATTATGGGACATTTAAATCGCACACATTTACCGTTATGGCACATTACGTCATAAACACTTTCAATTTGAACGAGGAATCTTTCAAATACGAACTTAAACGCTTATTTAGCGATGATTAAGGATGTCAACAAATAAAAACCAGATCGTGGATTTCGATGCGCCGCCAATTATTGTATGAGAATTAGGCACTGTACAGTAAGACAAAGGGCTTGTTGATTAAAATTTCGTATTTGGCTTGACATATCTTTTTTTTAAATCTCGCAAAAAACTCAATTGGCTGAAAATTGAACTCACATTTTTTCAAACTAACTCGCATTAGCGAGTGCTAAATTTGATGCCTATTACCGATCATAACTTCTAAACACAAAATATAGTCGCTGGCTTCATAATAGATTCTCTACATCGATAATGCTAAGGAAATGTTTTTGTATGAAAGTCGATCTCTTGGATAAGAAGAAGACGGATTTGGTTTTTGGTGAGGGACATTACCCGTGTAGAACAATGAGCTCAAATACAAAGCTAATATGACTGTCATAACCAATACAATACTGTTAACGTATGGTACAGTATTAATTGTTTCCAGAAAAATCATTTGGACGGAACTACCCGGTATTGGCGTATAGACAACAGATCCTGGCGGTGTCAAATGAACGCTTAAAATCACTGCTAAACCTTTTTAAAGAGGCATACATTGAATAAATAATAAAAGTACCATTATCGACCCACCTCCAGAAACAAATTCCATCCATTACGAGGTAAATTAATATAAAACTGGTAATATATTAAGTGGCTAATTTTAAAAAACCCGACGCGTTGTGCTTTAACTACCTCAAATTATTTGATAATGTTCTAAATAACGTTTTTGAATTGTAGGCATACTTTATCGATATTTACTTGACGTTGGTACCATTCCTTCGTAATACTATTCATTGTTTTGCAAGATTATGCATTAAACGTCACATTTTACCAAACTCACAGAGAATTAGATTGTTAACCGCTATAATGAGTTTCAAATATACTGACATTTATTAGTTTTATTAGATGCACAAATCATACAACAGTTTATCTCTCAGATTTATTACAAATACCCATGATGTTCCCTACAATGATAGTCCTATGGTAGACAGGTAACCAGCCTTAATGCGCACTATCAAAATGCGAATTGTCAACTCGTATCATCAATGGTACTGAAAGGGCGTATGTTTTCTTGGCGACAGCGCAAGGAGGAAATATACTGTAACTGAAATGTGTTTAAGCGCTGCTGTCGTTGCTAATAAAAGTGGTGCTGTTGTTTCGGAAGTCGAACGGGAAATGGCAAATACAAATTACACATTCACTCCAAAGTTACAGGAAGACAGTGTTAATATACAGCATATAAGTATACACTTACAAATACCTAAGGGACACAAAGATGGGTGAACACAGTAGTTCCACATTGGAATGGTCAGTGGATAAAAATGCCACTGGGGTTTAAACTTTAACTGTTAATTGGTGCATCCAAGCTCCCACTCATCGTACACTCCACGAAGCCGTCAAACTTACTCGACGACTTATAAGAAGCAAGAGCTCAGTTTTCTTAATCCATAAAAATTACATCTGGTTCCCGAACGGCAATTAAAAATCTAAATATAGTAAAACACTTCCTGATCGGGAAGCAGGAAAGGGGAATCCCCTGATTTCCGGTTCGGAAAATTTCCGCCACTGAATTTTCGTCTGAACTTATCTGTGAACTGTAGTAAATTACACATCTTAACAATACCGAGATTACTCCGTTACGATCACGTTATTGTTGTTCGATGACAATGGTATTTTGACCCCTGAGACAATAAAATAAACATTTTGTGCTCAGTAAAAAAATAATCTTTTTCTGCCAGCATTAATCTTACGATGACACAGGGGAAATTAAATCGCGACAATGGAAATTACCCTTGGTTATAATAATTAATGTTATACTAATAAATTACGTAAACAAACTGTTTAAAACTGAGCGACGTAAGTCTGGAAAAGTGACAAGTAATGATCGTTTTGAACACATTACCTTCTCTAGGTCGATAGGTCGATGTCCTGACAGTATATGTAATCTACGGACGGAACACAGCGCGGCAGTATAACACAGAACAGCTGGGGTAAAGCTGCATGTAACGTCGTGGTTTGCTATCAAGTAAAGGACGTTAAACCATGGGAATTTAAACTCATAGAAATAAAAGTGAGCATTGATAAACCATTTACTACAATGGATTACTCAATGGAAAATTGCAATGTGACCAACTTCAATTTGACACTTGGAAATGAGACATTTCAAAATATGACTTTTCCGAAAATATTCGCCAACCCATTCAACAAGGTGCACGTGCGGATTCTGTTCATTTTAAGTTACGCAGTAGTGTTTACGCTTTGCATCGTAGGTAAGTTAATTTACTGTAATAGTGTGTTGTAAAATTACAAAAAAATATTGTAGTTGACATAACCTGACTTCCTGATGTAAGATGATTTCAGACCATTATTACATACAAGTATTGATACGATTGATCTAAAATCACTATCACGATCTGCTGGATATTTGGACTGCTGTTATATCGTTTAACCAACTGGTCATTCAAACTGGTAAATTAAAGTTACTTTGTTCCAATTGTTTGTAACTGATTGTAGGTCAATAGGGTGGTTATGCTACTCATTGGCACTTAAGAGAGCGGTTGAGGTCAAATATATATAGCAGTTAAGCCCTTAAGTGGCCAGTACTAATCAAGTATCTTACAAATATCCGAAACATGTAACAATTTTTTTTCATGTATATAGGATTCCCTTGAGATGATCCGTTTATTTGTTGATCATTTATCTTATATACATTTGTATATGTATATATTTTTATATTTATATGTGGTTTTTATTGCGCATCGACAGCTTCGGCCATTTAGCGCGCAAGGAATGTAAAAAAACATGTGAAACTAAAAAAGGTTACGACATATACTTGTATATGATAAATTGGTGTAAATATAGTGGGTAAAAATTGGGATAATTAGGGTAAGAATATATTTTTATGTACCAGGGTGAGCGAGGCAATCCTCATTCACCGGTTGATCATTTATCAATGTCTTGCTTCATACACCAGTATATGTATTTTATTGTTATTTGATTGCTAAGGTGAGTATAATGATCGCAAATTACAATGTACTAGCGAAATAGTTATAGTTTGTTTCATTCATAAATTTAAAGATATCATATATACAATTGCACAATCCGTGGTGTTAAAGTTCATGTGATACACGTGTATATATACATTTCGTGGAATATCCTACAATTTCACCAGATTGTCTATATCACGTGTCAACAATGTAACCAACTTACTGTCTTCTTTGTGTGTTGTTTAAGCACCCACATCTTTGTTGTTTTATGATACAGGCGTCCATTTGTACGTACTAATATATTTCAAATCAAACCTTTTGTGCATGAACATAATGTATTAAAGATCTACTTCCTTGTCCGCTAACTAGTTAAACACCAATAAAACAGTATAACATTATAGAGAATGTACGAATATTCAGGTCGGTATGTAATCAAGTACGAATGTCATAAGGAAGAGAAAAACTAATACTCATGTAAAACAGTAGTTTACCTTGACTTACTGGTCGTGACAGAAATTTACCTCTGACTTTTGGTTTTCAGTTAAAGTTCACGAGACAGGGAAATGATATTTTATTTGGCCGAGTCAAAAAGAAATGAACATTCTTTCCGTTGCTCTGTAATAAGTCATAAAAACACTTTTATAAACCACCTCCCGATGGTATCAGAAACGGAATTAAACAAATTGATCTAACTACATAAAATACAAGACATTAAGCTATACAGCACAATCATATAAACTATGTTAGCTATCGACTGAACGTTCATCAATGGCAAACTTTAAGATATTTAATTGACAGCAAGTAAATATCAGACGCTTAGAAGAGTTGATAGATTCGGACCCTGTCATCGAACAATCTATCATAACTTTCAACTATACAAGTGAAGGAATTTACGACTGAATTTAGCAATCCTTTTCGGAAATATAATGTTTTACAATAATCGTTCAATTATGCTTTTGTCGTACGAGTTCATATTAAGTTTAAAATTGAAATAACATGGAATATGCAAGCATTTTATTAAACAACAATAATCAATCAGTTTTACCCTAATAGGAGCTATTGTTTCATGACTTATAAAATATATCATTGTCTCAGAAGAATCTTGTCTAAAATCCACGTGGGGAAAACAACGTGGATTGTTACGTCATTGTAACTACCACAGACAGCCGAATTTCTCTCGCACTTAAATTGTCATTTTTCTCTGCATTAATAATCGTTCGATAAGAATTATGTATTTATAGGCGAAAGTTTCTACTCAGAAACATTTTGAATCAAAGATGATACAGACTATTGTTTCAATTATTTAAGCACACGAGGAATGAATTGATTTTATCTTGTATGGCACAATCATAAACGACGCATTGGTATTTTCGAAGCAATAAAACACACGCATACAAATGAGTGGCATTCTTCTTTACCATCATGAATAATTCGAATATGACTTGACAATTAATTTACGTAATACACCACCTCCCAGTTGGTGCAAACATCTGGACATTTTGTACTGAGAAAAGCTATTGTTCCATTCTTTATTACATTAAATAACAGTTTTTCACACTTGACACTTTCCCTTGACAGACAATTTATTTCTGTCCTTCACGATTACACCAAACTATTTAATGAATAAAACATTTTGGGTTCATTTATGGCGGAACAAATGTTGCAATATTCTGTGTCAAATATATTTATTCAATAAAAAATATATTAAATAAAAAGAAAATATTTGGTGTATAATTGCAATATATATATTTATATATTTATTCTCTCCCTTTGTCCCTTCTATAGAATAAGTATATATTCTACAAGGAATCTAACGCTTTTCAAACCTGACCTCTTTCCGAAAACGCGCTTCAGACGTCAAAATATTCGCATAAAATAGGCAGGCCCGAATCCACCGTGGGGGTCAAGGGGGCCTTCCCCCCCCAGTCGGCTGTGGAGTGACTTTTTTCTATTCCTAATACAATATCATATCCACTGATTAGGTCTTAAGGTTACTGCTATTTTAAATACAATGCATTGATTTATGGTCGATTTCCTCTTGTATACTACCAGTATAGCCGAAGCAAGTGCCTAAAGTTTGGCCCCATGTTGTGCTCATTGTCCTTGAGACCGTCTAGAAGAATCGTATGCTCACTTTACATCAGCCAGACGCTTTCAATTTCCTTATCATGCATATAATTTTTATATAAAAAAGTTGAAAGCGTCTGTAAAACACAGATTATTGAACATCATACGTAACAGAGATCTGTCGTGGTGGTGTTTTAGTGATAAAGAATTGATGCGGAGTTGTGAAAATTTGACACCTGATATTAGCTCTACTTAATTCATTAAAGTTTTCTTAAATAATTTTAATCAATTCAATAATTTATGTAATACTAGGGCCTAAAGTTTTGCAAAATAAAATAATTTTATTTTTGACCCAAATTAGCCTCCTTTCATATTAATTTTCACATTTTCTTAAAATTTTATTTAAAAAGAACTATCATGTAATACTAGTAAAGGTACAATAATGATAATTTGACATCACACGATTTTTGTTTCATCTTTAATGTTGCGCTGCCGCGCTAGCTGTCATCAAAAAAATGTTGTTTAAATGTTTCAAACAGTCACAATAAGTGTTCATGACTAGTGTACGGTTCTTTTGTTTTCAAAAACTTTGCCTTTGGGTGGCATTTTATGTCGTCTGTCAACGTTGTTAACGATGAATCGTCATTAAGTGGACATCGGTAAAACATATTTAGTACTTGTATGAATTGGTCGTTTTGCAATTTTAACAGGATAATACTGGTGGAATTCTCACGAATGAGTCCTCAAATTTTAGACCCCGATATGCGCCAGAAGCAAATCTTTCATACCTATATCTGACTGGGGTTGGTACAGGGAGTGGTGTCCCCTGGACATTTTGTAAAATGTTGGTACGTACTCGTATGAATTGGTCGTTCTGCATTTTTAACAAGACGCATGTAATACTAGTTATTTCTGATGAATGAGTCCTCAAATTTTAGACCTAGAAATGCACCAGAACCCACCATTTCATAACTATATTGTAAAATTGTCCGGGGGAAATCTAACCGGGGTTGGTACAGGAAGTGGTGACACCTGGACATTTTTCTATATTTGTGTCGTCCTTAAAAAACGAATGACATAAATGATAATTTAAGTTAGACTAATATTTTGAAAACTGCATCTTTTTTTTATGTATACACACACCTGTTTCCATCCAGTACACTCTTCAATTAAAACTTCGTTAGAAAATAGTATTTGAAATTCGTTTATGAACATTTAGGAGATCTTTGTTGACCTTTGATCCTGATTTCATCAAGGCAAATAGTTCATGTAATGTCTCAACTTGAGCTGTCACTCCCCATAAACGGTTCAGATTTTATTGAACCTTTGCTTATTTATGATATTATATATATTATTTAATTATTAATGATGTTGGGATACTTTGGTGTAATATTGAATAACGTTATATTTAAATATGTTTAACTAGATACTAGCCCTGGTTTCGAAATGTTGAATTTGTAGTTTGTAGTTAAACTCGTATTTCTTGCAACCGGAACAAAATATCCTTAATTTTTAACATTGCAATAAAATACAAGTACACAATGTTTATTGCATTAAAATATAACATGTTTCATAGCAATATAAAGTACGTAACGACAAAGGCACATGATGTTATACAGTGCATTTCAAATCAAATCAAACATTTTTCAGTTTATTACATGCTTATAATTATAAACAAACAGTAATGATGATAAAAATATTAATTTACAGTATGTGTTAACGTTTCTGCCCTCAAGGATGTACATAATATATAGTTCATAATTGACAAATTCTCTATCAGTAGTACAATGATGATATTATAATTGTATGATTTGAATCAGACGTGTGGAGGTAGGCTCTTATATCTTACCTTTCCACCAAAAATAAATTGTATGTTTTAAAAAAACAACAATAAAACAACAGTATAAAAGTCATTTGAGAACACATATCAGAACTCTAGAAATTTTCTTGAAATACAGTTGTCCCGGACTAGTGTATATTTAAAGTTGACTTGTCCGATATGGGAGGATAGTTGTCCGAGCATAGAATGGGGTACGAATTAACAGTTAAGTAGATATGCATGAACTAAATTTGTTTACTTGTAACATTAATTGTACAACATTAACCAGCTTCAAAGTGGTAGATTGGCATTTGGCATCGGCCAATGAATGTCTACATGTCATGACACATGTGTGCGCGCATTTTTCTGAGTTGGCACATGCTTTTACTCAGCAATCCCGTTTATAAGTCTAACATAGTTATATCATTATGTTTTTCTTGATACAATCTACAATCATCTCGTAGCTTTGTACTTTTCGTATCAACATTAATCGCGTATTACACATGTCAGTAATTTGAACGCGGATCGTAACTTGGCAGATATGAAAAATCGGTCGGGACTTCATCATCGTTTCACAGTCGAAACCAATAAATTATGCACTGTGACATATGAACATTAGGATTTCAAGTGATATACTTTCAATTTGTTGGCATTGATTGTGAAATCGTTAACATTGAAAGCATGAATTACTCACAGTCACAGTTCAGAATTTAATGTTTTGGGATAATTTTGTCGAATCATGATCTACGAAATTGTGAAATTCATGATTTCATAGTTCAAAATTTTGCCATTTATGATGTAATTTTATTTTCGAAGAAAAAATGTGACATTTTGAACCGTAAAATCGTGAAGTTGTTAGTAAATAACCAGTAGGAATAAAGAAGCTGCCGCCAGTTTTCAGTAGCAAATCTTTTCACCTCAAACTGGAGAACAGTAACAATAAGAAATTGGGACAGTTATGGAACGCCGGAACTGTACCAATTACGTACCAAGTTATTAACATGTTGTGCAAACATATTTATGTTATGTCCGCATTACGTTATATGTTGTGCATTTGAACATATATGCTGACAGTTTTTATCAAATTAGGCCGTAGATACATCTTAATATCATGTAGACAACTTATTATATATTATATATAATAAAGTATTGACACAATATAATAAAGAATGCACTCAGCTTAATAAAGTGACTACTTGATTTAAAGATGTATCGACATAATATAATTTAAAAAATGTCAAAATATAAGTTCAAAGGCAAAACATATGTGATATGTTTATGTTTTACTGTAATGTCTAGTCTCTTATTAAAGTTATACTATGCTAATTTTTGTTCATTTGTTTAATTAACCAAACATGAAAAATATATTTCCTCTGGTTAAAACATCACTAAACATGCATTTATAAAGAATGAACTCATAATGTATTAATCCATATTTGTTGAAGAAAGATGTTTTTACATCCTAAAATTAAAAAAAAAATCCAGTTTTTTTAACAGTCAGGCTATTTTACAGTTTTTGACTGTAAGTAATATGATAAAAGAAGATTTTTTCAATCGGTTTTACATTGCAATGGCTCTTATTAGAGATGTTTTATCCATTGTAACAACAATACTGGATATAGCCAATTCATGTTATGTTCAGATGAGCCAGATACAACTTTAAGAGTGGCTATATATTAATAGTTGGTTCTGTTTTTATGTTATTGTAGAATGTATGTATATAAATGAGACGGAAATAAAGATTAAAATAAATAAATATAACGATATATGGATATATGATCATTATATAACTATGTTTGCACAAATAGTAAAGAACTTGGTACATAATGAAATAAAAAACAAGCATTATAATAGATTTTAATGACTACATAAGACAGTACCGGCGTTCCATAGACAGTCATGATTCTTATTTTATGCATAACGAGGGACAACACGAGGGAAAAACCTACTCAGATACAATTTTTCGAGGCCTTACATTCGTTGTCAAAATTCTAATTAATTTTAAGATATACACGAACCATTATATATTATGAGGTATTCATTGTTTCTGTATAACACTTTGAACAACCTGGTCTGCCAGTATGAGACATTTCCCGCCAAATGACTTACTTCTGTTTAAATTAAATTATATATTACGAATCGTCGATGTTTAGCAATATTGGGAGGCAGATTATCTTGAAATTCTGTTATTGTTTCGATTTCTGATCAATAAAGTAACTGGTGCACATGTATCAATCAATTCAGCGTATACATAATTTTCCATCACAAGACTGTGAGCGAATCAGTCCAGACTCAACCATCGAACAATTTTATTACAGAGGACATTCACACATGTTTTGACACCATCCATTGGTTAGCAACTAGTCGCATGGGAAATGTATATCCTTTATTGGTTAGCAACTAGTCGCATGGGAAATGTATATCCTTTATTGGTTAGCAACTAGTCTCATGTGAAATGTATATCCTTTATTGGTTAGCAACTAGTCTCATGGGAAATGTATATCCTTTATTGGTTAGTAACTAGTCTCATGGGAAATGTATATCCTTTATTGGTTAGTAACTAGTCTCATGGGAAATGTATAACCTTTATTGGTTAGCAACTAGTCTCATGGGAAATGTATATCCTTTATTGGTTCTGTGTTGTCGTCCCTTGTTTCTCATTATAGAATAATTTCTAACTAATAATTGAAAGCCAATCTTTCTTTCTTGCCCCGAAGCTTCCATACCAAACCATTATTTTAGAAAATGTTTTCTTTGTAACATAATATCGGTGAACTACACTAAAACAATGACTGCACACGGGGAACCAAATTGCAAAATGAACGCAGGGCTGGTTCTCTGCCTTTACTGTATTTGAGGCAGGGAACCAGAATAAAAACGAGGCGGTCAATAAAATTGTTAGGTATATAACAGTGAGCGGGCTATCGTTCGCCGTAACTGAACGCAGGGCATGTGTCGAGTCCGGGTGAGCACACACGCTTTTAGACTATTTCCAATCAACCAGATCATCTTTAAGTGGGAGCTGCAGTACTGACTGTTTTCGCATCATCACATTTATTGATTTATTTGTTCAATCTGTGGATTTATGACATCAAATGAATAAACTATTACCCCAGGCAACTATTCTATATATGTTGAAATTTTCAGCAAGATCAGATACGGTCATATTTATACCTGCACACTTATAACTTTTATTAAGTGTAGTATGAATGAATTAAATCATGTCAACGTGTTGAACATATCACCTAAATATAGACTCGGCATGTTCATCACATTATCAAACTTTATTTCGAGGAAATGTAAATGTGACAAAATGCATTGTGTTAAAAGAGAGTGAACTGATTTATCTGGCTTATAATTTACTGTTTTATACCAATGTAAGGTAATTTTTTATAAAAACAACTTGACCGTCACGATTTCGTACGCGCGGAAGTATTGTAAAAACACAATACAACACATGATCACATAAATTCAACGATGAAAATTTCAAACTGATAAATATGGCTCATTAAGTTGTTAGGTCAAATGATTGACGATGATCATTTCCCGGTACATTGTGATAGTAAGCAATTTACGTCTGTAACAACAGCCAGATACAGTTGAGCTCTTGCGATTAATAATAGCTGTATATTAACTATCAAACAGTTGTTTTTCATGCAATGCATGTTTTGTATGTTGGACCGTGTTTATATGCAGCCACTAGCGAGTTTAAGTTGCTAAAATCGGATTTTGACTACCGTAAAAACGATCGAGTATTCTCAATGTACGATTGATGGGCTTCATTCAACTGCAATGGCAGTGCAAGTAGGCATACACTGTTGAGATCTGGAGATCTTCTGACTTTGCGCATGGTAATCGTCTAGTAGACGTTACATTATATACTGAACATTTTAAAGTGGAGTTTAAGATATCTTAAACTTGAATCACTTGTTTAATAATGTGTTATATTTGATTAGTAGGCGAGTATTTAGGAACTTTGAAAAGTGTTTGTAATAGCCTTAGAAACATCATAGTCATGTCTGTGTATGACATTATATGGAAGAGAAACTTTCCGATGTAAACTCTTTTTGCTGTTACCTCTTGGACGCAGTTCTTGCTAAAAGTCAAATGTTTCACCACTTGTTTGTATAACAAGTGACACATTCTGAATTCGGACCATGACAGAGACACCTCTGTGAATCAGTGGCATTGGACAGCCAAATCATCAGTTTATTAAACGCTGCTAGGGGATTTACAACCTTTCTTAAAGTTACGTCATTTCAAGAAAATGCAACTAGTGATGTCACTATTTGCAAGCAGGACACTAACACTATTAACTCCATATGGTCACTTTGTTTTCATATTGCCATATTGGGCAAAAATTGCTTATTGTCAGTACATGGTGACGTCAAATGTGACGTTTCTGGAAATGACGTCACTTAAAGAAGAGGTTGGAAATCGTACAGCGGCGCTCTTATATTGTAGTAAGTACAGAGCTAAAACAACAATAAGTCCACCAATTTAGTTATTATAGTTTCAGAACATAATGTCACGTGACGATATTATCAAATAAACCGCAGACAGTTGCACATATAAAGTTTAATGAGAAGTCATAAAATTTGTTTTATATCAACATTCGAAATTACATTCAACTCAATGACATTGCATTCAGACAAAAATAATATAAACAACCTTGTTTTGACAGCCGGTAGACTGATATGGATATATGAACATTATATAAATATGTTTGCCACAAATTGTAAAGAACTTGGTACATATTGAAATAAAAAACAAGCATTTTAATAGATTGTCATGACTACAAAAGACAGTACCGGCGTTCCATAGACAGTTATGATTCTTATTTTATTCATAATGAGGGACTACACGATGGATAAACCTACTCTGATACAATCTTTCGAGGCCTTACATTCGTTGTCAAAATTCTAGTTAAATTTAAGATGTACACAAACCATTAAATATTATGAGGTATTCATTGTTTCTTTATAACACTATGAACAATCTGGTCTGCCAGTGTGAGACATTTCCCGCCAAATGACGTTCTTCTGTTTAAATTAAAATATATATTACGAATCGTCGATGTTTAGCAATATTGGGAGGCAGATTATCTTGAAAGTATGTTATTGCTTCGATTTCTGATTAAATAAAGTAACTGGTGCACAGTCATGTATCAATCAATTCAGCGTATACATACTTTTCCATCACAAGACTGTGAGCGAATCAGTCCAGACTCAACCAACGAACAATTTTATTACAGAGAACATTCACACATGTTTTGACACCATCCATAGGTGGTTGAAACGAATGTGAAAAAGTTCAATATACGTTTGTGACTTTTTTTATCTAATTCTCCTTTAAATATCTGTGTAATCAAATATGTGTTGCACAATTTGTTAGAATGCATGCATTTTTTCTTGTTTCTAGAATGAATAAATAGAACAAAACATTTGGAAATATTTCGAACCAGCACAATAGTTTCAATCACAATTGTAAATACACATCTCAGAATGGAATAATGAATAAAAAAGCATAATTATTATACATGTCATACGCATATTGGTTAGCAACTAGTCTCATGGGAAATGTATATCCTTTATTGGTTAGTAACTAGTCTCATGGGAAATTTATATCCTTTATTGGTTAGTAACTAGTCTCATGGGAAATGTATATCCTTTATTGGTTAGTAACTAGTCTCATGGGAAATGTATATCCTTTATTGGTTAGTAACTAGTCTCATGGGAAATGTATATCCTTTATTGGTTAGTAACTAGTCTCATGGGAAATGTATATCCTTTATTGGTTAGTAACTAGTCTCATGGGAAATGTATATCCTTTATTGGTTAGCAACTAGTCTCATGGGAAATGTATATCCTTTATTGGTTCTGTGTTGTCGTCCCTTGTTTCTCATTATAGAATAATTTCTAACTAAAAATTGAAAGTCAATCTTTCTTTCTTGCCCCGAAGCTTCCATACCCAACCATTATTTTAGAAAATGTTTTCTTTGTAACATTATATCGGTGAACTACACTTAACAAAACTTATAAGTGTGCACTTTTTCAATGTCGACTTACTTTTTGTATTGATAAACATTTCTACACGAAGTTTTGTACCTTTTCTATTGGCTACGTGTAGATCATGATTCTCGGTTTAAATAACACCAGCCTTGCATTCAGTAAAGGCTATCAGTCCAAAACGTTACGAAACAGCGAGCGAGCTTTGCTATTAGAGAAAAACGTTCAATATCACTCGCTATCGCAACTTGGAGGTAGCACGCGAATATTTGAACCGCACACTGCGTTCAGTTACGGCAAACAGTCGCTCACGTCTTGTTTTGTATCCCTGGCCCACTGTATCACAATGACTACATACGGGAACCAAATTGCAAAATGAACGCAGGGCTGGTTCCCTGCCTTTACTGTATTTAAGGCAGGGAACCAGAATAAAAACGAGGCGGTCAATAAAATTGTTAGGTATATAACAGTGAGCGGGCTATCGTTCGCCGTAACTGAACGCAGGGCATGTGTCGAGTCCGGGTGAGCACACACGCTATTAGACTCTTTCCAATCAACCAGATCATCTGTAAGTGGGAGCTGCAGTACTGACAGTTTTAGCATCATCACATTTATTGATTGATTTGTTCAATCTGTGGATTTATGACATCAAATAAATAAACTATTACCCCAGGTAACTATTCTATATATGTTGAAATTTTCAGCAAGATCAGACTAGACCAAGATACGGTCATATTTATACCAGCGCACTTATAAGTTGTGTTAAGTGTAGTATGAATGAATTAAATCATGACAGCGTGTTGAACATATCACCTAAATATAGACTCGGCATGCTCATCACATTATTAAACTTTATTTCGAGGAAATGTAAATGTGACAAAATGCATTGTGTTAAAAGAGAGTGAACTGATTTATCTGGCTTATACTTTACTGTTTTATACCAATGTAAGGTAATTGTTTATACATGTGTGAATCAATGTTAGGGTTGAATAAATTGTTCTCCTCTGTTATTATCAGAAAATTACTATTTTTACATCAAATACTTAGTCTTGATACAAAATGCGTGACTAGAAACATATTTTTACGTCGATACTTTCAATTTATACAAGATAGAAATGTTGTACTCGGATTTATTCCTGATATATGTAAAATACTATGTACGTTAGATCTACGAAACTTCATCAACGACTCTTTAATGCACCCCGAATCATTACCAGCTAGAAATCATTGGAAAACTACAGTGAAACAACTTGTAACGGATAAAGAAACAACTTCATGGACACAACGAATAATTACCGACGAAGACTATAGACATTTTAGAGTGATACATCCGTCTATCTCAAAGGCAGTGATATATCAAGTGCTCGCTAAAAACTCGTACAAGCATATGAGAATACTCATATCAAAATTGTGGTGCAACATACCGGACAATAACGAACATGTGTGTGTCAAATGTGCCTTACCTACCATAAACATTAACATACATGCTGTATGTGACTGTAGCGTAAATGAATTCGATCGCTGGAATTTTGTGTCGGATGTAACCGAAATAAGTATTAGACTTACCAACGATCTACTGAATATGACCCCGGACAAATTCTATCTGACTCTTCTCGGAGCTAAATTATATTTGTCAGAAGAACATGACTGTGTAAGAGACATATTTCTGAAACGTGCTTACGAATATGTCTATAACTGTCTGAAATAACCCTGTAGAAATATTCTGCATTTTCATACTAGTATCTCTGTATTGATAAATTAATCATCCTAAGGATGATCTACTGGTACATTGTCTATTGTATATCATTATGTTGTATATAGCATTGTTAGTAACATGTAAATAATTGTACATACATGCATAGCATATCATCTCTTGAGGTGGAAATAAAGATATTGAATTGAATTGAATTGAATTGAATTGAATTGAATTGAATTGAATTGGTACATTGTTATAGTAAGCAATATACGTCTGTAACAACAGCCAGATACAGTTGAGCTCTTGCGATTATTAATAGCTGCATATTAAGTATCAAACAGTTGTTTTTCATGAAATGCTTGTTTTGTATGTTGGACCGTGTTTATATGCAGCCACTAACGAGTTTAAGTTGCTTAAATCGGAGTTTGACTACCGTAAAAACGATCGAGTATTCTCAATATACGATTGATGGGCTTCATTCAACTGCAATGACAGTGCAAGTAGGCATACACTGTTGAGATCTGGAGATCTTCTGACGTTGCGCATGGTAATCGTCTAGTAGACGTTACATTATATACTGAACATTTTAAAGTGGAGTTTAAGATATCTTAAACTTGAATCACTTGTTTAATAATGTGTTATATTTGATTAGTAGGCGAGTATTTAGGAACTTTGAAAAGTGTTTGTAATAGCCTTAGAAACATCATAGTCATGTCTATGTATGACATTATATGGAAGTCAAACTTTCCGATGTAAACTCTTTTTGCTGTTACTTCTTGGACGCAGTTCTTGCTAAAATTCACCACTTGTTTGTATAACAAGTGACACATTCTGAATTCGGACCATGACAGAGACACCTCTGTGAATCAGTGGCATTGGACAGCCAAATCATCAGTTTATTAAACGCTGCTATGGGATTTACAGCCTTTTCTGAAAGTTACGTCATTTCAAGAAAACGCAACTAGTGATGTCACTATTTGCAAGCAGGACCCTAACACTATTAACTCCATTTGGTCACTTTGTTTTCATATTGCCATATTGGGCAAAAAATGCTTATTGTCAGTACATGGTGACGTCAAATGTGACGTTTCTGAAAATGACGTCACTTAAAGAAGAGGTTGGAAATCGTACAGCGGCGCTCTTATATTGTAATAAGTACAGAGCTAAAACAACAATAAGTCCATAAAGTTAGTTAATCTAGTTTCAGAACATAATATCACGTGACGATATTATAAAATAAACCGCAGACAGTTGCACATATAAAGTTTAATGAGAAGTCATAAAATTTGTTTTATATCAACATTCGAAATTACATTCATCTCAGTGATATAAACAACCGTGTTGTGACAGCCGGTAGACAGATTATTCACGCGCAACAAAAGGGTGTTTTGTTGAAAAGAAGTTAAAATAGATAATTAATATACTATATCACGCGTTGACATTGATGTTAAAAAGGAGTTAAAAGGCAACCAGAAAATATTCATTCATAAATCAAATCTTCATAAGACAGATCTAGTTCAAGTACTGAACATATAACACTTTCTGATTTTAACATCTATAGCCAATAATATGTTTATCATATCGCGATATCTACTTATGATAACATGATACACATAGGTATATTTCGCCGGTTCAATGAAATGTAAAACAATTAATAAACATAACCAGATATCATTTTTCTTGTATAAAAGACAAATTTAATGCGATATAGAATGAAAAAAAAGACTGAACAAAATGTGTTCAGTTCAGTACAGTGTTCATGTTAGTTCTTAGTTGATTGTCTCTACTCAGATCTGCTCTGTTCCGCTTTGTGTATCACTTTTTGAACTTAAACGCTTCAAGTGGCGAATACTTTCCATGCACAATGTTCATCTTAACATTTTCAGTACTAACAAACATTTCTTTGAAAATGAACGTACATATAATATTTGATGTATATTTAGGTAATATTTCCTGGTACTCGTAAATATTCGTCAAATCCTTACATTATCATTGGGGAAAGTACAAAGTGCGATTTTTAAGATATGAATAATTAATTATCACGTGCTCGCTCAACGACGACGGCATTAGCGCACGAAGCGAGTTGCAAATTTAATGAGCGCTAGTTTAATGTCGTGTAATAATGTTTCTCATTCTTGTCACATCGTTGTTGCAATTCGGTCGAGTATCCATAATAATGATACAATGAGAACTTTGATCGTTCGTCAACTTTCCGTTGTCACGAAAGTGTTGCAAGGGAGATAAACATAGCGGGAGAAGCTTTAAGCGATCAAATGTATAGCGTCCCTTTGAGAACAAGCGTAACGATCATTTACTATAGAGAATTGGAAAATATTTTTATGTAAGCGACTTTACGTGCGTTACAAGGTGACATACATGTATACTTATATAAACGTATACTAAAACATCTTACAAAATCAAGAAACACTATCACATATATTTTCAGAGAAATAATTGATCACCGATCTGTCAAATCGAGCTGTTTTATACATGTAGTATATGACTCCTTTAACCGATTCCTCCTTTTGGGGCCATGTTTGTACGTTAAGAGTTCCTTAAAGACCTCCGTAATTATACGGAAACTCTTTATGCTATACATGAAGGAAGGAAAGCAAGGTGCGAATCAAATGTGGATCCCTAATTATATAACTTTTGATTTATTAAAAGTTCAGTAATGAAACGCACATGACAACATCAGGTAAAACACGCGTACAATCCAGTAAGAGTTTATGTATAGGCGCGTAGCTATACCTACATTTCAAGAACGCACGATAATTAATGTCACTTTCTGATATACAATGTATTCTTTTTCATATTGTTATAATAACTTGAAATGCTTGATCAATTGGTGTAAAACTTAAAAACATTTTAGACGAGAGATTCCGCTCATATGTACTTCCTACCAGAACACTGGAGGCATAGTTACCCGCATATCTTTATTCATGTCAATGGATCCACATTAGACATACCTTTCGTACATCCATGATGTGAACATACAACCAATATATTATCGAAGGGAAACAATCTAAAAGTAGACATTCTGTAAGTATTAAAGATTTGTTCCACGCAATAGTCAGAGAAGATCTGCATGAAACCACTCAGAACATTGTAATGATATGTTCACCCTACACTTATAGATAATCGAATTTTCCAATTTCCGAATTTCCGAATTTCCAAGTTTCATACTCGGTGAAGAAACACTACAGAGTCTTGAAAAGATTTCTTCATATGGTCCAATAAGCTAGTACGCATGCGCAGTGGTACTCATTTGATTGAAATATTGGGTATACAATTGTCTCCCTCTTAATACACGTAATTATTGCTGTGCAAATTACTTCATCAACTCAACATGAAACAAAATATTATTATAATAGTTACCCTGTACCTTTTAAGAAGATGATACTTTGCTACTTTGATATTTTCAAGGAAATCTGACGTCTGGGCCATTTACTTCAGTTACAGTTCCAATGTCCAAAAACTTCCACAAACTGACGAAGGGACACGTTTTGTTTTCGTGCAGTTTCGAGTCAATGCGGTATGTTATAGACAATCTAAACAAAACACTTTATAAAATGATAAATGCTTATAACATTACGGAATTGCAAACGAATTAACATTTGTTCATTCTGTAACGTTAAACAGCATTCACAAATCGATTAAGAAATCGTTTATCGTCACAAAATACGTGTTTTTATAGAGAAATATGTTCAACTTAAGCGATTTTACAAGATAACTTTCACATATTAGAACCAAATCCAATGCAACACAATATTCGATGCTAGCAAAATAGAAAAAAAGCTATCAGACTTCAGTAAAAAAATGCTGATGATTGTCTACAGCGTGACTTTCATATTACGTGAGAAAAAATTCTGGAGACAATATATCCATAACTTTTGCTGTTTAAATCGATAGAAACACATTTTATACTGATATCTAGATTGAATTGTAACTGATCTAAATGAACAGTCTTGCAGAGAAGATGCTTTTTTCTGGGAAAAATTGCGAGACTTGTAACATTTAGAATGCATTAGTTGACACCTCAGGGTAATTTTTATTTCAAGTTATCAAAACTGACAAAAAGAACAAATAATACTTACAAACTAAAAACCGGTTTCTCGTGATGTATTGCACTCAGAGAATTGTGGTTCATGCCGGATTTTTCAGGGGAGACAAATGTTGGTTGTTGCATTTATTAAGCGGAAGTTGTGTCCCTTTAGAACATTAAATACATTGACTTAGGCGTACTGTATATCTAGTCCTCCTTGATTTTGAGAGTTGTCTCTCTTGAGATCTATTGTGAAATCGGAGACACATTTCGAAGGCAATAATTGTGTACCTATATCGCTTATTTTAAAATGAAAAGAAACGATTTAATATTCTGTATTTACAATTACAATCGTCCGGAGTCTAACGCTCTGACTACAATTCAAGACGCAATATGGTCAATATTGCACTGGTAAAATAATTAAAGCCCACGTAAATGTTACATTAAGTCTTTAAAATATGTAATAAGCAGTTATTATCAATCGCTTTTATAGTGTATAGTGACACAGAGAACAAGGAACACAACAACTCGACTTAAATGATATAAATGACATTTTTGAATATACACTTACAGGTTTATATATAAATAAGTAGACAATACTTGTTCAATTTAATTCATACATTATAATATGAGTCATTGCGCAGCAAATATTCCTACAAGAAACCTGTCAGTGAATATTCACAAATGTGCATTTCATTTAATGTTGTTCAGCATTTCGAATGTTTCTGGGTTTAGGCCGCATCTTGTAAAGGAAAAGATTTTCCCGCAATACTAAAAATACGCTCCACTGGAGCAGAAGAAGTTGGAATGTCCAAATATCGCAAAGTAAACATTCATTTGTTAAGTAGTCTAGACGTTCAGACGATTGCGAAACATGGCGTTCTGTGGAGGGTTAAAGTTGAAGATGCTACTTTTTGCCATCTTTGCTCTTTGTTAGCAGTGTCACAACCCGTTTTGTAATAAAAAACAGTTAACAAGTGTCTTCTTATCTAATGTTGAATTTAAACATTTCTGGGTACTTAGATTTTTTTATTACATAATGGGTTGAGTCTCAAACAATGGTGGGTTCAATAAAATTATGTATTTAGTGCTCGAGTTTTCCTTTTAAGTCTTGTAAAATAAGATTCATTATACAGTTGTAGACTGGTTTCCAGTTATGTCATGATAAAATAAGATGTTTCTGTCAACTTTGACATTTTTATTACAAAACAGGTTTTTATTACAAAACGGGTCATGATTTGATTGCTGAACTTCATGGAACATAGGCTGAAGTAAACATCAAATTGGTCTTCTTCTATCATGTCGTTATACACCTTGGATCCAGAGCTGGAGCCAGAATGAAGCTTTAATCTAATTCAAACAATTTTAATGTCTGTACCATTTTGGAGCTGAGCATAGCATAAGGTTCTTTAGTGCCAGGAATTGGCAGACCCCTTGTAACTGTTTTCTGATTTTGAATAATATCAATAGCATTTAAAATGGTTTTAGGATTGTACATTGTAGCTTACGTTCAAATTATGTTAGTTTGACATGGTACTTTAGTGAACTTAACTTCTCCTCTTAAAACATATCAATCATGCGAGACTGGGAGTTCCAGCGTCTGGCATTTTGAGCCTGTAATCATCCTTGAGAATTTCAGCATGTATTGGCTTTCCATAATGTATTGGGATACAATGGATGATTAATCGAATATCACATTTTTAGATGAGGGAGATTTCATTCATACCATCTTGAACTACCAACTGTAAAGTTTGAGCATAGCACGGCCTGTGTCTGGGCAGACTCCTATAGCATTCATAAATAGCAAATAAATTCTGGACTAGAATAGCATCATCTTTCTCATCATCAATCTCTTAATCATCATCATCAGCCAGCATCTTCTTCAAATCTGGTAGCCCCAGCTGAAACAAAGAGGCAATAATGATGAGCTACACTATGTGATATTGATACTACTCCGTGGCTACTTGCTTTCTTAGCTTGTTCTGTGTTGTATTCCGTCCATTCCATCCCCCTTGTTGTCCTCTTAAATACTCCATGCTTGTTTTGATAATCAACTAGACAATTCCTTACTTACCATTTCATATATATGTTTGCCCTTACACCTCCTTAATCCTTAACGTTTCGTAGCTTGACTTTTCATTGGGATCCGTGTGGGGAGGCCTTGTCTTGTGTATGTGTAATCTTCCTTGAAATATATCCAATATCATTAAATTCCTATCTTATAATGAGTCCGAAAATGTGATAAGGCAGATGGACTTTCTGATATTTTCTGATCTTTGGACACAATTTGCCCTTGGCCTCAAATTTTCCAGATATAGGAATATTTTCTTCTGTTCATAATATTTGAAATTACTGGCGATTTTTCACCTTCGATATTTTACCATTTTATAGCCAAGAATGAAACCTGAAAGGAAATGAGACACATACAAATACTATGTGATTTGTGTTTATCTAAAATCAATGAGGCACATCCATAACTCAACAACAATACCTAATTATACTCCATGGACATTTAATACAATGCAGCAAGAATTTGGTTATAATTTCACAGAAGAAATGTTATACTATTGAGTGGATTAATGTGACATTGATGGTCCTCTAATCTGTTCAGCAAGAAGTTAACTGCAATTAAAACTGAAGCTGGTTCGCCGTTCAACATTCGTCATGCAAGCGCTACCGAATTTCATAGAAAAAATTGGAATGTCGAAATCCAATTGTTTAACTTAATTTTCTTAAAGTTTGAATAACGAATGTTAAACGCCGAGCCAGAGCGAAATTCAAATTTTGCGATTAAGTTCCATCGTGTTTGAATGACGTATTGAAAGTAATGTATCCAATTCGCTCGACCTCTTAAACTATTGTTCAGCCTCTTATCTCTGTAGCACCACTTCTATTTTATTTCCACGAAATCATCAATAGTCTCTCATCTCTGACACGCCACCTCTATTTTATTACCACAAAATCATCACTAGTCTCTCATCTCTGAAGCGCCACCTCTATTTTATTACCACAAACTCATCAATAGTCTCTCATCTCTGAGGGGCAACCTCTATTTTATTACCACAAAATCATCAATAGTCTCTCATCTCTGAAGCGCCACCTCTATTTTATTCTCACAAAATCATCAATAGTCTCTCATCTCTGAAGCGCCACCTCTATTTTATTACCACAAAATCAGCAATAGTCTCTCATCTCTGAAGCGCCACCTCTATTTTATTACCACAAAATCAGCAATAGTCTCTCATCTCTGAAGCGCCACCTCTATTTTATTACCACAAAATCATCAATAGTCTCTCATCTCTGTAGCACCACTTCTATTTTAATCTCACAAAAGCATCAATTATTGGCCTAACTGCCTTTGTTCTTCATCACTTTTATGTGATTGTTCTGTCGACTTAGCACCTATGTGCGCTAAAAATAATTGCTCCCTGACAGTGTTTCATCTTTTACTTTATAAACGACATTTATGTCTTCGGTTATATCAGCGCAGCTAGTCAGTAGACAACACGACTCAAAATGTCAGGATAATGGGTTCTAGCCCAACGCTGGGTGTTTATTTTCTTCCCTATTTCGAATTTTCTTTAACTTTGAAATAACTATGTTTATAACATTTTGTCCAAAGCATATGCCTGTTGTTTTTATTTACATCATCAATATATAGATGTTTGTATATGTGTGCAGTCAAAAGTTGATTCAGCATTACCAAACAAGAATGGTTTACAAAATTCAGGCTGTATTATCAAAAATACCTTTACTTTTGTTTTAGTTTTCTTCCGAGTCTCCTGAGATTCCCTTAAAATATTTCTCAATAATCAATTTGCTACACTTTCCCATCGACTTGGATGCCTTGCAACAATGTTCTCACGTTTTTTTATTATTAAATATGCAAATATTTAGCGCTAAATTTGTGATTGATGTATCCCCTCGGTATAAAATCAAATTTCAAGCAAAACAGAGTTAAATACAAAATCTAGACAGCTTTATGATGGTTTTGCCAATTATTACCAAATTGTCTACAAAGACAAAACAAGTAAACCAAAAGTATAACCATATTTTGGGACGATAATATCAACTATTTAACGAAAAGCGCTAATAAAACCGATGTCTTATCTCCCTTTGTCAGAATAAAACATCTATCTAGATATCAATATTCACACAACACTATCTGTTATTCAACAAAACAAACAAGACGTTCTTGGAAGAACGGCCCTTTCTAAATCAGGAACTGCGCATTTGAAATAACATCGTTACTTTCCGAAAGGTGCAATGCACATAAATAAACACTATCTGAGGTAAATGATCTTTATACAGTATATAACTATTTTTCTCTCTAAAATTAACAATAACATTATTAATGTTATTCTTTAATGTTACGAAATAATGATCCCCTAAAATGAAAATAGAATGCATTCGCTTCTAGATGTTTATGACGTCTAAAATCTCATGCACAATACTTCATTACAATACTTCAACAGATAATAAGTCTCAGGAAAAGAAGAGTTTGATGATTCTTAACAACGTAATCCGTATTTATATTTCACATGACAAACGAAATTTCCGCAATTTCCGCATTCCGGAAACTATTGCCAAAAATCATTCATAATAACATTATACTACATCCTTTTCGTTTTGTTTCGAAGTTATTCAGGTTTACAATGTTATAATATTTTCCCCTTTCTTTTATTGCTCATGTTTTCTTTGCTGTATCTTACGTGCGCAATATATTGTACCGTGACGTACTTTATTTTCAAACCACTTAACATCACACTTTATAAGTGCGATATAATGACCGTAATGATGAAATCCGAGAAGTAATGGTTCCTCTGAGACTCTTTTGCTGTTGGTGAAGTAATTCAACGAAGAATTAGCAGAAGATTAGTCAAATCAATACTGTTGAAATCGTTCGAGAAATCGGTCTGCGTGGCGTACCTAGGCCGATGAAGGGATTTGTGAACCGAGCTAGCGAGAACAATTACGAAAGCAAGAGACATGACACAAATTTTACTGATGGGTGGAAATTGACGTTTCGGTTTTGAACGGCCAATAGTAACCACAGAACTGGGCGGTTTAAAACCTGGTTTAAGAGTGCGTCCAATCTCACAGTAATCATACAATCATCCATGTAAGATTCTAAATATTACGCCGTAACAATTGTCTGTCTCAAGAAACACCTATTTTAGCAAGTATTAATAAGCTTCTCCAAACGTAGCTGGAGCCTACAGCCCAATAATAGTACTCTTCATGCCAGGGGGAGGTCATATCAGGCTGTTGCACTTAGTATGCATTGTTCTCACTCCACTATCATGCGGTTTGCTAGACGACACCAATAAACCGGCTCTGTTGCTGACGTCTTATTGTCCCTTTGCGCCTCCGATGTCGCTTTCAAACAGCGATACGGGCTGCCAATGATATAATGGGATATAACAAGTAACGCATTAGTCGATTTATTGTGGGTCGACGCCTGTTAGAGGACGGAATTTCAGCCTATGATCAATAAAGGGATAACGTATTGACGTTACCATGAGCTTTTGTGTCGTCGGAATCTATGATGGACGCAAGATCATTGGAAAGGTGAGCTTTCCTTTGATGAGTCTGGGTTTTGTATAGATATGCTGGATGGAAGACGTATGGTGTGGCGATTCCGATGTGAGCTGTGTCACATTTTCGATTTATAACATGAAAAGGAAATGTTCAGATATGTGAACATCAGTATTATCTGTATCACAGACTTTTTAATTTTGTAACTATACCGTAGTATTTAACTGTTAAATTTCACTATACATCGTGTAACAACGGATTCAGTTTAATACTGATGTAGTGCTTGCTATTTTTGCATCGATATTACAATGGCTATACACTTTAGATGAATGTTTAATGCCAACATATACGTGTAGTATTGTATATTATCGTATTACATTATTTACTGATATGAAGCCTCAAATTCAGACAAATGTATCAGCGGGTAATGTTTTATATTCAATTTGTTAGATTTATAATACTGTATAAGGGGGACACATCTAAGTTTTCCTACCCTTAGTTTTGTTTTATTTTGTACTAGGTTTTTTCGACTTACAATAGAACATGCCTGCATAGAAAATGATAGATATCCACGCGTGTTTCGGAAAAGAAATACATTTTGCAGACTACGTCAATTAATTTTTTGTAAATTTGAGAAACAAAACAGGTTTTGAAATGTCTCATTTTATACGATACCCATGAACACAAATATCTTGCAAATTGTTAATGATTTTACACATTTTACGCTTGGATGTTTGCTGCATATCTGAGAATCGCTCGTGATTAATATAAAACGTGTGCATTTTTCATAAATATATGTAGCGGATCCGTGGTCCAGTGGTAACGCGCTGGACTTGTAATCCAGGGATCGCTGGTTCGATTCCCCGCTCCATCACTGACCGTACTAACAGTCTTTCGGACGAAACTTTAAAAACCGAGGTCCCGTGTATGATGCTTTACATCGAGCACGTAAAAGAACCAGGGGTGCTTCTGGAACTGGGGCATCTCCTGTATCATGCACTATCCTCCAGTCATCTAATATGACTAAAATTCTTCTGGTATATGTATATTGGACGAAAGTAGAATAAGCAGTTATATCAACACATCTGTATTAAAGGGAATGGCTTTTTCGATTGTGATGTCTTTCAACTGTTTCCAATATAATGTTGCGTTTTTCATTTGTACTTTTAATGATTTATCCGTTGTTTACGTGCGTGTATAAAATTTACATAAAATTTGTATAACGCTACGTGCACGGCTCTTATACATAGTGCGTGTATGTACCACATTTGATCTGTGAATTCAAACTTGTCACGACGATAACTATTTAAGTAATTATAATATGAGTATTGATTTGAATTACTTTTTTTGTCAAAAACTATGCGGACACTTTCAAGTGTTTTGTTATTAGTATCACATTTTTGCATATCATATAATGGTTTACATAAACGGTCGATTTCATTAATAAAAGCTCTAATTTATCGGGTGCGTTTTTGTATTAAACTATCAATAACAAGAAATATCTTTAACAAAGATGGTCGGCGCAACTTGAAGTTTGCAAATTTGTTGCAATCTGAAGGTTAAAATTTGTTGTACAACATAAAAAATGATTAGTGTTACGACTGTCAGTCATTCAATTACGCTATACTACAGAAACCCCGAGATCACTGCGTAGGAGACTGGATACAAATAACTCCGTAGTGTGGTTAGTCATAGACACAGTATAGTCCGTTTCAATATAATTCATCATTACTTATTGCAGAAGTCGTGAACTCACACATCCATGTTAATAAACTTATTAAAAAGCGATTTATCTGATTAAAACAATATAGATGTCCGCGACTGGTACATAAAACCAAGAAAGTCTTCTTAATTCCATAACCGGACAATTCCCCGTGGTGATGAATAATAACACTACTTACTGGATAAATATTGAAATACACTATACACAATGTTAACTAATCTGCTTCAAGGTCACAAACATTTTTTCGGTTGAAGAGAAATGGCGCGAAATTGCCTTGGTGGTTAACGTAAGATTTGATTGGTTTACAAAACACAGATATGCAAATAGCAAAACCATGTTAGTACGGCTGCGCCGCAAAAGTCCCCAGACATAATATGATAAATAAACAAATCATTCTAACTAACATCCCACTTATAATAGCCATCAACATATGAACATTATCGTCTGCAACAGAGACACTTGATATTTATGTTACAATTCTAACTGTGCTTCTATATGGCAAAAACTCTAACAAACCATGATCGGTCATGGTATTTGGATCATGAACAACAAAATATGAAAAATAGTAAAACAATTCTGGATTTACGATACAATAGCTAGAACCAGTCTTGCTAACATACGTATATTCACCTTTGTTATCACAAACTCTGCCATTAGCAACACGCAATCCAGTGTCTACAGCACTGTACATATCAATTGTTATGTTTATTAATTGGTTGTCGATTATGTGGTTCATGTATCAGTCATGCATGATTATTGCACGGCGTATCAAACGGCGTATCAACGCCGGGCATATATTGGTTACGTTAGAACTGTGTACTGGTGTAATGGGCTCCCGCATGCGCCGTATTAAGCGTTAGTCTGGATTACCTGCCTCGACCACTCTGTTACTATTTGAATTATAGTACGCAGGGAACCAGACTATATTAACCTTAGCTCTCGAATATAACCGTACCACTTCGTTACTCTACGTAGTTGGCCGAGATTTTCGAATGGCGTTTCAATTTCCTACGCAATAATCTCCCCTTATATCGGTGTGTCAAAACGGCTGCGGGACAACTCGACCCCTGAACAATTCGACCCCATACCAATTCAACCCCTAAGTCAACTCGACCCTTGTCAATTCGACCCCCGAGTCAACTCGACCCCATCTGTATTGTTAGAGGATCGGGTGTAAAAGATGATTTACTCAAGATAAATTATAAGAATTATTTTGTGTAGCAATGTTTTAATGGATAAATGTAACACATGTAATTGTCTTTGTCTGTTCCGATTGGGTTTATGCTTGGTTGATTTATCCATTGTTCTTCCTTGGAGGTGTTAATTTCTTCTTTTATAAGAGTGTGTTATTGTCGAAACATTTTAAGACTGAATCTCAGAATTAGACTTTGAGATTTTAGAACTTAACAAATTAGTAGAGCGAGTAACAAGAACATTTGGATAAATTTAATTTATGCAAATTTCAAGTTAATGTCTGAGTTTCAGTCTTATATTCATTCAGAACATATTCTAAAAAGATAAAAATCCGTTGAAAAAGTGTATGTTTTATTACAAATGAAAATGAACCAAACAGAAATTATAAATAACAGATCAATTTATAAGTACAAGTTATATACATTAATATTCGATAACAAAATATAACAAAATATACATGAACATACACCACACTACACCTCACTACACTACACAACACTATACACAGTTCCAATATCCTTTAAGAAATAATTCTTATATCAAAAGGTAGAAAGTAAAACTCTTACAATAAATATATGATTTTTAAACTCATAATACTCTTACAATAAATATATGATTTTTAGACTCATAAAACTCTTACAATAAATATATGATTTTTAGACTCATAATACTCTTACAATAAATATATGATTTTTAGACTCATAAAACTCTTACAATAAATCTATGATTTTTAGACTCATAAAACTCTTACAATAAATCTATGATTTTTAGACTCATAAAACTCTTACAATAAATATATGATTTTAAGACTGTAAGACGCATGTCGTACTTCGGTCCCCTGTAAACTTTGATTTTTTTACAGAACAATCAATATCTTGATTTCATTAAGGGGGGCATTTTATTGATAGTTAATGTGTTTGAAGCAAACTTTCTTATTACTATACGTTTATTACTTATAATTATGTTTATGCATGCCGTACGATAGAGATGAAATAATGAGTATATAACACCTGCAATACAAAAGCATTGGTAGATTCAAAGAGTTTATCAACATATATTTATTTATTAAAGTCTCATCTTTGTACAAAACATAAATATACATATAGTAAAGACCATAAAAACATAAAACATTGCACAAAGCCATTCAGATAAGAATTATAAGAGACTATACAAGCATACACCTCATACATAAAATTGTACAAAATGTATACGATATATTATAAGACTATCGTATAGCCAAAATCAATGAATTTTTAAAAGTGTTTAATTTAATTTAAAAGTAAAGTTATTATTTCCAATCAATCATTCAATACATACATGTAAAACACCAAAATGCCATAAGAATACACCAAAACTAACGCCTATACAGTTTATATATACTTTTATTTCGAATTTATATTACAACATTATGTCATATTCGGCGTTTATAAATCATGATTTTTTATTAAAATTTCATTATATACATACATGTACAATAATTCAATAGCATCTGAGGGGTCGAGTCGACTTGCTGAATGACTGGAAATATTTTCATAGCATCTGAGGGGTCGAATTGACTTGCCGAATAATCGGAAAAAAGGGGTCGAACTGTTCAGGGATCGAATTGACTTGGTTTAATAGCGGGGTCGAATTGTTAAGGGGTCAAGTTGTCCCGATACCGTCAAAACAACGATCGATCCTCGATAGTTTGCAGAATAAATACTACTTCAGGTATGTGTTAAATATAATCATTCAATTATATTATACAATGAATACGCATGAACATAATCAAGAAAATGTATATTGTATTTGAAGTGATAAGATAATATGAAATAGTTGTACTTTCAGTTTCAATGTTACTCCAGGTGGGTGGGGTGAGTAGTTTAGATTTAAAAATGAATTTTGCTGATTTTTCTTACTCGCTGATATTATTCATGATTTTTAGTTGCTTTATATAAGAACACAAATTCTTTTGCGAGCTGAATTACTTGCTATGGTAGCTTTTGCAAAGTCTGCCAGGAGCCTTTAGTTCTAGTCCAGGTTGTGCCACATTGTTGTTAAATCTGTCTACCCACTAACCATTCTAGTAACTTCTACCGTTTAGTTTTTTATTGAAACATACAACTTAAATTGTGCATTACTAATGTAGTTAGAAATGTAGTTGCTATGTAGAACAAATGTAGTTTGACCATTGTTTAATTTATTTCAGAAATAACTCCAGTTGACAACAATGGTGCCTTTCTGGTCGCGGTCCCCTCCTTCATAGTATGCAGGATACACATAATTAACCATGTATATGCATACACCAAAACCTGTAAGTATTTTAGAAGGAATTTGTCTAGGTGAACACTGCATTAATCCATTTTAGTCTGACGGCCTAATAACTTAGCCTATAAAGATGTTACAAAGAAAGAATTAATGAAATGAATATTTGTAAAATTTTACCTACGCAGTCAATTGGAATACCTTTGCTGTGAATTTTTAGTACAAGTCAACTGTCAGTGGTCTACTTAATGTTTGTGTCAGTGTCAGAAGAAGCACAGGTGCTCTAAGGTCCTAGCTAAGATTGGCCAATTTCAACCCATTTTGCAATGAAAAGATCCCAGTTTCCATTTAAGCTTGACCACATTTAAATATTTTTTCAGTGAATACATTTGTGTAACATAAATTATGTTGTTTTCCATTCTGAAAACAGAACAGAACAGTCTGCTTTGGAGTTTAACTTTTTTCATAAACAATGTTCACACATGTCTTGAGAAGTCCTTTAATTTGATGCCTATTCCTTGAAAACTACTTGAATTTGTAACAGCCAAAAACTCCTCGAAAAGTAAATGATTTTAGAAACACTTTTTTTGGGTAAATTCCTCTTTACTTCTCCTGCTGTGAATAGAAAAATGACAAACAACCCATTCCAACAATGATGAAATAAGATGTACTAGTCATCTATACAATATTTCTGGTAACTAATCATGATTACATGCTTAAATTACATGTATACATCATTCTTATAATGTTGTCAAATAAGTGATTTGTATGCTTTTTAAAAAAAATCCTTAGTTTTAGTTATTTGGGAAGTTTTGGAACAATTTAGATAATGTGAAATGCATCGCATATACTGTTAGTAGTCCAAATATGTCGATATGGTGATAACGCATACTTTTAAGTAAGTATAATCTTTACATACGACCGTATAAAATACTAACCACGAAGTATTCAGAATTTCAATTGTGATTATCAATTCCCAGTGTAGAGGCAAGCCTTTTCTTAATTAGATCACCTGCACAATGCACATTCTTACATAATTACGTATTTTATTTTGAATAGAATGAGCCATCAGTTTGTTGTCGTCGAGTTTGTCAATGAGAAGTCAGTAGGGGTTGTGCACTGCAGCTGTTTGGAAGATAGCCATCAGGTAAGAATATACATGCAATACATGTAAACTACACCCTCAAGCTGTATTAACATTTAAAGCAGAAATTAGCAAAAGTGCTTTGTTTTGACCTTAAGCAATAGACCAGTGGGCATAAAGAATGTTGACCCCTGCATGGATTTCAATGAAATTTCACAATATTGACAGCATCAACTCTAGTTTCACATGTCATCAGCGCAAATTCCGCTCGGATGATTTTTCTGACCCTTTGTTGTTCTTCTACATACAGTTGGTATAGATAAGTTTCTGCTCTTCATCTCCAATACCGCTGTTTAGATTTTAACAACACTTCACAGGATTGTTCGGTATCGAGTCTAGTTGTGCTTAAAGTCACCATGTTTTAGTAATATGCTTTTTGACCGAGTTGCAATGTTTGCAGTATTTTTACTTTTAATCCTATAAATTGATTTTGGGGGACATATATTGAAAAAAAACAACCTTTAACTTATCACATTTACTTCATTCCCACCTGTTTTTAAACTGTTAATAGCAATAACATTTTTATACCATTCCTACTTCTATGTTTTTAAATTCTTGGCTATACTTTTATCTCTTTTAACTATTCTTAGCAGCTTGACGCGCAATATTGTCCAAGTCCTCGCAAGAGGTTCAACATCAAAGACAGATTGACAGAGAAAATAGTAATCAGTAATTAATTGTATGACCACTATTATCAGTAGAACAAAGTTTCTTTTAAAAAATGCAACCGTATTCCTGTATGACCCACAATATTTGGAAATGACCCTCAGATATGAAAACTAAGACTTCATAATGACCCTCAATTATAACAGTCGAGTGAAAACACTGCCTTCCAAGACTTTTCATCCCCATTTTGGTGGTGAACAGTCTAAGCAATGTGTTATATATGGAGAGGGCTCATCCTAATTTAAATACATTCATTATTACTGAGACCAACGGAATAATAGGGGTGATAATATAAAATGATATGTATAAATATAACGATAAATCTAATTTATAAGTATTTCTGATACTTCTAAAATGTATTTAAGTATAATTATTGACATTTGACTGAAAAATGCATACAAATAAGTGAACACATATATATAAGTGAACACATATATATATCAAACTTATTACGTTGATTAAATTGTTTTTAATTACTTTTAAAGCTATATTTGATGTTCAGTCATTTAACAAACTTTATTGCAGCTTCTTTGATTTTAATTTCAAAAGTAAAAGTTTGTTGATGTATGAAATTATTCATTGTTCTGTCAAACTATTTATTTAATTTGACATTGTATAATTCTATTTTAACAAGCAATACTTTATTGCCACTTCTTATTTGCCCCCCCCCCCCCATCCTTTAGAGTGGGGGCATAAAAAGTTTATATACACTACTCAGCACTATAATCAGTTACTTAGCTGTGACATTAAACAAGATGTTGTTGTTCAAACAGAAATAAGGAAATTTATTCAAATGTAACTTTTACACAAGGTGGTTGAAACATGGTAATAATTGGGCATTATTTTTTACCATGCTGAGTAGTGCGTGTGTATATAAAATCATCAATACATTTGTTTGTTATTTGCTTGACTAGGGATCATAAAATTATTTATCTAATCTGAAAATATTGACTTTTATCACCAATTTTGAAAGGATGTACCTTGGAGTCCCACTGGGCCAGAGTCTGTTGATAAGGAGACTAGAGATGCTTGATTTAGGGAGGCGCAGTGGTTGTTTATTAAATCACATCATTCTCAACAAGTCAAAAGGTGTTGATTAAATCACACTGTTATTTAACATGAAGATCAAGGAATTTTGATCTATAAATTAACAATCTGATTTTAAAATAAACATCATATTAATAATGTAATTCACAAAAATTTGATTATACTAAAAGTGGAGGTGAAAAGTCTAGGGTCTATCAAAATTGGAGGTGAAAGGTCTTAGGGAAGAAATGACTTGGGTGTGGAATGTCTGGAGTTTATAATGGTATGAGCATAACATTATTGTGGATACTACTTCTTCTGCAATATGTCTTCTTATTTATTACCCCATTACACAGCACTCATCCCCCTTCTGGCATTTAAGGCTCAACACCCGTGGTCGGCTGTCTTACTCCACACCAAAACACTCTTCCTCATTCAGGCATTTTAGGCTCAACCACCGTGGGCTGGCAAACACCATTTAACTAATTCAAGGGGAAAACTGGACCCAATATTGGACTCGAACCAATGACCTTCGAGTAGAATACTAGTACGGCTTACCAGGTGGCTTACCAGGTGGTCGTCTAACCTCACACAACTACACCCCCCCCCCCCTTGAGCATTTAAGGCTCAATCGTCAAACACCCCTGACACATATAAGTAATACTAGGTGAAAACATGCACCCAATGTAGGGCTTGAAAAGCTTTTTACACACATCAATTACATAATAAAAATGTAATGACTCTTTTTCTGCTACATGCATAATGTTAAATATTACTTTATCGTTTCAGGTTTTCACGTCAACGAGGCATAAAATACTTCTTGGAAAATACTCGTGAAGTTTTCCTTGTACATTTTAAATCCATTTACCATTGTGTTACTGAAATAAATACAATCTGTGATTGACTAAGTAAAAAACAATTGTATAGTATTACATAAACTAGTAGACAGTTTTCTGTCATGAGTGTTGAATATTATGCTTTGAAATGAAGTTCTATTAAAATAAAATTGTAATCACATGTTATATAGTGTGTATTGTTTTTTCAACTTGGTTATGTAGATATGGCACTATCTGCACTTGTCTTGTACAAAAAGTGTATTTATATACTAATCACAAGCACTGTTTCATCTAGGTTTATATGTGCATGTTTTTGAGGAAAATTTATCAGGTTGGGAAAAGTACCATTTGTGGAGACTTATGATTTTCTCAACATGCTTTGTAATACTACAGTTAAACACATAAAACAAGCAGCTAACCAAAAGATTGATAATAGTGGTTGCTTATATCACAGACGGCTACAAATGTTGAGTTGAATCCAAACAAAATGTCTGTCTCTACATTCTCAGTATACAACTCATGATATGACATTATGAGAAAGAGCACATTGTATCTATATTATTGGTGGATGGACTGAGGTAGGTAAAACATTTATTTGCTTGGAGTTAGAGAATTGGTTTTTAGATATATTTATTTAAGTTCCAAAAATAATGTATTGCATTAGAAGTTTTGATCAGAGTTTATAGGTTGAAAAAAAAAATCGGAATATTAAATGGCCTGATTTTCACATACTACTTACTCATTTTGTTGGTAATTGGCCTGGTGATCATTCAACATTAAATGTCCCAATTGTTAGCATCTAGGCCAAAAATATGTAGTTCTTGTATTTCTATCATATTTGCTTTTCGGATTCCTTTATGCATATAGAAACATGTACCTTTGATAAAAAGAACTTTTTGCTTAGTTTTTGCTTGGTATTTTTACATTTAAATATCAGTGCGAAGAAATGGAGATTACAAATATTAAACATGGCCCTAAAATATTACAAAACACATAGTAATGACTTCTATTGTCTTTGTTTTACATACTTATGAAAAAATAACATGCTGTTATACCATTATTAATTTTTTACTATTTAAATTCTTGATTAATTATCTCATTTAGACCAATAATTCGAAACGGTCAAGACATTTTCTTCCAATTTTTTTTCTCATATTCCTATTTTAATTAGTTGCAATTTATTTATATCGAATTCAAATTTGCAACAAAGGCTTATTTTGCACAAATAAAATCAATTATAACATCAAAAAATGACTACCTCTTTTTTGCTCAACTTGTATGATCGCCGTGCAACTTTTATTTGCTGCATTCTGCAATAACTTTTGTATTTGTATACATATTTATGTTACTCTTGACATTCTTTAACAACAATTTTTCCCTATACAGATACAGCTACAGGAAACACTATACTCTTAATATCAAGGCCAAATTTTCTTTCAGGCTTGTTGTATATCTGATAGATATTCACTGTCCTCTTTGTATCGGAAATTCACAAGTTTTGCACGTATACTAAGGGATGTGTATACATGTGTAGGTTACTTCTTCTCATACAATGTTCGATGATGTACGTCTCATCAGAATCCAGCTCTAAATAATCATAAAAATGTCGCTTACTTGAGTATGAGTGCCTCTATCCCGGTTTTCTTCCATACCATATAGTAGCAAATTTGTGCGTTCAGGTGGTACTTCCATTTTCAGAATTTTATAAGACAACAGTGTGATTGTACTTGAGGTTTATTTGACACAATCTTCTTATTGTCCCACCCGTTTGTCCTAGTTGTTTAGAAAGTACAGTTAAATTTACACCTATGCATATCACATATAAATAAATAAATATTACAGCATTTAAAACAGGTTCATATAGAGTGTGACAGAGCTTTAAAACATTAACATTTCGCTGGTAAAAGCAGCATTATGAAGAAAAACATTTGCAAATTCATTAAAACATGAGATTTGGAACTAGCAGAAAAAATCTTATACTGATACGGAAAATTCCAAGAATAATAATCAATCTGCTTAAAACACAGCCCTAACAATATAAATGAATATAAGCATAATAAGCAATGTTAAGGATGTAAATTACGACAGGGTACAACGAATAAATAAGAGCTTACAGAGATAAATAATTACAAATAAGAGACAAATATACCATACAGTCTAAAATAGACAATGCAGACGGTACTAATACATAAAACATAAACAACACATTCAATCATACAAATTATAACAATGCACAACAAATAAATTAGTGATGAAAGAGCTAAATGCTTACAAATAAAAGACAAATGAATACTAAAGCATGCAGGGTTTAAAAGCAAAAACCACAATAAGACACAGGCACTACAGAAAAACAACAAAGAAATTGTTTACATTATATAGCAAGAAATATTTGTAAACCATTATGCACCCCGGTGACCTTGACCTTTGACCCCGTGACCCCAAAATCAATAGGGTTCCTCTGCTAACCAAGGTAAATGTGTGGACCAAGTTTGAGGATGATAGGTCAAGAGGTTCTTTAGTTATTGATCGGAAACGAAAAGGTTACGGACCGACGGACATACCGACCGACCGACATACCGACCGTCCGACATGTGCAAACCAATATGCCTTCTCTTCTTCGAAGGGGGGCATACAAATGCACATGAGCAACAAGCAAAATATCATAATTCTGCTTTCGCTCATTTTTTTAACATACCTACATATTCATATACATAACATTTGAGGTGGAACTAGTTTGTTTCATGTTCACTAAAAATTGATAAAGCGCATAATTACATGTACACGAAACACAGGATTGTTGTGGTGACATTGTCCAAAGAACTCATAAAATTACTACAGAGGTAAAAGGTTCATTTATACGATACTTAATGTATTTATCTCGTGTCTAAATAAGAGATCATATCCAATGTATGTTAATTAATAAATGAAATTGGACCTGTCTACTTTTAAACTGTAACAAAGTTCATGAAACGTTGGAATCGATGAAGGCATAACACGCCTAGACAATATTCTAACGTAGTACTCTTGATCTGACCACGAAAGTTCGCATACATTTTAAAAGCAACCATGATTTCTCCAAACATTAATGCTATTGCCACCATACTGTGTGCATACATTTTAAAAGCAACCATGATTTCTCCGAACATTAATGTAAATGTCACCATACTTTGTGCATTTTTTCCAGAAAACATTACATGTTTTAATATTTGCCCCATATGGCAATACGAAAACGAAGATACCATGTGGATTAAACATTTTTCCTGCTTGCAAATGGTGACATCACATGTCGCGTTTTCTTGAAATGACGTCACTTTCAGAATATATTGTAAATCCCATAGCAGCGTTCATTCATAAACTTTGACTGGAATGTAGGAAATGCGAGCTTAACATGCGCCGAAAACGTAAATTAGGAGTTGAAATAGATATGCAGCAGTCAACATGAACACAAAGCAGAAGCATAACTTCAGTAAATGCATAGTATGCGAAGAATTAAGAAATAGAAATATAAGGACAAATTACAAATTGCAAAAACAATGGGTTTTAATAAGCTGCAACATTTGACAGAAAAATATTACATATTTTGATAAAGTATCAATATGACACAATTAACATCAACATTACAAAGAAACGAGAATATGAGACATGCAGTTTGCAGTTTGACTTAACACACTGTACAAAGTCACTATAAACAAAGGCACACACTTTTAGGTATGCTGCCTCGGTGCAGACCCGTAAGCAGAGTATTCGCAGTCATTCCAGTCCCAGTTTGTAATCAGTTCAATATGTAGGCCTACCTGTAAAATATTTGAGGACCTAAAATAAATTTTACTTTCTTGTTTAGCAATAATATCAGATAAACTAAAATTAGAACATTAAAATTAAACAGTAGAAACTAAATTGAATTGCCTCCCTTTGTATTGAAATGAGATGACCTCTCTTTTGTACATGTACTAGAAAACCATGACGTCATCATCCGGTATATTTGTTGGCATTTCGAAGTAAGATGCGGTTGTTTTCCGCTTGTATTTCACATAATTTCGAACAAATGAATGTTCTTTATAAATATTTATTTACATAGCGATATCTTGCCATGCGGGTATTTTGATTTAAGTGCCTGTAACGTCGAAAACTAAAGCTACTTTATTTTTCGTCTGCAACATTTAACAATATACAGCTCTAGTTAACATGGCACAGCTATTTTCACGGAAACGTCAATTTCAACCACACGGAATCTAGATCAATGGGACTCTCCCAAATGGTCAACAATTCGAATGTACAAAACCTGAGGTATTATGTATCTGAGAAGCGTAGCCACGCGAAGAAACCCCTCTCGCCACACCATTCAAGACAGTTCGTGTCATCTCTGAGTGTCAGTGACGGTTATTCATGTGCAAAACTCGTCAGTTACTACAGACTGTTTAAAAGCGTTCTCCAGATTTCAAAGTTCTTTGTTAACAAGTTATTTCCATCTTTACGTGTTGTCAATTTCATTTCCAAAATGGCGTCCGCTTTGATCATTAATCGATGTGCAATGAATATTGCTACGCCATAATTTGTTGCATAATTTCGAACAAATATTTTTTTAATTTATAATTAAATGTGAAACAATAATTAAATTGTCTCAATATTTCTTATCAAATTGTTGTTTTATCGACGTTTTCAATGCTGTATAGTTTAATAAATTGGTAGAGTTCGCACTATTTTGTCAGCGGTTGTGCTCGAAATCTATATGGTTGTAAAGCGGCTACAGAGGCACCGCACAGGGTAGTAAATGAGTCGCTAGAGTAGTAATTGGTCAAAATAATGTTTAATCCTTTAAAAAAGCATAAAATAAAAAGAATATTAGTTGATTTCGAAGGAAGATCGAATTTTATTTCACGAGTGGTCAAAAGAAATATATATGTTCACGAGTGGCGTAGCCACGAGTGAAAATATACTTTTCTTTTGACCACTCGTGAAATAAAATTCGATCTTCCATCGAAATCAACAAATATCCTCTATAACTTTTCTTGGTTAGCCTGCTTACCATTGAAATATATCCACTCTATAAGGTTTCTTTTTATAATTTCCAAAACATCTGTTCATCAACATTTAGGCTGTTTAAGGAATGAAGAGTATCACTTGTTACAAAGTAAAATTATCGATCAATGTTTTTGCCTTTGAATTTTATTAGTTCTAATATCTTGAGAAAATGCCTCCAACATAGCTTCATTAGCAGGTTCAACGGACGACTGTCCTCATTTCTAATAAATTACTAATTCAATCTAGTGCACATTATTAAATGTTTGTGTTACCAAAAATACTGAACACAGTTTGTTTTATAGGGACTTATTTCTATTTGTGTTTTTAGATGTATGTTAAATTTCACTTTCACCAATGCAAGTCTTTCACGTCATACAGTGTTCATGTTATTTGCTCCCCTCCCCACTTTCGGCCTATTGTTGCCATCTGTCTTGACTGTCCTGTGAGGTATTCCATCTATTAAACCCCCCTGTTTGTCCTTTGATTCTCCTAGTTATCGCTTATGGTCGACCAGGCCATTCCTTGCGCCCCTGTTCCTTACGTATTTACCCTTGCACTTCCTCAAATGCTTGATGTTTTATGGATTGACGTCTTACTCTTCTGCCGTTGCTAGTCTTTAGGAATCGATCCACTTGAAGTATTGAAGTTGCAAGAAACGTAGTTGTATTGTGACAACCATTTTGCTGTTTGAAGAAATCACTTTTTCACTCGGAAATTATGAAATCGATGAATGAAACTGTGCATTTAATAAATACAACTTCGACTAATTATAGTTATTTTGATGGTGACGATGGATTTTACAATCCGTTTGAGAAACCACACTTTAGTTGACCATTTATATTTCTGTATTCGTTCGAGTGTGTTGCCTGTTTGTTTGGTGAGTATATAGAACCGATTTCAACGTTTTAAGCTTACTCTTTCAAAATTCATATTAATTACATTTTTGTCCGACCGTTTCGCTTGGAAAGAAACATAAATATTATAAGTACTTCAGTCTTTGTTTATCTTCGCAAACTGTAATGGAGTTAAAGGCTTACTAGTTATGGTAATGTATAAGGAAACGATAAGAGATGAGGAATATTTGTTTATCAATTAACTATATCGGCTGATTTCGTCGAGACGTCATGTTGCTATTACGCCCACCAAAATGTGCCGTTTCTTTTCGTTGTATCGTAATTTAGCCTAGTAAAGACGACTAATTATAACAACGGTATGCGGATTGAAATACCCATCCCGAGTGTCGCTGTTTAGGGTGGTAAGACGAGATTAAATGAAATGACGAACATTCAAAAGTAATGCTATTCCAATTTTGTGTTCATTATATACGCGAAATAAAGGTAGAACGATAATCACAAAAATCGCAAAATGTCGTAGTTTCGTTGTTTCATATTTTTCTTCTGGCGCTTTTTCGCCCGAGAATAGACCACGATTCAGGGGTTAGTAACCAGTAACTTTCGTTAAGTTTCCTGCAACGACAACATTTACGACAACGTAACGAGCCCGTAAGCATTTTTAACGATTATTATTTTCGTAACCTGAAAGATTCGTTAAGTGTTAGTTAGTTACAGTGAGTAACGAAGATGCTGTGTAATCGTTAAACATGACGTTCCGCGCCAAAAATGACATTTACAAGTCGTTGCATATAAAATGGAAACAAAGAAAAGATCGTACAAATAAGAAAATATTTTGTTAGTATGACATTGTTTACAAAACGACGGGTCACCATTTTCTTATATATTATGCCATTTCAATGTTACTGATCGATATGTAGCAAAACAGAGAGAATTACGTATACATTTAAAGGAACAGTACATTGTATGTTGTTTGAAATTAATCTCAATTAATAGATAATCGGTGCATTAATGATCGGTGAATCGGTAATACTATATATATATATATATAGAGAGAGAGAGAGAGAGATTGTCTTTGCCCATACAAATAGGTAGTGCCTCAAAAGGAGTTTGTGTAAAGCATTTAATAAACAATTAAATCGCGATGAACACGTTCGTAAAATTCCTGAGCATTTCCATATCATTTAAGACCTCCCGAAGTTAAGACAATCGTTGAAAACATGTAACACTGGAGCATGTATCTATAAATTTGTGCTATCCTTACTAGCATTGTCTTCAACATAAATATTTAAGATTTAATACAATCATAGCAGCCAAAAAAAACTATACTCCCATCAATTTTAAGCTTTCAATTAATGTTGCTTAGTTAATAGGGAACCTAGCACATGTTATAACTTCGTTAAAATTGAAAATAATACTTTGTTTTAAAAGTTGAGAATCACAATTTCGGGTAAAAATTTAGAAGTTCTAAAAGTGCACAAAATGCTAACTGCTAAGTCATACAAAGTCACAACAATGAACTACTTTAGTTGTGTATACGTATTTAGATTTAGGAGGCATAACTGTTTGAATCATTTAACGGTTGTATTTTAAAGATAGAATGCACGCGTTTAAATTGCGTGTGAATTAAACCTAACATTAGAGTTGTTTAAGAAAATGCACGGTAAGACCGTCACATCAGTGCCTGTTGTACTTATTTACAACTATAATTTGTATTCAGTTTCTGGCTTAGGTGCGTAGGACAAGTCGGAAAAGCTGTCTCAAAGTCATGTCTTTAAAAATGTAGAGCAAATTAATGTCGATTTCAAATGCTGTTTTATGTACAGATGAACTACTATAAGCGAAGCATTTTTTAAATTGTTGGCCATTTCAACCAAAAGTGTGCCTTACAACCTTTAAAATCGTTATAACATGTATATGTACATGTTGCATTTCATTTTTATTGCTTAATCGTCTTAAACTCACATAGAGAATAGAGCCATGACATACAAGAAAATTTGTAACTGTGTTAATGAGCACCGTTGTTATGCCTGTACTTTTGACGAAAACGTCAAGTTGTTCTTACGTTTATATACACGCTAAGAAACAACGATAAAAACGACAAAATATTCTAACGCAAAACAACACATCATATAAATTGGTGGTAAGGCTTTTTGGTAAGTTTTAATCCGACTTTTTGTTTGAGCACCATGGTGGTATTTAAATGTTTAAGTGTGAAAATGATAAGTTATTTTAAGTCACCAACGACCTTAACACTAAGTCTTGTGAATTACATTTTCTTTTATTATGACGAGCAAATAATACACATGTACTGCTATGTTGTTTTCTTGTGAATATATAATGATCGAAGAAGACTATTTGATCAATTACTTTAACATTAAGTATCTGCTCGTATAAATACAAAAATAGCTTTTACATGGTGCACTGTATGAACGCACTATGGTGTCAGCCCAACTATGGTGTTGAACACCAAACATTGAACGTTTTGGTGCTAATACTTTCAACACCATAGTGCGTTGCAATGGTACATACCATCAATTTTAACATTATTTTCATTACATGTATCTGAGTTTACAATTATTAAATATTAATATTTCAAACGATATTACAATCTCACTAATAGCTCCGGAAATATTTGTGTCTGTAATATATGTCACTTGAAAACATGTTAATATATCAATGTCAATGCTATAAGTCTGTAACTCTACATTAGAACATACATCGCACATGGACGCGTACAGACGGACGGACGTACCTACAAACCGAAATATAACATATTTCGTACAGTAACAGTCAGAGTATGTTCATTGTATGTTTCAATTGATTTTAACAAATGATGTCACTTACCAAAAATACAGCACGTCTTTAAAAAAGGAGTTCTCCTTATCGAATGCTTAACGAAGGCTTAGCGAATACTCCAGGAGTTGTCGTTATATAACGAATACTTCGTTCGTTAAGTGAAACTAACGCCAGCCTTTGGTTAGTGCATATTTAACTAACGATGACTTAACGATGGCATAACGATTATCGTTCGCTTAACGAATGCCTGGGGTTACTTACTCCAGACAGACGTTTTTGTCATCGTTAAATGAGCAAACTGTTAGGGAATCATCGAGTAAAATGATATTCGTATTTTACTACTTCGCCGCTTAACTTGTATTACTACAATAATCAAATAACATATCTTAGGATTAGAATAGCTTGAATTATGTTATGGTACACCTACATTTAACGTATAAAAATCCTAAAACGCAGCGTGGATGATGGCTTCTCAGAATTAATCACCTTGTCAATTGTTCTGACATAAGAACATATACAAATCCAATGAATACATCATACGCAACAATATGCTAATCGTTTAATAGGATTGAAAACGACTACATCACGAGTTTGTGCCCAATATTTATCAAGACTAACAACCGATTTTTAGTATTTGTGAATCACTCTTTATTAGAAAGGAAGATAAATTACATTCATGATTAATTAAGTCATTTGATATTGATCGATGTACAACTTGAGCAGTTTATGACCAGTGTTTGCTGCAGACAGTTTTAACAATTTAATACGAGATCATTGACATTTGGGGTCAATAGAGTATTTGATACTGCATGAAACGTGTCTGTGTCAGTATTGGATTGAAAATCTATGGCTAAGATACGTAAATTGAAAGCTGCAAGTGTAAGATAAACTGACATATATGATGGTGACAATACTGTATACAAACTATGCTGAGAGGATATTAAAGAAATACTTGTTTACATTTCTTGTATGCTGGTTTGAACAAGAAATATCTTTAAAAAAGATGGTCGGCGCAACTTGAAGTTTGCAAATTTGTTGCAATCTGAAGGTTAAAATGTGTCGTGCAACATAAAAAAACTTATTGTTACGACTGCCGGTCATTCAATTACGCTTTACAACAAAAACCGAGAGACCACTGCGTAGTACGCTACCACACAGCGCTTTGATTCCACTACTGTTACATTCACACGCTGCTGTATTACCCAGTATATCTTGATATTTGACCTTTTGAACCTTTCTGCTAAAATCATTGATTTAGTCGCAGTGAACGAAATCACCGTTCGTTACTTATACTAAAATTCATTGGTTGGCACGATCAAGTGACAACTGAGTTTATAATACAAATGTAGATGGGTATTTTATCCAGCCTTAAAACCAATCAAATGTGTACACAATGTACAGCCTTTCGAGTAGAAAGAACTTTTGATTATCTAGCTAATCGGTTTTATTTCATGTCATTAAATTTTTAGCATTTACAGAAGGCAGTATTTCGTTCTTACATCGAGGATTGTACAGATACGTAATTTATTAGCGTGGCGAATTCGAGTAACAAGATGCCAAGTAACGATATGACGCATTTTAAAATATACGCAGATTCCGCATAGACAGCTGTTTAAATGACCTTAAATCACTACACATTTACAGGCATCGGAATAATTTTGGCATGCCTACGAAACGATAGTCACTTACGTTCGAATTATTTAGTTTGTCTAGCAATTTCCTTAGTCACAGCGGCATTTCTATGACAGTGAAAGCTGTCTATTCAGTGCACACTCGCATAAGCTTTCTTTACGCAAGTTTACTGTCCTACATTTGGGACATTAGTGAGTCGTTGCAAGTGGCTCACTGTATGTCTGTGGACGAATGTCGACTCGCCTTTCTAAATATAGTAAATACTGCGTAGGAGACTGGATACACATAACTCCGTAGTTTGATTATAGTCTGTTTCAATATACGAAGTTCATCATTACTTATTGCATAAGTCGTAAACTCACACATCCATATTAATAAGCTTGTTACATAGCGATTTATCTGATTAAAACAATATAAATGTTCGCGACTGGTACTTAAAACCAAGAAAGTCTTCTTAATTCCAACACCGGACAATTCCCCGTGGTGATGAATAACAACACTACTTAATGGATAAATCTTGAAATACACTATACACAGTGTTAACCGATCTGCTTCAAGGTTACACATATTTTTCGGTTGAAGAGAAATGGCGCGAAATTGCCTTGGTGGTTAACGTAAGATTTGATTGGTTTACAAAATACTGAATATGCAAATAGCAAAACCATTTTAGTACGGCTACGCCACAAAATTGGGTTAAATCCAAGAAAAGTCTTGACAAATTGACGTATACATACCTGTTTTATTTCTGTTTTCGAAGATCATTTATAAACATGATTTCATTTGATATACGGATCTAAATTGTCTAATGATGCCAAATTTATGCCAAATTACATCTTTGTCTCGACAAGAATTGCTTGAATAGAAATAAAGGTGCCTTAAAATATATCTTTGATGTGATCAAGTATGCAAAGTTTCAGTTTGCATTTTTTAAAATACAAATTGGTAGGACCATGGTTAATGCTTTAATAAATTTGTGAGATAGACGTTTTGCATTGGAAAGAATATCGATATCTATAATGTTTGTTAAACGTTTAAGAAAGTCTTTGTAAACTGAAATAGTTCAAAATGTTGCAAATGCAGCTGCAATAAATTACAAACAACTATTAATCAATACTTTCATCTTAATGACAAATGTACGCATGTTGAATCGCCCGATCATTATACAGTTTACCAGGCTTTGTTGTTTGTAATGCAAACAAATATGTAATATATATTTGATCTTTTTGTAAATACTTTTTCTATATTAGAAGCAATATTTTTAGAAATAAGCACATCCACAAAATTAACAAGTTCAATAAATTTATACATACTAGGTGGCCTCCAAAAGTATGACGGTATCAATTGCTTTCTTAAATCAATATAAATGTTACGTTGTATGAAAAAATGACACTCATCCTCTAACAAGTTACAATGCATATATACGTTCCTTTATAGGCGTATTAATAGGCTGATTCGATCTACCCGTTACAATACAAAGACGATGAGATTATACAAACTTATTATGCAAATATTTTCTATGAAAATGTTTACATTTCAGTGAAAACTAATTTTTTATGCAACTTTTCCCTTGATTAAAAACGTTTGCTAATATAGTTAATCTCTGATCAGATCAACTAAAACTCGTGGCGGTCGTAACCGAACTGTTTACAGCAGTTATCTCTCTTTGCGTTTAGAAGTCGTTGAGTAATGATCTGAGCTATGCTCGGAACCAGTCAATTTTTTGATAAATGTTTGTCGTAAAATTCAGATCTGTGTTCAGAACCAACGAAACGTTCCGCCTGCTAGTTGTTATACGACACGCTCCGTATGTATTTAAACACCTTCTACTACGAGTATACCGATGCCACATACAAATATATTACTGATTTTATTATTACTAATCATTTAAACGTAGAAACGCTTCATTAATTATTTATTGGTTAACCTATTTCTGTCTGGTAAATGGATTCGGCTCTTATGTCAAATTCTATCTGTAGCACTGCTTTCCGATATAATACATGGACTATTTGCATACTGCGTAAATCTATTTACTGTATATCGTGATATAAAAGTATTGACCCAATAATTTCTAATTGATTTAGATTCACAACATTAAAATCACTCGCCTGGGCACAAATTTGGCACTTTTTGTCAATTGGCTGGTTTTCGAAAGGAACAAAGCTCTCATAGATATCTAACTACTGTACAAGTTTGATTGAGATACAATCAAAACTGACGCCTTTATCGTGATCGTCAGCAAGTGTTTAAGGACTTCTGGTCTTTGGCCAGTAGAGCTAAATACTGATTAACTACCTAAATGCGGTGTTCACTGGATTTAAATTTAAATGACAATCGTTGACGTAAAGATTCTCACAAAGATAGCGAAATTCAGTGAAATAAACATATTTACATCGGTCTTTCCTATCGCAATATGTAAACATGAGGGCCATGATGGTCCTATATCGCTCACCTAATTGCCTGAAATGTTTGGTATTATTGCCCTGTGTCACAGGGTGCAACATTTTGTTGAAGTTATGATTCTTACAGAGATAGATAAAATCTTCATTTCTAGCATGTTAAGAATATCACTATGATTATAACAATAAAAATATTTATTGCGAGTAATTTACGCCTCCGGCCCATAATACAAATCAGTCATATGGTAAACAAAACAATCCAATCATTTACAAATGTACATACCATATAAGTAAAACGCAAATGTACATACAATATAAATAAGACATATGAGTACATAATATGTTATATGTAATATGTTTTCAAAATAACATATTTCAAGACGTATGTATACGCATGTACAATATCACATACGAGATTAAGCATATAATTATAAAACATTTTCAGAATGTTAAACATTATTCCATGGGTTACTTTATCCATTGAAATTCCTCATATAACAATAACTTGAAACATTATGTGAAAATAATCGAACAGCGAGGAGAAAATACAATACAAATGAATTACTTATTTATAATATAACTTATTTCTTAGGTTAAAAGCTTCATGGATAAACAATGACAGATTTTTAACAACATTCTTACTTTCTGAGCTTATATTATACTACATATACACAATGTAGTATTTGATTATATCTATATGTTATAATAAAATGTACACTGGAACCCCTTTAAACCGGAACCCCTTTAATCCGGAAACCCCTTTAATCGTACGGTCCCAACTTTTTTACAATATAAATCACCCCTTTAAACCGGAAACCCCTTAATTCAGGAAACCAGACAAGAATTTTGGCCCAATATGGATATTTCCATTATAAATCACCCCTTCAAACCGGACAAGAATAAAGTTTGCGTCTTGCTCAAGACCTTTCGATGGAAAATTTTGATCCAAAGCACTGTGTTATTCAGAAGAAATGATTTTCGAATGCATATTCGATTAAACAACTGGAATCATAAGTTTAAAATATACATTTGATATACAGTAAATAATGTCAATTTATATATTTTTGTAAAATGGATTTTTTCACACCTAATCATTGTTTGGCTAGTGCATCTGTCTGTCATGATTGGATCTTAATTGCTATAACAACAGATTGGTGGTAGTCAATCAATATATTTTTGTAAAATGGATGTTTTCACTTGGCTAGAGCATCTGTCTGTCATGATTGGATCTTAATTGCTATAACAACAGATTGGTGGTATGTGTTATAATTTACTGCATTTTCACCGGTTCTTTGTTTAGTTCATGACCCTTGTGGTATTTGACCATGCACTAGTGTATTTCAGTGGTTCTCATCCAACCATGAGTAGCGGATCCGTAGTCCAGTGGTAACGCAGGTTCGATTCCCCACTCCATCACTGACCGTACTAACAGTCTATCGGACGAGACTTTAAAAACCGATGTCCCGTGTATGATGCTTTACATCGAGCGCGTAAAAGAACCAGGGGTGCTTCTGGAACTGGGGCATCTTCTGTATCATGCACTATCCTCCAAAAATCTAATATGACTAACATTCTTCCGGAGGCGTCGCCCATGTGGGAAACCGGTGGCGACGATAAATAAATGCAGATACAACAACATCATCCAACCAATCAATTGTTGTAAATTATCTGAGTAATTGCAATTATTTTTAATTTTGAAATCATATCTTGAAGAGAAAATGTTTACATTTTCTTGTATTGTAAAACAACAATGTCTACAGAACCCGCAAAACGCAAACATACTGAACTGTTATTAGATGATTAAGTTCAAGTCTTCAAGGTGGTTAAATACAGATTACCTAAATGATCAATTTTATATTGCAATGTTGATATTGAAAGGAATACATAATCGAGACGAATAAATGCAAACGACAAATTATATGTTCTAAGTTTTCTGTTACCACAAAATAAATCGTTTGATTGTCGATGGGTGTTAGTGATTGAGGTCAGTCAGTCAGGGAGTCAACTCAGTCAATGAGTGAGACAGGCCACTCAGTCAGCCAATGTGTCAGTCAGTGAGGGTCATGTCAGTCAGTTAACATGACGTTGCATCTTTTATTATTTACATTGAAATAAGATGAAGTATTCTAAAAATGTTTTGTTTGATTACATTTGTACTTTAACAGCAGTTACTGTTTGTTATAAAATTGTCATCAGTGTTTTGAATCTGATATACTTTGTGATTTAAATACTGTAGAAATGAAGCTTCTTTAGTCAGTCAGTCAGACAGTCAACATAATATTATGTTAATGAATTGGTATCATAAATCAAGGTATTAAAATCATTCTTTACATTACATTTTTGAAAATGATTTTTGAAAATGATTTTTGAAAATGATTTTAAAAGAGTTTGTTATTAAGTACTTTAAAACATTTTACTAAATGTTTTATCATTGGTGCAATTTCATATTACGTTCAACAAATATATTTTTTCGAAAGGTGTTGGATAAAGTGTTTTTTTAAATGATTTCAAAAGAGTTTAGCAATCAATAAAATGGTATTAAGCATTTTAAAAACGTTTTGCTAAATGTAATATCATTCGCACCCTTTCATATTTCATAATCATTTTCTACTAAGTGGTAGATAATATTCTAATTTCGTTGAATATATAAACGCACCACGTGTCTAACACATCTAAAACCATTTAGTTGAATATTTCGATTCTGAAACATTTCATTTACACATAACATTATGTAGAACATTTTGAATATATTTTGTTTTGTTAAAATCTGTTTATACAATCACTTGTAATATTCATATTTACGTATGAAATACTTGTACATTGAAATAGAAATATAAGAACACTACTATTACTATATAATTGATATTATTCATTAATATATATATATGTTATTTTTCCACATCACATGATGTATTTGTGTACATATTTGTTAATGACGATGAGCTGTAATTGTTTAAGCCCATAAAAAACTTCATGTTCTGTTCTGTTCCCTGAAGGGTTTTTTAAAAACATAATATACGACCTTTTAGAAGAACCCCCTTCTAAAGCCAGACTGCACTTCAATTTTATTATTATTTTCCGCCCAACGTGTAATTCTACGTGACATCATACAAGTAAGTATTTTATTTAAAGTATCTATGAGAGAGATACCTCTATAATTATTTGGATTATCTAGTGAGCCTGTCTTATGAAATGGGCACAAGATACTTTGTCCCCAAGATACAGGGTATCAGAATTATGGAGTGTTCAATGTTATGTTTTGAATGTATCAGTATTTATTTTACATTGTCAATGAAGCCATCTTTTTTGTCATTATCGCACTTAAAACGTTTTATTAGCATTGGCATTTTCTTGTCTGGGATTATTATTAGAGATTATATGAACTCGATAGGTTAGTTGACATTCAAGTGGAAAATGATCAGACTCATGCCTGTCTCCTATTGTAAAATTCGTTACATTGGAAATTAAATCAGTTGAAGCTATAAAATAGTCAACAAGGCTTGATCCATCATATGCAGTTGATGTAAAATTTCCAGTTATATCATTGAACATTCTACCGTTCAAAAAATGTATACCATAAATTTTACAATTTTACAAAGTTCTATCAACGAGTAGCCATAATTATTACAGACTGGATCTTTAGAGTTCCGAGGTATATCAAAATTATCATTGTCATATGTAACATCATTTTCATAAAACACAAAATCAATATCGTCATTTCAATAATATCTTGCAATGAGCCGCAACGAGCATTAAAATCACCTGCTAGACATAAGTTGTCATCAGGAAATTCTGAAACTACTTGAAGTACATTTCCTTGGAGTATTTCTACTCCATTACTAAAATTATCATCATACAATGACGATCCTTCAGGAGATACATATGTAAAATATATAATCACACTTTTAGGCGTGTGTAACAGATCTTTATCTAGTCGTATGATTACGCAGTTTTCAAGGTGGTTGAAAACTCTTTTTACTAAGCCACTCTCTAATAAGTGTGTTTTAACAAATACACATACTCCACCTGATAAACGACCTATATTGCTTCTTTTTTGCGATTATTATTAATGCTCGAGTACCCATACAATAAATTATCAAACTCATTTTCACATTTCGACCACGTTTCGCAGAGTGCACATATGTCAAAGTTGCATAGACAAAAGAGTTGTATTTTGCATATATTTAGATAGTCCTTGTATATTCCAACATACTATGTTAAGGTTTATGTCTAGGCACTTAGTATCTGTATCATGGCCTTGACCACTATCCTATAATTATGTGAACTGGTTTTATGTCATTCATGTCCGCATCATATTCGAACACATTATAATGTAGATAGATAGATAGTTTATTTCAAGATTGTAGGTCTTTGGCCCATGAATCACATGTATAATACAGAGAATATATTATAAAGTCACATGTGTACACAGTACATATAGTATTCAGCATAAAATTGTACAATAGTAATTATAATTATTGATCTATTCCGGTGAACGACTGTTATAGACTAGAATAACATTTATAAATCTCGTAAGATAACATGTCGTAATAACATTGAATATATCTGATTTGTATCAATAATAGTACTACAAAGTTTTGAAAAGGTTTAGTAATTTACAGTACAGTACATGAGTGGAGAAAGGTTAGTTAAGATAACATAAATTATCTCGTCTTTCAAAGCTCTTAAATACATAAATCGATAATTTTTTAACAATAGATTAGTTCGTGGACGAGATTAGTTTAATAAATGTATATATATGTATGTTGGGAAAGTGACCCGCCCCCTGGCAGCCTTGTTTTTAGTGAAAATTGTTTCAAAATTGGACTTGAAGTTTTTGAATTTTCAACTCTAATACATTTGGGAAAAGTGGCTCCGCCCTCTGGCGGCCATGTTTTTTGACGAATACAAATATTTTGAACAATCTAGGTAGAGATCACCCAAGGACCATCTGTGTGAAAGTGATATCACACTTGGGCCCGGAGTTTTTGAAAAGAAGATTGTTTGACGTTCCCACTACATACATATAGGAAAAATGGTTCCGCCCGATGGTGGCCATGCTTTTTTGACGAAGTTTGTAAAATCTTGGTAGAGAGTCACCTAAGGAAGATTTTGGAAGTTTACATTAAAAACATGTAGGAAAAAGGGCTCCGCTCTGGCGGCCATGTTTTGACAAATCCAAACCCCTCGTTGTATTTTTGTGGAGTGTCAACCTTGCACATTTTGCTTAAATTTTGTGAAATTCCAAAAAGTGGTTTCAGTCGAGTTTTTTTCAGAAGCAAACCAGGAAGTTTTGTTGTTGTTGTTGTCGATCAATCTCGACTTTGTATAGTGTCACCTAATGAAGATTCCAACAAAGTTTCATGAAAAGCTGCATTATAGTTTCAGATGAGATGTTTTAAACAGTTGTTGACGGATGTACGTCCAAACGGACGAAGACCGGTCAGAAAAGTTTACCTTGAGTACTTCGTGCTCAGGTGAGCTAAAAATTACAAATTTGGAATCTCCACCTTGGCAATGCGTTCAATATTCGTCATTCAAAGTTCATTATAAATACTTACAAACTTTGAATATCAAGTTGGCTATGCGTTCAACGTTCGTCAATCAAACACTACAGAGGTTATTAGCAGACATTGAATGTTGAGCTGGCTTCGCGTTCAAAATTGTCATTTGAACTCGATGGAACTTTATCGCAAACTTTGAATGCCTAGCTGCTTCAGTGTTTAACATTCAATTTTCAAACTCTACATAACTTATCCTTAAACGTTCGTCATTCAAACAAAACGGTACTTTGAATGTCAAGCTTGGCAAGGCGTTCGGCAATCAACATTCGAAAATTACGGGCACAATTTGAAATTTGAGCTGGCCTAGAGCTTTGATATTTGGTATGTGGCATTGTCTAGTCCCTTCCGATATTGTTCAAATTATGACATTTAGGGCAAAATCTGGCCCCGCCATGGGTGGTCACATTTTCTCGACTGGTACGTGGACGTATGCAAAAAGTTTCTTTTCCAAGACCGGAAGGTCCAGAGCTTTGATATTTGATAGGGAACATTATCTAGAGGTCGTCCTTCAAAATGGTTCAATTTATGCCGCCCGTGCGGTCAAAACTGGCTATGCCCGTGGATCACAGGTTTGTATAAGTGCATTACGTGACTGTTTATTATTCTCTTGACAGAAATGAAGTTATTTACTAAGTAATATCTTACTGTATAATGCATACAGCGTGCCCAAAGCACACTGAGGGAGTTTCACCCGTTCTTTGGAAAACTACCATAATGCATTGTTAATCACGATACTCATTCTTAAGAGCAACATCATCGCCGCTTATATCATCGGTCGTAGAGAAATCATCTGATATATCGGAGTAGGCAGATAGTAGTAAGAAGATTATATGAATATCGAAAATATGTCAACCGTTATTCCTGCCTAGTAGTAGAAATGGAAGTGCAATAACAGTTTGCTCAGTGGCTTATGAATGGTAATAGTTTTCATTCGGAGACAATGGCATCTTTGAATGAAACTGTGCATTTGATAAATACAACTTTGACTAATTGTAGTAATTTAGTTGATGATGATGATGGATTTTACAACCCATTTGAGAAACCGTACTTTAGAGGACTTTTTGTATTCCTGTACTCGATCGAATGTGCTGCTTGTCTGTTTGGTAAGTACAAATACTCGTGTTCTACTTTGCTAAGTTTCAGTTTGCAGTTCAGGAGCTCGCCTGGTTAGCTCAGGTGGCATTGGCTGCAATCTTTGGTCCCCCACACCTCTGAGTCATGTTTGTTAATTGTAAGCAGCGTGTGGTAGTTATTACTGGCTGATAATTATTGCAAATAGCAAAAATGGTTGAAAATTGGCGTTAAAATAACGAAAAACGCAACGAATGCTCTAAGTTTCTTACTGAATTTATCGTGTTGTTTCAGGCGCAAATAACGAAGTGCAAATTGCAACTGCACTAGTATACATAGAAATATATTCAAGTTTCGTTTTCCGATCGTTTCTTTTTCGGAAAATTTAAAACACCAATGTGTGTTCATTATGTCCCCGAGCTTAATGGAGTTCTATTTATTCATATATTACGAAAATGGTTAAAAAGATAAGGGATATTTACTTAAAAATGATCTAGTGATGACAAATATCGTTGAATCAATACCATGCCCCACAGGTTACGAGTAACCGATGGTATCGTCGCATACATGTTTGACATCAGTAATAAATATCAACTTTATGGACATCGAGTATGTAATATAGGCCTACTTATATCTGGGTAGTACTAGTAACATTCTATACTTTTATATTTCTTCCGTTTACAAACGCATGCTGTCTTGCATTAGATTTTTACTTATATTGTTAATTTGGAAACTCAGAATTTCATTTATAAATATCACATTTGTGTGTGGCATTTTCTTATGCGTAAACTAAGCGGTGTAAATGTCTGGTTTTAGTTGGACATTTTTTTTACATTTCCCGGTCCTGCCATTGAGCAGGAAATAAGTTAGTTCCAGTTTAGCTAATGCGATCTATTTTATGGCACTTCGCTCTCATGCTAGTTTAATAAATGAACATTCGAACTGTAATTCGTGGTTTGGAGTAGTTTTAACTTCATATTATTTATGGAATTAAAACAAGAAGAATGTACATAACCCTATGGAAAGGTACCACGAACGTAGGCTCATAAAAAGGAGCAGGAAATAATATGTGTTCCAAAACATGGTTGTTCTCGTATGTGCAAAACGTGCGCATTAAAGTTGACATAAGTACACTCCTAATGTGCTGCGTGGCGAGGCTGTTAGTTTGAATATTGGCATTATATGTGCTATCTTGTTAAACTACGAAGTAATTTATTTCACTTATCATGAAACTACGATTTTATTCGTAATGCGAACAAACTTATGTAAATGTGTTCCTATTGGAAGTAATTTGCCTACATCCGAATCATCTTCTTAACACCGAAGTTCACACTTACTTCTGTAGCACATTATTGAATATAAATGGCTACCTTGTAACGATTAGGACCAATGTGTGTACATAAGAACTCAATCAACTCAATAGCAGTTTAATGCACCAAATTTTATATAAGGTAACCTAGATATTCGTCACCACGTCAGGATCTAGTATAGTTTTGTGTCCGTTCTGTCTATTAGAAACCACACGGATACAGTAGGGCATCCATTGGCATAAGTATATTTACATAGACTAATGTTAGCATATTGTCACAATTCCTATATAAAGAGAGATCATTTTTTCAGCCTGTTTTGAACAAGTACATATTTCATAAAATAAGTTCAGAAAATATATTATTAATTGTTATGTATATTAAGTGGCTCTGTTGTTCAGAAGGGAAGTATTTTCTCCTTCATCAACGGGAAACGGGTTCGAGTAACATTATAGTGTTTCAATCAGTATTGCTTTCTGTTTGTTTTTAGAAAATAACAATTGTATTTCAGCACAAATTAGCTCGTTTTGTATCTGTTTCTTTCTTGTTTTTTCACTTAAGATATACGATTTCGTTTCTGTAATTCTAAACGAATAAACGTCAATTACACAAGCCTCGCTTTCCATCTTTCCTGTCAAACTTGTATTGGTTTTGTACTTAATTTTCATTTACCTTATGGTGAACACATGCACCCATTCATATTTCCCGACAAATATGTTATGTTCGCACTAACAAGGGACATTAGAAATCTCACGTTTGCAAGGATTTGAACCAGGACTGGTCACATTAAAGTCTTCTGCATATCCACTATGCAACATAACCAACATAAATACCCTGGATATATTAAGCATTAGATGTACAGTTAAACATCACTTAAAGACCACCTCAATAATAAGACCATCTCAAAATTAAGAACACAATTTTCATGTCCATTTTCACTATTTTGCTCTTTTTTCAACATCAATATGAAGACCACCTAAATTTTAAGACCATTTTTATTAGTCCTAAGGGTGGTCGCATTATTGAAAGCTTCAGAACGATCATGCTCATTGTACTGGCCTAAAATATGTGCTTGGTACCAACCGATGATGTTATGTAAATGAGATCGTACTGTCTGGTCTCGGCCTTATTATAATTCATTAGTAGTTACGTACTGATTCTAGTAAACTTATCCGGTCGATCTCTAAAATGATCTGCGTAATGGCATCACGTAGATATACGAACTGTCTCCCATGAGAAATGTTTTGTTAAAAAAGCTGTTGTACGCCTACGAGGTCAACTCCGATGGGAACTCTAGACAAATTGCATGACTTCTTTCGTGAACAATGATTATCGTAAACAATATAAATTATCAGCTCCGTGGAAAATTGTGTAATATAAGAAACACAGTGGACACAATTAATTGACAACCAGATACATAGTGTATTTTGGACTTTGGAAAACCCGAGTAAAGATGAAAACAGAAACGTTATTAACCACATTTTAATATTAGCAAAACACTACATCCATAAATGCGAATACGCTAAAAGAGACGCATCGATATTGAAAAGATGATAGAAACAATGCAAGCTAAACTTGATTGTTTAAGCTGATATGGCATTTTTCTCTTACCTATTACTAAAAAATAACACGCATCATTTTTGTTTTCTTCTGCAAACTAGACCGTCAAAATCTTAAAGCTATTTTTTTTTCTACTCTCATACCCTGTATATCTATTTTCTTGCTATTCTTTATACAACTATAAGATAACTGACAACTTAGATATGTCTAATTGTATTGTGTGTTATTGTTAACGTCATTGCTTTGTAAAGATGTCGAATGCCCTTGGCCCGAAAAATACTAAGGAGACAAGGAAAATAGAAGTTATCATACAAATAAGTGTTTAACTGTCTTTGAGATTCCAGGGTGAAGATGCTGGCCCAATAAATTGTAGACGGACTCTTTTTCTTCGTCGATCATTATACATGTACCAATAATAGAAATTTAAAGTCGTTCAAGCCAAAAACATATCACCTAGAATTCCGAAGATTGGCGAACAGTCGAAATTATGCCAAATTAAATAGATGTTTAACCTTATTTGACAAAACTAGTTTTTGCATGTTCTCTGATGTATTGATTTAATGGTTAACATATTACGTAATTACTCTTAATAGTAAAATGTTTCCTACTAATTACAAATTATCAGTTAGGAAAACCTATAGTTTGAGCCCTCAAAGCGAACAATCGTGCAACTTTTAAAATAAATTATTCAGTCTATGAAATGTTCCCTTTTAAACGTATTTTTGATGTGTATTTAACTTGCTCTGCTTTGCTGTAATTTTATGAGACTGACTTAAGTGCTGAATATGTCTTTTGTACCATAATGTATTTAAAATCAATGATAGAAATCTAGTCTAATTAAACAATTCAGAAGTCACTTTCCGTATACTCCTCTGAGTAACGATTTCTGATAAAGCTTAAAGTCGATAGCAGATGTTGAACTCAGACAGCACATGTCTTTTTTGTTATTAATCCATGTTAATTATTAATCAGTTGTCAAGCGAAATATCTTGTTAACTAACAATATAAAGAGTTTAATGCATTAAAACATATTTTATAGCAAATATACAAAAATATATGACAAAAGGCACAGCGTTTCTGCAGAGCACATGGTGTTACATTGCATGTTTATAAATATTATATCAACATATGAACATAAATAATATTTAATTTCTAATAAGATTGGCGTAGAATATATATTTGGCTAAATTAGTTACACACGTTTTGATGTAACAGTCATAAGATTAGGCCATGTGTAGTAGTATTTATTTTATATATTTTGATCTTAAATCTTTATCGTTAATAATATATATTGAATATGACTATACACTCCTATTGCTTGTAATTACATTTTTCTTGGTTTTTATAGACTAAACTGGCTGGTACAAAGCGTTTAGGCAGCTTTTGTAAAGCATTCTATCATTAATATAACATAGTATCTTTGATTCCATCATATAAATTGAATTGTTCAGTATTCAATATGCAGTAAAATATGTTTTGAAAATATAACTTGCACAGAAAATTAGTATTTTAATTATGCCAAGTGAACTATTTTTAGGTTTAGTCATAAAGTTTCAGTGTTGACTCTTTTGGTTCACTTGGGATAAAATACTATATATTTTAGTTTTCATGTACTTTATCGAGTCACCAACCTTGAAGGCGAAATGGTATTTCTTGTATGACATAGACCTTAAACAGAGATTTGTTGTGAAAATATAACAACATAAATTCGCATTGTGTTGACATCTACATTCAGACCTCGTTTATTCGACAACCTTCTATCCGATTACTCGGCATCATCCGAAATAATTATCAGGTCCCGATCTTATGCACGTCGAATTGAAATGGGCTATTCGAACCATTTATTATACGAATATTTTTTTCGGACCCGATGAATTCGAATGAACGAGGCCCAGCTGTACATTTATGATATAGATGACAGACAGCATATGCCCTGCGTTCAGTTACGGCTAACAGTGGCGAACGTTTTGTTTTGTATCCCTGGCCCATCGTATCACATTGGCTGCATACAGGAACCAAATTTCAAAACGTTATTAAACGATAGTCTCAAATACCTTTACTGAGCACAGGGATGGTCTCATCATATTGCGAACTATCAAACCAGTTTGTTCTTGTAAAACTGATAATGTTACTCTAGACAGGCTTTTATCATATTTTGCATCGCGCTCTGCTCTCAACACAATCGGTTCTGTTTGTTCTCGTCATTTGTGTCAGCGTTCTTAAGGACACCATTTGCTGTGTGCACGCTCCAGTTTAGTGACATTGATCAGTTGTTCATGCAGTACACATTAACATAAGGTAAGGAGATGCCTGTTTTCTGTTATTCGGTTCGTCTGCCAAAATACTATTACTTTAAATACATGTATATGCAGAGATACATGTTTATCAATGTCGTGTACACAGAACATGTTGAGGAAACTAGACTAAGACTCGCGTGTCTCTGACGATCAGACGACGCATCTTTCAGGAATGACCTGATGATGGATTTTTCAGACAGTAGCAAAATTGTTTAGTCAAAGACAAGATGAAACGGTTCATATAAAGTCAAAGCCTCTACCTTTGCTGGTATTTGAAAGTAATGTATGAAAGAAATATTAAAATCAACGAGTCGTATGTCTCACTAAAGTATGCCAAGAAGCAGACATAACATGCACTGTGATTGTGAGATGAAAAATCCACAGAAGTTAAACCATTCAAATAAAGGTAGCATGCATTGTGATTGTGAACCCAATCCATTAACAGTGTCATTTTTGTCATCAGTGCATTAACTAACAGTACGGGTATTTAATTACCGCACTGTTGGTTAATGCACTCTGCACTTTCACAATTAATACCCCTTTCACTTAACACTGAAGTTAGCTCCACCTCTCCAGATGTAGCCTACAAACTTCAAAGAAAACTACCGAAACTATGATACAATTTGTAGCATCTGTAACAGTCACACACACACTGGGGAAAATAAATTTAAATATTCTTGGTTGCTGTTCAACACTATGCTACTGCTAAAAACACCATTCATTACAAAGAAATGTGTCCTTGCGTTATTTATTGGTAAAGTTGTTTGTCTGATTTATAAAGCCAAGTAATACAGAGTAACATCAATTATTTAAACGGTTATCCAGGTGCCACCTTGATTATCAATTCAATGGTAAAAAGTTTATTAAAGTCATTATTCCGAAGACAAATCTGAAAGCAACGCCTTAATAAAGCATGCAGGGGTAAAAACATATTGCATTTTGTTGTGATAAAGAAGCACTTATATATCCAGCAACTGCATAGAGCACTCATTTTACAAAGCATTTTCCTTGTTAGATTTGCAATATTAAATTTTCTTCTACGATATTGCTTGTATGTATGTATGTATTTCTTGTACGTGCATCGACATTTCGCCACGAAGAGCGTGCGAAGTATATATATAATTTGTTCAGGCTCCCGCTAGGGTAACCTCGTTTTGTTTGTTTTTTTACTGGTACAACAATGATCAGGTACAATTGAATATTTTAACATTATACACAGAATGTTAATAACATATTAGTGATACAAGTTTTTTATTGTTAAAGCTTAGTGCTTTTTCTTAGTATCTATAAGCAAGCGGATTCATGCAACTTAGAGAAAACAAACTAGAAAAAAAGAAGAAATAAAAAGATACAATGTCACAATTGGAGTACTATATTTTTTGTTGAATTATTACTAGTCTTAGGTTCTCACTCAGGATTTCAAAATTTACTTACAAAAAAGGGGGGGAAGCAGTTTTGGGCAGACTAGGTCTCCCTATATGTCTGTAGATTATTAATCTTTAGTTTGTCATCGATGGTGAATATTTTCTCCATTCATTGTCAAATTTAAGCATTTTGTTATCTTTTTTTGCAATATAAATGCAGTCTTTAGCAGTATGTTAACTTGATTTTAACATAAATTGACAGTTTTAATTCCCATTGTGTGTAATAAGTGATAAGTTCCAAGAATCCTGTGGTTAATTTTAAATTGGAACCATTGTAGTCTTGAATCATTTGTTTCTGTAAATGGTGATGTGTATGTATATTTTCAGTTGAAGTCAACATTTAAGTTTAATTCATCGTTCCATTGTATTCTAGCATTGGGAACAGTATTAGCTTTGTTTAAAAAATCATAAATGTATCTGCAAACTTTACTTTGAGTTTTGATGATTTTCGTACAAAATGGTTGTAAAGGATTTTCTTCTTTTATTCCAAAGTGGGGAAAAGACATAAGAGCTAAGAACCTTCTGATAGACCCTATAATGTTTTGGTATTGTAGACAATTTGTATTGATATTGTATTTATTAAAAAAATCGTTAAATGAGAGCAAATTTCCATTTCCGTCTAAGAAGTCATTGACTAAATCACACCCGCATTAACAAATCTGGTGTAGCAAACACTGCTTCCACCAACTTTAAACATGGAACTATGCCGTTCAGACAGTGGGCTAAAATCACTCCGTTTTTGTGGATATTGCCTCATAAGGATTAAAAGACATTCAAAAACATTTTTCCAAAATTGGTTTCTTATAGTTGGGATTTTGGTTTTCAAGAAATCGGCACCAAATTTACTAAACTTTGAAAGAAAAGGATACATACTTGAAACTAAAGTGAAGTATTTTGTATTATAGGACAGTAATCTCCTGACCCAAGTAATTTTTAAGGAAGTCGTAAATAAATCCATATTGACCATTCTAATTCCTCCACACTCATAAGTTTGAGTAATAATATTTGTTTTTACTTTATCCGGTCCAGAATTCCAAAGAAATTTAAACAAGAAATGGGCAATGCCCACAAACCAGGTTTTAAACCTAATAATTTGTAACCAAGGCTCTATTTGTATAATGAATACATGATGATCATCAATGCTGCAAAGGTGCCAGAGGTGATACATGCATACAAACACTCACACTTTGATGTCAATACACCCACGAATAGTGAAGATATTAAGTGGAAACTGATTTTTAAATTTTAAGTGACCTTGACCTTGGACGGAACGAACCCAAAAGCAATCCCAAGCGATTTCTTCACATGTTCTTACTATACACCAAGTTTGATGTCAATATGACCAACAAATCTAAAGTTATTCGCCGGAAACCAAATTGCTACTTTAAGTAACGGTGACCTTGACCTTTGGCGGAACGAGTCCAAAAGCAACCCCAAGCAAGCTCTCCACATTTTCTTACTATACACCAAGTTTGATGTCAATATGATCAACAAAACAAAAGTTATTGGCCGGAAACCAAATTTCTATTTTTAGTAATGGTGACCTTGACCTTTGATGGACCGAACCCAAAAGTAATCCCAAGCGAGCTTTCCACATGTTCTTACTGTACACCAAGTTTGATGGCAATATGTTCAACGAAACTCAAGTTATTCGCCGGAAACCAAACTGCTATTTTTAGTAATGGTGACCTTGACCTTCGTCAGAAAGGGTCCAAAATCCCAAGCAAGCTCTCCACATGTTCTTACTGTACACCAAGTTTGATGTCAATAGGATTAACGAAACTCAAGTTATTTGCTGGAAACCAAATTGCTAGTTTTAGTAACGGTGACCTTGACCTTTGTTGGACCGGACCGATCCCAAAAGCAATCCCAATTGAGCTCTCCACATGTTCTTACTATACACCAAGTTTGAAGTCAATATGATCAATGTAACTCAAGTTATTTGCCGGAAACCAAATTTCTATTTTTTGTAACGGTGACCTTGACCTTTGTCGGACCAAACCCAAAAGCAATCCCAAGCGAGCTCTCCATATGTTCTTACTATACACCAAGTTTGATGTCAATATGATCAATGTAACTCAAGTTATTCGCCGGAAACCAAATTTCTATTTTTAGTAACGGTGACCTTGACCTTTGTCGGACAGAACCCAAAAGCAATCCCAACTGAGCTCTCCACATGTTCTTACTATATACCAAGTTTGATGTCAATATGATCAATGTAACTCAAGTTATTCGCCGGAAACCAAATTTCTATTTTTAGTAACGGTGACCTTGACCTTTGTCGGACCGAACCCAAAAGCAATCCCAAGCGAGCTTTCTATATGTTCTTACTGTACACCAAGTTTGGTTACAATATGATCAACAGAACTCAAGTTATTCGCCGGAAACCACCCAGTTTGACGCCTGCCCGCCCGCCCGCCCGTCCAACGACATACACCATTCTAATAACCTGGTTTTTTTCAAAAACCTGGTTAAAAAGGAGTTTTGTATGGACTTAATAATACAATGTATTAGCATTTGGGTTCGGTAGACCTAATATGAGGTGATTTATTTTTGATAGTGCTAATGTTTTGATGACAACATTTTTTCCAATGGGAGAAAATTATTCTTTTTGACCAATGAGTGAATAGTGATTTGATTTCTTCTGTTTTTGAATTATAATTCGCATCTAGTATATTATGTAAATTGGTGGTAAAATTAATTCCAAGAAGCTTAAAACATTAAGAGATCATATTCTGGACAAAATCTAAGATTACATCCTTTCATGGATCCTATCCATATTACTTTTGTTTTTTCTATATTGATGTTTAGGCCTGAAAGTTTAGCATAAAATTCTAAAGTTTGCATGGTATTTGAAGAGATTTTTCAGTTCCATCTAGCATGATAGTGGTATCATCTCTGCATATTGAGATAGAAGAAATTCTATATTATTCAACATAATTCCGTTGATATTAATGTTATTCTTCATAAGAAGTGCAAGAATTTCTGCACACAACATGAAAATGTAAGGGGATAGGGGATCACCTTGGCGGCAGCCTCGTTCAATTTTAAACCAGTCGGATAGATGTCCATTAATAGTAATGCATGATTGGATGTTCGTATAAAATAGTTTTACCCATTTTGTGAAGTTTTCTCCTAGATTAAAAAATTCAAAAACTTTGTACATGAAAGACCATGAAACTGAGTCAAAAGCAGTTGCAAAATCAATTAACAGAAGCATTCCTGGTATATTTTGTTCTTCCGTATAGTTCATAATGTCATAAACTAATCTAATTTTATCACCTATGTATCTTCCTGATAAAAAACCGGCTTGGTCTTCACTGATCAATTTAGTTAAAACTGTTTTAAGACGTTGGGCAATACATGCTGAAGCTATTTTGTAAGAGACATTAAGCAAATAAATAGGTCGCCAGTTTTTTATGTAGTGTTTGTCTTTTTAGCCTTTAGGTATACAAGTTATAACCTCCTGTTTAAGAGTATAAGATAATTCACCTGTGTCAAAGGCATAATTAATTGATCTCATGAGAAAATGACCTAAATCATTCCAAAAGAATTTAAAGAAAGCTGCTGTAAAACCACTACTGCCTGGTGAAGAATCATTTGACATATGTTTGAGACTTGAGAGCATTTCACTGTCGGATAAATGATTTCCTAAGGTTTGTTTTTCATCTTCACTCAGTTTTGGGGTTTCAGTATTATTGAATACATTTTTGGGATCTAAGGTTTCAGTGTCTCTAAAAGATTATATTTTTTTATAGTGATTAACAGCTTCGCTCAATATATCTTGTTGGTTTGTAAGTAATGTACCTGAAGAAGAGTATAAAGAATTCATTAGTTTGGAAATATAGTTTCTGTTTTCTAAATTACAAAAATATTTAGATGGTTTTCTCCCTCTGAAATCCATTTGGTCTGGATCTAATAAAAACACCTTGCATCTTCTTATTTCTAATTTCATACAATTCTTGTTTTTTGGTTTCTAAAAGATGATAATCAATATTTGTTTGTTTTTCAAGAGAGTTTATTTGAGCTATCAAATTATCTTGCCTTTTGTCTTCTTGTTTGATGAGTATGATGAGTACCATATAGTTTTTCCTCTTATCTCCGTCATCATTGTCTCAAAAGACAATTTGTCATCTATATCGAATTTTATTATTTCTAATGGTTCTGTATCATTTTGGATGAGTGATTGGGTGACAATGAAGTAAAATAACTATAAGTATAATTTTAACAATTCATACATTAGAAAATAGTCCATTGAGACCTAATCTTTCCCAAACTGCCCAAAAAAGTGAAAAAAATACAATAAGGGTGAAAAACAAAACACAAAATATACATTCAAACACCTTAAACACAAATAGAAGGCTGTGTGTGTTAGATACATATTCATACATAGATGTATAACCAATGTTAGACAAAAAAAAACAATAATATTAAAGTATCCTGTTTTGGCTCACAATACAGCAGCGATTACATGGTCAGATTCTTTGTATACAATTTAAATGTACAACTCAAAGGAATTACACAGCTACACAGTGCTCGATGAGTGCCTCACAACACATTTGACAAGATTACATCATCATAATTGTGTACAGTACATACTCAATGCAGTAAACATAACACATATAGTAACTGTAGGCAATACACAGATGTTTAACAAGTTATAATCAAACGTACACTGTGTGGTCATCTGGTTTGTAATATGTACATAGTTATTTAAGAGATACAGATAGTATGTAGACAAGAAAAATCAAATAATCGGAACTTGCCTTGTTGAATACAACAGCTGACTAACAAAACTATTAGAGTTGAAATGTTTACGTTTACTTTCGTTTTGAATAAGCCTCTTATATCAATGACGTTAAAGATATCTGAACTGGCTCGTAAAGCGAGGTATGCCGGGAAACAATTGCTTACTGTATTAATTGAAGTATTTTATTTAGCTAATGTTATATTAATTATTTACTGTATAAAGTATCGATAAAGAAGGGAAATAAGCTGAACATAGTGGTGCGTTGTCGCGTGGTACATATTTGTAAACAGTAAAAAACAGAGGACCAATCAAGATTAGTCCTTCAAAGTCGTGTATCACGTGATTTTCATGTGTCAGCTCTAGGTCATGACAACAGCCAACCGGCAAGAAATGTACGTACAGTTGCATAAGTAAATAAACATAAACACGTGTCCATCATTTGTACAATATTAAGTAGCAAAACATAGTGAGTTTTTAGCAGACGCTAAATGTTTGTAGACGTATTAAAGAATGGTTCAATACAAATAGATGTTAAAAGAGTTTACAAACACATGTCCGGAGTTAATATAAATGTCTACTGATGTTCTTGTAGGAGTGATTTGGATAAGTCTGGGTACATATCCACTTTCACTTCTTTACCATCACTTAGAAGCGCGATTATTTTCCCTTCGTCCGACCAACAGTTTGTTACTTCTTTACTTTTGTTGACACTTTTTCCAGGATATTTGCATTCTTCCCCTGCAGATCTGATTACATGACTTGTTCCCTTCAACTTTTTTCCTGGCACTAATAACTTTATGTTTATTTGTTCTGTGCACAAATTTACAAGTCACAGGCCTATTTCCGTCTTCGACGAATTTACCCAACCTGTGAGCAATATCTATGTCTGCAGCAGTTATTGTAGTTATTCCGAGTTTGTTCTCAAGCTCAATGACTTCAAATTCAGTTTCTTCCGGCTTTTCCTTTATTTCTGGATCATCAAGACCATATATGCTTACACTATTTTTTCTTGCGTACTGTTCTAGGTCATTCATTTGGAATTCATTGTATTTTATTCTGTCATAATTATTGTTGATTTTGTCATTTAGCTCCTTGTTTCTCTTCTTTAGCTTATCATTTTCTTCAACAATTTTTTGTAACTTAACTTCTCTGTCACTTTCTTTATTTTTCAGATGCTCTATTTCATTCTGAGACTCCTTGACGTTAAACGTAACTTATCCCAATTGGTCATAAACCTTGTCAAAATCAGTTTTCATCTAATCACTAATGTCTTTCTTCAGAGTTTGTAGCGAAGCAATAACAAATTATTCAGAGACTAAGCCCTCTAGGCGCTTATTTAATGCTTGTCAAATGTACTCTTTGGAGGCGAGCTCATTCACCTTTTTTCTAACCGAGTTACAATGTCCATAAGAACTTTGAGACTGGTTTCCGTGTCACCCGCTTTGGAACCTTCAGTTGTCACAGGTGACATCATTTGGTTTATGTTCACCTGTTTACATGAACTTACGTCAGACTTTTCTGGAGATGAAATACTTCTCTTTATTTATCTTTCTTTATGTCAGTTTTGTTAATCTCCGTTTCTGTTGAAAGTGTACTCTTACGTTGCACACTTGAACGTCTAGAACTCATATTGACTTTATATAGCAAACAAGTAGTTGCACGAACAATACACAGTTGAGTTTTCAATGACACGTATTATAACAACCTAACTTACGTATGTAAACTAGTGTCCACTGATAGCCGCCATTATAATCCTTTGTGTGTACACAGTTGTTATCTTTATCCCAATAAATTACAGCCTTCAAAGTTAATTTTTCAAAATTTTATAATCACTGTTGCAGTGTTAAAAAGTTATTACCAGTTTTCACCAAAATACAACTACCCAAATATCGTTTAATCCTAAAAAAAATAAAGTTTTTTATAGGTGACCAAAAAAAGTGTAGTTGTCCACCAACATGAACTTGACTTTTTGTGTGAATACATTATATTGCACCATCAAGTCTGGTTGTATGAACATTTCCGTACGATTATGTATATTGCAACTAATATACATTTGTGCATACAATTGAGGGCTCAATATTCATCGTCAGGAACATTTGCTATTCACTTTGATCACGCAATGTCAGCGGGACATATTTGAATGGTGGCTGTTAAATTTATGGTATGTATGAGAGCTTTTTAGTAAATGCGAATGTATTACTTCTTGCAATGGGTTTGAAATAGTGTATATGTGAGCTGTCTTTTATTCCTGGTTAGGTTTGTGATACCCTTCTCAAATTTGATATTATTTCACTACAAAAAACGATTGACAAAAGTACAAATATCCTTTGTAATTGTTACTATATATTTATATGAGTCATGTGTCTGAAGAATTCGGGAGCACACTTCTGAACTACCAACTAACAGCTGTATATTCACAACTTCATATCCGAATTCATATCTAGCTTCTGTCTGCGCATTTGCGAATTAACTTCTAAACAAACAACTGACAGCTGTGAATTCGGGAACGCACAATTTTGGCATGAATGAACAACATTGATTCACATTTTTAATAAACTTTATTAAACTTAAATGTGCATATTTGAGGAAATCGTGATGTTTTGTTGAATTAACAGACCTGCTTTCAGTTTTGTCAACAATGAACAGATATACGTGCTTAAAAGGGTTGCATAATAGGAAAGAATACTGGGAACTGTTGCAATTGAGTGCGTATGTTTCATCGCCCTTCTTGATAACAATGTTTACATATATCAACACCTACAAAGAGACAAAGAATAAAATTTATATATTGTCATCTGTTCCGTATAATATTGATGGTTTTATTTATATTGCAGCAAAATAATGAATTTTCAGATTTTAAATTACCAACACAAAATAATAACTTCTATTTATATTCGTCTAAATAATTATATTTTTAAAGTAGAAATAATAGTAACATTGAACCAGTTAGCCTATATATTGATTAAGACAATCATATTTGTTGTGACAGTTGCGTTCTTCAAAATCACAGAAATACTATCAATTTGCCTAATTTAACATGCGTTTCCGTATCCTGCATTCAAAAACAACACTTAAGTGTAGATGGAATCACTCTCAAGTGGGCGAATACTTCACTCGAGTGAAGTAACGTTTCTGAATATGGGCCTAGTTACTCTTTATAACTGCTGAATACATAAAGTACAATTACTCAAATCACATCCGATTTCTATGACGTAGACGTCAACAAACTGTTCTAAATAGTGTCAGGCATATTACGTCAAACGAAGATACATGTTTTGGTTTCTGAAATAGTCTGCACGTATGCGGTGAAATGCTAGAAGTAGAGACGTATAATCTAGAGAGCATTAATGTCAGAATCTGTTGAATTGTTGTCGAAGTGATTGCGAGATGTTAAAGTCTCGCTGAACTCCTTCCAAAACAGTAATAAAGCTAACGCATTCTTTTGATGAAGTTGTGACCTTTTTGGTTCAACAATGTAGACATAGGTGCAGTTCGAATTTCGAAATCAAACTGCCAGAAGGTAGGTTATACATATAATGTAACGCAATTTGGGTAGCTACCTAATAGTCTTCTGTACTTTGTTGTCTTTAAGTGATATACTATTTTGTTGATGAAAATAATTACTTTATTTAGAGAAAAAACTGTACGGACATATAAAAGAAGAATATTAATATATCTTGCTCAAAACATAACCTTCTGTAACAAATTCATGAATTATGATTATAACCGCAAACCATTTATACATCAATTAGACAAACACTCATTGAATTATAACAATCAATCCAGGTGAAAGTACTGTTTATGTAAGCTCGTAAGGATTCTTACATTCATAAATACTTAATTTATAAAACAGGAAAGGCATGCATACTTATTCATACTCAAGAAATTCTTCATGATAAAAGTATTTTCTAAGATTTTTAAATGAATTCAGTGATGGACAGTTACGAATAGTTACAGGTATTTTGTTCCAAGTCTGTGCACAAAAATATGTAAAAAGAATTGTTCATGTAATCAAGTACAGCTGTATGATAGAAACGCCTATCTGCGAACGACAGCCATTGCAATGCCGTAAGTAACAGTCTACTGCTGGTACATGAAGACTTACTGCTACTCTTGCTTGTGGACTAAACAGAGTATTTTACTTCCTTTACTTGTCCCCGATATCGTACAACATTAGTCCATATTTGATATAATATATGCATTGCGAAGCATAGTTTTCATTTATCAGCTAAGTAATTAGAAATACGTTCCAGAAGAACAATTTTAGAATTATTGTTTTAACATTCTTTGGAATGCTGAACATTCCACACTTAAGTATTATCCACATAATTTCCTATATATTTTGAATACTAACGTTTTGAATGTATTCATTTCTGATGGTTAAGTTCAAAATTAATTTTGTGGGTTCTATGCTTACTACTGGTAGTTAAAATCATACATTTAGTTTTTATACGCCCGTTCGAAGAACGGGACGTATTATAGTTTCACCTGCGGCTGGCGGGCGGTAGGGCGGCCGGTTTGGGGCGGTTTTTGGGCGGCGTCCAGCATGTTGTTCGATCAATAACTTAAGTATTCTTTGTCCAATCTTCACCAGACTTGGTCAGTATGTGTATCGGCATAATATCTTGGACAAGTTCGATAATCAGCCATATCACACATGTCACTCTAGAGTTATTCCCCTTTAGTTAGAGAAATTACCTAAACTTGGTCTTGTCCGATCAATAACATAAGTATTCTTTGTCCAATCTACACCAGACTTGGTCATAATGTGTATCTGCATAATATCTTGTAAAAGCGTGATATCCAGCCATATCGAACTTGTTGCTCCAGAGTTATTACCCTTTAATTGGAGAAATACCAAAAATTGGTCTTGTCCTATCAATAACTTTAGAATATTTTGTTCAATCTTCACCAGACTTGGTCAGAATGTGTATTTGCATAATGTCTTGGACAAGTTCGATAACCAGCCAAATTGCACTTGATGTTCCAGAGTTATTTGCCTTTAATTAGAGAATTTACCTAAAATTGGTCTTGTCCGATCAATAACTTTATAATTCCTTGTCCAATTTTCACCAGACTTGGTCAGAGAGCAATTTTATTCTTATTGACGGCGGCCTTCAGGCCGTCGTCTATTTGAATAATTTTTAATCTAGGTACATGGAGTTGCATAATCGAAATGGGAGAAGCCATTGGTATTATGCTTTTTTAAATTGTTCTTACAAAACGTGATTCTAATTATACAGATAAAAAAAGTGTACTAATTGATAATAAAAAAATGTCAAAATATTTAAAATGTATTTTTACCGTTAATAAAAAGCTTTAAAAAATGTTTTACGTATGCTTATAAGAATTTACAACAGCTAGTCACGAAAACGGTTAGGCATCGTGTATTACATAGCTTCGTTTCACAACTACGCTCAATTCATCATCAAAGTTCAGGAAATGGTTCCTAATGCTGTGCACGCAAATTGAAATTGTACTTATAAAAAAGCAAATTGTTAAACAAAAAATGTTAATCCATATTAATAAGTTCATGAATGCAGTTTATAATGTACAAATATAAATACAGTGACCAAACTATGCAATATACATTGCCTTAACTTGACCCATATAAGTTATGTACTGATGGTAATATGTAAACAAAATTCAGCCAATGAAAATTGTCGTTGAAAACGTCATAGCATTTGTTGTTCAAATAACGCATTGGCAGTAAAACGGATTCAGTACATTCGAGATCAAATGCTGATGGTTGAACTGAACTTTTAATTACGTTGTTTTGACATTTTTAGTGGATATTTTTCCCTTTTGATATCCCAATAGTTCTTTTAGATCTGTAAAACTAGAAGTTATAATCATGTATATTTTTAGATCCGTTTCGTTCTATCTACGTTTCGTGTAATCGTTTTTTTTCTTCGTTTCGTGTAAATCGATGCACCAGCATTTTCCCGCGAAACAACTACAAATGATTGATTGGTACCAAGACTATTTAGGCAATTGTCATGAATTGTGGATGATTCTTACCAGAATTATGGCTTGGTGATGATCATACTTTCTTATTTATTGATAAACAAAATAATAAATCTTCAATATCATGCTTCCTAAAACTTGTGCCGCCGTTTTGATGCTTTGCATCAAAATTAGTCTTGTTAAATACATTGCATACATTTTGAAAACAGTTGTTGGAATATTTTTCCCAGAGGTACTTAGATTGTTTTATGCTAATGGATCAAGTCAGGTTCAAACCTAGGTCACTAAAGATGGAGTCATAGGAGATGAGTCATTTTTACACTTCTTTATTTTAAACTCTATTGACATGGTGTGCGCTCTTGGTTTGAGATGTAATAACATATTCATCAACGATACCCAGGCTATTCATAACATATATGATTCCCTTGAAAACTGACTGGAAAATCTCATACTCATGAATAATTAATGAGGTAAAATCCAGCCGCTAGATTGGCCGCGTGACACACACCTCACGTGATACGGAAATTATCGAGATGACCGTTCTTAGCGATCCAATGAGATTGCGGCTTCAAATCGTATGTTGCCGATAGCTCTTCACAAAGGAGATTCCTTCTTTTTTGTTTTTTTTTATCGTCAATTTCATTGGTCGAGAAATGCTAATGAATATTCATGCATTACGAAGCTTCGCGAGCCAATTTGCCTAGGGTATTATACGAATGTATATGTTATGAATAGCCTGGATACCGAGGATGTGACGTATTGTTTAAATGGCAGCACGTTGTTATTTCTTTTAACGTTCTTTGAAGTAAAGTTGACATTGTACAATCATTCCCGACGTCGTCTCATAAGCAATATCATTAATGTAAAGAAGAAGCAACAGTGACTCACAGATAAAACCCTGAGGAACCCTAGCTATAACTTGCAACGCATTTGACATCATTTTAATGGATTTAGTAACCTAACTCCTGTCTGATAGATAATATTTAAGATTTAAGTGTTTTAGTGGTGATTGAAGAAAACTGATATTACTAGAGTTTGTATTAAAGAATTTGTGATCCATTTGGTCGAAGGCCTTTCTCAAATCCATGACTGTTTTGAATAAGGAGGTCTGTATATGAAATTTAGTAGAATATGTTTGCAATATAAATACTTTATCTGAATGCATATAAATTCTATATCATCATAGCGACGTACATCATTATTTTTTGTTAGAAATTATAACTAGAACACCACATTTTTGTATGTTCTGTCTTTTCTTCAAACGTAAAGTTATTGATATTAAGATGAATATCATTGATATAATCAGTAAGAAATGTTTCGCAAATCAAAATCCAAGTATTTCGGTTGAATTGGGCTGTGACATGTGTCATTTGATTTCATCACAAATGCTGGATGTTTAAGCTAGCTATGTGCAAACATTTAATTTCATATGAAAAGAAACCTCTGGTTTCAATGACTTTTCATTATTCACTATTGTATTACTATTTGTAACGCTACTGTAGACAACGGTATTAGAACTAATATTTTGTGTAACTCATGATCCATCAATAATAATTATATACTCTAACTAACATATCCATTTGTAACACTGTTCACACATATTACTTAAAACGTCGTATTTGTTCCTGACATTCAACGATTGATTATCGGCGTGATGTTATTAGTGCCCATATAAAACCAATACTCACGATAATAAATACAATCAAACTACAGAAAGTATTGTAACTAAGAGAACCGTTAATGCAGATTTATTCCAAAGCACCCATTCCATTTGTAATACCCTTTAGTAATAGGCATGCAAACGTTTTATGTTTGTTCCCAGAAGGGCTTGTAACAATGCTCTGCTTGGAGACTGTGCTCGTTTCCCACTACATATTCAGGCCAGCAAACGTGTGATTAAAGACTGGCTAAGAATGATAACATTACCAAGTTATAGATATGTATTTAAATGTTATCCAATTTTAAAGCATTATGATTCTTTGGGGCGGATTAACTGGGTTACAAAAGTCAGGCAGAATATTTATGCCAACGGGTTAGGATATGTGTGGGAACAGCAGGGTGCTTAGAATGACAATCTGTTTATCTCTCAATATTTACAAAAGCTCACAAAGATCAATACTTACAGTCATGGTGGGAAAATTGTACTAACTCTTCTAAATTATATACATATTCACAAATTAAGTCAGATTTTCTATTGAGCCATACCTCAATATTATTAGTTTAAGGAAATTTCGCTATGCCATAACATCCTTTAGAAGCTCTTGCCATTCACTAATGATTGAAAAAGGACGACTGTTAGGTTAAGACAGAGAAATGCGTGTTTGTCCTTACTGTAAAGACTGCATCGAAGATGAAATACACTTTATTTTGTTATGTCCACTATATCGTCAATTTCGCAATTTGTACATTTCTCTATTCTATTTTTCCTTCCATGTATAAACTGAAATTACTTTTTAATTGTAAAGAAGAGAAATCACGTAGAAATTTAGCTATGTACATCCACTATGCCTTCGTAAAAAGAGAAAATTTCATTAATGCAGATCAACTGTAACATTATAGTTTTATGATGGATGGTGTATTGTCTTTTATAGATATGTGACTGGCGTTTTTTTTCTGATTTCTGAAGGCAAACTCAGATTGACATGACAGAAACTGGTTCAACTACATGTATATGTGAAAATAATTAATTTAAGAAGTAATATGAGTAAAAATACACGATCCATTTTACGCGAAGAGCCCACATTATGTATAAATCGGCATCTCATACAATATTTTACGACGAGAGAAATGCTGTACATGCAGAACAAATTCTAGTAATGTGATCATTATAGCTATTTGTTAGGCACGCTTTGGTTTGCATTTCATTTATTTACTACGTCTTTCTTTACGTATGTGTTTTTGGTTGTTCCATTATGTTATGTTCATTTTACTTATCTCATTTGAAATCTTTGTTTGTATCTTACTTATTTCTTATTAATTGCAATATCTTGCATTAAGGTACTCGCCTTTTTGTAGTGCCTTTTTTGATAGAAGTTCGTCGAATAAGTTAGTTTCTACCAGCGGGGTCAATTTTATTTCTTCATTCAAACACTAATTGAGGAAATGTCCATTCTTATCTCTTGCGCAGACAATTTATTCATTCTATCCAGCGTTTATAGATCGCAGCTTTGAATAATTCACCGTCAAGGTTATTAAAGATGTTCCACAGTTCTGCCTAATTTGCTTCGACGTTTAACTTTAGATTTGAATGGCTCACGCACTTCTGTGACAAATGTATTAAAGGCGAGCTTAAAAACGTTTTGCGCCGAATCAATCAACTGAACTATTAGTTTATTATGGAGACGGAGAGAGATAAAAGCATTTGTAGACCATTTTTCTATTACTTTTTCACAATTATTTTCTAAGGCTCGGAATTGCATTGCCACTGGTTTCCATATTTATGTACTGCCAAGGAAATTTCATCCTTTAGATAATTTTCTCTTGGTTTCTGAAATACTAGATTATCATATTCCATTACAAAGAACTCGATGATAGTTAATATGTCAACAGGTGATAGTTTTAGGCTACTTTAAGGATCACTATGGGTATAATCTATTCCCGATCTCTGTTTTCTCTTATCCTTTGCGTAAAATGTAGTTGCCATGGAACAGTATATTGTGTTTTTGTGATTTTATACAGTGTGGGCCACAATTTACTGCCATGTTTTTTTATATAGAAAAATATTTTATAATGAAATAAATCTACCTATCTATTGAGCACATTGTATGTGGCATTTTCTGTTCGACTTTTATTTTCACTTCCACTATTGAAAATGAATACTCTCATCCAAAAAATACATCATGCTTAATAGGTGAACTTAATAGCTTTACTTTCAAGAGATTGGTTATAAAACTTCTCAAAAACAACAAATGGGCAATTAATCAAAACAAATCCTTTTTACTCGTTATTGTTTCTTAAGATTTAGCTTAGAAATTATTTTAAATTCAATTAAATGTTGGCGGTCTGATGTACCACAGAAATTTCTGGCAAAAACTGGAAAATGCCAATACCTTAGTGCATGGTACCAAGTTTCAGCCAACAGAACAGTCCAATTTAGTCGGCCAAAGAAAACTATTGGTCCGTAAATGTTCAACCTGTGACATTTAATTTTGTTCTGACAAAGATATTTGGTCATAATGTGCTGATATCATAAACCTACCAATGACTAACATGCCGAAGGTTATAATATTTACAGTATGCATCAACATAATGTCATTTTACGGTCCCCTGTAATTGAAAGTGCTGCAATACATGAAGAACGAGCATACCGGATTCTGACTTTAAGACGTAATGAGATAATAGGGCGCGCAGAAAGTTACTGTCAGTATCACTATTTGCACGAACCCTCAGCAATTTTCTAGCCATTTGTCGATATAATGGATATAATGTCTACGTCTAGTTCATTCTAATAACGTGCGCCACAAGCAGTATTGCGCCAGTACAAACAAAACAATTACTAAATAAATAAATAACTATTATGACTGTTAAGTTCTTTCCACTGCCAGCATAAAACATATTTAACATAAAACATCATTTTTCAATAAATTCATTTATATTAATTAAAATAAAATTTCGGGTTTTATGACTGATTTTTTTACGTAATTATGAAAATAATTTGCTGCTCTGGTAAATTAGATAAGCGGTGACAAAGATGTCGACACGTGCAGTTCGTTGCAGCAAATCCTCTCTTTTAAAAAAAAAACTCAAAGCCTTTAACCCTCGTAAACAAAAAATGGACAAACATTCATGCAAGGACAATTAGACACTGCCGTCTCCGCAACACTGACAAACTGATTTCAAAATTCTAAAATAAAAATATCGAAAAAATGAGTGTCGTATACATAACGCGATGTACCTCTTAGTATACGAAAGCCCGGCAAGACATACTACATTTTGTTCATATTTCACATGTCTCGTTTCATATATTGAGAGCCCACTAGTAAAATTCTCGTTTATTGTTTATCTAGTTATAAAATTAAAAATTGAGGTTCAACTTATCTTCAATTTTGTCATGGACGTTATACTTTTTACGCGCCACAAATTTTGCCACTCCCTTTAAATCTTGAAAACTTCCTACGCCGATGCAATACTATAATACCGGATAACAGATAACGGGTTATTTTAGCAAACGATGATATATTGAAAAGTTGACTGTGTTTTCCACCCACCCCCTTATAACATGTTATTTGTTTATTTTCTTGTTATTTTTAAAAAAGGATCTGACGTGTGTAGTACTTTTATGTCAGACAACGAATGAAAATGTGTTATTACATTTTTATGCTTGCTAAGTTCCACAAAAATAACTGAAAATATCTCTTTTGATCAGTCAACGAATGAAGTGTGTTATTACGTATCTATGATTGCCTTAGTTCCACACAAAAAACTGAAAATATCTCTTTTGAATAAGACATTATAGTTTTAACTAACGTTCTAATGCTTGTTATTTGTTTTCGTCCAGAAACCCCAAAGGGGGAAGCGTGATTATTTTATTCAATTCGTCTTTTGTCGTCCGACCGTTAAATTAATTAGTCATAGCTTTTCCTCTTACACCACTCGAGTAAATCAATAACTCTTGATAACAATTGAAAAAGAACTTAATCAGAAGTATGTCCCTACATAACTTGGGTTGTCATGGCAACAAAATTGAAAAACCACTAGTTGTCATATTTGAAAAATTATTATCCCTGCCGAAGGCGAATGGAAATGTGGAAAGGTATCCGTCCGCCCGTGTCTTGATATATGTGCTCGGTTGTATCACTTGTGAAGAGCATGCCTATAAAACTTATTGAATGGAATTTACTTAAAATGCCCAAAATGATAGAGCAGATATCATTCAAAGTGCTGAGCACAAAAACAATAACACGTTGACCTCTTGATTACAATCTCTTATCCGGAGCATAACTATTAAATGGTATTTGTTGAAATTTTTCGCAATAATAAGTCGTGTATTGCCACATCGGTCGTATTCAGCCTTGGACCATTTACAATATATTGTTATGATAATGACATTTAGAGGAAATGCACTGTACAAGGACAACAATTCCATCTCACTTTACTTTAATTATTTTTCTTTATTTCGTTATTCGGTCCAACAGTATTGTATGGTTTGTGTCCACCACACTCACAGAGTACAGTGACGTTTAGCGTTTTGTCGACTAGTTTTAAATCTATCGTGTTTTACTTGTGATATACATGTATTTTATGAAAGATTGATACATGACTTAATGAGATATAGGGCTCTGATACTGTATTATGCTTGTTTAAATCATAACGCCGTAACTATTAAGGAATCGTGTTTCCTATTTACAGTGTCACAGTTACCTATAACTTTATCCCTAAGTCTGGTTTCCATATATAGCGCACAAAAATATCAGTGTTACATTCGAGAGGGATATATAGGAACACCTTCACCCCCTTATTATCTATCAACTTTAAACTAGAAAAAGTAAGCGAGTTGTTCACAACTGATACTAAGTAGTTTACCTCTTCCGCAAGAAGCTGATTGCATTTGTTGACGCAAATGCCATGCTTTTACCCGCAAAATTTATGTAAATATGCAAAAATATATCGTCAACACAATTGCAAAAGTGAAAAGTCGAATAACTTATATAAAGCGACTATTTATATCTAAAATGCACGTTGTCCAATAGAAGTTTTCAGGAGTTAGATCTGTTTGGCCAAGTTAGTGTAGAGTATTATGTCCATGTTATCCATGGTACCAAATAAACGAACAATCTTTTCCGAATCTTATGCTATATACTGTATGATAAAGTAGGTTAAGCTTATATCTAGCGTGTAAAGATCACAGAACATTTTTCACCTCCGAAAAATACAGTACTTTTACACTTTGGACAGAAAGTGATTGGTATACTCCATTTTTTGCTAGAAAACAGTTTTGTCAACTTCAGACGATCGATGTACAAGTCTGAGATCGATACACGCATATCAATGGGAAAGAATTGTTCTCAACTAGCGTTATTGTATCTATGATGTAATGGAAGAGATTTTATGTTGTCGTTGTCTCTATGGTCGCGTATACCACCCCTATTCATATATATGTTCACCCTTGCACCTCCTCAGTTGACTGTTGTTTTTATGAGTGTCTGTGTGGCGAGGCATTGTCTTGTGAATGTGGCGTTCCCTGTAACAACTTAATCTCTTTCTATATACCAAAGAGGAAGCTACAAAGGCTTTTAATCCTTAGATCCCGTTACCTTAATGGTGTACTAGATATTGACAACCAATGCTATTCTTTGATCAACGCTATATACTCCAGATGAATCGAACCTTTTATATGACTTAATGAAAAGTACAACAACCCTTGTTTAATGCAACCAGCTATTGATAGATTTACATTTGCCTATTAACTTCATGTCATATACAATTGATTATATACCGCATTGTGTCTAATTTGTCTACAATGCTTTCAATGGCAGGATAAGATTGATTTTCGTTCGTTATTGTTTATGTTCGGAGTATTGTTGTTATCTAAGCGTTTGCTGGGGCTTAAATAGTCATTAGTTACTCTCGGCATTCTGAATAAAGTGTTAATTTGTGTTTGTAATGTCTAAATGTCAGTTGTGTTGTTCATATTTGGGAAGAGTCTAATTCTTACTTAAATTTTGATATTTAGTCGCCCTTAAATCTGAATCATTTTCATTTCTATCCTTATGTCGCTCCGTTTTGTTCAGTTTTATACAATTCGTTTTCTACTTCTTTTGCCAATAGCTTGTGGTTTTAATTTGTGTTTTATGCCGTGAAGGTAAGCCTTAAACAACCCATTCGGTACATATGTTGTACACATGGCTCATTTAGTTATACAACAATTCGACGATTAAGTACGGCATGTCCTTAAGCTGATATAGGCACCTGGTTTATTGACAGTTGGAAAGTTTTGGACCATGGTATTGCCTCAATTCTTGTTTTGTTTGGTCGCGTAGTCATGTTTTATTCGGGTTTAATGTCTTTTGTTTCTTTTGGTTCATTGATGATATTGTGTTGCTGGTGCCTATCATTTCTCCTCTACCTGTGTGTCCCCCCCACTAGACCGTTTGGTCTGTGACCGCTGGAGGGTTTGATATCATTTCGTCTTCTCTTAGTGCCCCCTGTACTGTTTGGTATTTTTGTGTGTCCTTCCCAGTGTGCGTCACCTTCCTTTTGCAAGATATGTCTAGGAAATTCTGATTTACGATGGTGACTATCCCTACCAAACCTATTCCTCTTTGATTGCTATCCTTCTGTACTAATTCAAATTCATGTCGATCTAAATAATCTATCTCGCTGAATACCACTTGAGGCACGCCACTAAAGTAAATATACAGACTAATGTCATCCATATTACATTCAAATGCCACAATTGGGAATAACGATTTCACATCTTATTTGTCAGCTAGAACGCATTATGACACATTTTAGCACTTCTGCTCCTTCTATTTGGAATAAAACGTTCACTTGGTTTGGCATCAAAATTGTTCTGTTAGAACGCATTTTCCTGATAATTTTCAATATTGTAGTATCATTTCTCAATTCGACTTCTCCTGTCGCCTAACATTAAAGCATAGCAATACAAAATAAACGTTGACACGCCTATTTTGTTTCTTTTGCACGCAACCAAAACTTTAAATCAGTAAGGTTAAGTATGTTGTACGGGGAGGTATTGTATTATGTTTGTTGATATTCCGTGTAACAATTTAACCCCACTTTCATTACTGTTATTAAGCTTGTGCAGAGTGGTGATCGTAAAGAGTATCCTCGCACTTACCTTGAATGTTGTTATCATATCATCCACCAGTGAAAGCACTTGAACATTCATAGGGTCTTTGGGGAGGCATTGTCTTATGTATGATGTGTTCCCTGTAATAACGTAATCTCTCTTTAATATTATGTATCATACATTAATCAGATAATTATATTTCTTACAAGTTTAAGATCAAAAGTTTATTGACGTACATGTTTTTGCCAACACCGATTAACCTATATGGTAAATTGAGATTAACAAACAGAACGTATACGTACACATACACGCATACACATAAACAAGAAAACTACACAAATATACAATTAAGCTTATAGACAACAAAACCACAGGTAATTGAAAAAATGTAAGAACAGTGTATATATCGTATTTATATGTATTTATAAGTACAAAATTGATATCAAGCAGCACATAATTGAATAAACATACACAAGTCTGTAAAATTTCCCATACAAGGCCGAGACCAATATTATCTAGGTAAACATTGTAATCTGATATTTCGATATTAGGAACAACTGAATAAAGAGTAATATTCGTTTTCTACTCAATTTAAGATACATTATGATATACTCTTTCTTCTATTGCTATATTTCTGTATTTCCCATCTTTAATAAGAACTTTGGGTGCTGAACAACGAAATGTATTCAATGCTTTTCTGTAATAATAATTTGTAATACACCATAAGTATTGTTCAAGATCACTATTAATTTAAATTTACACTATGTTTAAAATGTTGATGACTGATTAAATTCAAAATACCAGTACTGTATATACTGCCCATACACGCTTTGAACAAGCATATCACAATGAATATTTGTTACAGAGGGGGGAGGGGCGTTCCATAAGTATGAAAATAAATCGTTTCATCTAAAAATTGCTTAACATTTTAATATGATGTATTGACATACACTAAAAAGCTTTATTATCTTTGTGGAGTTATAAAGTTTATATCGAGAGAATTTACTCGTACTTTTATATAATGTTATATAATGTTCAGAATAATATATAATGTATACAAATAATATAAATCTACGAAATCTAACAACAACACTAATGTCAAGTGTATATCTCTACCAGTGAAACATGTACCTAATAGTGAAAAAGGATATCAGATGTCTACATTACTAAACAAAGTATTCCTGTCATTCAGCAGGTCGTCGTCGTTTTTTTTCAAAACAGAGTGGCTCAGTCAATGAATATTTCACCAATCATTGGTATAATAGAAGTAATGTGAGTTCGATTCAAGGTTACATATAAATAATTAATGTAGTAATTATTGTTGTTATTATTATCATTTTTATTATTCGCTTGGGCGGAACTATGTAAAATCTTCCATAAAATTCATGCCTTCGAATGAATATTTTATGCAAGTTTACGCCTTTCCACATTTTGTTTATTTACTACAATGTTCAAGCATTCGGGATGGTTTGTAATGATGTGTCGGGAGAGAAATTAATAATGCGTAACATACCTTATGATATAATATACCCTTAATTATATTATAATTATACAAAGCATACTTTAGTTATTCTTTTGAACGTTTTAATGACATTAATAATGTACTATTCAATTTAGTTTAATTTAATTCAAACTTATTTATTTACATCGATTCTGATTCAGTTCACTCTGCATGACTTATATTAACCAGTACTCGTGGCACATTCAGAGTTAGCGAAGCTCAACGCGGAGGACGAACTTACACTTCATGAGTCAGACGCTCTACCCTTCTTACGTATATATCTCTTGTATGCGTGTTGTAAAACATCTAAATAGATTATCATCACATGGGAAAACCAATAAATAATGAAGTTAAAACCAAAGCTGATCATCAATTACTTCTCTTTATTAAGCAATCGACTGTCAATATATTTTCCCTTTACGTCATTCCATAACTATGATTTAGGTCAATGACGCAATTGAAACTTTCCCCAAGAGGAAAGTACAATTAAGTTGTTTTCTTAAATAAACATTTTTTTTACATATCGCATTTAATAAATCCATACGTTATACTTCTTCGTGAAAAGGAACAAACAACAGTAATTAAAGTAATTACATGTAATTAGTATTGGTAATTTGATATTTAAATTACGGAGAATTGTTCTTTCCTTTTGTTAGCTTCTCGCTGGTTAAAACTGTTGAAATAGACAATTATAATTACATAGTATTTATTGATCTAATGGTTTAATTAACATTCAGCAAAATGTTTGAGTTATTGTAATAATCTAATCGTTCATTAAAATAGCTATTTATTAATGGTAGTTTAAATGTTCCAAACAAAGTATATACACTGAACAAAATTTTTAATTGGTCACTTCGGTTTATTGAAGAGACCATACCATATATTACTGATTCATGACTTTCAATTTTAGGGTTGTTGTTCGGTCGTAAATTTATCTCAGCGTCCAAGTGGATTAATTATTGCAGAAAAGTTGAACGAAGAAATTACGTTTACTATTGTTCTTCCGTTGTTTGATTTTTATTCACGGCTTGGAAAATATCAATAAAAACCCTAGTGACCAATTAGACAGTTTGTTCAGTGTATACTTATATGATTCATATTATTGAAAGTAAAAACTCATCTAAAAGTTGTTACTATATTTTGTCACTGGTTATTGCATATATAACATTTATCCTGTCTTTTGAAAAAATGTGTGTCTTCTTACTATTTTATAAATTATAGTAACATATACACAACTCTGTAACATCATAAAGTTGTGTATATTTATATTGTCTATTTTCTCTGCTGCTCTTGTAATCTCACTGATATAACATAGCATATGCCTTGTTGTATTAATTAATAATGTAAGATTTTCATTCTAATACTTTTATACATGAACTGAGCTTAGATAAAATAAACTTGTAAACTTGTTAACTATATTAAATACATCGTAGAACGTTTGAAAATAAAGACGAACATGTATAATCACAATCGGGTAGACGAAGTTCAGCAATAATGAAACCTGGCGTATTTGTATCGATTAAACGACGTTTTAGGTTTTGAAAGAGAGTTGCTACAAGGGAGGCCACATACTAAAGACATTGTCTCCAAAAACAGACCCCCCCCCCTCTCTCTCTCTGGATGGAATACATCACGGAACAATCTCAGAAAGCCAGCAACAATAGGCCGAAATAGGTAGAAAAGAACATGAATATTATATCACGTAAAGAAATGCACATGAGGAAAGAGGCATTTAATATGCATTGTTTAAACATAAAAATAAATAATAACCATACAAGGATTTACAACCTTGGACCTGTCAGTAAATACAGGGGTTTTAAATCGATTTAACAGCTAACTAATGTCCCACTTGACCGCTATATGGTCATTGACTTCCACCATATACACATACATTGACTAAGTAGTCAGTAACTATTGATTAAAATCAATTAACAATTATGTACATAATAACACATACACATGTGTATAATCCAGCTGGAAGAAGCAAGCAGTCTTATAATGACCTTATTCTCAGTAAGTAAATTATTTACATCAGAATGCGAAATAACCACAAAAGAGTTAATCAATAACCTTATGTAAAGTCAATCGGAAAGTTTTAGTTATTACTTGGACATGATCGTAAAAACTCGTGACAGGGAAAAGTAAATCCGTTATATGCCGTCGATGTTGATTGTATTGAACATCCGATAATAGCATGCTATTGCAGACTTGTCGGCGCCAATAAGTATGCTGTCTGGCTGGCTAAAACACATTTGCGCCACTCGATCACGTGCTGTCACATGATTTTACAATAATTCAAAAAAAATACCAAAAATATGATTGTGTCTATGAAATAAAGATATTACGTTTTTGTCTAAGGCTATTATATAAATTAAAAAACACAACGACAATGTCAATATAATCAAAATTAAAAACATACGAAAAGCAATATTCTCATTCAAATGAAAAATCAGAAAATCCTGAATACGAACTATTATGTTCCCGAAGTCACATTAATGAGTTTAGTGATTCATTAAAATAAACAGCTACGACAAGCTACAATTATAGCAAAAGCAATAATCAAGTACTGATTCGTACAACAGTTATAAAAGGATACTTAGAAAATAAGCGGAAATCTAACCCATTTTTATTTCATTTCTATAAAATCGTTCATCTTACAATGTATAAAGTTTCCCGTTGACGTATTTTGCAATGAAGTAAATCCATTCTCCTTAATTCACTATATGATCATTTAAACAAAAACTCGAATGGAGGATTGTTATGCAGAACATTTGTGCAAAATAGCTTTCTATCAAATTGTTTTGAATATTTGTGTGATATATGGGTGCAACAAATTATAATGTTATTTTCATAGAAAAGTGCGTATACGTAAGCGACATGTTCTCAAAATGATACAATATTTCCATGCACAAAACAGATAAATTTATTAGAACTTAATACATCCTCGTCAGAAAATAGTTGTAATATTTACAAACACGCGTTTACGTATTGTCATCGTGGAAAATCAAAGCACTGCAAGTGCTAATAGGACGGAACGCTTTATATGTGTGGGAGGAATGTTCAACGCATGAATCGTGTATTCCTAAAACAATTTATCAATTACTATGTCGGTTCAAGGTATCCTGTTTTTATTTTTGTGATTGGTAGAACAATACCTATGCAATAACGTATGCAAGTTTGAATTGTTTGTTTACCTCGATACATAGATCGTCTTGATAAACAATGATTTCGATAACCCCGCCACTTCTACTTTGTCTTCCTTGTGGACATAGGAATTGCTAGATGCATGGTGACGATGGTCATTTGATACGCTAAAGATTTACCGTTCCGAGGCACGACACCATTTGTTTTAATGAATATTGAATGCAATTCCAACCATCCAAATTGCCTTTTAATTTATAAAAAAGACTTGTTTCTTAGATACTGATCAATGTGTATCTAAACCGAAAGTAGCCTACTTTGGACATAGAAACAAAAGTAAGAACTATAATAATTCATACAGTACTTTATAATTGGTCGTTTTGATTACGAACCGGGAATGACATTATCCGATAAATTGGGATTAAAAGTCTTATTTATTGCAAATTATTTCGAATTCACCGAAATACAAATTATTTTCAATAACAAGAATGTCATACCTCACCAAATGTAAAAAAACTACGTTTTTACAAACATCAATTACATGAAATGTTTAATACCGATTTAAACAGCGTTAATTTAGATTAAACATAAACCAGTAACATTATTTCATGAAATTAGATTTAGACCGAATCGGGCCAATGGGGACTGCAACAATATTATTATGTAACAGAAATTTTCGAATCCGTCATCGCCTATGAATTGTCTAATCTTCCGTTACTGCATTTATTATTTATATATATGATTTAGCATAGCAACGATTTTCAGTGGTCGGTATGCAAAATATTCTCCCAGTGGAAATTGGACTACTGCTACGACAGTATTGCACTCGGGTTGTTACGTAGCTCCATTGGCACACATGCGATGAACTCGAGCGATCTCACCTAGACCAGACGAATTATCGTCCGGCATGTTTACAGTCGTAAATTCCTACGCAATAAGTCACACAAATAGACATGGCAAGTACAGACGGCGTAATTATATCACATACAATAGTAACTACGCAATTTGAACATGAGACATTAACGTTCTGTCGTTGAAAGTACTTTTATGAAGTAGTTTCTTAGATTTTCTGTGTACGTGTAGATTGTAGTGAACGTTAGAAAAGATTCACAAAGTCCTTCTGTTTGTATTTCTTTTTATTCGCACACTTAAACGATGTCTGGAAATCCAGTCATATAAGTTATAAATATTAATCTAAAGTTAAGGTTCTCCAATATGTATATCAAGCTGGTACTCCAGTGAATATTAAAATAAAATAACCTAAATGCAAATGCTGGTACTCCAATTAAATGTAAAGTAAAGGTACTCCTTTGAATGAATTCTTATTTCTTTCTAGCATATAAAGTTACATGTATTTATACACACCTAAAACAAAGAATTAGGAAGCCAGACCTTAAGGGCTTTGGCGGTAAATAAACATTTCAGATATAACAATAGATGTGTGACCTTTAGGGCTTTGATAATAGATTAACAGTTCAGATATAATAATAGATGTGTGATGACAATTAATCAGAGGAAATGTGTAATCAAAGATTTTAGAAATGAGGTGTTAATAACATAACAATAGCTTCGCAGTCAATGTTGGCAGACAGCAACAGATGTCAAACTATACAAAATAATTAAAATTTATGGTAAGAGAAAAGTCTAAATTTTCACTGCATAATAGTACATTTCTAAATAGAATGCATTACATTTGTTTGGCATACGTCAACACTTAAAATTGGACAAGTGTTTAAATGAAATCATCCGCCCGCTTTCTTCAGTTTAATTAATTCACAATTTTGCATGAATAGTTTATCAAGGATTAAACGATTGCATTAAATCAAAGTTACTGGCATCATATCAATCGGATTTCTCACATTTATATAACAATGCAATCATTGACAACTGGCAACAACAGGCCGAAAGTGGGGAGAAAATTGCATGAACACTATATAAAGTGAAAGAGTTGCACTGGGAAATGGAAATTTAACATACATCTAAAACACAAATAGAATTAATTACCATACAGCGATCTACAGCCTTGGAACTGTCAGTATAAATACAGCAAATTCTCACGTGGAAAAACGTTTGAAACGTTTGCTTCAGAATATCTCACAGTCAACAATGTTTACCAAGAGTTCTTTAAATACAGCGAAGTTTTCGCGAAGAAAGTCGAAATTTGTCAAATTCAGCGAAGCAAAAACCAATCATCAGGAAGAATGTCATTCCTTACCAAAATATGTAACGAAAGTTTTTTATATACATTGATTCAAAAAACAATATTCCACGTCATTTTATGTAAATATATAAAAAAACGAATATTCATGATGGCAATAATTGTTTTCGAAAAGAAAGAGGTTTGAGTTGTCGAGCGTTGGACTTATGATACTCCATCAATAGGAGTATACATCTTTTATTATCATTGAATTATTTTGAATGATGATTAGCTCACTATATTATAGGTATAAAATGTTGAAGTCAATGTGATTAGGGACGTTCTTTGGACATATTGCCAATATGTAACAGATTTTATTTCTGTGCACTTAGGTTGAATGATCTATTCTTCGAATACTAATTGGTCGATACAATAGAAGTCCCCTTCTTCGTAAGGCAGTATACTGATTACGTTTTACACCTTAGACATTGAAAATTTATATCATTTATTTCCATGTATATATATATGTAGTTGTAACTCTGAAAAAATGGATAATAATAAACATTCGTTAGTATATGAAGTCACACATCTTCTATACTTCAACGACAAACTATAACTTTTCAATTACCTGGATATGTAAAGAAGCACTCCATTTAGAAATGAAACTTAGTGTTATTCCTTGTTCCTTATTAAACAAATTTTTAAAACATCCTTAATTTCATTTTGATGTCTTATTTTCGCAACTTTCTAATTATAAGCACGTCTATGTCGAACAAACGACAGTCTTTTTGTAAATTGAAATGCGTTGAAGGGTATCGCTTTATGTCACCAAGTATTGTATGGATTAGTAATCAGTATAAAGACCAGGAAATTGCTGTTCTTATATGGTTTTAACGTCTGTATGAGGCCATTTCATCTGCGAAATACGACCTAAAACAGTATTATTATGTAGATCAAGATCTTAAATAAAAAGTACAATAAACACTTACTTCGAAAGACATTAACTCAACTTTGCGAAAATTGAAATCCTGTTGAATATTATCCGAATGGTCTTAACGCGCCTTTTAATCAATCTTTGACTTTTTCATTTACGAGGATTTCTTAGTAATCTAATGAAAAGTATTCTGTCTTGTGTTTTAATGCGTCTAGTCATTTTCAGCCACGAGTGATTTCTACTGAATCAAAGAATTTCATCAACAAAATTAAATTATGTATATCAATTTTCACTTAGCTTACATAATTTTGCATTGAAGACGCAAAAGAAATATGGCATTAGCAGTAGACATTCCTTAACCTGATTCCAAATCAGTGTTATATTCGTAACAAATCGCTCAATCCGTTAATTTGTTCCAGTAGATGAAATCAGGAATTCGTTAAGTATGTTTTCTAGCGGGTGAATAAAAGATTGTGTCTGGCGGGAAATTTTGTCTTTGGTTTCTATGCCGATCCGAGGAAAATTTCACATGGTTAAAGGGAAACCGTCATACGTATAGCAACCAGGGTTGATCCTTTTAGACAAACTGACGAGTGTAATTTCTTGGCTATATATCATTTATGTTATCTTTCTTATGTAATATAATCATATATGTTTGTGGTTTTCCTCACTCAAAAAATGATCACTTATTCAAAGACGGTGTCTTTTATCTCGCAGGGATTATACTATCAGACAATGAACTATTACTTAAAATGTCTTCAAAATAATCTTAACTACGATTGGTAGAAATACAGTACTTATAATGTTAGCTCTGCACAAACTAAACCATTGTATTATAGGACTGCCAAACCCGAAACAGATAACAGTGAAAGATATACAAAATGTGTTGTTGTTTTAATTTATAGAGAGTATTCTATATGGAATAGTGCCCCAACCCTAACAGAACTATTATAACTCAGGACATGACAACGGAGAAAGCAGAGTTGTAAGTTTAGATCATATAACGGAACAGATCAGAACAAGTTATATCATTTATTACGAAGTGTACAATGTACATAGTCAACATTTACATAACGCAAGTTAACTTGGTTAAGACGTTGTTAATACATGTACTTAATAAACACAATGTGTCCATTCTACGATGCCTTTCATTGCCAATTTGGCATAATGTGAGTTGTAAATTGCTTGTAAACCATTACCTTTAGAAGGGTAGAATCTATATTTGTTATGAATGATTATGAAAACAAGGGGAATTCCAACAAGTATTCAGTAGTTACAAAGTTTCTTCAATACTCAATACTCTTTTAGAAAGAATTTAGATTTTGTTCATCATGTCACACAAAGCAATAAATAATGCAAATCCAATTCAATCTCTAATTTTAGAAATAATCTCTTAGTCAGACAAGGGCTGCAGACCACTTAATGACATTCTTTTTACAAATGATTTAGTATCTAAGGCAAAAATAGAATGGGGGAGAGATGTGAACACTATCGTTTTAGATTGGCGAACTACGAGTTTACCTTTTAGACTTACATAGTAACCCAAAGTTTGGTGTTTTCAATACAAAATTGATCATATCATTTTAAGAACAAACGTATTTATTCAAAATGGGTATACGCAGTAATAACTTATATTCTTACTGTAACTACTATTCTAAGACAATTATTCATTTATGCTATTATGCAGACATTTTGACAGACTTGAGATAACGTTAATCTTCCCAAAATAGAAGTCGATTGGACATAGCATGATGTACTTCTAGGAAATAAAACTGCTGTAAATAAAGTACTTATCGTCGCAAACTATCATATTGATCAATGCAAAATGACTTCATCTGTTCCTAATATTGATTTATTTAAAACCAATTACCCTAATATTATAAAAGAGATATTAAATAAATGTATGGAAAACATATGGCATGGAAACGTTTGAAAAAGTCTATCAGCAGTAATTAATTAAGTCGTTGCACAGTCCGCCACAAATTATGGGAACAGTCGAGTTGATATTTAATTCTATTATAGATTTGTTATGGAAAGCCGCTCATTTGCTCGTTTATTTCTCTGTCAACTTTTTTCTGCAGTTCTTGTATTCTAGGGAAGTGTATTCATCCTTCTTCCTAGGAGGCATGTTTGGTGACTTTAAACGTCACTTTTCTTGATAAAATTTGCCAACATTCTGCTTGTTGAACCTTTAGAACGCGCGAGATGCATACAGCCAAATCGGGGCGCCTTATATACATTGAAGGGACGCTGGTGCCTTTCCGATACCCGTCCGATGTCGAAAACGCCGGTCACCTGACGAATATCGACCGCGACCCGTATGGTGCCCGATGGGTTGCCATCCGATAATCGGACGGTGGCCGTAGGATTAAAAGGTGCCTGAATGGTCCCGCGTCGGACATCGGCCGATGTCGTTAGACTTATTAATAGATGGGTCTCCGGTGTCCAACTCATAGGAAGAAAATAACTCCAAGAGTTAATCCGATGAGTGTCCGCGGATTTCGCCTACTATAGCAATTGGCTCTGACGAGCCCCTTGCTAAAAACGCTTCCACACCGTTATAATTCGGCACAAATAGACATTTCGGCAATATTGTACGATTGATAACTTCGCCAGATCAATTTTGTCGACCGATATGTTTATGCATTTAAATATTTAGTACAAGTATATCGTTTTTACTGCAGGTATGCCAGCTTGTTTTTGTAAATTGTATCTAACTAGCATAGTTTTAAGTCTAGAATAGGGTGTTTATTTATTTAAATTAGATCTACATTGTACTGTAAATATATAACAATAACTTATTAAAAAGCAGATAATCCATTTATCCTTGGTATGGTTTTCATATTTGTGTATTTCCATGTATTGTTTACCATACAATTGGTCGTTTAGAATGAAAATCTGTACTTTTTCGGACATATATAGGCGGTTTCCATGGAAACCAACATCAGTTTTAAACTTGCAATGTGATTTTCTGTATTTTATGATAATATATAACTATAAAATAAAAAAATCATCAGAACCGATGTTTAACAATTGTTTTGCTTACAGAGATTTGCTCTTAATTAGTCCAGCTTGGCATGACAAACGTTACAATATTCTATGTCAAATATATGTATTCAACAAGTACAAAAGTTGCTGCAGAATGCAGCAAATAGAGGTTGCACGGCGATCAAACAAGTTGAGCAAAAATGAGGTAGTCAATTTTTTGATGTTATAATTGATTTCATTTGTGCAAAATAAGCCTTTATTGCAAATTTATATTCGATATATATAAATTGCAACTAATTAAAATAGGAATATGAGAAAAAAATTAGGAAGAAAATGACATGACCGTTTCGAATTATTGGTATAATGAGATAATTAATCAAGCATTTAAATAGTAAAAAAATAATAATGGTATAACAGCATGTTATTTTTTCATAAGTATGTAAAATCAATACATTAGAAGTCATTACTATGTGTTTTGTAATCTTTTAGGACCATGTTTTTTATTAATTTGTAATGTCCATTTCTTCGCACTGATATTTAAATGTAAACATACCAAGCAAAAACTAAGCAAAAAGTTCTTTTTATCAAAGGTACATGTTTCTATACGCATAAAGGAATCCGAAAAGCAAATATGATAGAAATACAAGAACTACATATTTTTTGCCTAGATGCTAACGAAATTGGGACATTTAATGTTGAATGATCACCAGGCCAATTACCAACAAAATTAGTAAGTAGTATGTGGAAATCAGGCCATTTAATATTCCGATTGATTTTTTTCAACCTATAAACTCTGATCAAAACATCTAATGCAAAACATTTTTTTCGGAACTTTAATAAATATATCTGAAAACCAATTATCTAACTCCAAGCAAGTAGATGTTTTACCTAGTTACGTTGTAGCATCAAGTACAACTGCCTGTTGCCCACACATGTCTGTTTTTGCATTTTACATGAATCTTTGCTATAGCCACATTATCACTGATGGAAATTGCATGATGTTGTAAAAGAAGTTTGCTCAGTAAATCTGTATGATATAACATGAATAATGCGGTTGGTATGTCATGATGTAACCGCCTAATTGTTAAGGCGAATTACTACTAGTAATTCAGACTGAATGAATTCAGCATGACCTTGGCACAGACACGTCACACACCTCAGTCCATCCACCGATAATGCACCAGTCAATTGTAACCACGCCCCCCCAGGTCCGGGGAATAGCGGGGACTTTGACTTTCGGTCCAGCCAATCCCAGGTAAAATCCCCGCCCTGCGGGGACAAACTTATGGTAAAATCCCCGCCAAATGCCCCCCACACCCCGGGGACATCCTAGGTAAGGCCCATTCCCCGCTGTTTTCGGCGCGAAAACAAAACCACCGCATTCACTCGGCACTGCGGGGCCACCTGGAAGGTAAAAACACGGCCCATTTCCCCCGCTATCCCCGGTATACCCCCGGACCTGGGGGGGGCCGTGGTTACAATTGACTGGTGCATAATATGGATACAATGTGCTCTTTCTCATAATGTCATATCAAGAGTTGAATACTGAGAATGTAAAGACAGACATTTTGTTTGGATTTCAACCCAACATTTGTAGCCGTCTGTAATATAAGCAACCACTATTATCAATGTTTTGGTTAGCTGCTTGTTGTATGTGTTTAACTGTTGTATTACAAAGCTTGTTGAGAAAAATCATAAGTCTCCACAAATGGTACTTTTCCCAACCTGATTTTTCCTCAAAAACATGCACATATAAACCTAGATGAAACAAGAGCTTAGTGCTTGTGATTAGTATATAAATACATTTGTTGTACTAGACTAGTGCAGGTAGTGCCATATCTACATAAAAAAACAATACACAGTATATAACAGTGATTACAATTTTACTTAAATGGAACTGCATTTCAAAGCATAATATTCAACACTGACAGAAAACTGTCTACTAGTTTATGTAATACTATACAATTGTTTTTTACTTAGTCAATCACAGATAGTATTTATTTCAGTAACACAATGGTAAATGGATTTAAAATGTACAAGGAAAACTTCACGAGTATTTTCCAAGAAGTATTTTATGACTCTTTGACCTGAAAACCTGGAACGATAAAGTAATATTTAACATTGTGCATGAAGCAGAAAAAGAGTCATTGCATTTTCTTTTAATTGATGTGTGTAAAAAGCTTTTCAAGCCCTAAATTGAGTGCATGTTTTCACCTAGTATTATTTATATGTGTCAGGGGTGTTTGACGATTGAGCCTCAAATGCTGGAAGAGGGAGGAGTGTAGTGGTGTGGGGTTAGGCGGCCACCTGGTAAGCCTTACTAGTATTTATGAGGTATTTGGTTCAAGTCCAATATTGGGTCCAGTTTTCCCCTTGAATTACTTAAATCGTGTTTGCCAGCCCACGGTGGTTGAGCCTAAAATGCCTGAATGAGGAAGAGTGTTGTGGTGTGGAGTAAGACAGCCACCCACAGGTGTTGAGCCTTAAATGCCAGAAGGGGGATGAGTGCTGTGTAATGGGGTTATAAATCAGAAGACATATTGCAGAAGAAGTAGTATCCACAATAATGTTATGCTCATACCATTATAAACTCCGAATTCCAGACATTCCACACCCAAGTCATTTCTTCCCTAAGACCTTTCACCTCCAATTTTGATAGACCCTAGACTTTTCACCCCCACTTTTAGTATAATCAAATATTTGTGAATTACATTATCAATATGATGTTTATTTTAAAATCAGATTGTTAATTTATAGATCAAATTCCTTAATCTTCATGTTAAATAACAGTGTGATATAATCAACACCTTTTGACTTGTTGAGAATGATGTGATTTAATAAACAACCACTGCGCCTCCCTAAATCAAGCATCTCTAGTCTCCTTATCAACAGACTCTGGCCCAATGGGACTCCAAGGTACATCCTTTCAAAATTGGTGATAAAAGTCAATATTTTCAGATTATATAAATAATTTTATGATCCATAGTCAAGCAAATAACAAACAAATATATTGATGATTTTATATACTTATGATGTATATGATACAAACGCACTACTCAGTATGGTAAAATAACAATGCCCAATTATTACCATGTTTCAACCACCATGTGTGAAAGTTACATTTGAATAAATCTCCTTATTTCTGTTTGAACAACAACATCTTGTTTAATGTCACAGCTAAGTAACTGATTATAGTGCTGAGTAGTGTATATAAACATTGTTATGCCCCCATTCTAAAGGGTGGGGGGGGGGGGCAAATAAGAAGTGGCAATGAAGAATTGCTTGTTAAAATATAATTCTACCATGTCAAATTAAATAAATAGTTTGACAGAACAATGTATAATTTCATACCTCAACAAACAATGCAAACTTTTACTTTTGAAATTAAAATCAAAAGAAACTGCAATAAAAGTTTGTTAAATGACTGAACATCAAATATAGCTTTAAAAGTAATTAAAGACAATTTAATCAACGTAATCCGTTTGATATATATATATATGTTCACTTATTTATTTGTATGCATTTTTCAGTCAAATTTCAATAATTATACTTAAATACATTTTAGAAGTATTAGAAATACTTATAAATTAGATTTATCGTTATATTTATACATATCATTTTATTTTATCTCCCCTATTATTCCTTTAGTTTCAGTAATAATGCATGTATTTAAATTGGGGTGAGCCCACTCCATATATAACACAGTGCTTAGACTATTCACCCCAAAATGGGGATGAAAAGTCTTGGAAGGCAGTGTTTTCACTCGACTGTTATAATTGAGGGTCATTATGAAGTTCTACTCTTTTCACATCTGAGGGTCATTTCCAAATATTGGGGTCATACAGGAATACATTTGCATTTTTAAAAGAAACTTTGTTCTACTGATAATAGTGGTTATACAATTAATTACTGATTACTATTCTCTCTGTCAATCTTTCTTTGATGTTGAACCTCTTGTGAGGACTTGGACAATATTGCGCGTCAAGCCGCCAAGAATAGTTAAGAGGTAAAAGTATAGCCAAGAATTTAAAAACATAGAAGTAGGAATGGGATTAAAATGTAAGCGCTATTAACAGTTTAAAAACAGGTGGGAATGAAGTAAATGTGAAAACTTGAAGGTTGTTTTTGTCAATATATGTCCCCCAAAATCAATTTATAGGATTAAAAGTAAAAATACTGCAAACATTGCAACACAGTCAAAAAACTTCTGACCAAAACATGGTGACTTTAAGGACAACTAGACTCGATACCGAAATTCCTGTGAAGTTTTGTTACAATCTAATCAGCGGTATTGGAGATATAGAGCAGACAACTTCTCTATACCAACTTTATGTAGAACAACAAAGGGTCATAACTCAGTGAAAAATCATCCGAGCGGAATTTGCTGATGATATGTGAAACTAGAGTTGATGCTGTCAATCTTGGGAAATTTCATTGAAATCCATACAGGTATCGACATTCTCGATGCCCACTGGTATATTGCTTAAGGTCAGAACAAAACACTTTTGCTAGTTGTTTTAAAGTCGATTAATACTTTTTTGCTCTCACGCTTTTTGACATTTGTTGATTTACAAATAATGTTTATATTTTGGAGGGGTCAACTTTTGGACTTATTTACCAAAAATAAGTCGGACCTATCTATCTAGCACTCATGAATATTCCCCAAACAGTCTTCATAGGCTGACAACCACATATTATGTTTACAATACAATCACTGACCAACAATGGCCGTTAATTCATTTTTTTCCAAACGCCTGTATTATCCAGCATGTAACCATATTGAATGTATAGCCTGAAACTTAATTATTCACGTACTAATACTGTCCCGTCAAATTTCAGGAGATTCATTATCGACCAAAAACAGTGTAAATTCTTATCTTGCCGACCGGTTAGTTTAACCTACTTTACCGTGTGTTAGTGTGTGTTACACACACGTAGACATGCTATAAGCACACAAACATTACAAAAGCACAGCGTTTAACAAATATGACATTTTAAAAAAAAAGTCTGAAAGAACCATTACGGATGTACAGTCAAGCAAGAAGTCATGTACAGTATACTAGTAGCTGGTCTCTGTTAGAAAATAAATTGAGGAGATTTTGACTAATGTTGTAAATTAATATCGTTATAATTTCAGGAAATTCAATGGTACTGTTTGCCATTGCTAGGAGTCCTCGATTACGAAGCATGACAAATTTCTTGCTAGCCAATCTTGCTATGGCCGATTTTTCTGTCGGAGTATTCTGTGTTCTACCAAATCTGTCAACATTCTTGCACCCCAGCTGGGTTCTTGGAAAGGTAAGAGATTCGTTTATCTGATCACATAGAACATTCTGTGAATTATCTTTACGAAAACGCGGTAAATACAATCTCAGAACGTATACAATTGTGTGGTCAATAACCTCTATTTCAATGATAGGTGAATTTGTGGACTTTATGTTTTATTTATATTATATTTTATATCATAAAAATAAAGTAGATACACACTTTAAAAATCAAATGGACAAAAAAAGTCATATCCCGGACCAGCCCCCCTCCCCCTCTCCCAATTGCTGTTACATTTCAATCGTAACTAGAACGCGAAGCCAGCAACATACTTTTAGGAGTAATACAATTTATTCTATGAACAGAAAAATGAATTCATAATTCACATTCAAATGAGGTGAATACAGATGAAATAATGATTTCGGCATAAACATGTCGTCACGCATAAAACGAAATATGATATGAGTTCATTTGCGGGTATCGTATGACTTCTTTTAATGTGTCTATCTAATAAATCAATGTAAGAACTTTCTCGTTTACGGTAAAGTTCACTTCAGGTGGTTAGTTGAGACATTGTTTGCCTCGATTGATGTCTGAAGCTGTCCAATGTGATATTATTCCCATGTTGTAAGCTTTAAATTTATAAGAATGTCCCACTTTATATCAATCAAAGCTACTTTTGTATTTAGAGTGTCATATCTTAAGTTGTGTGTTCTGTTTATTTTGTATATCAATGTTATTACCATAAGCATTGCTGTTAGCGTCTTTATTCGAATGATTTCCTCAAGTTATGAGATACTTTTCTGAAACTAAGCATGACGTATGTATCCTAGGAATGATTTGTGAATGTTGCCTACCATGGGTAATACATTATATTTATCTATCTTATTAATGACACTATAAATACCCACAATGATAAGTTAGATCTTTTGATAATTTCTGTAATAAAGCATAAAATCAAGAAATGTTTGCTTTTTATATTTCAGGCTATGTGTAAGATATACTACTACATTTGGAATGTCAGTTACATTGGTAGTATAACAATTTTGACATGTATCGCCATAGAACGTTACATTGCTATTCTACATCCACTGAGAGCACGAAATTTCATGACTAATACACGACTTGTGATCGTTCAGGTTGTAGTTTGGTTAATTGCCCTTCTATATAACATTCCTTATCTCATATTCTACGATACCATCTCATTCAGCGATCAAGGAAAGGAATTTTGCTACTCTGCATTCGAGCATCTGGAAAGTTTGAAATGGATGAGTTTGGCCAATCTGATTGTGTGGTATGTTATGCCACTTCTTCTTATTGGTTGTATGTACTACAGAGTGGCAAGAGCATTGTGGAAAACAACGGTAGTGTCTGCCTTACGTCTACAACCGTACCCTGATGTCACTGTTTCATCGAATGCACATCACTATAATCAAGATTTAAATGCCAGATATTGTCAAAACAGAAGCAAATCTGCAAGTGGAGAGCAACAGCAAACATCTTCAAGTGATGACAGCCGCTGTTCAGAACGAGCCAGTTTCAAGATTAAGGGCAACAATAATATAACTTTGGTTTGTGGTATACACAGAGGGGATGACATGCAAGAATTGAAGTGTTTTATTCCGAGTACAACTTCGTCAAACTCACATTCGATGGAATCGGAAATGACAGTTCGTTTGTACGAAACAAGTGATTCTGTGACGTACTTAAGCAATAACAGTGCTCTACATGGTAGCAGATACAGGCAAACTTACTTATCAAGTTCCAGACGTGTGGCTAAAGCGAGGAAAAAGGTTATTCGTTTGTTAATTTCTGTCGTTATTACGTTTGGTGTATGTGTATTACCCCATATGATGAAAGTTGTTAATCATTATTGGATGATATTTGACTTGCCACATTCTGCTGATACCATTTTGTCACCAATATCATTTATTGTATTGTATCTTAATTCAGTTCTTAATCCCTTTTTATACGCGATGTTTTCGAAGAATTTTAGACGAAGTTTCAAAGAAGCTTTGCCGTGTTTCAGACGGAGGAAGACAGTTCATGAACTGTAATTTAATGGATCTGTCACAAATACGGATCTATAACTATTTGGATTGTCACGACACTGACACATCTGCTTCATCACTTAAATAAAGGCTCTTAATACGCAGCTATTTAATGGATTCAATTTCAGAACCAGAATGATTGCGTTCATTCATGTGCACTGTAAATCCCTGTTGACCCGGAGATGTCGCTTAAGATGTTTTCTTTTACAATAACACATTGGACTCATCAAACCACTACTAAGCTAGCTTCCTTTAAATCTAAGAGGATGTCAGAAAATATGTCATCAACGTTACTCACTATGGCGTCAATAAAATGTGTTCGTGGGTCCATAACAGTAATTGGAAAGTATGTGATAGATTATCATTCCAAATCCGCATCACATTGTTTCATAAAACACCACTTACGTGTCCTAATTGTTGTTTACTTATATGTTTTTTTTAAATTATTTATGTCAGAGTGCGATGCAGAAACGTCTCGTGAATGTGTCAATGTTTTGTTCATGTTTGGTACTTACACGGCTTAAGGAGTTTTTACCGTGCCTTAGTGATGTATCTACATGTGTGTCACAGTGTCTTTGAGAGTATTTTAGATAACATACTCCTATCAATTAAGAATTGATTATATAATTTTGTTACTTCATATCCCATGACAATCGTTCCTTAGATAGAATATATAGATATGTACGTAGTAAATTAAGGCATTGCCGTGACATCTACGGTTCGCATGATATACTTAAATAATATAAAATAAGGTGTGCTTTTTTAAGAAAATATGTATGTAAAAGTAGAGAATTACGATTAATTGCATGCCCAAACACATGTCTATACTTACAAATACAATCATCATATACAATATGGAATTACTCTATCAGTATTTATCAAATTCAATGTGAAACAAAAGCAGTAAATTATCTTTAAGAGCTGAGAAATCCATATAAAACCGTGGAGAAAATACATGTATGACACATTTGCAGCAATTACTAGAATTGAAAAAAAAGATGTCTTTTCGAGTTTAGTGTATTCGCGCTTAAGGCCTAGTGGTGGGAGGAAACTTGCCTGACTCCTGATCCGAAGGTCGTGAGTTCGAGCCCCGGTGGGTGGGGTTTGGTCACTACTTCAAAATCCTAAAATTGTGCACGAGTACTGGTTGGTAACACAGGAAGCGTTCATCAAGAGTTGTTAGCATAAGTTGTTAGAAATTGTTTCACGATCGAAATAAAACAAATAATTTAAACCAAATTGTGTCTAAATACTTCTGTAGAAGTTCAAGATAACCGAACTGTGTATGAACCAAGCGAAGTAGGATTGGAGTAATCGTATCTGTTGTCATTACCTTTCGTATTTTAAAGGGTAAAAACTATAATTATTATGATGATATTTACGTGTCATGTGATCTAGCATTATATAGATATATATAGATTCTTTATTATTATTTCCTATTATGTAAATATATATATGTCAATTCGCGTGTTCGCCAATACTTCGTACAGTACTTGCAATGTGTGAATTAATTAACCCAAATACGAAATATTGGAAACGTAAAGAGGTGCTTGAAACCGAAGCCGGCAATATAATTCCATTTTACCATAAATGTTATCTTCTTACAAACTTTAAAAGGATCAGTATATCAAATAAACAAGGATACACATAACAATTTCCGCTCCAACGTTTTTTATTTAGATTCATTCCAAGGTGTCAATTTAATTTCTGTTTTGACTTGTATTTTAATACGAGGTTGCCATGGATAGAAAGTATTAAGCTAAAACTAAATTGTTTTCATTCTAATTCTTTTTAGTGAAACTGTAAAGTTTATGCATTTTTCTCTCGATGCTAAAAATAGCTAATCCCTGAACAGATCCACTATAACCCGGGGCGGTCGTGACAAAACTGCTTTTGCAGCAGTTACCTCCCTCCGCATTTAGAAGAAAAGTTCGGTAGATAGATATATAGACATTTATTTCCTCCATATATGAAGCGCAGTTTTGTGAAATTCGCACATTAAAACTAGCGGCGCAACGAAATCAACGATGTGAATCTTATTCGTTGATATCCTTGACCATCGCTAAATAACATTATGTGTCTTAACGGGAAGTGCGATTTTATTGCCCCATTATAAAACACACGATGAATCAAAGTTTCGGCAGTGACTTCAAAGACATTCGCCGACGGTCCACGTGCTGTATTGACGTCAGGGGCGTGCTCTATGAAAATTCGAGTCGTAATGGGTTATAAACAAATACATTTGATTTTTTTCCCATAGCTTAACGTTAACACAAGCGTGTGCAAAAAAGCGTGTGCAAAAGTTATGTACTGGAATTGGTAATTTCTTAATCCGAGCGCGTGCGTAATTTGTATAATATTATTTTTACTCGTCGGTTGTTAGAAGCTGCTTACGCAGTTGTTTACCGTCGATTTGGACACACCCTGAATAACATGTTCTTTACCTGCTGGTAATGTGGGGCACTTGTCTGATGTAATGGAGCATTTCTTTAGGATCTAACATTTGGGGTTATTTTAAGTGTTATTGTCCGAAACAGAGGCATAGAAAGACACATCTATAGTTCGTCTGACAGTTATTTTTACAATTAATCACCACCTGTAATGCTGAGGCACAGTGTCTTAGTATAAAAATAAGACAATACTGTTCTAATGTTGTACATGTATGTATTTTTATCTTATATGAATTGTATTTGTATTAAAGGCTTATTATGACATTTTTTACCAAAGAATAAGATGATTTTGCTCTTTGATTTTATTTGCAACAATAATGTATAATTATTTGCATTTCTTACACATTATTGCATGTGCAATATTTGCAAAATTCTGTTTGTGTTATTACGTCACTTTTTTTTTTTTTTCTACATTCGCTTCAATTATTTCACAATAATTATATGGCTTAACATTTTTCCGGCGACATTGATGCCTTGTATAAGCTTTCAACTTGTTTCATATTGTAGTGCAATACTCGCATTGTATAACCCGATCTGTTCACCGTCGTGTGATGCGTTTGCAATAGAGTAAAGTAATCTAGACAGGCGAGTTGTGTTGTGACCAATAATTCGCAATTTCGATGTTTCTGTAGAATATTTTATACGACCTTGATTGGCACAATTTACTGTGACACGAAAGCGAAATCTTCGGGGAATAAAGCTTGTATCGTCTGTTTACATTAGACATTACGAATTATTGGTGAGAGCAATAACAATATTACTTACTCGGCGGAGTACACATCGGATTATACACCGCGATACAGTTTCGTTACATATTGCAATATACCGTTAATAGGGCAATTCCTGACACTTCTAATTATTTATTACATTATTTGGGCTTAACATCATAAACTTTTCTATTTACTTATTTGGTACTAACGTGGGCAAAACGGTTTCATGTTACCATGAGTACAATGTTTTTAAACTGCTGATTCTTATGGATATTTATTAATTTTGGATGGGACAAATCGAAATTGAAAAACGTTGAACATATTATTTTGGGTTACTAACGTCAACATTTATTTATCAATGGTATGTATACAGATATCGCTTACAAAAACAACACAAGTGCTTTTGATGGAACTTGTATTATTTATTGTTCATTATCGCAGAAACATACATAATGACATAGTGTTTGTATTTTTAGATTTTACCTTAATACTGTTGAAAAAAACAACAGCATACATTCTCAGTATTTATAGAAATATTGGTCAAACAAAATGGTTTTACTTTCCGTCTTGTAAAAAAAGCCTTCATGGACATTCGAATTTCATCTGTAGTACTTTAAGTAGAGAATCATAAAAATCGTTTCCTATAATGAATATGTTATATTGATATGTAGAGTATTTTGAAAATTAAGATTTTGTGAAGGTCAAGTAACCTAGTTGAAGTGAAAATGTATCATATTATGTTTTATAATAAACGATTATCGTGGTTAATTGTTGTAATGTTTTAATACCCCCAACGTTTGTTGAATGGTTGCTCTATAGATGGCGTTTTGGTACTAGATACATTCCATGTATTGTAATTTACATTTAAGTTAGGTTGGTGGATATCTATGAGGTGACAGTATGTTATTGACACGTAGTACAAAACGTTGCATTAAAGCAATACTTCCAGTATCACTGTATTTCCTCGCAGTTCTAGTTCTGTCCCTCTTGCTATGCATTACATGTGGAATACAGGGCCTTTTGAGTCTTTGTGGTAAAACAATTAAAACATGATACTTCTTCAAATTATGATTCTGTCATTGATTTATAAACGGTTCCATTTACGTAGTTATAGACACGGGTAGGTTTATTCAGGTCAATATACACATTTGCAATAATGCACTTGACACGACAAAATAGATAATCAGTATTAAATCTACATCTTTGACATTACAAAAACTTGTACTAAAAGCCAACAGCAAAAAGAACTCAACTCAAAGATATTATGCTGATTTTATTGAGATGCTAGACTATTCTGTTTATTTAAAATACAGACGCGCTATATACCATACTGGGTGGGGACTTTTGAGACAGTAGACGAATTAACATATGAATATATTTTGTTTACAACAACATGAATCAATAAGTCGAGCAGGATGGCGACTACGCAGCTACCCAAAAGCTCAATGAGAACCGGACATACATGTATACTATAACAAAAGCAAAAACGAACAAAAGAAATACACATAAATGGTGGGTGAAAATGAAAGTACTGTCAAACTGGGGTTTGAGTGGCGGCACCCGAACCTCAAGCAGTATACGAAATTCACCCGAGTAAAACGAATAAAGTATATAAGAACATACTCGCTAGATAAGTCGGACATTGACTCTATAGTAAGTTTTTGTAACAGGCAATACTATCTCTTCAGATACAGTGTGAATAGTATGTATTTAGTCGGAGAATATGTAACAACCAATCATGCGTATACGTCCACATTCGTACATTATCGTCGACGAAGAACGAAGAGCTACATTCATTTTATGTATGATCATTATGCACCCCCTTGACAAGAACGGCGATTGTGCACGTGGAGTGTGACACGGGTTAATTGGCGAGTTGGAAATGTTTTAATTATGTGTAAAAGCAGACCAAGGTAAAGAAAGAAGAAGTTTTATTTCACAACATAGTTATTTATAATACACATTTGAAATAGACCGTAATGGTCGATGTTCAAAATAAACATATGTACAGTTTTCATTAACATAAAAGGCGACAGTCAGTTTAACAAATGTTAGGCCTTACTTAAGTAATCAAATAATTTTGAAAAAAGTACGAAAACACAGAATAATTGCTTATTTTGGTTAAGAACATGATTTATTAAACCGGCAAGTACAAACATATTATCGACTGTGCCCATTTTAGTTATAAACCCTGCTTGGGCCTCAATATAAATGTAGTAATTTTCTGCCCAAGCGGACAGTATAGAATTTACAATCCTAGTAAATAACTTTCCTAACGCATTTAGAAGTGTTATACCACGAATGTTTGTCACATCGGACAAGCTTCCCTTTTTATGAATAGGTACAATGGAAACATCACCAAAAAGAGTTTGGAAAATTACCCATGTGTAAGATTTTGTTAAAAATGTTTACAATAAATGGCGCAAACACTTTTTTCCGTGTATTAAAAATTCATTCAGTATACGGTCTGAGCCAGCACTTCGCCCTAAGTTCATTTCTGATACACCTTTCATATTATCAGCAAATGTAAAAGGAATGCCTTAATCATGGAACATAATTTTGTATTCTTTTTCGACAACATTATCATTAAAATCAATTACATCATCGTCCGCTTGGAAAAATCTATCATCCGGGTTATAAATGGCCTTAAAGTAATCAGAAAACGCATCTAGCGATATTCTTTTCGGAGATTTAACATTATTACTTTACTTTAACATTTCCCAATAAAGTCTTGCGTTTTTGTGTCTGTAATGCCTCAGTCACAACCAACCGTGCGTTTTGTTACAGCTGCGGTCGGATTTGTTGCACGTACGTTTCCGCAGCTGCGGTCGGGTTATGGGCAAATCTCTACGGTTCTTTGCGATAAGACACGCCTGTAGCAACTGTACATACATCCGACAGGCAACTTACGTTCACCGTACGGGCCCACGCGGGTGTCTTGCAGCGTCCGCACGAAAACACCAACCCAATACCTGCAAGTTAGACGTACAACCCCGTGCAGGTGATGTGTATATATACCAGGCGAGTACAAGAGGTCATTTCGGCTTCAAAAACTTTGTCTTGAGGATACCGGGTCCGATCTTACCCCATCGATTGCATTGGGTTCAGTTGCGTTTGTTGCTGCAGAGGAACGGGTCTGTCTCTGATACCGGTCTCTTTAATGATTCTAGGTTGAAGCCGACACTAGAGAATGACGCACTGGGATTCTCACCGCCTGAGCCACTGCCCGCAGACGACCGCAAGACACCTTACTTCATAATCGGGGACGATGCATTCTCACTCCGCGATTGGATGATGAAGCCATACAGCCAAAGGGTCCTGATTCTTTATTAGCGGATTCCACTGCCACCTGTCTCGGGCGCGGAGGGTCGTTGAGCATGCGTTTGGGATTCTCGTATACCGTTTGCGGTGCCTGCTTACGACACTCCTCATGGAACAACGCCCGTAATGTTGTGAATGGCACATTCATACTACACAACCTGCTCCGTACCCGTTTCCTGGGGCGCCTATCGACATAGATAGAGAGGATGACGATGGCAACGTTATCTCAGGGGTCTGGCGCAACAACGTGGAACTGACTAACCCACAAAGCACCAGCGGTATGAGGATGACCCGAGAGGGGAAGCATCAGAGGAATTTTCTTTGTGATTATTACAATAGCCCGGTCGGAATCCTTTCTTGCAGGAAGGCATGGTCTGAAAGATAAATGTGCTTGCTATGTTAACTGCTATTTACAGACTCCAGTTCCATCTTATCCGCCGCCCTACTTGATTTTGATTTTCTGCTTCATCCGTTAGGACCATTTTTTTAATGCTTCTAAAACGTGTGCGATTGGCAAGTGCAATTGACTGAATGATGTTTTTCTCATGACAGACCGGTCTTATATACTGCGATGCAAAAACTGTACATGCCAATATGAACGTACTTCCGCTTCACAGCGAGCGCAAGTAATGCCCTAGAAACATGCATTATAGACTAATATATTCATGGCTTAGGAAATTTTGAATTACAAAAGCATGTACAATTTACGCATCCCATGACATTGGAAAGAGCCATTAGCGCTGCTGTTGAATACAGTGCGATGCAAGGACCGTTGAACAAAACTATTAAACCTGGTGATGATGAGATAAGGGTGGCAACTCATGGTGATCATGTTATTTCTTCTTTGAGACCCACTAACCTTAAGACTGAATGTAATCTTGAGGAATTGCAACAGATGTTATCGTCATTCCTGGACGCTAAATTAGAACAAAGCTAGCCGGCCTTCAGGTGGCTAGTCCTAATCAGGGTCAATATGGGTCCAAAAAACAGGGTATTATCATGAGACAATACTACAGACCGCAACCCTAATAATAGTTATTCTATGCCACAACAACACAATTATGAGACAAATATACCGTATCAAGGAAGGCCATTTACCCCAATTAGATGTGGATTTTGTAATAAAACGGGTCACATTGAGAGTAGGTGCTACCTTAACAGAGACATGGGTTTAGAGAACAATAACCAGGGAAGCTAGAAAAGACTGAGATTATGGTCGAATCCTCAGTCAAACCCATAGTATCTGAAAATGAAGAATGGCCAATAAAAGTTTATATGTTTAATAACAACCCCATAAGTCAAAACTTGAGTAATGTTAAAGATATGTCACTTTTAAGTAACGTAGGTGACAACGTTATCTCATCCCCGCTAGTAACTTATAATGTTCATTGTGATACAGACCCAAATGCCTACACTGATCATTTACCAAATATTACTGTAACAACCCAACAAAAAGAGGTGCTTGATCCTAACATATGTCAACAGGAAGTTGTAACTTGGGGACAGGAAGTAGAAACTTTATTTAAAGACAAACCTATTAGCCTTGTTGAACAGAATAAGTTAACGGAAACTAATTCAAACAATAAACAAGTACCATTAGACTCACCTAGCAAAAGTTCATACTTGGGCAGTACAACTAAACTGTACAATTCTACCATTTTCAATGAAAACCTTCATCAAACAAACGGTTGGGAAAATAAATCAATGGCATCCTGTTATTATGTCAAGACAAACATGGGCTATGTTAAAGGTGGAATGTTAGTTGATACTGGCAGCCCAGTTTCTATATTGTCTGGTACATGTTACCATAAACTTAAAGATAAACCAAAGTTAGAAACTTTAGACATCCAACTTTTAGCTGCAAATGGAGAAGACTTAAAAGTCAAGGGACACTGTAAATTAACTACATTGAAAATATCTCAGTTAGTTGTAACTTCATAGTTGCTGATGTTGATGAAAGTATTGGTTTCTTAGGTATAGATTTTATTGAACAATATGGCGCTAGCCTTAACATTCCGAAACGTATCCTAAAAACAAACTAGGAAAAATTGAACTTCATAAGTACCAAACATTGTTTTGTACTAAGATACACATTACGGAGTCAGTTACTATACCTCCTAAAGCTGAAATGTTGATACCTGCCTATATATGTGACACCAATACACCAAAACTTAACACGTTTGAGTCCTCAAATCAGTTTGTAGACAATGATGCTTTGATTGCACGCTCATCAGTTGATATGTGTGAGGATAAAATGACATTATCAGTAATGAACGTTTGTGACACTTCATTTAAACTCAAAGCTGATTATATAATGGGAACGATGCATCTAGTATCAGATGTGTACAAGAGGAAGACAAACGAACAATGTCCCAGGGATAAAGCATTGCTACCTCACTTGGATCCCATATTAAATAGTGTACGTGCATTTAAGTCTTGGTTAGGACTTTGTGGATACTACCGGAAGATGAGAAAGAAGTTGTCTGATATTGCCTTACCATTGACTGTGCTTGAGAGTATAACACGTTTGCGATGTTAAACAACGCCGACCATATGCTATGACATGACCGAGAAATTAAGTGTTGAGTTCCTGGCTGTGACTGTGAGGAGAAAGTCTTCACCAGATATGATGATGATATTGACTGATATTGACTTAATTATGCATTTATGTATTGCTGTTTGCTTTTATATACAATATATATATGTACATGTATGTGAAATATATTGGTTGTTGACAGTATGGTGATATCTAGTGTGCATGGACATGCCTTGTTTTAAATTTCAGCTGATGAATTGTCTGCCAAGATGTCATGACTGTAATGAAACATAATTTCACTCAAAATATTCAATTTAAGGGAAGAGGAATGTAATAGGACTGTTTATGTCCTAACACTTTATTTCCGGTTTCCCCAATTTATACTTCATGTATTTGTATCATGTTGTCTATTTTTAGTAAGCATTAAATTTATTGGTCAGGTACATTGAAACTACCCATGCATTGCAACTCTACTTGCAGTGTATGTGGTGAGTTAAAATCTACCTGACCTCTTACCTCTCACATATAACCTTTACTCACTGACTGGGTATATAAGGCAGTGCATGTCTTCATTTCTTTACGTAGGTTGCTGACCATTCAGGTCAGTGTAACCACCGAAGCTTAGGCTTTACACCAAAAACAATGTTGAATATTTCAGCACACATCTTGTTGGTTTATTCGTATTATATTATTTAGGGTTTAATAACTATTTGGGATTTAAGGGCATAATTTAGTATAAAACCGCCAGTGATTTCAGAGTATTTGAATTACATTTTATAAATATATACATGCGATTTATAAAGTGATAAAAACGCTTGCTCGTTTCAGTTATAACTGTGTTTGGTTTTGTCTATAGTTAAATCATAATAAACATTTCAAGCATAACATACCACTATACGATCTGACGGCTACGGAATTCCATCCAACAATCTATAACACGCATTGAGTTGCTCACAAACAAACAACTCGATACAGAAACGGAGAGAATACGTAACTACGGGGAACGCCACATACACAAGACAATACCTCCCCACGCAGACCTCATGAAAAACAATAATCCACAAAACATAACGCACCTAAGGAGGTCAAACGGTACACATATTAAGGAACAGAGGCACAAGAAATCGAGCCTGTGACAATTTTATGACCTGACAATCTTTTTTATATACAAAAATCAGTTCGGTTCGCTACACATACATTATCATATAAATTGTTATCAATGTTTGGTTTACAATAATTGAACTGATTACAAGTTCGCGCAATATTTCTTTTGCCGAATAACGGATTACAAACAGATTATTGAACAACATTATCAATACACTTGTCCATATCATTGTAATTGGCGACATAATCCACTTTACAGTTCAGTTCACAAATTATTTTCTGACATTCGATACACCTAATTGATTCAATAAGCATATCCTTCTTTTCAGCATTCAATCAGTTTGAATGTACATTTTCATGACGAAAACTGTCATCAGTACTATTTGAAATTGTACAACACACTTGAATTGAAAATTCAATAATACAATGATCTGAAATAATATTACGATCAGGTGTAGTAAATGTTGTAAATAATGACAGTAAATGTTCGCTGACAATACAATAATCTACCATCCTACATCCGGTACTACTTATATATGTATACGCCCCGACATCATTGCAAACACGTCCATTTGACACACGTAAACCAGTCTGTTTGAGAAAATCGAGTATTAGGTAATCGTTTGAGTTTAAAGCTATTGCTTGTGATATTCTTGGTCAAAATGTATCAGTTGTATAGTCATCATATAATATATAGCAATGCATCAACGTTTCTGTATCGTTCACAACAAAATCTGGCAAATGGAATATCCTTGAATTTAGATCCCCAATAACATAAACGAACACCTGTCTTCACCGCCATGGCTTTATTGTATGTCAAGAATATCAAGCATGTGTTTGTCATTCACATTATTATCAGTAACATAATTTCTGTTAGAGGATGATGGAGTAATATCACATAAACAGAGGAACAAGTTCGTATTTAGATTGAAATATTTGCCGTCGATTCGTATCCATATATGAGAAGCATCATGTTGTAGTACATGTTTGTTTATTTCGTTTAAAACCAGAAGGTCACAGACCCATGTGGCAAAACAGTATACAAACAGATATAAATATAAATATGGCGAACATCAAAATATGAACATATCATATTATTAATATCAACATACCAACATTACTAACATATCATTATAAAATTATATGAAAATTATAACCCTACAATCTGTTTTATATATAAATATGTGCGTGTGCGTGCGCGTGTGTGTGTATAAAACATGATCATAATACATTTACTATTGACAATAATCCTAATACATACAATATATATACATATATATCATAATTAGTATAGGAGTACCATGTCCCTAGCATTGATTCCTTATCGAAACGAAATATAAGGTCATCTGCAGGGTTATAATGCACTATAGCAAAGTTATAAAGATGGCAACAAACGTGCACATTCAACATTACTTATACTCGATAATATATAAATATCGCAACCAGAAACATTGTACATGTATGAGAGTATTCTGATCAACTAATTTACTTTTCACATAATAAAATTTATGTAATAATTCCCCCAGAATTTCTGGTGGTTCCAATAATTTTATCTGACCTATTTAATGCAAAATAATCAAATCCAGTAACGTCAACATTAAAGGAATTATCACCCTTTGTTTCCGTCATTTTCCTAGAATAATTTAATGATTTCTGTACTCTGCAGTGTGTTAATTATTTTACTTTTTATACCTCGCACATTTAACAGTGCAAATTTGACTGTATGTTCATTATTTGTCGCGCTACCGCACTCCTATTCAGTGACCAGTGAAGAAGACGGAGTCGAAAATATTGCATTTTCATTGGGCTGTTTCTGCTTGGTAGGTGACGTCGACTTCTTTCGATTTGATGTGTTCTTCTGGGTTGAGGATTTGGTTGACCTCTGGACACGTTCGCTAGTTGACCTGCCTCGTTTCTGTTTTACATATTGTTTTGATTGTGGTCGTCTACGTGGTGTTGGAATGTCAGCACTGGAAGTACATGGAATTTGTTGAGTACATTCTGCTAGGTCAACACTTACCTGTACACTATCATGTTGTAATAATAACTGCGATTGTGTGTTTTGTGATAGTTCAATAGGATTAACACAGTAATCAAGAGTAGGTATTGATTGGAGAACACGGAGTCATATTGTGGGGCATGTTGACATCTCTTCTCCAGTCTGGCTGTGTTGCTGTCGTTATAAACGATTGTGATCATTTTCTGACTCGGACCTGGGTAGCGCATCAACTTAATTTTTAGCCATACGATCAGTTGGTCTAATGGTTCTCTTATTAGTCCAGGATGACCGTTATAATCGCTCCAAGTCGGGGAATATCATCATACATCACATGTTCGTTTACAATCAAACATGCTGGATATTTCAATTGTACCATATATAGTTGATTTTTTCTGTATTCTTCGTATACGGGCCACAATTTCTTCCTTGCGTTTCTGACTTCTATTGGATAGTCTCTGTCTATTGCATAAGATAGTCTAGCTCGATATTTTGCATTGTTCATAACAGTGTCTACTTTATTTCTATATCTAAAAGTAACAAAAAATATTCGTTTTCGATTGGTTCTGCCATGTTAATGAAGGCGTCCTATGCGCTCAGCTTTTTCAATGTTGAAATCCCACGGATCAAGATTTACGTTGTCACTTAGGAAATCATTCAGATCATCATAAACATCTTACGTTTCTTCGTATCCATAAACCAGCAGGTTTCTACACTTATCCCTCATCTCTAAGTCAATAAATTTGTATACAAGAGAGTTAATTATATCATCATGTTCTCCATTGTGAATTTCCCGCTGTGAAAACATGTCATTATTTTCCATTTCCTGGGAAATATTGAGTATTTTACGCAAAGTTTGATTGTCTAGATCCATGACAAATGATTGCGCACACTCCTACTCAAAATAATTCCGAAAATAAATTAGAACATTCAGATTAATCACGACCATTTCTAAATATACACCTGACTGTCATCCATTTTTAATTATAGTGCGAAGAATTTAACAATCTGTATTATGGTGTGCTTTGAGTTTGTTGATGTACGACAGCATTTAACTTTGAACATAATAGAACCAGTATTTTGAGAATAGTACATCAACCAAGGTAGTACAATATTCAACCCGTACATTTAAACAGAGGACATTGTTGCTACTAGCGACCTGTATCACGAGAACTGGATGCGCGGGTCGGTGTAATCAGTGCAGGATTGACATCGAATGAATTATTTGGGTCGGAAAATTGATAATATTTGACATTGACATAATGAATGGAGCTTATTTATTACGAGTTCAACCGTAGAGCCTGTTGTTCGTCGTACATGGTACGGTGAATACGCGTATCTTGTCATCACAAGAAGTACCGAGCTTTAGTTTGTGTATTTACATTACATATATTAACAGTTCTGTGTTAAAACTGTCTAGCATTTGCTGGCATACCTGTTTGTCATGACGTGGCCGACAATGGAAATGTTTTAAAATAAATCAACAAACATGTCAATGAATAAAATAGTTTCATATCTTAATAAGCTAGTCGGCAATTTAATATCATCCTTCCAACATGAGCTATGTATGAGGGTTTTAGTTGCCAAGCACATCGACTGAAGCAATGTGTATACTCCACCCTGCTAAAACATCCACGTAATCGTAATAAAGTAGGTTTGCACATGAAATAATAAAGTCATCAATACATAATAAAGTTTGCACAAGATATAATAACGTCATGACAGGAAATATTAAATAAACAACGACATACGTAATATAATAAAAGATGGAAAAAATGTAAAGATAAAAACACATGATCGAAATGATATATCGCATGATACAATATGTAACGGACATAATATGGTAAAGTATGGACATAATGATTATTATAACAATAATGAATACACTTATTAAGTTGTCTACATGATATAAGATGTATCTGCATAATATAGTAATGTCATAGGTACAACATATAACGATACACGGACATGTAAAACATAAATATATTTGCACAACGTGTAAATACCATGGTACATAATGTAATCAAACAAACTTAATGATATATTTTCATGACTACAAACGACAGTGCAAGGTGTTCCATAGACCTGGATTTCATCGACTTGATATAGGAGATGAAGCATTGTTGACCTATTTGCTCGCTGTATGGGTGTTATATGGGCATGGTATGAGTTCAAGCATCATCGACGATCACTTTTTACCACATGTATTTACATTTCCAGCCGCGGCCGTGGTCCAGTGGTTAGTGCGCTGGACTTGTAACCCGGCGATCCGGGTTCGATTCCCGGTCGCGGCAGGTCATACCCTTCCATGCAAATTTGAAAAAAATGTCGATTTTCCTCCTCATGTGGAGAAGATGCCGGCTCCTTGTGGAAGGGTAAGTTAGTACTGGTTAGATTTCAGTCCAGGAAAAACTGATTAGGTTAACCGGCCGCCGGATATAACTGAAATATCGTTGAGAAACGGCTTAAAACACGATGAAACAAACATGTATTTACATTTAGGTTGTTTTTACCATTTTAAATTGACCAAGTCGTTGGTTTCATTTATTGTATAATTATCGGCGGCTTCATAAAATCCTTTTTGCTTAGAGTGTTCCATTTTTTCATTAATATTTAATTGTTTTTGCAGTTAAATATCAAAACGAAAAATCAATCTATTTCAAACACATCCCTTATCTAAGGCTTCAATATCAGATTTGCTGCTGGCATTACAAAAGATGTCTTCGGCTTGAATCTGAGTATGTGAACAAGGTATTTATCAATAAATATCATGACACGTGTTGTGTCATTAATAAAATGAAACCCTGTTTTACCCAATAAATGAACATGTAGTACAATATAACCCGTGTTCAATTCGCATTAAACATAAACGTAAAAACGCAAATTATGGTGTGTAAACTTGCAATTTGTAATGTGTATAAATAAGAAATAAAAATACGATCACAGAATCATACTTTTTCTTCTTCCCTTTTCTCTTTTCCTGCCCACCGGCTTCTGGACTGCACGACGTTTGAACTTTTAAGTCACTTCTGTGATTATTCTATTTGCGGTTTACAAAGTTTTTTGAGACACCATAATATACGAGGGGCATTTTAAAAGTAATGGAATTGATTATCGTGCGGCCTCGTCTTGCACGGGATTTTCGTGAAAAACGTACCGATGTAGCGATACATCAATTCCCTACACATATATACCAAGTTAATAGGTGTACACGCAGTATTATCGCTAATACAGTGATAAAAGCAACATATAGTCATTGACACTATAGTAAAATGGTCGGCAAGAGAAGTGTAAAGGCAGCTGAAATTCGAGGTTATGTAAAGACTCGATGCCAGCTTGGCGTATCAGCGAAGGAGATTTTTGACGAATTGTGTGTTGTTAATGTACAGAATGAAGTGTCGTATGCCACCGTCATGAGGTGGATTAAGAAGTTTAAAAGCGGTTGTGTCTCCATTAATGATGCACCAACATCGGGACGTCCTTGTAGTGCTACTTCTAACACTATGGTTAAAAAAGTATGTGATGTGGTTAAGTCTGACGCCAGACTAACTGTTCATCAGATAGCTAGTATAGTTGGTATTTCACCCGCAAGCGTATTCCGCATTGTAAAACGTCATTTAAAAATGAGACGTATTACAGCTAGATGGATCCCTCATTTGTTGCCAGACAAGCAAAAGCGTGTCCGACTTGAAATTGCCAGAAAACTGCTTAAAATGTTTCCAAAATGTCAAAGAAAGCAGTTTTCTGACATTATTACTGGAGATGAGACATGGGAACATTTTTTCGAGCCTACCAGAAAAATTAACAAAAAGTATGGGCTACCAAAAACTGTCGCCGCCCCTCAATTGACAAAAGATTGATCAGTGCTAAGAAAGCAATGTTTGTTAGTTTCTTTGATATCCGTGTACCTATTACGCAATTGGTTGTACCAAATAGAAAATATGTGACTGGTATATTTTATAAAGAAAAAGTGTTGAAGAAACTTAAAAAACAATGTTTCAAACGTCGCCCACACGCTGGCTTTAAGCACCTATCCCTGTTGCATGACAACGCCCCTGCGCATAAGTCTGCTATTGTGACCTCATTTTTGAACAAGGAAAGGGTTCGAGTTCTTCCACATGCACCATATTCCCCCGACCTAGCCCCGTGTGACTATTTCTTGTTCCCTAAACTGAAAAAACATGGTAGACGGTATAGGTCCCGACAGGCCCTGGGGTCCGCTGTTTATCAGTGTATGCTGGGTATACCTGAAAATGAGTATGAAGATGCCTTTAAGAACTGGATTAAACGTTTGAAACTTTGTGTACGTAACAAGGGGGATTACTTTGAGGGTATGACGCGTAAATAATTTAAAATCTATCAAACGCGCGCTTTATATTACCCAAGTTGCATTACTTTTGAAATGCCCCTCGTATGTATGTAGATTTTCGGACTTACGAAAACAAACCAGTATGTCCGTGTTTTCAATCAGTACTAGCATGTTTTTTTCATCACGTAAATGACTATATATCAACATTATATGATCAGATGTAGTGGAAGATTACCGTTAATGGTTTTTTATTTGTGTTCAAGTCATTACGGATTTCCTTGTCGAATTCACGATCGATTCAACCAGTATTAAGGACTGAAGTACAGAATGAAGAATATAAATATTACATGGTTTTATTCAAGTTTGTTTAGTGGTTAGTGCTCTGGACTTGTAACCCGGTGATCCGGGTTCGATTCCCGGTCGCGGCAGGTCATACCCTTCCATGAAAATTTGATAAAAATGTCGATTTTCCTCCACATGTGGAGAAGTTGCCGGCTCCTTGTGGAAGGGTAAGTTAGTACTGGTAAGAATTCAGTCCAGGAAAAACTGGTTAGGTGAACCGGCCGCCGTATATAACTGAAATATCGTTGAGAAACGGAGTTAAACCCGATGAAACAAACAAACAAGTTTGTTTATGATTTTCTTTCTATGTACTTTAGGGCATTTTAGTCGTACTTGACCCGCAATCCGCTTCAGATTCGTATCAAGACAGTGTGGTAATACTAATATTCCCTAATGACCACTTTGCGAAGATGATCATAATTAGCAACCACTGATTAAGGAATACGTTGAAACATGAGTGGACGATAAGAACAATGTCATTTCGCAGTTCGAACGTAAGCTGAATGATGACTTAATGAAGGAATCACTAAGATAATTGCATGCGTCTACTAGATCCTTTTCACAGTTTAGTATTGATTTCATACTCATTCTACAACATCGGTGTTAACCATTGTATGAGCAAATCGAGCAAACATCTAACTATAAAGCACAGGATTCCATTTCTGAAAAGAGTAATTGATTCGTCCTAACAAAGCAATATTTCGTATCCAATGGATAATGATGAATGTCTATCAGTTTTTAACAAGGCATAACGGAATTGAATTGTGATCGTTAATAGCCTCCTCACACATAGGCGAATCCATTAAACGCAGCCTGGCGAATTGGGTACATTTGTCAATTCTGGCGAATTTTGACCGAAACTGTCTGAAAATGTGTTACATAATTTGAAATATAACGAAAGGTAAACGTATGGGAACTATTAGTTGCGAATGATTTACCAAGTGTGACGAACGGTTACTGTTATTCGCTAAAATGCGTTGGGTCGCGCAAACAATCTTTGTTCTTTCCGTTAGCGAATAGGAACGAAAACATGCGAACCGAAGCGCAACTTTGAGCATGCTTCCGAAGCCATCCGAAGCTTTCCGAAAGGGTATTTCATCATCCGGCCGTTACCGGACGCTATACAAGACTGGCGAAAACCAGGCGGAGACAATTTGCCTTCTAACTTTCTCCGACTCGACACCACATCGTATTGCTGTTTGACTGCTGTTTGATTTTCAACTGTTTTCAAGCTTTGTAAGTGCAAAGGTATGCCAAGTGTAAGAGGAAAAAACATCTAGAGCGAGAGCGAGAAAGGTTGCTGCTGTAGAGCCAGAGAAACCCGAGGAACCAGAGGTGCAGTCTGATGAGCAGCCTGGTCATCCTGAGGAGAAAATACCCAATAGTCCTCCCGGGTAAGTTTCAATTTTTTCCAAATCTTGTATTGTATGTCAGGGTTATATGTCTTGAGGTGTAAGTTCTAGTCTTGTGTGGTCTTTATTTGTCATGGTTATATGTCAGAATTGAAGTGTAGGTTCTAGTATTTTGTAGCCCAGTAATGGCACCTATTTGTGTCACGTTATAAAACTCCTGTTTTCACAACCTACTAGGTCATGTTTAAGGAAAAGGATTTACAGTAAATGTTTGTCACTGTCTTGGTGTATGCACAGTAAAATTGTTCCCAACTATTTGTTGACAGTTATTGATATTTGTTTTTACATTTCTATGTTCAGTGCCGGTGATATACAGTCTGAGGTCCCAATGTCCCCAAGGTCCCCAGCCCAAGCTTCTGAGAAGTGTGAGGGCCTCGAACCTGACAGTGAACATGGGGAAAATGACTCTGACAGTGATGAAGACCCAGTACCTCCGTCCCAGGCCCATGCGATATCTTCCGATTCACAGTCTTATTATCCACTTCTTGAGGAAACCATCAGCCAGTTGTTTCCATTCTTCAGGTGTGGAGGGGGCTGTAATAACCTCATCAACATATTCCTCACTTATAGCATGACATACTTCTCTGACCACTACAGAGAGGGTATTCTCAGCGACCCGCCAGGAGTACTGCATGTCTGAGTACTTGGCACCAGAAACCAGGTGGCGTAGAGTGGCAGATAACTTGAGGCCTGGACCCAAGGGCTCCCTGTACCAGGTGTGTTGTTTCCAGAGGCGATGACGGACCCTCTCGAATATTTCATCATACATTTCAGTTGGCATGCAGAGGAATTTCTTGAAGGTTCTATGATCTTCTCTTCTGAGCTCAACCATGAGCTGATCATAGATGCCAAATTGGCGCCGTCTCTGGGGATGCAGCCATGGTCTTCTCCAGATGCGACGTGCTCTGGCTCCTCTTCTCTACCTAAATCGGCCTCTGATGAACTGGTGGATGTTAATTTGTTGCTGGAAGACTTCTTGGTGGGCTATGGCAGCCACATACTGCAGCCTCAGGCGTTGTATATCTTCCATTTTGACGAAGGAATAACTAATAATCTTGATATTTAGCCTCCTGCTTTTATATATGATATTCAAGAACTACTCAAAACTGTTGAGATACTCAAACCTACTCAAGAAATTTAGATGCGTTATGATTCGCGTGGATTCGTATGTCGTAGTTACCCTTCGTAATGATTCGTATGCAAGCGTATGCCGTTCGTTTTCTGCATTTTAGCGAATAACAGTAACCGTTCGTCACACTTGGTAAATCATTCGCAACTAATAGTTCCCATACGTTTACCTTTCGTTATATTTCAAATTATGTAACACATTTTCAGACAGTTTCGGTCAAAATTCGCCAGAATTGACAAATATACCCAATTCGCCAGGCTGCGTTTAATGGATTCGCCTATGTGTGAGGAGGCTATTAAAGTTAAGTGTTCAGCACTAATTTACAAGGTTCATAAACGATATGGCTTGAATCAAAGACTACAGATATATTGAGTGATATCAATAGCCTTGGATGAACTAATTTACTGTGTAATGTAGAAGATTATTGTTGTTCACTGAAACTACTCCCGCCAATGGAATGTATGACATCTTACCGGATTCAACACAATAAATCAATACATCTTGTTAATGAGACGATATCAGATTTTGACACAAAGATTTATGTTCTTTGCACTTAGACACAATTTAGCAAATATATGTATAAGCAACCACACTAATACAAATACGATATGTTGCATAACTTTAGGTGGGTATTTTATAATGAGTACACAACATTACGATTGCTTAACACTATAATTGATATAAAACTGCTAACGAGTGTACGAGTGAATGAAATGACAATGATAAGTGTTAGATTACTGGGAGAATATAAAGGAAACAGTACAATTGATCATCACAGGATATCCCTTCAACAAAAACGCATTTGGCCATTACGCACAAGATAACCATTTCCGCAGTGATAATACTGATATCCTTTGAGCACCGCTGTACGATTTTCAACCTCTTCTTTAAGTGACGTCTTTTCTAGAAAACGACACATGGCACGTCACCATGACAGTAACCAATATAAGCTCCATGTGGAAATATGAAAACGAAGTGAACATATGGAAGAAATAGTGTTTCCTGTTCGCAAATAGTGACTTGACATCTTGCGTTTTCTTGAAATGACGTCGGTTGTAAATCCCATAGCAGCACTCTTTTATACATTAAAGCTTAAAACTAGGGTCTTGGGAGTAACACGTTGTTAAGATGGATATGTCAATATTGTATGTGCCAAAGAAATGTGAATATTGAATCAGACATGCAACGTGTACAGACCGAACGCGATTATGATGTGGAGTTTGCTTAAAATTGCATTAAAATAAATATGTGACATGGACCACTGAGCTAAAGACCAACGTTTGCATGCGACGCATTATCTTGCCCAGCGGACTCTGAAGTGTAAACGAACGGAAGGGCGTGATCGAACAAAACTTAAGTCCAACTAATAATTTGTTTCATATTGCGCTTTATGGAAAACACATTGGTTACTGTATTCAATGTCAGCTACATTTTCCCTAAAGGTAATACCTCGCGTGTTGAGTTGTATTTCTGTTCATTGTTTGTTACTTCATCCAGATGATCTATTTTACTTTCCCGTTTCACTGCTTTTTGGAGATTCTGTCATGGTATGTTACGTGACAATATGTACTCAGGTGCCAATATCAGATACATAACTTTCTCTGTCTTTCCGTTCACGATGGAATTTCTGGGAACATTTCCCATCAAATGGAATTGATGCGGTACCTAACATACGACGCTGAAACAAAACTGTATCATTCCGGATGTTGCGAAGTGATTTGAATGGCGTGCAAAAAGTAAGTATACACTATACAATAGATATCTAATTTTTCCCTTTATCAGCTCTTTTATTTAGTAATCAAACTATTAATGTTATTCAGACGTGAATGAATATCTCTCGAGCAGTGTACATATTGAACTAAGAATGAAATGTGTCACTGATCACCAAACATCGCTTGAATTTCTCATTTTGAAACGCATGTTGTACTGAAGTTTGAACAAATAACGAGAACTACTTATACATTAATGTTGTACTTTCATACAATTTTCCAGGAAATGTTTTTTTACAACAAAATACGCAGTCAATATTGCACACAAATTCCTTTCGTCGTGTATTAATACTGCACAAACCGGACTAATCATTGTAAGTTTGTAGCGTTTTTTCTGGATTCGCTACTTTACGCAATTCTGGTAAGAATGTACTTATTATGTCCTCGTAAATAATTTAACATGTTATAAATCATCGACAAGAATGAGGGAGACTAAGACTTTCGTTCGATTCAATTAATTGTTTATCAACTTTTCCCCAGATTTTACAGATTTAACGCAAGTCCGCTCTTACGCGAAACCCTATAGCGACCGCGCATTTATATAAAGTATTTATCAAGTTTATGTGCACAATATTAAGTTAGGTCTGTTGTACAATTCACATTAGATGAAAAGGCATACATCACTAGAAAACTATTCTCTCCATGTTATGCTAAGCCACATGTATCTCAGTATTACAGATGGTGTTCAGTTGTAAATACAAAGTAAGTTCATCATTGCATCAAAGTCGCCAGGTATATTTTAGCAAAATAATTATTATAATGTTTGAGAGGAATATGTGGAGAAAATGAAACAGAAGTGACATAATAACACAAACATATTTTTGCAAATATTGAACATGCAATACTACCGTTGAAGAATTGCACATTTTTTATGTAAATAACAACCAAGGTCAAAATCACCTTTTTCTCTGGCAAAAATGTCATAAACAGCCTTTAATAAAAATACAATGCACATGATGAAAATACATTCAGCATCTGAGCGATTAGGTCTGCGAGGTTGGTTGTAGATGTTCGTTCCCGATTTCACAGCTGTTAGTTGTTAGTTCAGGAGTTAATTCGAAAATGTATAGTCAGAAGTTAAATTTGAGTTCGTGTATGATATAGAGACTGCACAGCTATTAGTTGTTAGTTCCGATGTTCGTTCCCGAATTCACAGCTGTGAACGCCGTTTCTAAAATTTGTTAATATTGTCACATTAAATTTGTCTTATACGTCTGTCAAACATTTACGAAACCGTATGGTTGTTGTTTTGAAAACGCCACAGAGTTTGCTTAGTTGTTTTTTAACCCCCAAATACCAACTCACAGTCAACTTCACATACCGGTATAAATCAGGCATCCTTTCCTTATCAAATGTCTTGAGTACAGGGTGTGGCACTAATGTGTTAAATTGTATGTCAGATACAATATTATAATACAAATGGACATTCAATCTGATGTTAACCCCCCAGTGATGTATTGCTGCTGACTGTTCCAAGGCAGACCTCCTATTTGCATCTATTATGTGTGTGTGCTTATGTGCCCGGTGTGCTTCAGTCATTGTTCTAATGCATGAAAATGTTTATGCCTCCGTGCGACATCGGGTGGTCATACACTTTGTATTATGTCATTCCCTGTTAAATGTAGTTTTAAAAAAAGTCAAGGTATTCTACACAAACACGTATGTAGAAGTGAAACACTGCTTAGCCGTAAATGGTGTGACATAAATATCCGCAAGAAAGTACATTTATTTATGAAATGGTAGTTATTAAGAAACACTTTGTACATTTGTACTGCTTCATTTAAGATATGCACCTCTTTTTTCGGCGCAGCCGTACTAACATGGTTTTGCTATTTGCATAATTATCAGTGTTGTGTAAACCAATCATATTACATTAACCACCGAGGCAATTTCTCTTCAACCGAACAACGTGATTGGTTAACTTTTCGATGAAGGGTACGTTACCTTGCCGAAATCCACTGAATTTCGGTGAATTTACCGAAATCCATTTTGTCTGTGGAGTCCCCAACAATCGTAACATCTCGCCACTTTTTTCTGTTGCACAACAAATCTTAACAAATTGCGCCGACCATCCTTTTTCAAGATATTTCTTGTTAGTGTTTTGTTTGGATAAACTAATGAGATTGTTAGGCTTTTGCATAATTATACAGCGGAGTCGAGCAACATCAAACATTATGCTTCATATTATTCTTTCATTTTTCCAGGCGAAATCACACAACTTTATAATGGCTTCATTTATTTATCATTTAGTCAAAACTGGCTGCGTTTTAGTTACTTTTTTCTGAAATCTGCATGCCTATTTATCGGTAGGAAAAACCTGCCGTAACGTACACGCAATGACACGATTTATATTGCTGAAATGAATAACTGTAAGTTTGACACGTTTATATTTTGTCCCGAGTTATTAATCGGTAGGCATACTGTTAATATTGACTCGGGTCTCTTCATTTTCTTTTTTCTAACCACCACTATTAGAACTGTTATAGTATAATTCGATTAGATAAATGCAGGGGACTAAATATATGAAAAGAAATCTTCGTAACAAGTATGTTGGAGAACACTCTGTTATGTCATCTGTAAAAAAGAAATTTCTTCTCTTGAGATATTTTTACTTTGATCAGTATTGAAGACAGTAACATAATTGTACAGTTCTAATATAATAAAAAAACATCATTCCTTAACTGATACTATAACACGCTGGAAGTTTAAGAGGTGTCTGTGTCTATTTCGTGAACATTCTCATTATAACTAACTATGTCAGTCTGATATAGAGAGGATAAGGTTAGTGTCTTGGCGCAAATTTAGTGGTGTGCAGCTAGCGTAACAGAAACTAATCGAAGACAGCCCTGAGAAGTGCACACTTTTAAATTAGCTGGAATCCTTATAGTGCAATACATCCAGGAACGAAATAGCTACATCTAAAGGAAGGATTAATTTGGTAAGGTTGATAAAGGTGCAGGAATGGCAGGGGATAGATATGTGAACTGGAACAAGTCATTCATGGTTTTAGATATTACGTACATGTATAGAGGAGAGGGCATAACTCACTTAGAATATTCAGTTTCACTCACTCCCCGTCTTGAATTTACTAAAAAGCTGAATTGTCTAAATTTGACTCCTATATTTCAGATAATTGGATTTTAGTTGATGCACTAACAGTCAGTCAGATCTCATTTTAGTCACATTAGCTCCACCACATATATTATGACAATGTAACTTGCAAAACTTTCAGACTGCAAGCGATAAAGTATTTGTCCAATTGTTAAATGCCTCCTTCCAGGTTCCGCATTATTTCACTTTCAAAACACATCTCTTATTTAAAACTGTTTGAAGAAGTCGAGAAGAAAAAGCAATACAAACTGTACGGCAACCCGAAAATCAAAAGGAGACATGAAAGATAGACATTACGCCTTATATATCCGGCGCCAGAATAGAAAGCAAATCTTCAAACTCACGACTCGAAGCCATTTAGAAAAATATTTTTAAGTTAACATGCATTATCATTAACATCTAAAACAGTTTTAAACAAATGTTGTATGTTATAATTATGCGAAAGTCGTCATTATGATTGCAAAAATATCTGGAGAAATAACAGATTGAAATGTAAAATTCGGAAATTGTAGAGATTTACATAATGTACCAGTTTGAAATGAAATGATGTTATATTTGATCCTTCATTTCGGTTAAGGAAATGAAGTTCCACTGTTGACACACCATTTAAATTATTGAATGTTGTACAAAACAACTTAAATAAGAATAAGAGGTTGTTTTATGTGATTGGGATACGAAGATATGCAAATTCAATATGTAGGCAAGTTCTACGGTTTAAAATGTTGCATGTTGATAACCTAGGTAAAATGTTAAGAATATTTCGTGATATGTATCCAAAGCTAACATGTTGTGTAAGAAATATATGAATAGTCAAGATTCTATGAATATCTCTTCAGTCTAAGATAAGGAGAAAAATTGTAACCGCTTTTATTTCATACAAAGCTATTGTCATTCAGGATATACATCCGATTTTATTATTATTCGCAGGTCATTAAAAAGATTTCAAGAATTTAAACCGATTTATCTGCGTTAACAATAATGTGTGTATCCACTACGCCACGGAAGTACTTTTTCATACCGCCAGTTTTCCCTCTAAGCTTTTAAACAAGATATATCTTTAGAAAAAGATAAACAGCGTAGAAAGAATGATGTCTTCCGGTATGTTAAATGAAATAATGTTGTTTGCAACATATTGGGAAAAAATCCTTACAAAATATTAACTCGGATCTACATAATTATACTATTGTCATGGACCTGTCTTATCAGGTTCATTTTATATTCAAACATGCTTAAACATATTAACTAATTCCGGCAATATTCGAACAGCTAACGAACGCACATCTAACGAAATCTCCTGTTTGGTGTCTCTTGAGTGAGCGAAAACTCAGTTTGGTGCATCTTGGGAGAAAATATAATTGGTCAGACTTGTAAAAGCCCGCTTCGAGGACAACATTAGGTTGGTCAAAAATGTAGGTCCACATCAATGTTATACAGCTACGCCGAAAAAGTCGACAAAGCGCCTATATGATGATGATTATTCTACTTATCTACAATTTAATATGGATTGATCCAACCTATGACATTTTGTAAATATCCTACTTACTTAGAAACAAAAAAGAACTGTTAGTCTCTGTGCTTATGATGATTTAGATGCAGATTTCAGACCAGTGGACCAATGTACAGTGTTGTATATACAGTAGACATTGTTCGAGCGACCACCTGTGTTAAGCGACTTTTGTATTAAACGACCACTAAAATTCCCACCCGAACGTTTTTACAATATAAATAGTATCTATTAAACGACTTTTCTATAACGCAACCAGCGACCGCATTAAACCAGTCCCGCCAGGTAAATAATATAGTTAAATAATCCATTAAACATAACATAACATAACATAACATAACATAACATATATTGGCATAAACAATTTCCATAAATATAGCCAAACAAACAATAAACAAATGTTCATGTCTAAGTTGTGAAAAAGTTTTTATTCCATAACAAGATTGCATAATTGAAAGCAAGTTCATGTATTGACAGTATTGTTTAAGTATTTATAGTTCTAATTTCTTTCTTTAAAAGTTACCTATTAATTTGATTGATTTTGAGGACATAAGAAATACCTTGTTTGGATATTTGGCCAATTGCGAAAATATGGTAGGAAAAACTGTATGTATATATATTCATTGATCGCTTGAAGCAAGAAATTGGACCCCCATTGGAAACAATATGCCAATAGCATAATCTGTCAAACAGATTACCCGGTCCACAACATAAAATGCTACCATCCACTGAGCATTCTGTAAGACGTTTACCAGGCGAAAGTCTTGGTTGTATATCACAAAGAACATGCCGCTTCGTTGACAAAATACCCTCTAATTAACGAGCAAGATTTGTACTTGTGCATTTTAGTAATATTGTTGACAGGACCAACAGGATAGAGGATAATGTTTAGTGTTATTTAGCGAATCAGGAACTACTGGCATGATTAAGGACAGAATGTTGTTGGCGGCGTGTAAGGACATGATCATCGATATAATTATGTTTTACACATGTAATGGTTTCGTTTTAAGGGACTCCACCGAAGGTTGTATTTTTATATGATGTTTTTAAAGTTACTCACAAACACTAAAGTAATGAAAGGTGTGAGACCAAGTCAATACATAACATTGTCAATATATAGTATACTATTTAATACTGTTCAAAACTTCACCCAATATTCTTTGAAGTTCAATAATGTATTTGAAGTATTCAGTTAGGAAGGAATAAAATGCATATTTTACGGAAATTGTTTGCCTTGTGTCTACCAAACAATGTTTATACTTTCTTTTCAATTTCTAAAATAGGCCACGGTTCTTTTTGAAATTGTTTGATTATTATGCGTGATCTTATCTATGGAAAATGCAGATTCGTTTTATGAGCATCCTGTAAAGTGGTTTCTTGTAAGCACACACAATAAATCAATTATACTGAAGCAAAGAAGCCGCATACCCATATACATTTTAGTACCCATATTTTGAAGGTTTTTCTGAGCTTTGGTATTCAGGTACACGTTATCATTCTAGAAGTAACGCGTACAGTGTCACCCTATTTAAAGGGTCAGTCATTTCTTACTTATGATACACCTTCCTTCTGAGCACATTTTCTTCCCGATTCCTATCCTTTAATACAAGGCATCAGTCATGTAGACATGTAGCTGATGGCTTACCAACCGGCCATATCGGAACAAACCCCAACAGAGATTCAAACCTTCGACCTCCCAATTAGGAGTCCTTAACAGTTCGGTCATTTGGCCCCGATGTAATATTTGAACTCCTAAGGTGTGGACTTCGACTGTCGAAACAAAATGGTTTCCACGTCATTCGTTTTGTTTGGACTAATTGTTCGTAATGTTAATATGGTAGTTTTTTCATGGTGGGTCGGAAATATTGAACGCCCCGAAATTAACACTTCAATATCGGACTGGATTTCATTTACTGTTTAAGTAACAAACTGGGATTTCAGTCTTAAATTATCGTCAGAAAACGAGTGGGTTGTTGAATATGCTGCTTATACAGAATGAGACGAATTTGTTTTTATCAAAAGTTATATAAGAGTATGCGTGTGTTTTTTCAATGTTCACTTATTTAGGTCAATATTATTCAAACTCAGGATGCATGGTTAATTCATCAGTGATGTCTGTCTGTCTTTAAAGTAATTACAAGTAATTATTCTGTAATCACTTCCGTGATCAATTCCAGATTAAATCCAAATAAGGGATTGTTTTATAACATCCTCGGTAATAAATTGTGTCTTCGTTTCCTGATTTATTTCCATGAACACAATACCGATTGGAAGAGGTAATCTATCAGGATATTTTGATAAAAGTTACCGCATGATCCTAGTTTCTTTTTAAAATGTCAGAATGGAAGGCAATTGTTGAATATTACGGATCAATGCATATATATTGCTAAGAGAAAGTTTATCGCACACATCTTCGCTATAATGAAACGATGTGTCACACGCAAGACCCGTGTCTGTAGCTCAAACCCAAAGTCACACTTAGAGGTCAAACGTCAAGAATGGGCCTAAAGCATCTTATCCGGACCATAACACTGTCATTTATAAAGGGATGTTCTGTGCACAAATGTTTACTATGATGAGACGGCATGTCACGCTCAAGATTCATGTCCGTAGGTCAAGGGTCAATGTCACACTTAGAAGTCAAAGGTACACAAGAAATATCTTTAAAAAAGATGGTCGGCGCAACTTGAAGTTTGCAAATTGGTTGCACTCTCTATGTTAAATGTTGTTGTACAACATAAAAAATGCCTAAATGTCATGATATACTACAAATACTCCGAGACCTGTAAGGGGAGATCATTGCGTTTGATACTATATCAATCGTAACTTCTTGGCGGTATTCGGCAGAGACAATAATGCCGAGGTGTTCCGAATGCGACGGCATAATAAATAACTCCGTAGTGTGATCATAGACACAGTATAGTCTGTTTCAATATAGTTCAACATTACTTATTGCGTAAGTCGTGAACTCACACATCCATGTTAATAAACTTGTAACATAGCGATTTATCTGATTAAAAGAATATAAATGTTCGCGACTGGTACATACAACCAAGAAAGTCTTCTTAATTCCTACACCAGAGAATTCCCCGTGGTGATGAATAACAAGGCTACTTACTGGATAAATCTTGAAATACACTATAGAAAATGTTAACCAATCTGCTTCAAGTTTACAACTATTTTTAAATTGAAGAGAAATTGCGCGAAATTGCCTTGGTGGTTAACGTAAGATTTGATTGGTTTACAAAACCATGTTAGTACGGCTGCGCCGAAAACGAGTTTAATACCTATTCACTGCATAGCATCAAATAACCGTACTCTCTTCATTTCTTGACAATTAGTGGGCTCGACATAGTGCCCTTTTAATAACGACGTATTTTGTGCATTTATTGATTGCATCGATGAACAAAGACTATGATACCACGGTGTTATACGAGCATAGATTTTCTATAAAGATCTATTAATTAAACAAGTCACTTGAGAATTATAACGCACTGTGTACATACAACGCGAACAGACTAGGCAATGCATACTTTTCGACCGTATAAATTGTGTAACAGTTACTACTGGATGTCCTTAAATTACGTAGACTTTTACTAGGGAACGAAACAGGGGTGCTAAAACTAAAACTCGGATGCATATTAAAGGTGTTTAGTGTTTATGAAAACTGATGTTTTGGAGTATAATGTTTCAAACATGCGATGGGGAACAATAAAAAACGGGAAAATAGAGGAAGTAGTGGAACTGAAAGTGAAAAATTGAACAAAAGTAAAATTTTGAAAACAAGAGGCCCGTCCAGGGACCAAAATGTTTCACTAAGTGAAATTTTGAGTGAGACTAATGTAGTTCTATTCAACACTGATGCGAGTCAGGATAACGAAGTGTTTGGAGATACAGTGAGTAGTTCTCATATTAATTATAGTAAATATCCAGAAATGGCTTCCAATTTTATAACAGAAGCATCAAATGCTAAAATTATGGAATATTTAAAGAGAATAGACAATATAATTTGTGGTGTAGAAAAGAGATTAGAGTCCCTTCAGGAACTAGAAAAGAAAGTTACAAATATTGAGAAAGACCTTAGAAAGTTATGGGTTGCAGTCGAAGATAGAAACAAACTGGCAGATGAAAGGTTAACTAGAGTCGAAGAGAAAGGTGAAATATTAGACTTCAATGTTGAGATGGTTAACAGTAAAGTTAGAGAAAGAAAGAGACATTATGCAAGAAGAAATAGTTTATCTACGTTCACAATCCATGAGAAATAACCTAATATTTAGTAGCATTCCTGAGGGTATACATACTAAAAAGGATAGTGATCCTGAAGTGAATGCTAATGAAAGTAAGAACACAAGCAATATTCCGAAAGCAAGTACTGGTGAATCTGATGTGTTAACTGTCAATTTGGAGAATTCTGAAGCAAATTCTGGTATATTTGAAAATACGGAAGGTATTCTGCGCGAGTTTCTGAAAGACAAAATGAAAATTGCTGGAGATATAGTTGATAAAGTTAGTTTTGAAAGAGTACACAGAATGGAGTCAAAGGTAGACGGCAAACCAAGGAATATTGTGGCAAAGTTTACACTGTATAACGATAGGGAGTTTGTAAGACGCCAATGGAGAGCACTTAAAGGATCAAATTATTATGTAAATGAGCAATTTCTGAGAGAAGTAGTGGAAAAGAGAAACAACTTCTACCTAAAATAAAAAACAGAAGAAACAAGCTTGGATAGCATATGAGGGGGGTAAACTGTGTATTCTCTCTTGGAATGTGCACGGATTAACGGCTAATAAGAAGGATAGTGACGACAAACGCTTTGAGTGACAGTCATTTATCTGGTTATAAAGAGCTATCGAAAATTTCAAAATCGTGGAGCTAAAGGATCTAGTGGGGGAGTTGGTGTTGTATTATAGAGAATCACTAAGTAATGGTGTTGAAATTATCAAGAATACCATAGACACAATAATATGGTTGAAGTTAGATTGTAATTTCTTTCAGTTCCAAGAAGATGTATACATATGTGGTTCATATCTATGGGACGATGGTTCTCCTGCTTATGATGTTGTTTCTGTAGATCTTTTTGATATACTTGAGTCAGGTGTAGATTATTTTAATTCATTAGGAGCCGTATATGTCACGGGTGATTTAAATAGCCGTGTTGGCTTACATTGTGATTATATTACACATGGCAGAATTACTGATGCACTTGACACTGAAGATTATATACCAGACGAACCACTGGACCGGAGTACAGTTTTACTAACCTACTTACGCTTGCGTAACTCAAATATTTTCGTAAGTTTTTGCGTACGTACACAATTTGTACGTAAATGCGTTTCACTAATATTTGCGTACGTAGATATTTGCGTAAGTTCGAGCGTAAAGTTACGTTTGAAATCAGCGACCTTAAATCTCTACGTTTTGCGTAAAAATGGCCGACCGTATTATAAACGCTCGAAGAGCTCGACATTTCAGAGAAAGACCTGACATGTTAAACGCGTTGTCAGATCGTGACCTTATAGAAAAGTACAGATTGTCACGATATCTGATTGGCGTAGTTTATGACTTGATAGTTAATGATATCAAGCCTCGTGCAGATAGGAGCCATCCCATCTCAGCAATGACTAAGGTAAGTGTAAACTGCCTTGAGCCCTAACTGGATAAAATGAACGTAGAGCTGTTATTCATTTTTTTTGGACGATTTACCCTTGGGGTATCATCCTCAATATATATCATCTGCAATGCATATGTTTCATTCATTATCAGTTTGCCATTTAATTAGATCTATAAAATCCCTGGTAACAACACAATAGAAAAAAAGATACAGGGATTTCATATTCATGATATTTGTAAGACAATATTCACTAATTAAAAAGCCCTACAGAAATGTTTATGATGTTATTTAAATATTAACCTTTAGCTCAATGGCATATAGTAGATATAATACAGTATGCAATGTCACTATGTAATATTGCAATGACACACTTTAGAGTGCTATAGACATGATATTAATTGGTCAAAGGATGCAATTTAAGTGAAAAATCTGAGTCACTAGGAAGAAAATGGAAGTCAGGAAATAAATAGTTCTGCGTCAGAGATATATCTACAGAATATCCAACTTTTGAGATATTCCGACATCTGTGACTTATAATAAATTTGTACCAGTATTTTTTTCATTACTTAGTTAAAGCATTATATCTACTGCAATAAAAATCAAGTACACTGTATACATTAAGAGCATATACATATATTAACAAAGTAGATGAGTCATTGAAGTGTTTATACCTATCTACGACTCCTTTCCAAGCTTTTTCTTTATCAGCATTACACAGCGACGGACATAATCTCCCGTCTATAACATCTTGCATATCCATGTAAGCTGTTGTCAGAGCCGTCACCTAGTCCTTCGACCAGTTCTGCTTGCGCTTTTTTGTGGTGGCTCAGACATATTCAATTTGCAGACAATTTTGACAGGCGCGCGCGTTATTAAGTTAATTACTTCCGATTGAAGAGTTACGAAACATTTTCACGTAAGTGGGAAAAAAACTTACGCAGTTTTAGTAAATCGGACTTACGTTTTGTGTAGGTTTTGCGTAAGCTGATAATTTACGCAAAAACTTACGCAAAACTTAACAATGTTAGTAAAACAGTACCCGGGTCTCTCCGGACAGAGTAGTCAATGGTCACGGTATTAAATTGCTTGATATGTGTAAATCAACTGGTTTACGAATTGTTAACGGCAGATTACATGATACAAATGTTTTACTTATATCTCCCACAATGGTGCCTCATTAATAGATTATTTGTTGACAAAGGTGTGTAACTTTTCACAAATCAGCGATTTTATTATTTAAACGTAATAAAGAATATAAAAGTATGTTAAATAGGAAGAAAAAATGTTATGAGAATAAGAAAATTCATGAAATTGAGCAATTGAAATATTGTAAACCAAAGCAGTTTTGGAAATACTTTAAGGAAAAAGTAAAAAATACTTGTAATATCTCTGTGGATGACTTCTATCCGTATTTTTCTACTCTTATGCCCCCATCACACTAGGCCACGTTCCCACTACGTCCTCAAAAATCTGGCAGGACGCAGTCAGAACTTGGTCAACGTAGTAGGAACGCAGTAGACACCGATAAGGACGTGGTATGGTCTTCATGGACGTGAAGGACGTGAGCGGACTTTGAACATGTTAAAAAAAATCTTAGTGAGGACGTGGTCGAATCAGGACGTAGTAAGAACTTAATAAGAACGTATTAACGACGGCATGGACGTAGTGACGGCGTACCTAAAACCTAGTAGGAACTTGATTGACGTAGTGCAAGCGTGGTATGGACGGGAAATATTGAATGGCGTTCTCATCGTATTGTCTCTAGGTTGTCATTGCGTTCTTGCTACGTTCTTGCTACGTCAATGGAGTTCTCACCACAACCTCTCCACGCTTTTACTACGACTATGGTACGTTCGTGCCACGTTGTAGAAGACCTCATTCGGTTGTTAATATGTTCTTTCGGTGCTTAACACGTCTTAGACACGTTTGTATCAGGTTCTTACCACGTCCTGTCAGGTTCTGAACAGTGATCATGTATAAATACGGGATTCTAAAAAGAGGCCAGTTATAAATATAACACGATAATTCCATCTCGATCACACTCGCAAATAAATTCAAGTCATAAGAACGTAATGAGGACGTGATAAGCACTTGGTAAGCGCGTGGTGCAATCGATCGTAGTAAGAACGTACGAAGAACGCATTGGACGTGATGCGCGCGTATTAAGAACGCATTGGACGTGGTGCGCGCGTGAAGATGCGCGCAGTAAGAACGTATTTGGAACGTGTGAGTCGCAGTGAATGCCTGGCAGGGACGCAGTAAGGACGTAGTATGAACTTGAGTAAAGCATGTTTTAAGAATTTGACCGCGTCCTCGCTGCGTTCGTCGAAATTGCCAGGACGTAGTGCGGTCTTCATGGTCTTCGTCTAGTGTGATGGGGGTATTAGCAATGATATATCGCAATGTTCAAACGATGATGCAGAGTACTTTTGCAAAAATCATGATTTCAATAATAATGATTGCACACAGCGTTTAAAGCTGTGAAATGTCTTAAGTCTGGCAAAACACCAGGACGCGATTGTTTATTAAATGAATATTTCATAGAAAGTATAGATCTATTAGCCTCACATATTTGTGATATTTCTAATGCTATTATAAATTCGGGATATTTTCCAGATAAATGGACGGAATGAGTAATAATTCCTATTCACAAAAAAGGGGATAGTACAAATGCAAGTAATTATCGAAGGATAACACTAGTCAGTTGTTTATCTAAGTTATTTACTACAGTTATTGGTAGAAGGATTGAGAATATTTGCACGAATAATAACAGTATTTCGGATGCTCAATTCGGATTTCAAAAGGGTCATTCAACGGTGGACGCTATCTATATTTTGATGTCAATTGTACAGAAATATCTAAATGAAAATAAAAGAGTATAAAAAATTATGTTGTTTTTGTAGATATGCTGAAATGCTTTGATAGTATATATAGAAATGCATTGTGGCTTAAACTGTTTAAAGCAGGTATTCAAGGTAAATTATTACGAAGTGCACGTGGTATGTATCTCAAAGTAAAGTCATGTGTTAAGTCATGTAATTCCTATTCTGATTTTTTAAGTATGCTATAGGGCTAAGGCAAGGAGAGGTGATTTCGCCGTTATTGTTTTCTTTATTTGTTGAAGATCTAGAACTTTATTTACAGAATAATGTTGAATCTGGTTTGCTTATTGATGATATTATTGTTATATTACTTTTGTTAGCAGATGATATGGCCATAGTCGGCAAATCACCGACAGAACTACAAAAAAATCTTAACACGTTGCATACGTATTGTAATAATTGGGGTTTAAAAGTAAATACCGAGAAAACAAAATAGTGGTTTTCAGGAAACGAGGTGGATTATTAGCGAATGAACATTGGGAATATGGTAACAAGCACATTGAAGTTGTTGATGATTTTAACTATTTAGGTGTTGTATTTCACTATACGGGATCATTTATTAAGAACCTAGAACATTTAGCTGGTAAAGCAATAAAAGCCTTGAATACTTTATTGAATAATTGTAAGAAGTTAGAGTTTAAACCTAGAATACTTTGCCAATTATTTGATGCATTTGTGGAGTCAATTTTAGGGTATGCTTCGGAAGTATTGTGGAATACAAAATCAAAAGAAATAGAAAGAATCCACCTCAAATTTTGCAAACGAATTTTAAAATTGAAAAAGAATGCTTGTTCTGTTGGTGTATATGTTGAACTGGGACGTTTCCCACTATGTATTACTCGGTACGTACAAATAATTAAATACTGGTGTAAATTAGTAAAGTCTGATAATATTATATTGAAGAAAATATAGGAACAGAGTGTAGTTGACTGCCGTAATGAAAAGAAAAATTGGATGTACAACGTACACGATTATGGTTTCACTGGTGTATTTGAAAATTACGATTCTATAGAATGGAACAAATTTCATGTTATATTTAAGCAGAGAGTACTAGATGTATATTTACAAGGCTGGTCAACTAATATTCAACATAGTTCTATTTTAAGTAATTACTCTTGTGTCAAATTATTATTTTGTTATGAGGAGTACTTAAATGTTTTACCAAATAGGGGATATCGCCGTGACGTCACGCGCACCTGTTATACGAATGTAAACATTGCTGGTGGGCAGAAAGTCGATATCCGCCATAATCAGGTTACAGTGCCATATTGTTTACATCGCTAATTCGCTCTCTTTAGATAGCAAATTATTTTAATTATGGTTCAGTCTTGCGTAGTTGTTGGTTGTACAAACAGGTGGGAAAAGGAATCGAATATTTCGTGGCACAGAATTCCTCATGAGAAGAATTTAGAGAGAAGAAAACGGTGGTTATCTGCCATTAACGCTAATTCGCTTTATCTAAATTGTTAATTCTTTAAGTTATGATTCAGTCTTTCATAGTTGTTGGTTGTACACACGAGCGGGAAAAGGGTTTATGATTTCATGGCACAGAATTCCTAATATTTACACTTTAAACATTGCACCCATTTACCCTATATTTAAGCGCATAGACGGCTTTCAAATTGACAGCAGGCTATTATGCAACTTTTCGCTCGTGCTACCCGTGCAACGTGTGTACAGGTACAGGTTGACCCTGACCGATATTTTTACTTGTTATGCAATAATAAATCACAGTTCACTTTTGAATTTCACTCGTAAACACGATGCCACGGCTTAAAGAAAACGAACGAATTCAGGCACTTCTGCAACTCGCAGCCGGCGTCAGCTTGGCTGACGTCGCTAGGCAGTTTAACTGCCATAGAAATACCGAAATAAAACTCCGACGACGTTACCATCAGAATGCAAGCGTTAGAGATGTCCACGATGCGGTAGACCGAAGGTGACAACGGCACGTCAGGATAGACATATGACGTTGAAGCACTTACGTCATCGGTTCAAGACCGCTACAAGCACTGCGCAATAGCTTGGCGTATGTAGGGATACGGTTCTAAACCGACTGCGGGCCAATGCAAACCCGTTAAGGGCTAGGAGGCCTTATGTAGGCCAGATCCTTAATAACAGACATCGTGCTCTCAGACTGGTCTGGGCCCGCCGTCATCTCCGTTGGAACCGTGCCATGTGGTCTAGGGTGCTCTTTAGTGATGAGTCGCGATTTGACCTTAGCACTGCTGACGGTAGAGTTCGGGTAATTAGACGTAAAGGGGAACGTTTTGACCAGAACTGTTTATTAGAGCGAGATCGTTTTGGAGGGGTAGTGTAATGGTCTGGGGAGGTATTATGGGCGGTAGGAAAACAGACCTTGTTGTTATTCATGGTAATTTAAATGCCCAAGGTTATGTTGACGAAGTTTTACGCCCAGTTGTTATTCCTTTCCTACAACAGAACCTTGGTTGTTTAATGCATGATGACGCAAGGCCACATACTGCTATACTTACCAGGAATTATCTCGCTAGAAATAACGTTAACGTCTTACCTTGGCCGGCTTGCTCTCCGTACATGAATCCCATTGAACATTTATGGGATTTGCTTGGTCGGAGAGCAAGGAAAAGCCATGTTATCAACAATATCAATGACTTGTGTGCAGCCTTAGTTCATGATTGGAACGCCATTCCCGCCGACGTCATAAGACGTTACGTCAGGTCCATGCGATCTAGAATACTTGCGTTGATCCGTAGACGAGGAGGCCACAACAGATACTGATTAATTGTCACGTAACTTGACAAATATCCGAAGGCAAAAAAGCAGTTACAAAACATTACAAATCTGCAACTTTTACTTTTCACCCCTACGTTATTCACACGTAAAACAATGTTCTGATAATTATCAAATTTCACTTAAAAGTAAAACATCGTGTTGCCAATACATTTTTGCACATTTTGATACCAAATTTGCCAATATTTTGCTTCATAAGTATAAAATAATTCCCTCTAACCAAGTGCACACTTTCTTTTTCGTTTCAGTATATGTCAAAAGTCCATGTTGTAAAAATTATTTCTTAAAATTGACAATTGCAGTCTTCAAAGCAAATAATTTAGTGTGGGCACGGACATTACAAAATAGGTACAGACAATAATTTACACTATTATGATTATTTCCATAATCTTCAATAAATCCTGCAACACATACTTCTACAAATTCCAGAAAGTATACGTATAAGATAACATGATAAAAATCAGAAACAGAGGCAGAAACAAAGCCAGTATTGGGTTGGACAACTTATATAATGTTATGCAATAAACAATAGTGTCCCCTGCGTGCACTATCTAGATGTCAATCAGTCTGGTCCAGTGGGAGTCCAATATGCATCCAATCAGTTTTTGCTGTCACCATCAGACACATATATACAAATAAAGTTGAGAGAGGTCAATAATTATTATATGCTGATGGACGGAAGTTTACCAATGGGTAACGTCGTATAAAAACATTCAACTGGCTCCGTTTATAATATGTTTTTGTTATCCCGGTGGCGAGGGTAAACAAACTCAACTCCACACGTTTATGTTTTAGACAGTTTAAAGAACAGAACTGTGAACACAAATATCAGCATACAGCTGTCACAAACATATGTGGGCGAATGGAAAAAACTTTCTATAAATGTGATAATACCTGATGTACAAAGACAAACGAACACATCCGATGGTTGAGTATTTGCCATCGCATATCTTACAGAACGAGTGCATTGTAACTTTAATTGTGAATTCACCAATGTTCGATTTGACATTCCCTCTATGAGGATGCATCTCATAAAATGCTCAGAAAATGACAAATTTGAACCGTTTCAAAAAGTTATGAAAACGCAGAAAATGTCTTGTAAGTCTCAAACAATGAAATACGTCTGTACGTGTAAATTACCGGATGTCATTAACAAATTTGTAAGATGTGTAAAAACAAATCCAACAGAATTGAGTGGTATCACGTGAGTTGTACATGAATTTAGTCTAATTTAAAACTGAGTCTTGGCTTTGATGTACTTATGTCTGAAAATATGCTTTTAACTTAAAAATACTTCTTTATCAACATGGTTTCTGTTATGTGTGGATAGCTGACGATGTTGGTACTATTGATATTATCCTAAATATGTTTACTGAACGACTGAACGACTGTGCACAGCAAAGCATATTTTCAGACATAAGTACATCTCCAAAAGCAATCAATTATAAACTTTTCAAAATTACCACTAACATTAATACAGAAGCGTGTGCTTTCTAATTTTCGATGCCCTGTGACTATAGTTTAATGAATGAGAACGCCCTTCAGAGGAATATAGACAGACACTATAGATTGTGTACGTTCTGCCTCTAACGACATATTTATTTTGTAAATAGTGAAGTACATTTTCTCATAGTGTGTCTATTATAATTCTTGCCACCTGAAATAAGTTGAAAACGGAAATAACCACCAATATAATGGCTACAAACAATAATGTCAATATTCTTATGAAATTTCCAAAAATAAAACCCACCTGTCGTAAATGAGTTCCGGCCTGTATCATTCCGACGGCTCGGGCGCGTTCTTCTTCAGTCATTCTCACCATGTTTTGTGTTTTTTCAAAAAGGCTTTTCATCAGCAATGACAAAGGTGTACACGAACACGTGCAAATATGTGTCCATGTCCCGCACGTGCAAATGTGCTATAAACGTCAATACGCCTAATACGATTAATTTCATAGCGAGTCGGCTAAAACAAATCAATAATTCGCTGCATTACCTGTTCAAATATCGGTATGTGAAATTTTGTGTGAATACATGCATTATTAGAAAAATAATGATACAATATAAACTGACTTTTGTTGAGTGTATACGTATGCTGATTATTATGTTCTAAAATGTTTTAATTTCATAGAGATTTCTTATTGTCACATATATCAAAGTAGAAATGATCCCACATTATTTATAGTCTATATTTATGTTAATATGTTGCACATTTGTTAATTATGTTTGTTCTTTACTCTCTGTCATTTTTAAAAATATATCTAAATAACTACTGTACATGAAATATCATGCAGAATGGTTTGTATTTTGGGCCAGAGGCCTTATATTGCAAATAAAACGCTATTGTATAGTATTGTATTGTATAACTTACAAACTTCGTGTTAAAGAGACTTATCAATTTGTCAGTAATTGCAATAATTCTTATTGAATAAATGTGCTAAGGTTCACACGTGTAAGATGTATGCTTGAGAAAATCGCTCTTGAAGTACAAAGTGCATCACTGGTAATTCGATAAGCACCAATATCAAGAAGTTTGCTCCAGATATGGTAATATACTGAAAGGATAAATAATCGCAGGGTAACACTATGTGCAACAATTATTTAAATGCTTGGCCTAAAATATTGAAAGCCGGTCAGACGACTATATTGGTTACTGTGCACTCAAATAGGTGCCTAAAGTTACTCAACCGTGTAATGCTCCGTGCCACATAGAGAAAGTGATAAAAAGCAAAAATACACATGCATAATAATGATGACAAGTTCGTCAAAACATCTTGTCATGCCACTTGATACTCTTGAGGTATACTCATCGCTTTCCGCTATTTACAATCATGGTACGGCTGACGGAGGTTCAGAGGGGTCAGGCATTGCTAAGGGGTTGTCGGATTACCCCCTCTACTCTCAACCAACTAAGGACTGCATTGTTGGAAGAGTGGAACAATATCCCAATGAGAAGGATAAAAGCACTAATGAATTCCATGCACAGGAGAATCAGGGCTGTAAATGATGCGCGAGGGGGGCATCCGAGATGCTGACGAGTCAGTCGATTTCACTTTGCGATATGTTTGGGGGGTATCGTCAAATGTGCTTCAATAACTAGTGAATTATAGGTCAAAATCTAATGAAATTGTGGAAATTTGTTGATTAATATGTTTTTTTATACTCATATACAAATATTGTATATAACATTAAACTCATCACTTAAAATTACAAATGTTAACCTTACGTTTCTTTATCCTTTCAGTATATTACCTTAAACATTTCTTCAGTGCCTAATAAGGATTTCCTTGGCAAAGAAATCTCAGAATTTGGAAGAAAATATTAACGTCATGTATCTACGGAAATACTTAAGCAAGCTTGGAATTTCCACGATCTAAACATAGTAACGAAAGTCAGATATCCAAGATGCACATATTTCTACATTGCATGATACTAAAGGTTCTAACATGTTCACGACTTTAACGCGATGTCAATACTGCGTCTATGTTAGAAACGTCTTGCTTCGCTTGTACAGACTGTTACTATTTTTAGACTGTACGTTTAATAACCTGCCATGACGTCATACATTTCTGAACGTCATGTAATACGTATGTTATTTATTAGGCCTACTATGGAAGTGGCGTAAACTTCCTTAAATGAACATTTCTACAACTTCATGTGGTCAGTATTTTATGCACGTAAATTCACTTGGCAGCCACAAGTGTAGAAGTTTAAGGTCAATCATAATTAACCTTCAAGTCCTGCTCATGAAAAGTTTATATTTCGAATAAGAATTCCGATTTTTATCGTCAAATGGGCAAAAGATTGAAGACTGAAAGAAGATTGAGTATATATAACGTTATATATGGTTTTCGTAATTTGTCAATTAATCAGTAAAGATGTATCTGGCTCATCTGAACCTAATTTTTACTGGACTTTATTCAGTATTGTTGTTACATAGTCTTAATCCTAATCAATAAGAACCGTTGCCATGTATAACCGTTTAAAACAATCTTGTTTAATCATATTACTAAAAGACCAAAATAGTAAAAAACACCCTTTTTTTTTTAATTTTATCATAATACCTAACGTCTTTTTTTCGACAAATACAGAGACATTCATTATAAATGTACTCTGTGATAATGCACACTCATTGAAGTTTTAACTAGATGATGTATATTTCCTGTTTAACAACAAAAAATGAACAAAAAACTGAGCATAATATATCTTTAAAGTATAATTATTTCGTTTCCAACACATAGACTCATACATACATGTAAGTTGAAATTTTGATCACTGAACGTTTTGAAAGTTGAGATGTACCTTAAACAGTTTTCACACAGAAATAAAGTAACCATCTTCGATTTATTCGTACCAACCGATCCAATTTATGTTTCCTGTATCAAAACGTATCCAATTCCCAATTGACGCAATTATAAGGGGTATGGTTTTATGTTGGTATTTTTGCTTGACACTCTGTACATCTTTTCTCTGTCAACCCACAATCATAGAAGACCTCAATTAGGCAGCAAAATCCGATAATCAGTGCTGGGAGGAGGCAAACCAAAATCGAATAGTTACCTTTCGGAGTGGCATTGTTCATTACGTGTCCACGCTGTAATGAAGGTAGAACAGAACATTACAATGCTAATTCCCAATTTTCGGAATGTATGAAATATTCAGACCAAAAATTTATTTCCCGGGAATCATTCGGCGCGTCAAATTCCCACCTGTCGGGAATCGTCTCGTGTAACCCCGACGCCCCCATGGGGCAAACAAGTGTATACTTGTACAATCATTCCCTTACTTATGAAGCTGATTTAAAGAAATTTATACTGATCCTACAATACGGGCAAATATTAGGCGGTTTCGTGCTGTCATTAGTAGGATCTATTACTCGGACTTGTGATTTTCCATACTGCCCCTGTGGTTGTCCATACTTCCCCTGTGGTTGTCTTTACTGTCCCTGTGGTTGTCTATACTGCCCCTATGGTTGTCCATACTGCACCTGTGGTTGTCTATACTGCCCCTGTGGTTGTCCATACTGTCCCTGTGGTTGTCTATACTGCCCCTGTGGTTGTCCATACTGCCTCTGTGGTTGTCCATACTGCCTCTGTGGTTGTCCATACTGCCCCTGTGGTTGTCCATACTGCCCCTGTGGTTGTCCATACTGCCTCTGTGGTTGTCCATACTGCCCCTGTGGTTGTCCATACTGCCTCTGTGGTTGTCCATACTGCCTCTGTGGTTGTCCATACTGCCCCTGTGGTTGTCCATACTGCCTCTGTGGTTGTCCATACTGCCTCTGTGGTTGTCCATACTGCCCCTGTGGTCGTCCATACTGCCCCTGTGGTTGTCCATACTGCCCCTATGGTTGTCTATACTGCCCCTATGGTTGTCCATACTGCCCCTGTGGTTGTCCATACTGCCTCTGTGGTTGTCCATACTGCCTCTGTGGTTGTCCATACTGCCCCTGTGGTTGTCCATACTGCCCCTGTGGTTGTCCATACTGCCCCTGTGGTTGTCCATACTGCCCCTGTGGTTGTCCATACTGCCCCTGTGGTTGTCAATACTGCCCCTGTGGTTGTTTATACTGCCCCTGTGGTTGTCAATACTTCCCCGTGGTTGTCCATACTGCCCCTGTGGTTGTCCATACTGCCCCTGTGGTTGTCCATACTGCCCCTGTGGTTGTCCATACTGCCCCTGTGGTTGTCCATACTGCCCCTGTGGTTGTCCATACTGTCCCTGTGGTTGCCATACTGCCCCTGTGGTTGTCCATACTGCCCCTGTGGTTGCCATACTGCCCCTGAGGTTGTCCATACTGCCCCTGTGGTTGTCCATACTGCCCCTGTGGTTGTCCATACTGCCCCTGTGGTTGTCCATACTGCCCCTGTGGTTGTCCATACTGCTCCTGTGGTTGTCCATACTGCACCAGTGGTTGTCCATACTGCCCCTGTGGTTGTCCATACTGCCCCTGTGGTTGTCCATACTGCCCCTGTGGTTGTCCATACTGCACCAGTGGTTGTCCATACTGCCCCTGTGGTTGTCCATACTGCCCCTGTGGTTGTCCATACTGCCCCTGTGGTTGTCCATACTGCCCCTGTGGTTGTCCATACTGTCCCTGTGGTTGTCCATACTGCACCAGTGGTTGTCCATACTGCCCATGTGGTTGTCCATACTGCCCATGTGGTTGTCCATACTGCCCATGTGGTTGTCCATACTGCCCCTGTGGTTGTCCATACTGCACCAGTGGTTGTCCATACTGCCCCTGTGGTTGTCCATACTGCACCAGTGGTTGTCCATACTGTCCATGTGGTTGTCCATACTGCCCATGTGGTTGTCCATACTGCCCATGTGGTTGTCCATACTGCGTATTGTCCTAAGAAAATCACGATATATCTAGTTCAGTGTATTGATTTAAACAACTAACCTATAAACAACACCATGCTAATTGATTGAATAATAAATCTCAGTGTTTTTATATGTACGAAGGAATTAAAATTGCACTTAATAATGCCAATAGTATATGCATGTGTAACTCTGCATGTTTGAATACTAATAATTACCGTAGTTCGATCTTATTGCTGTTCCGATCTCTAGAACATTGTACTGTGAAGTTGCCTTTTATTTCTAATAAATTTATATAAACCTGTAGCTTATGTGTATGGTTAGATATGTCATCAACGGAAAGTATCAGTACATTATGTTCACTGATCATACTTATTACAATAGTACCCAGACAAATTAATCTGATCGAGGAGACATCAATACTCATAAGTTGACATACTAAGTTATTTATTTTCGACTTTCGCTGTTGAGTATAGAACGGTACGAATAATGTCTATTTTACTGACAGAAATTGATATATTCCGCGAAATTCATAAATAATATGGGAGTGTAGGACAAAATCCCCTCCGGACAAAATCCCCTTCGCTCATTTACACAAGGTGGACAAAATCACCTTCATAAATTGTATTAGGTGGACAGAATACACTTCATGAATTTTAAAAGTAGGACAAAACACGCTCTGATATTTGTTTTCACAGTGGACGTAACATCCCTTAAGTATTTCAAACTGTAAATCCAATAGTGTTTGTGATATTTCTTGGTTTCATTGTCCAGGTAAAAAATGTTCAATAAAATTAATGTTGAAACATTAGTTTGTTCATTTGTTCAGTTTTACAAAATATCAGCGGGTGTTTTGTCCTACTTGTAAAATTCATGAAGGGGATTTTTACCCACTTGTAAAATTCACGAAGGAGATTTTGTCCACCTTGTACAAAATGAGCAAAGGGGATTTTGTCCGGAGGCGATTTTGTCCGTATATACCATAATATGGTCATATAAAAAGTACAATGCATTTGAGTAAGATTTGATTTCGATAAATAACCTAACAAAGCATTTAAATTCTAACCTAATTTTGTTTTGTTTATACTGTCAATTATTTTAGGGTAGTTAAGAGAAGAATGCATGGCCAATTTTTGAAGGTTCGATGTGGACCTATAAAGTGTTAGCCCAAACTGAACTACTCGATATAGATAGAAAAAACAGATTATGTCATGTCTGTGACAGCGTGGAAACGGAATATCACTATTTATTGTGCTACTCCAAATACAGTGACCTCGTCAGAAGTAATACTTTTACGTCATAATACATGGTCTGATATGGAGAAATTTTATTGTTTTTTTGTTATATCAAGTAAAAAGAAATATAAAATACAACAACATATTGTATTGTAATAAGACATGTCTGATAAATACAGCAAAATTCATAATCGGAAGCCCTCGCAGTAAGAAAAAATACTCCGTAAATTTTCATATTTGTTTCTCGTGCCAAAAAAATGTAATTATTTTATGCATTATAATCATTAATGGTATACACTTTAAATCAGACATGTATCCCTTTGGTAATGGCTGAACTTGAATATTGCACATTCTGTTAAATTATTCCATATGTGTCATACTCATTTCTATGGGCCAAATGCAAATGATTGCCCTATTCCCAATAACATGAAGTGGTCTTAATTAAAAACACTCGTCTTTAGGCTGCGGAATGACTGATTTTGACGATTAGCGCATTTATAGGAAACTATGTTGTTAATAACTTATTGAAATTCCAGGTACATGTTAATCAAAATATGATATAATTTTGGGTTATTGCCGACTTTGAACTATTTTGTAGAGTCAAAAATGCACGCATTAATGTTTTGAAATGTTAAACGAACGAAAAACGTTTTAATTAAGGACGGGAAGTGACAATCGAAACAAAATTCAATGTCGTTTTATCTTAGATAACCATTATTGTCTGATACGTCGTCGATTAGACGAAATTTAAAGGTCTGATATCACTCTACATAATATACTATCAATGAATATACATACAATGGGTTTCGATATTAAAGGTTTTATTTATTGTACCTATCTCAATAACCACTCCAATATAAATTGACTATTTTCAGTTGAATATGTATCGACGCAGATAAACGCCATGAAACTAGAAACATTTCAGTAAGTCTTTCTACGTTCTGTTCAAAAATGTGTAGATAATACCGTTATTGTGTACGTGATGTTCACTGGTCAGAGTAGAGAATACCGTTATTGAGTACGTGATGTTCAATGATCAGAGTAGACAATACCGTTATTTTGTACGTGATGTTCACTGGTCAGAGGAGAGAATACCGTCATTGAGTACGTGATGTTCACTGATCAGAGTAGAGAATACCGTTATTTTGTACGTAATGTTTACTGGTCAGAGTAGAGAATACCTTTATTGTGTACGTGATGTTTACTGGTCAGAGTAGACATTACCGTTATTGTGTACGTGATGTTTACTGGTCAGAGTAGACAATACCGTTATTGTGTACGTGATGTTTACTGGTCAGAGTAGAGAATACCGTTATTGTGTACGTGATGTTTACTGGTCAGAGTAGAGAATACCGTTATTATGTACGTGATGTTTACTGGACAGATTAGACAATACCGTTACAGCATGGATATACAGCACGTATATAGAAGTGTTAGAAAACACGTTCATGGCATACAGCACGTATATATCTAAGTGTTAGAGAACACGTTCATGGCATACAGCACGTATATATCTCGGTGTGAAGGAACACGTTCATGGCATACAGCACGTATATATCTAAGTGTTAGAGAACACGTTCATGGCATACAGCACGTATATATCTAAGTGTTAGAGAACACGTTCATGGCATACAGCACGTATATACCTAAGTGTTAGAGAACACGTTCATGGCATACAGCACGTATATATCTAAGTGTTAGAAAACAAGTTCATGGCATACAGCACGTATATATCTAAGTGTTAGAGAACACGTTCATGGCATACAGCACGTATATATCTAGGTGTGAGAAAACAAGTTCATGGTATACAGCACGTATATATCTAAGTGTTAGAGAACACGTTCATGGCATACAGCACGTATATATCTCGGTGTGAGAAAACAAGTTCATGGTATACAGCACGTATATATCTAAGTGTTAGAGAACACGTTCATGGCATACAGCACGTATATATCTCGTTGTGAAGGAACACGTTCATGGTATACAGCACGTATATATCTAAGTGTTAGAGAACACGTTCATGGCATACAGCACGTATATATCTCGGTGTGAAGGAACACGTTCATGGCATACAGCACGTATATATCTAAGTGTTAGAGAACACGTTCATGGCATACAGCACGTATATATCTAAGTGTTAGAGAACACGTTCATGGCATACAGCACGTATATATCTAAGTGTTAGAGAACACGTTCATGGCATACAGCACGTATATATCTAAGTGTTAGAAAACAAGTTCATCGCATACAGCACGTATATATCTAAGTGTTAGAGAACACGTTCATGGCATACAGCACGTATATATCTCGGTGTGAAGGAACACGTTCATGGTATACAGCACGTATATATCTAAGTGTTAGAGAACACGTTCATGGCATACAGCACGTATATATCTAGGTGTGAGAAAACAAGTTCATGGCATACAGCACGTATATATCTAAGTGTTAGAGAACACGTTCATGGCATACAGCACGTATATATCTAAGTGTTAGAGAACACGTTCATGGCATACAGCACATATATATCTAGGTGTGAGAAAACAAGTTCATGGTATACAGCACGTATATATCTAAGTGTTAGAGAACACGTTCATGGCATACAGCACGTATATATCTCGGTGTGAGAAAACAAGTTCATGGTATACAGCACGTATATATCTAAGTGTTAGAGAACACGTTCATGGCATACAGCACGTATATATCTCGTTGTGAAGGAACACGTTCATGGTATACAGCACGTATATATCTAAGTGTTAGAGAACACTTGCATGGCATACATCACGTATATATCTAAGTGTTAGAGAACACGTTCATGGCATACAGCACGTATATATCTAAGTGTTAGAGAACACGTTCATGGCATACAGCACGTATATATCTAGGTGTGAGAAAACAAGTTCATGGTATACACCATGGATATATCTGAGTGTTAGAGAACACGTTCATGGCATACAGCACGTATATATCTAAGTGTTAGAGAACACGTTCATGGCATACATCACGTATATATCTAGATGTGAGAAAACAAGTTCATGGTATATACGCAATGGATATATCTAAGTGTTAGAGAACACTTTCATGGCATACATCACGTATATATCTTAGTGTTAGAGAACACGTTCATGGCATACAGCAAGGATATATCTGAGTGTTAGAGAACACTTTCATGGCATACAGCACATATATATCTAAGTGTTAGAGAACACGTTCATGGCATACATCACGTATATATCTAGGTGTGAGAAAACAAGTTCATGGCATACAGCAAGGATATATCTGAGTGTTAGAGAACACTTTCATGGCATACAGCACATATATATCTAAGTGTTAGAGAACACGTTCATGGCATACATCACGTATATATCTAGGTGTGAGAAAACAAGTTCATGGTATACACCATGCATATATCTAAGTGTTAGAGAACACTTTCATGGCATACAGCACGTATATATCTAAGTGTTAGAGAACACGTTCATGGCATACATCACGTATATATATAGGTGTGAGAAAACAAGTTCATGGTATATACGCGATGGATATATCTAGGTGCGAGAGAGCACGTTCATGGCATACAGCCTGGATATATTTAGGTGCGAGAGAGCACGTTCATGGCGTACAGCCTGGATATATTTAGGTGTGAGAGAAGAACACGTTCATTGCATACAGCATGGATATACCGAAATAAAACATTAGTCGTTGTAATGCGGTATGGTTATATTTATTTAATGCAATATATCAATTGGACGCATAGTTCTATGTGATACAAATCACTACAGATAAAGAATATATCACAATATTTTGCAACACTGTCAGACACGTGTAATTTATACATTAAGCAAACGAAACACCCCATTCCTTAAGCATTGTTTACATGGCTAATCAACTCTGACCGTATAATCATATATATGTTCAAGCAAGGAGGCACCCCCTTAAATGACGACCATATCTCAGAGTACATACATAACACAACACTTACAATTAATCTGACATCTGTTTTACAATTCTAACTACATTCTTGGTTGAAATATATACTATGTACTTAAATAGTATCCAGGACTAAGGAACACAATCACAGATTAGGAATTGCCAGCTATTACATATATAAAACAACGTATAAAGTATGACACAGACAAAACATAGCACACCAATTACAGGGTAATGGCAAAAGTATTACACAGACAAAACATAGCACACCAATTACAGGGTAATGGCAAAAGGATAACACAGACAAAATATAGCACACCAATTACAGGGTAATGGCAAAAGTATTACACAGACAAAACATAGCACACCAATTACAGGGTAATGGCAAAAGGATAACACAGACAAAATATAGCACACCAATTACAGGGTAATGGCAAAAGGATAACACAGACAAAATATAGCACACCAATTACAGGGTAATGGCAAAATGATAACACAGACAAAATATAGCACACCAATTACAGGGTAATGGCAAAAGGATAACACAGACAAAATATAGCACACCAATTACAGGGTAATGGCAAAAGGATAACACAGACAAAATATAGCACACCAATTACAGGGTAATGGCAAAAGGATAACACAGACAAAATATAGCACACCAATTACAGGGTAATGGCAAAAGTATTACACAGACAAAACATAGCACACCAATTACAGGGTAATGGCAAAAGGATAACACAGACAAAATATAGCACACCAATTACAGGGTAATGGCAAAAGGATAACACAGACAAAATATAGCACACCAATTACAGGGTAATGGCAAAAGGATAACACAGACAAAACATAGCACACCAATTACAGGGTAATGGCAAAAGGATAACACAGACAAAATATAGCACACCAATTACAGGGTAATGGCAAAATGATAACACAGACAAAATATAGCACACCAATTACAGGGTAATGGCAAAAGGATAACACAGACAAAATATAGCACACCAATTACAGGGTAATGGCAAAAGGATAACACAGACAAAACATAGCACACCAATTACAGGGTAATGGCAAAATGATAACACAGACAAAACATAGCACACCAATTACAGGGTAATGGCAAAAGGATAACACAGACAAAATATAGCACACCAATTACAGGGTAATGGCAAAAGGATAACACAGACAAAATATAGCACACCAATTACAGGGTAATGGCAAAAGGATAACACAGACAAAACATAGCACACCAATTACAGGGTAATGGCAAAAGGATAACACAGACAAAACATAGCACACCAATTACAGGGTAATGGCAAAAGGATAACACAGACAAAATATAGCACACCAATTACAGGGTAATGGCAAAAGGATAACACAGACAAAATATAGCACACCAATTACAGGGTAATGGCAAAAGGATAACACAGACAAAACATAGCACACCAATTACAGGGTAATGGCAAAAGGATAACACAGACAAAATATAGCACACCAATTACAGGGTAATGGCAAAAGTATAAATCAAAATAGTTCTACACGTAACCAATCCAGCAACATTATCAGTGCAATGTGCATTAAAAATCTCGTCTTAATAACATTTCCAATCAATCCAAAGTTAGCCCGGTTGTCAGCACTTTCAGTACTTTGATTCCTATAGGCTTGCGCGTAGCTCAGTTACGAAGACGTGTGTAAAAGTCGGAGTACAGAGACACGTTTGTGGGGCTAGTCTGCCTTTCACTAATGCACGTCGCGCGCGTCGTATGGCTTGGTTGGTGGCACATGCTCCCAGACGATTTCCAATGAGGCAATCGAGACCCTCCTTTTCACAGATGAAAAAAGCCCGCCAGAACTAAATGCCTAACTAAAAAAACTACACCGAAGCTAATTAGCGTTCGTTCTGTATAATATATCAGTTAAATATTCAGAAAATCGATTTTGTTACAATAGTGTGTAACAATACCCTTGCTTGTATGTTAAAGTAATGGTTTTGGAAGTATATAGCTTATTCATAATGTATTACGCTTCGTCTGGGAATAGGTTTGCGGTAATATATCGCACTTCCGTCGGAAGGTCATTACGTGTTATGGTGCCGTAGTTATAAAATGGTTATCAGATACCGCAATATTAAGAAGATTTGCTCACAAAAAAAGTAGTAGAATTAGCAACTCCAGAGACTGTGATCAGTTGTTGGTACATTATTTATTCTAAGAAAGGACAAGAATGAAATGAAACCACTGCGAGTGATATAAATCAACTTGTATTTAGCTTTGAGCTTATATATCAACCATCGCAAGTAGATTTATGTCTGTCTACGATTATCGCATTCAGGACTTTTATGGTATAAACTTTTTCGGCGCAGCCGTACTGACATAAACCATTCAAATCTTACGTTAACCACGAAGGCATTTTCTCTTTAACCGAACAACGTTTGTAACTTTGACGCGGTTTGGTTAATCTTTTGATAATGGGTACGTTACCTTACCGTAATCCACGGAATTTCGGTAAATTTACCGAAATCCATTTTGGATCTTGAGTGACCAACAATCGTAACATCTCGGCCTTTTTTATGTCGCACGACAATTCGTAACCTTCAAATTGCGCCGACAATCTTTGTTTAAGATATGGTTACTCTCTCCTGTAATTTTTTTAGTGAGATTTGATCTCCTGATTCAGTGTGTGATTATTATTGCGTTGTTTGATGTTGAATTTATTTCGATTGATCGGTTAATTTGTTTACTAGGGTTAATCGGTTAACCGCTGACATTGTTAAAAGTATTTATTGACGGTTCCCACGCTGTGAAAAGTTCAATCAAGTTCCCCATTTTATTTTACAGCTAATATCCAATTCACATCCTAGTTTATTTTATTTTGTATACTTACATCTCCAATTTTGTTATCTTAAGACTTCCTAATGTGATTATTTGCATAAATTCCCCGACTACGAGATTTATTGCTATAGACGTGTGTCGCATGATTTAAATATTTTCCTCGTTACTATCAGGACCCGATTTGAATCTCGATTCCGTTAATGCCGCTCGTTCATTCCTAACTAGGTTAGATAGTCGAGATGAGCGATGGGTTAGCTTTCTATCTTATTTGCTTGAAACAGCCATCGATTTGCTACACGAAAGTGTATTTACTAAAATAAAATGTATATGTAGTTAATTTCGGCCTACATCGTTCGGTGTATTGTCCGTGTTGTTTACGTTCAACATGCTTTACTAGTAGAGCTACTAGTTCGGCGAATACGGTAATCAAAGAAACATTTCACATACATCAACAAATACCCATATGAGCGCCACTCTACGATTTCCAAACTCTTCTTTAAGTAACGTCATTTCAAGAAAACGCAACATGTGATGTCGCTGTTTACAATCAGGAAACACTTTTACTTCATACGGTCATTTTGTTTTCATATTGTCATGGTACATTGAGTACATGATGACGTCACATGTGACGTTTTATGGAAATGACGTTACTTAACAGTTGTTAATGTCTTGTGATGCTCGTACTTGATTCTTCGATAAGTCATTGTTAAATTGCTATTTGAAATTCAATGTTTAAAGCAAGATAATTCCAATTCAGCAAATATCTGCATTCTGATTGGATAAACCGAGGTGTTCACGCAATGCATGAACACCCAAATTTAATTGACCACGGAAATATTTTAAATATAACGGACACGTTTGGTAAAATATCTTTTCAAACAACAAACATACGGTGTATATATTTGCAAATTCACCACTTATTTCAGAAACATGTTTACATCACAGTAATATTAGTTATATTTATGTAAAGTATGACTCTCGTGACAGACGATCGATGTTATAAAGAGTGGTCACGGACATCCAGAAATAGAACCAATGATTCTAGAGTTCCATTTTATTCCTCTAAGTCCTACTCTGATCCATTACGTAATTAAGCTAGCGTCCAATCTTGGTCATATGATCTTTCCGTATATTATATACATATATTATTCTCTTAGAAGCATTTTTTTCATGTTTATACAAAGCCGGTATGTTTATCAGTTTATCTATCCTAGTTTCTGATATATGAATCCCTCCATTCAATACCGAGGCCATAACTAGCGACAGCACATAAAGTTCCTTGTTGGCCTGATTTATTTCACAAGACAATAATCACCCATTACGTAATTAAGCTAGCGTCCAATCTTGGTCATATGATTTCGCGATCATTTCTTTCCGTTTCAACAACATATATTATTCTCTTAGAAGCATTTTTTTCATGTTTATACAAAGCCGGTATGTTTATCAGTTTATCTATCCTAGTTTCTGATTGAAATCTCTATTCATTGACGATTTAACGTGGGATTTTCATTCGATGCGCGCTGATCCGACATGTATATTTTCTTGCGCGACCTTGAATTCCACCTCAGTAGCCTAATGTCATACGGAATAAATGATTGACGTGGAATAATAATTGTTATGAGCACATTTCACTTCATTTTAAATCAATGTCCAATTTGGATCCTATTATTATCCAAAAAAATAATGCCATAGCTTGTTTGCCTGTATTATGGTGCAATTATTAGACTTTCTTTGTAAGTGTTTCTTTTTATTCACAATGCATTATTTTGTTGATTTTTTACATATTTGTTTACACTTTAGATTATGTGTTTTCTCTTAATATTTTTGTTGTGATGATTATCTTCTTTAATTTGCCATAGGGTTATTGTAATTATATTTGATGATTTCTATCATGGAAATAGGTTTGATAAGGTGTCAGTTGTATCCTAATTTAACATTAGACTTGACACTAATTAAATATAGTGATCATAATCATAATTTCTCTTTTCTGTCACTTAAGTGCAGGCTGTGTATATATAGCATGGTACCACTAGGATAAGGTAGACATATAAGATATAGCTAACTGTGTGTATGACTTATTACTTAGTGAAACTCTGTGGCATACCTCTTGGACCTTTTTATTTACTGTTGTGAACTTATTTTACTTTAAATTTAGGTTAGGACTTTGTGCATTTGTTGTCTTATATTATATTCAACTTATTCATTATTAACTTTCTTTTTGAACAACTTGTTAACTGCAGACTTAGTGTTGATTTTATTAAATTTGATTATCTAACGGAACTGTGCTTTTTGCTTTTAATATTTCGACATAACATTGTTCTATGGTCATGGATTGCTGTTGCTGTGTACATCACGTTATGGGCGGACGACCAAATCCGCGTCATAAATGTTTAACTCGGTACTATCTTTTGTATTCACTCGCCCATTCAATTGATGCAGTGTGAGGTCACGATGTGTATTGAGTACTTATCTACATCATTGGGGTCGTTTCAAGGTCGATTTTGAATTATTGAAGGGTGTAATATTAAGTAATAAACAAATTAAGTGACGCTGACGCTCCCTTGCAATTAATTTGCTTATAATTCCAATATATGAGCTATAACCTATACATAACAATCCTGTCACGTTCTCCGTCTAACTCATAATTTATGCTGTGCATTGCGTGCGTCAGAGACAAATGACATACATCGACATAATAAATAAAAATAAATGGTTATGCTCTTTAAGGTTATTTAAATTATACATAGACGCATTAATAAAATTATTTCAAAATTCGATGTATTTTCTAACGATATGACATTGGAAATGGCTGTATATGTTTGTTATTTATTGTGGTTCAGAAATTGATAAATTTTGATTATATAACGTAATGTTCCATTAATGTGGCTGGCTTCTAGATTTAATCCACTACGTGTATACTTGATGTACTGTCATGTTATGTCACTCCATATGTAGAATGTAACGCAAATTTGTAGTTAATTTCGTAAGAGCGTGCTTTTGTTCCAGACTGATGTCAAAAATCGGGTAAATTAAACATTAATTTGAAATTACTTGCAATGAAGTGCATTTCTCATTTGAAAACGTGACGGATTTGCATCAGTCGTTGCGAAGATGTTTAATGAAATTCCTTAATACATTTGCCTGCATGCCTATTCGTCTCACATTTACTGATACCTTAATAGTGTCTTGAGAAATGATTATGGGTAATCTTACGTTGACATTGAATTGTATACCCTGTATATATTATAATAACAGCTGTTTGCAGTATATTCAGATTCGAGTATGAAATGATGCAACTATTGACTTTGACTCTTTTTAATTACATCCCTTCATAAAAATGATAGTAAACATTTGCCTTATTTTGTACAATATTGATCCTGTTTTATTACTTTTCTAGGTTTATTCCTCGGTCAGATAAGACATATGGATGGTCACGGGGCCGTACAGACCTGTAGCCGTGTGTTTCGTACGAAAGCACCCTCCTGTGATGAAGTGGTCACATACATACTGGTTGTCTACGACCGCCATCGGTTTCCCTGTATAATCTTACAATATGTAGCCACAATATCTCAGGAGCCCGTTTGTGAACGTTTGAAAGTTGTACATGCTCAGCTTTTATCTAGAGGTTAAACGCCGCACCTGCAGAACTCGTACGGATCCACATAGCATGCTGAGCGATTCCCCACGGGCTATAAGCGTTTTGGCCCAAATTGGGCTCTTGAACTACTCTGGAGCTTCATGTGACCAAGGCATAACATGTATACATGCTTGTTCGTTAAATATGGTAAAATATATAGTTGAATACCTTTAATTAAGTAAATTATAACTGATGATTTAATTTAACATAATAATTTTGTCTTATCTCGGCTTTATATCATGTATTAACCTAAGAAGTATCTGGTCTACAAAATGTATGTTGACTTTTTGAATGGTCGGGAAAAGTGTATCACAATGTTCTACAAATAATAATAGGAATTAAATAATATTTATTTTATACGCAATTCACAACATTCACTCAAATGTCCCTAGAAGTTGGAATTCATCAATTTCTTTAATGCCAAGAAAACTTGAGGTCATCATGACATTGTAAATGCCAAGCAGGTGTGCTGCCAACGTCGTGAATATCACCACATTAAACTTACTGCGATATCGGTTAATTTGAAATGTAAATAGTAAATACAGTTTACTTCGCATTAACTTTCAAAGAAAATATAAAATTGCATGCTTCGAAAACAGGTATTGTGTAAGACTGTGTTGACGGAATGCCCACTTGGCACTTCATTGACACAAGGCTGTTCGATGGAGCCTTTGAGAATTCGTTTCAGATCTTCCCGGCAGTAAGTATACAGAAAAAACACGAACGAAAGCAATAATTACGCACTTTGGTTGATAGCTACACTCAGATATTTTCTGCTGTATTTGTTTTATGTATCATGCATGTGGCTTTCCTTGAAGCAACTTATTCCTTCTCTTTTATAACCAATCAGAAATATTGCCCCCGAGTCGGAAAACAATTAGATGTGTCTAGATCTATGTAAAACATGGATATATTTTAAGAACAACTATTTGCGCACAAAACCATTTGAATTGTCTTTGTGACTATTTTCCATAATATGTACCACAGCGAATCTTCTCATTTTTTCTCAAATTTCAAATCTGTGAAATACTACATCCCTCCAATATATAAAGATATCGCTGGCTGATCTGAACCTAAAATTTGTTAATGGGCTTCATCCAGTAATCTTGTTACATAGTCTAAAACATCATTAAAAAACCATTGCCATATATTACCGTTGAAAAACCAATCTTGTTTAATCATATAACTAACAGGTCAAACTAGTCAAAATTACCCGCTTGTTAGAAACACTGGATTGTTTTTTATAATTTTATGATAATACAAACGTCTTTTTTGACAAATACAGAGACATACATTATAAATATATTCTGTGATAATGCAAATGTATTGTTGTTACTAGAAACAAATATTTTTCATGTTTGTTAAGGTAAACAAATGAAAACAAAATGAGCATAATATACATGTATCTTTAAATCATAACCAGAATGACGATGCAGTTGGTATATACGTTGCCTTTACAGTCTTATGTATGTGGCGTTCCCTGTAGCTACGTATTCTCTCTCTTTACTTCTCGACTTCTTTATTAATCCATACCAGTCCATACCAGCGTTATACGGAGCGTTAATTATATATAATCCTGTTATAAAGAGTTAGCGGCAGATAACGGTTATACAGACAGTTGATAATTGAATTTCTGGAAATTTACATCTTCTAATTTCCGTCGGTAAACCGTACGTATTATTCATTCACTCAGTAAGTTACAAGAACAGTTCGGTGCAGGATCGATTGACCTGATGTTGTAACTAGCGACGTAACTTTAATCTATCATAGCACCACATAATACATTAAAAGAAGGTCAATGTGTCGTTGGATTAAAAACGCTTAATTCCATTACGTGCATGTGCATGTGATTGAATCATGTGTTATGTAAGCATATACATAAGTCATATATCATATTTTCATTTCGTTTTTTTTTCGATATGTTATACAATACAATATAATACGTTTTATTTAGGCATTAACTATTTTACAAAGTGTTTTGCCACATATACATAAGTCATACATCATAGAGCTTAACAATGGACAACCCGCGAATCCATTGATGATAATATATGAGTATGTATTTCAGTCTCAACATCACTGTAACTATGGTGGCATATTACTGCCACCAGTTAGCATGATAGCGTTCGCGAATTAATTCGTGTTAACCACTTAATTATTACGATAATTATCTAGCTATCTAGTTAATATTCGTGATAAATTTTCGGTAAGATAAATATCATACAACTAGAAACAGGCTTGAAAGTCCCCATAACTGCCACCTCTTACATTTTTATGATGTATTACACTAGATTTAAGTGGTAACACGAATCTTATCTAGTTGTCCACTTATTATGTTACTTAGTAACTCAAATTCGCGAATTTCACTTAAGATTCGTGTTACCACTTATTTATATATGCAATTTTGGCTTCTAGATGTAAGTGGTAACACGAATCTTATCTAGTTGACCACTTATTATGTTACTTAGTAACTCAAATTCGCGAATGCACTTAAGATTCGTGTTACCACTTATTCATTTTTGGCTTTTAGATGTAAGTGGTAACACGAATCTTATCTAGTTGACCACTTATTATGTTACTTAATAACTCAAATTCGCGAAATTCACTTAAGAATCGTGTTACCACAATATTATTATTTCATTTTCTAACCCGAAATATATTAAAATGGTTACAAAGCGTTTTAGTTTATATATTTCTTCGTTTTAATAGATTTATAAAAGCCAATTTAGTCCTCTCAATAAATGGAGCATTTTAAGATGTGGAGAACGATATTTCGTTGTTAACGATTCTTTGCATTGACATTTTCAGAAATGTGATTTTTTTTGTGCACTAAAACCAATGACAAATAACTGTAAAAACATTTGAGCAAATTATTAAATATTTTGGATGTGATTAAATGGTGCAGCATATTTCGTATTTTTAACAAGTTTGTGTTGTTTTTTAACGTATTCCCTAAGTGGAGTGTATGAAATTTTGAACGGGCGAATTCAAGCACACAGTTATCTACCTATCGTCTGCATCTTCTGCGCCAACTGCAGACTATTTTCTTTGCACTGTGAGTATTTCATCGGATTTCAAAAAAATCCGTATTTTTAAGGGGTCAAGATGTTGTTTCGCGGCCGGGTGGTGACATTGAGAAGCTAATTAATTAATTATTTAAAACGACTAAGAACTGTATAAAACAGTTTTCTGGTACATGGGTCACTGCATATATGTACAAAAACTGCTTTGCCTTCGATCATTTACTTTTGCAAAAGAATTACATGTACGGCCTGTATCATAACTCATTTACCTAAACAACTAATTACACATGATTATATCCGAGTTTAATTTGTAACAGCTTACACATTTGAGTAAACAACATTTGAAAAAAAAACATATGTCGGTTAATGTATCAATAATTCACTTTCTACTAACCATTCGAAAATTTACATCCCTGATTATATACTATAACAACATTTTTCTGAACTCAACAATGAAATGCTCACGCTCTGATATTGCCCACGTTAGGACGTGGATTAAACCATATGGCATTCACACTCTGATGTTACCCACAAAGTGATGTGGACTGCACAATGACCTGAACATTGTAGTACTCACACTCTGATGTTACCCACAATGTAGGCCTAATGTGAATCGCACGATGATATGAACAATGTAATACTCACACTCTGATGTTACCCACAAAGTAATGTGGACTGCACATTTGCCTAAACAATGAAGTACTCATTTCTCACACTCTGATGTTACCCACAAAGTAATATGGACTGCACAATGGCATGAACAATGAGGTACTCACACTCTGATGTTACCCACAAAGTAATGTGAATGCAAAATGTATTACACAATATAGCACTCACACTCTGATGTTACCCACAATGTAATTTGGACTGCACAATGGCATGGGTAATGTAGTACTCACACTCCTAAAAAACACACACAGTAACATGGACTGAACAATGGCCTGAACAATGAGATACTCACACTCTGATGTTACCCACGTTGTGACATAGACTGAACAATGGCCTGAACAATGAGGTACTCACACTCTGATGTTACTCACGTTGTGACGTATACTGAACAATGGCCTGAACAATGTACCATTCACATTCTGATGTTACTCGTGTTGTGACATAGACTGAACAATGGCCTGAACAATGTACTACTCACACTCAGATGTTACTCACGTTGTGACGTATACTGAACAATGGACCGAACAATGTACTAATCACACTCTGATGTTACTCACGTTGTGACGTAGACTTAACCATGGACCGAACAATGTACTAATCACACTCTGATGTTACTCACGTTGTGACGTATACTGAACAATGGCCTGAACAATGCAGTACTCATGTTTTGATGTTACCTACGTAGTGACGTAGACTGCACAATGGACAGACCAATGTAGTACTCACAACCTGATGTTACCCACGATGTGACGTAGACTGCACAATGAACTTAACAATGTAATACTTACACTCTGATGTTACTCATGTTGTGACGTATACTGAACAATGGCCTGAACAATGTTCTACTCACACTCTGATTTTACTCACGTTGTGACGTATACTGAACAATGACCTAAACAATGAGTTACTCACACTCTGATGTTACTCACGGTGTGACGTATGTGTCAACGGCCTGAACAAGTACTACTGAAACTCTGATGTTACTCATATTGTGACGTAGACTGAACAGTGGCCTGAACAATGTAGTACTCATGCTTTGATGATACTCACGTTGTGACATAGACTGAACAATGGCCTGAACAATAAGGTACTCACATTCTGATGTAACTCACGTTGTGACATAGACTGAACAATGGCCTGAACAATGTACTACTCACACTCTGATGTTACTCACGTTGTGACGTAGACTGAACAAAGGCATGAACAATGAGATACTCACACTCTGATGTTGATCACGTTGTGACGTAGACTGAACAATGGCATGAACAGTGTATTACTCGCACTCTTGTGCTGAACAATGAAGTACTCACACTCAGAAGTTATCCAGGTTGTAACATGGACTGAATACTATAGAACTCCCGCTCTGAGATACCCGGGTTGTTATGTAGACTGAACAATGTGGTACTCACACTCAGAGGTTACACGGCTTGTTACGTGGACTGACCAATGTAGTACTAACACTTTGATGTTAAACGGGTAGTTACATAGACTGAACAAAGTAGTACTAACACTTTGATGTTAACAGGGTAGTAACTTAGACTGAACAATGTAGTACTCACACTCAGAGGATACCCGGGTTGTTACACAGACTGAGCAGTATAGTACTCACACTTCGAGGTTACCCAGTTTGTTACTGAACAATGTAGTTCATGCACTATGAGATTACCCAGGTTGTGATGCGGACTGAAAAATGGATGTAGTACTCACTCTTTGAGGTGACCCGGATTGCAATATGGGCTGAACAATGAAGTACTCACACTCAGAGGTTACCCGGGTTGTTACGTAGACTGAACAATGTAGTACTCACACTCAGAGGTGATCCAGGATGTGTCGTTGGCTGCACGATGTAGTACTCACACTCAGAGGTCACCCAGGTTGGTACGTCACCAGAACAATGTAGTACTCACACTCAGAGGTCACCCAGGTTGGTACGTCGTTTTGACGTAGACTCTTCAAGTACTCAGATGTTACATATAAATTTTGCCAATTCAATCAAATCAAGAAAAATATCATTCAGCACAAATTTTCAGATGTATATACTTCACATACTTGACTATTTATGCAGCATTACTACTTTCAGCCATTTGCAAACATTTCCTCTCACCAAACGTCTGGAATTGTTGATGCCTGAAAATATCCACTTATATGAACTCACCACGCTGTTTGTTCAAACAGTTGGATTTTGATGACATTTGTTAAAAATGGACAAAATGTGAATCTGGATTTCTATCTAGAGCAGAACAAAGAATTTTGTATTTGTTATTTTACATTTTATTTCATCAATGACATCTTACATATATTTACAGCTTTACAGCACTCACATAATAATTTAAACTAGAAATGTGCCCACAAAAATATATACACAAGTGTATGATGGTTTTCCACAAATAATATACATGTATACACATGGCCTTACATAAAGTATTGAGAACAGTTATAAACAGTTAGGTGGACAGCCAATGAAAACTTTTTTTTTCAAAATATTGACCAATAGACATAATGTACACAAAAACGGTATTCTCAAATAAAATTGAATAGACAATGCATATATACAGATATAAACAGCAGAAAAAATACCCCCTTTATTAGTACAATAAGTACACAATAAATTCAAAAGTGTCATCAAAAATTAATCAATAAACAGAACATAATACAAATTTAAGGTTTTTGTTTGTTTCAAAGTTATAATAAAGTGCAGAACTTTAACGAATGCAAAACATTGCAAAAATATAATTGATTAATTAAAATGATACAACAATGTCTGACAAATAAATAGATGTATCTTTAAAACTCGTCAGGAAGTAGAGATGAAAATCTCTTCTCGGCAGGAACAAATAAAAGCAAACAATTTAAGAGGAAAATGTTAAGTATTTCAAACAGATAAACTCACTAATAAATACTTTATCTTCGCCATATATGTTTATCACGTAGCTGATAGGAAATATATCTTCTGTTTGGTAGAAAATGATAATAACACATTTTATTTAATGCCATACTTGTGTCTGTAAACGTAATTATGACAGTGATTTTGAATACAAATGTCTTAAATAATACACCTAAAATAATGTCTAAACAGTAGCTGTCTCATTTGTTATTATTTTCAACAACAATGACACAGTATGGTGTTATATAAATCTAACTGAAAGACCGGCGAGTATACATAGTTCTCGGATCTACAATATTTACCTTCCTTGTTCAGAATTGTCGGCCATTTTGATAGGCATATTTCCTTAAAGTTTATGGGGAATATAATGTAAACGATGATAAACTAATCAGATATATAAAAATAACTAATTCATTATGCTCATGTGGCCATTTGGATCAAAAAGTTGAATAAAAAGTGGTTGTCAAATCAATTTTTTTTCAATTATAACATATTTGGAAACTACTCCTATAAGGGCTTATCAGTTTTGTCTATCATAATGGCTGACAGTTAAGAACAAGGGAAGTAAATATCATAGATGTGGGAACTATGTGTATACTGTAAAACAGCCAAAAACGTTGTTAAATTGTACAATAGCAGTCAAAATTTGGATAGAAAGTAGAGGCCATGGGAGGGAGATAACAGTTTTCCAGCAAAGTGCAAACATATCTCCCTGTTACAACTATTATGTTAGTAGTATTGATACATTTTAGAGGTAATATTTTCACATAACTGCAAATTGCTGAATTTACGTAAATGCTTAAACAAGTAACAATGTCCTCTTTAAAAAATCATTAATTGGTAATTTAGAAGTTTGACTAATACAGTCATTTACAGAAACATTTATTTTATCCTGAGTCACATAATATTATCCTATTTTATTCTTTTAATACCAGAATCATCGTCTCTATTTATTTGTCACTTAGAAATATAAAGCACTACAATTTCTGGAAGACTAGCTTTGATACTTCAACAATGTCTGTACAACAAATTATCAATTAGAATTACTAGCAAAAGCCTAGCTATTTTGGCTAGAATTGTGCCCAGTTACCATTTGATCATCATGAGATTGGTCCACTTAGCAAATGGTTGAATTTCAACTCACAATATACTAAGATAATGAATTTCAGTGATAAAATCAAACAGCTAATAATTAAAACAATAAAATTTACACGATGATTTGGTAGGAGAGGCAGAAAATAAAAATACAAATAATGGAACAATAAAAGCTGCCTAATTGTGATATATTTAGAATTGCATTGATTACAAAACAGAATACAGCTGATGCCATCAGTGTGATTCACATTCACAGCAAAAATACTTTAGTACCGTACCTCCGCAAATTTCTATAAATTGCATTAATTTTCAAGGGAAATATTTCATCACGTAAAATTAGGACTAGAACTATTAAACCCCCAGTATTTTTTGCTGACAGTTCCAAGGCTGTAGTTCGCTATATGATTGATGTTTCTGTTTGTGTTTTGAATGTGTTTTGTGTTTCCCTTTCCTCTGTGCAATTATGTCACTTTATACAGTGTTCAGGTTGTTTCCTGCACATTTTCGGCCTATTGCGGCCAGTTGTCTTGGCTTGTCCTGTGATCATTTCCATTCATTAATTCCCCGTCCCCCTTCCTTCACTGTCCACTTTGATTCTCCTAGTTATTCCTTGTGGTCTGCCGTGCCATTCCTTGTGCCTCTGTTCCTTAATATGTGTACCCTTTGACCTCCTTATGTGCCTGATGTTTTGTGGATTGTTGTTTTCCCGAAGGTCTGCGTGGGGAGGCACTGTCTTGTGCATGTGGCGTTCCCTGTAGTTACGTATTCACTGTCTTTTATCACTAAATGGGATTTATACTTCCACCTGTGTTTTTGTCGCAACATTGTTTATATGTCAGCATTTGGGAGATAGGTTTGCTGATATCATCATACATGTCACAGTAAAGGAGACATGAATACTTGTTTTCTTGTAAGTAAGTAAACTGTTTATTAAGGGTTGTAACTCTGGAACTATTTGGCAAATCTGAATGTAGCGACAATATGCACTTCTAGGCATGTAAAGTTTCATCAAAATCTATCGAGCAGTTCGGGAGATGAAGCCGCTAGACAAAAAACAACAGACAGACCAAATCAGTGACACCAATATACCCCCCCCCCCCTAAACTTTATTTGTGGGGTATAATTATATAACAAACAGTCTCACCGTTGAAAGAGATGCTAGTAAGTCTAAATCTAGTTAACATACCAGCTATTTTGATTAACATTGCCTAATGATGTCTGAACTTCACACTTAGTATTCCCTAGGACTGCATAAAATGTAACAGTGAATGATATATCGCATATTAAACCACGAAACAAAAATACAATGGAAAGCACAAAACTGTTTGATGAATTATGCTACTTTGACAAAGTTATGCTTGACAATAATTGAAAAATAAATGAAATAGCAGATGATAATTATATAATGTGAAACGACATGCGTTAAACATGTCAATATTTAAACTCAATGCTTCCCTGTCTATTTATTAGAAATCTTGACAGTAATTAGGTCAACTGTAGCAAGCTTGCAGTTGGAAAATATTGCTTTTTGAGGGCAATGAATTTAATGAGAATGATCAAACCAATAAACGTAAGAACTCATACACATTCTTGCATCAAAAACTTCACAGATCAAATTACAGGAATGTCAAGCAGAATAATGAAATAGCAAGAGTTTCAATAAAAAGCAACATGTCATTCGTTGAAATTTGCAATAATCAACAATGACAACAATAACCTTATTATTTGTCATTGTCAATGTTACAACAATGTATCGCTTACAAATTTTAATGAGCAATATTCTGGCACTGAATGAAAGAAATTCATCAGTTTACTGTCTCACATTTAAATCGAAGTGAACACGAACATTAATGTGACAAATTCGTGTTGATAAGCTGTTGGCAAATTTCTACTGTCAAAGAGAGAAAAGTACATTTTTCAAACAGTATAAGACACTAGCCCTCGGGTACAACCCATTAACTAGATCCTGTAATTTTGACTCAGCCATCAGTGATTCAAGCAGATTAAATGTAGCTAGTTCTTGCTCACTTTTATAATTATGTACTTCCACAAAGTTGGGAATGGCAAAAGGACCATGCAGTCTGGTACCAATGTTATGTTATCCAGTCTAGATGATCAGCAAATGCTGGATACCCTGATTTATGTCTTATATGAGTGATCTTCCTATAGATGCAAAATTATTATAATTGTATAAACAAAAGAGATTATCTCAGAAGAAAGAGTACATTGCCTGAATGAACAAATGCTGAATACTCTGATTTATGTCTTTATAAGTGATCTTACGATAGATGCAAACAATTTAAAACTGTATAAACAAAATAGATTATCTCAAAAGAAAGAGAACATTGCCTGAATGAACAAAAATCTTAAATGTACATACTAAAGTGACAGAATTATCATTTAACATCAGTAAAACATACACAAACATCCTTGTTCGATTAACGGTAATTTAAGAGACCAAAACGGCGTTCTGTTAACTTGTATATCTTTAGCAATAATATCTAGTGCCATCATTAATCATGCACTCAGGCCAATATACCAGTACGGGGTTTATTTTGGCTAATTAGGAAGATGACCCATACCCTTCAAAGTGGGAATGTTTATGTGTTAAACTTAAAATTTGGGGGAAAAGTCAAGAAATAAAAGTTAAGGATGTAGTGATTTATTATTCAACGATTGCTATTTATACAAACTGCCTGTTAGAGAAAAGCCTCTAACTCTGTCAATTTTTGGCTAAATTGAATCAAAACATTTTTTGAGATTTTTTACATTCAATGTTTTGGCATTGGGAATATAGCTCAGTAATGACTGTTAAAGCAGCAGTACCGAAGCACTAAATCTGTGTCATTGTAGATACTTGTACACATTTGAGTTTTGTTACAGTACAACACAGTCAGCAATACAATCAATCAGTTTCATTACAACTTTTACAGAAAACAATGGCAGCATGACAGTACTGAATATTTATAGACAAACTCTCAGAATACAGCTATTTCATAAATGATATAGATTAAAACACTGATGCAAATGAGATGAACTGTGTATGGTATATGAAATATGAACACTATGATAAGAATCACATAAAAATGACTGAAATGTACACTGGCATCACAGACAGCTGGATAAACACAACAAACCTAATTGCCATAGATATGTAATAAAAACCATGGCCCGAATCTCCATAGCTAATTCCTTGCAACATCATTCCTTGTGAGTCAATGTATTTCACTGATCTAACGCAGGAAGACTGAATACTGCTACATCACAACAAGTGTTAAGAGGTTATAATACACAAATAATTCCTCATACAACTTGTTTCCCAGTACCGAATATGGTATACACAATCCAACCAAACACTGATACTGCAGCAGTCTGGTTGAACACAGCCTCCCAACTTTTAGTCACTTCTAGTATATGTCCTGCCATATATACACCTATAAATCCAGGGATAGCACCAGCCATGTTCATAATACCTGGAAGGAGTAAAGAAAACTTGACGCTATATAAAATAGTCCCCACAATTTTTACTGAAAATATCCTCCAAATATTAACCACTCCAAATGAATTAATATGACAAACAAAGCTGTCAAAAAAGAATAATTCATTTCCCAAAAATACTATAAGAATCTTTCACTGGAAATGTCCGGCTAGAGGGTTATTGTTTTGGTGCTAACGAGGCTCTGCTGAGTTACTGCCAAAACAGTGACCAGAGAGCCGGATATTTCCATCCACCCACGTAGCCAAGGATATATTTTTTTCTTGCATACCTTTTTAAGAAATAAAGGACGAGATTAAACAAAACAACTACTAGTGTATTAATGATTTTTCTCTATAGTAACTTACTATTTTACAAATTCATTCAAGCTATTATTCGTTCTTATGTGACGTCATCAGCATAAGACTCATCCTACACTGGGTGTGTAATATAAAGTTTTCCAGCACCAGTGAAGATGTGAGAAAACAATGTCTGGTAGGCAGATAATATAATCCTACATAGGATTGATACAGTTGCCATTGTATTCTTTAGAAAGTAATAATAGTACCGAAGATTGCCAAATAAACGCCCCCAGGGGCATTACATTATGAGACGAGGGGCGCTTATTAAAGGTAAACAAGAAATGGGCAATGCCCACAAACCAGGTTTTCAACCTAGTTATTAGTAACCAAAGCTCTATTTGTGTAATGAATACATGATGATCATCAATGCTGCAAAGGTGACGAAGGTGATACATACATACACACACTCACACTTAGATATATTATATATATATATATGCAACAATTATACACCGAGTTTGGTGTCAATACACCTACACATAGCGAAGATATTAAGTGGAAACTGATTTTTAAATTTCAAGTGACCTTGACCTTGGACAGAACAAACCCAAAAGCAATCCCAAGCAAGCTCTCCACATGTTCTTACTACACACTAAGTTTGATGTCAATACGATGAACGGAACTCAAGTTATTCGCCTGAAACCAAATTGCTATTTTTAGCAACGGTGACCTTGACCTCAAATGGAACGAGCCCAAAAGCTATCACAAACGAGCTCTCCACATGTTCTTACTATACACCAAGTTTGATGTCAATACGATTCGCCGGAAACCACCAGTTTGACGCACGCCCGGAAGCCCGCCCGCCCAACGACACACACCATTCTAATAACCTGGTTTTCGTTGAAAACCTGGTTAAAAATCATTTTATTTTTTAAGTCTTATATGCATCTATTAGAATATGTACGGTACCCACTAGCCGTTCTCTAACCTTCGATCAAGGCCGAAGTGTCAAAACTTCCACTCGCTAGCCTAAAATATCTTCGAAACTAACCCCTTTGATCTGCCTAACGGTATTACGTAACAGAGAGCACAGTATTACGTCACAGATAGCAGTATTGACTGTTTTGCATGTGCCTACTTGACCTTTGTCATTTGCCTAAGTTCACCAAGTTTTGAAGTTCTAAATACCAAAAGTGGACTATTTTACAGTTCAAGCACTAAAAGTTTAACATTCTGTAGTAACAGTTAATGTCTTTATTGCGTGAACATTGCTTTTTATAGTTTCATTTTGATACATTGGATTTACGCATGATGGATATAAATGACAGGATCAAAGAAATAAATTTTCGGGTTTTATTTTATTCAAAATAGGTGAGGGTGGGCTTTAATTAGGGGTGGGCGTTTATAAGGGAATATTCGGTATTCGGTTTAGCTGTTCATAACATGTTTTGTGTGTGCTGGCAGTTTTATGCTGCTTTTTTCAACAGTATTTCAGTTATGCTCAGCAGTCAGTTAATCTAACCAACGTCCTCTGTTACCAACCAGTACTAACCTAATCTGCTGCAAGCAACTTACAACTTCCCAACATGAACCAGACGTGGAGGAAATATGACTCAAAATGCACTAACTTCAGTCAAATTGTCACACAGAACATTACCCTCTCCAGGGTTCAAACAATACTACCTCCACTCTATGAGGTCAACAGTTTTAATTGACCTTTGACCCCAGTTTAGTATGTACTTGCAAATCAGAGGCTTTGATTTTTATGTTTTACTGTTGTTTTTTAGATGCCAGATCAACATTTGACAAAGTATGGACTGCGGTCGAAAGCTCCACCAACTGAGCTAATTAAATAGGCTCAAGTATTTTCAAACAGTAAAAAAAGCTGACTACAGTAAAAACATTGTTACCAGACAAATACTGAATGACAGAGTCATTCTAATAACTAATGTTTACAGTGCAGTGCTAATACAGGACGTAAGCTTAATTAGGAAATCACAGACTCTATATGTTTAAATTTAACACAAGTCCCATGGAAAAGTTTATGGGAAATTCACAAATCTAATGAGGAGTCAAATGTATTTTCACAAAATTCAGAAAGAGCTTCCAGTTTTTTTAACAAGCGGGTTTTTACAAGTTTTGTGCGTTAGTAATAAGATGGAACAAAATTTTTTTTAATTACTTATATATTGCAATGGTTCAGATTGTTGACGAAGCCCATTCAAAACTTTTACATTCAAATGAGCGAGATGCGTCTTGAAAGCAACTTACCAACCACAGATCCTGCATGATTAGGTGTAATATCTTGTGGGTTGACCAGAATGCCGTTGTTATGGAAACCACATCAGGCTACAGCTAAAACCATACATGCCAATGCTCCAGCGTAAGTCGTTGTGTACGAAATGACTACCAGAAACAATGCAGTACCCAGCATGGTTATAGTCTGAAATAAGGAAGACAACATATGAAATATTTGTTTTCACTTCAACACACATAATACATGATTCTTAAATAGTTTTGGAAGTTTGATGAATCTATATAAATTGACTTAAGTTACAGAGGAAATCTGTATGAGCCATTCCAAGAGAAAACCTGTATTTATGACCAAAAAGTTCAATATCGATTTTTTTACATTTTCTAACAGATGTTTCTCTAGTTTTATTTTATACCAGAAATATTTTCTTTTTATAGTAATTTACAACAATAAAACCAAAATGGAATAGTAAAAGACTGAATTATAATGTCACCTCAAGAGATGCTTTACTCAAATTGACATTAATTCTTAAAGAATCTTATGCTTTCCGAATGGGAAAAAACACATTACACAACAGTTATAATCATTTTAATGTTCATTTAATTCTATATAACAAAATTAAGCCACCAAACCAATTCTGAGAAAGTGCTTGTTTTGTTGCATCAAAACATTCCCAGGGAAATACTCCACATCACAACCAATTTCACTAATACAGGTTTTTTGAGGACGTGATTGATTATTTTATGAAGATAACAACATATAACACAATAAGCTAACAAAAACATCATTTAGTACTGGGAAATTCCCCAATAATATAAAGTGTTTAAAAATTTAGTTCAAAAGGGGTGCAACAAAATAAAGAACGAAATGAAATGTAACATAATTTCCCTTGGGTTGTTACACCGATTGTTTCTAGAAACATCTTATAAGATATGCATATCATGGAAATATAGATTACAACTGTCATTATTCATAATAGACAAACACATTGTTCACAGACAAGTTATCAGCACTAGATCCCGTAAATGTACTTATATGTATCATATTGAGTAGGAACCAATGTAATCAAAGCATAATTACAAATTCTAATATAATTTGAATAAAAGTCTTACACATCCTCATTTTCAAAATTTACATTACAATAAACAAGAGGGCCATGATGGTCCTTATTTGTGCAGAAGTGACCATGCCTCTACCATGATTTTGTTTTAATTTGGACAAGAACCATGTGAGCAATGGCAAATCCCCCCCCCACCCCCACTGAAGCATTTGTTTATGTGAAAGGCGGTCAAAAACTGAAAAAATACTATATAGTAAACCAGGGTTCTATAAAATGAATAGAACATTTCCTTGAATAGTTTTGTGGAGTTTTATTTTTGCGAAGTTTCAACAAAATACACTCGACAGCTTCCAATAAGAAAATGTGACGCCATTTTGGAAAGTAAGTGACATAGAGTTATGGTTCTAGTTTATTGCAATTCTACATAATGTCGTCTACCAGTTGGTGTAGTTTCAACTAAATCCATTCAGCAGTTCTGGTGTTATACTCCCGACAAAAGTGTTATGGACGCACAGAGTTAACCACACAGATGCACAGAGACCATTACCAAATCTGCCTTCAGCAAATGTTAATAACTTGAACAATATTTGTTAGAGGGAACATTTGTGCAAAATTATTTCAAGATCGGACCAGAAGTTTCTGACAAGATTTTTAAAGTTTCCACTATATATACATGTAAAGAAAGTGACCGCACTCAACTACACACAAAAGAACTTCATACACAAATTAAATTTTATTAACAAGAGGGCCATGATGGCCCTATATCGCTCACCCGAGTACACAGCCATGTTTGTTATCGAACTTAATAATTTATGAAATATTTCAAGAGGACCACTAGACAATGCTAAACACCAATATCAAAGCTCTAGACCTTATGGTTTTTGCACAAGAAGATTTTCAAAGTTGACACTTTTAAAATCTATTTTTAGGTCCTGTGACCTACTTATGCAACAAACCGGAACCATTTATATAACTTCGAAAGAGGACCACCTTAGGATCATTCCTGTGAAGTTCGGTCAAAATCCATTTAGTGGTTTAGGAGGAGATGTTGTTTATTCTTTCCACTATATACATATATGGAACACGGCCCCATGTTAACTAAATAATTCATGCAATCTTGTAAGAGGACCACTAGACAATGCTACACACCAAATATCGAAGCTCTAGACATAAGGGTTTTGGACAAGAGGATTTTTAAAATCTAATTTTAGCTCCTGTGACCTACTTATGCAGCAGACCAAAACGATTTATGCAACTTTGAAAGAGGTCTACCCAATGATCATTCCTGTGAAGTTTGGACAAAATCCATTCAGTAGTATAGGAGTAGATGTTGTTTAAAGAAAATGTTGACGCACAACGCACGACGGACATCCAAGGATCCTAAAAGCTCACCATGAGCACTTCGTGCTCAGGTGATCTAAAACTTGATCATTTTTCTGAATATAAAATGTTATTAAATTAGACAGTGGACTGTATAACTAGATCAAATACCTGGCTTTATCAAACTGAACTTGGAAACTATTAGTACTTACGTTCATAAACTTCTTACAAATGTCACACTGAAACCTGAAATAGATTCATTAAAACAAAGAAATCATAACTATAAATCAACCTGGAAAAATAGTGTTGTCAAAAATTAACTACAATCAAAACTTAATTTCAACCATGTATGCATGTTTATGGCATTCACTGTCTCATGTGACCTAGTAATTGCATAAACTGGCAAAACTAATGAGAAACTGATTCAAATACATTTGGAAAGTCTCCAGGAAAACTGGGCTTAATGACGCTCTTAATGTTGAATGAGTCTTTAAATCGTTATTAAATGAAAATGAAATAGCCTAGAGTTAAAACGGTTTTCATTTTCATGGTTCTAAATCTCTGAGGAAACAGAAAATGTGAAAACCTGAAATGAAATGTTTTGTCATTAAGTCCTGTTTTCCTGTAGGAGAGAACATTTTATTTCCAATGACTGCACATACAATGTGTATCAAACCAAGGAGAATTCATACCTTTTATTATCATAAGGTCAGCTAACCAGCCACCAAACTAGGTATTGTGACGACCCAGGGTACAACATTAAATACCCAACACTGAAACAAACATGGTATTTAGAATATTAGCAAACAGGGACACTGTATGATTTCGTATTACAGTTTCACAAATTAGATCCGTAACACATAGATTTAATAGACAAGAGAACTCTAATAAAATGACACAATGCAACATCTTCAATTTAAAAATCTCTCAAGAGGTCCAGAGGGCATATATCACTCACCTGATTTTAAGGGTTAAAGATGTACAAATTTAGATTATGTCCTAGTTAAATTCAGCTTAATTTCATCAAAATTGGCAGAAAGTACTCCGAGCAAATGACAAGTTTGACCTCACAGAAGCCCAGCCCCAGGCCCAAGGGGTGGGGGCAAGGTTATTATGTGTACTATTTTGATATAGATAACAGTTGACATACTCTACTTCCAGTCAACTTTGGTTGAACTCAATTAAGTAATTCAGGAGATTTCAATCTAGATGCTACCAATCAACTTTGATTGAATTCCATCACAAGATTTTTGGAAGAGTTGAACTGTTTGTAAGAACATGTCTGCTTTCACACTATCGGCCCCCACCTCTGGGCCCCACAGGATCAGGACAATCCATTGTATAATTTTGAATCCCTACCACAAGGGGATTCTTCCTGATTAATTTTATAAAATTCCATCTTATAGTTCCGAAGAAGTCGTTTGAAGGAATTGTAAGTGGATGGAAAATGGATGACATATGATACTAATTTAATTTGAAATTACCTTGGCATCTGGAAAATTCTCATGGAAATAAATTGGTAACCACGACAACAGGATGAAAAATGCATTATTTTCGCAAAAATGTCCAACAATTAATGACCTCAAAATGAAAACAAGACTAAAATATTTCTTATACAGAATGAAATTCATATGCTATAATCTTATTTTATATCTGGTATTACTGAGAAGATTTATGTACAGGATCTTTGTAACGCCATATTTTGATGCAATACAGCTAAGGACAGGACAAATGAACAAAATGATCTTCAGGGTTTATTTTGGCTATTTTGGGAAAGATACCCTTCAAATTGGGAATTATTGTGCGTTAAACTTAGAAATTTGGAAAAGGACTAGCAATTACAGCGAAATATAAAGAATAAAAGTAATGGATGTAGTGATAAATTAATGGACAATTGCTATATACATAAACTGCCTATGAGAGAAATACTCTGTGTCAATTTTTAGCTAAATTGAACCAAATTTTATTCTTCAAATTTATTGAGAATTTTTGCATCATGTTGGAATTTTATATACTTTTTGGCATTGGCAATATAGCTGAATAACGGCTATAAAAACAGTTGAAAAAAAACTGATCTCAGCAATATACAGTAAAAATAGAGAACCAATATTTTATTCTTCATAAGCATTTAAGTCCTAATTAAAAGTTGCTGAAAAAATCTTATATAAGTGAAATATCATTCAAATTTCTAAAATAATTGAAATTATAGTTAAACTTCGATAACTCAATAAGTCAAAATCTCGAGCACCCTTGCCCAACTTTGGTCCCCAGTACACTAATTATACACTATAGCTAACTGGTTACTAGAGGACACATTTTCACACGTTGCTAAAATGGGAGCTCCAAATAAACGAACGAAGTAACGGTGTTAAATTTTTCGCGAGTTGTACAGTTTGCAAAATCACGGTCGAAAGGACAAATATTGAGGTGTGAAAAGCGATTATCGCAGTTTGCACAGAACATACAGATATCAATTAAAAAGGCCATTTGAGACGATTGTTTTGAGAACATAATTATGATAATTTTATTATGAGATCGTTGATGAGTAAATAATATGTGATCGCAACTTTCCACGATGCATAAATATAACAGTGCAAGCGTGAAGCAAACATCCGGATTGAACACGTATATTCATGAACTTTATTTCGTCAGTAAAACAACAATAAGTAATGCCAGTAGACTAATCTTATTTAGAATTTGAATTTACTTTTATCTTAATGACGAAATGTAGTGAATAGAAATATGATACTATGAAACAAATTTGAAACAACTGGTACAAGTGTGAAAAACTATGAAAGTAAGGCATTTCATAAAAAAACACTAAAAGGACATGATGAAAACTCTGGGTCACTCGAAACATCGGGTAACTCAAGCTTTTCGGATGTACCCAAGCGTCCTCGTGTTATCGAAGTTTAACTGTATAGCAACTATAATGTACAATTTGTACATACCAGAATGGCGTCTTAGAATCCTTTGATGATGGCGTATGTGGAGGTTTCTTCTCTAAGATATCGGGTAAGTATTTCTTTCTGTGACGATTTATTAAGATGTATCTCATACATAGCATCCAACATAAACCTGATATACCTAATACGTATAATCATACGATACAGTGCAAATGTTCATAATTTACTGAATTTACTTAGCAAGTTTCCCGAAAATGATAAAAAAAAGCCTTTTTTGAAAACAAGTTAAATGAATCTGGTAATTTATCAGTATGAATGTGATATTTTATTCATATCATAATTGTTTATGTTTAGGTGATCACGTGACAAAATGGTAGGACGTGTTTTTATTGAGAAGTGAAAATATTGGATAAAAGTGGACAAAACTCAGTTTACGTGCTATAAATGTGTATTAAAAGGATACTATAACAAATTATTATGTGTATGTGATTTACAAAAGGAAAATTGATGAGATCTAGGAAGAGTAAGCGCAAGAAAAGTGATGATAGTGTAGACAATGGGAGCAAAAATTTCAAATTCACCGGGTGGGGCAAGTATCAGCCAAGCTATAAGTGAGGCAAATACAGTTCTTTTTTATTTGAATGACAGTATAAATCTAAACATTGAACCGCTTGCCGAGCAAATTGCAGAAAAATCTGCTGCAGAAAATAGTGAAATATTAGATTCTAAACCACCTGCATTTTGTACAACACCATTGTCATTCGTAAATAAGTCGCAAAATATGGCTTCAAACGAACCAACCAATACAGATATAATGATGACATTGAATAATATAAGTTGCACATTGGCTCAAATGGACATTAGATTGAAGAAATTAGAATCGCTGGAGGATAAAGTTGATAAATTTGAAGGAGAAGTGAAGAAGGTTTGGCTATTTGTAAATGACCATATGATAAGTGTAAACCAACGTGTAGATAAAGTAGAAGAGAATATAGAAAACACCGATTTTGGGTTAGGCCTTGTAAATGACAAGATGGCAGAACTTGAGAAACAGAAAGACAAATTGAAGGAAGAAGTTGTTTATTTACAGTCTCAATCGATGCGTAACAATCTAATATTTGGTAACATTCCTGAGGCCCAAACAGAGGGACGCGAAGATACAGAGAAAACTTTGAGAGAATTTTTAGCTGAGAATATGAATATTGCAGAACAACTAGTTAAGGATGTGCAGTTTGAACGTGTTCATCGAATGGGACAAGTAATAGAAGAGGGGAAAGCGAGGAGAATAGTTGCAAAATTCACACAATTTAAGCAAAGGGAATATGTTAGGAAGCAATGGAAAACACTGAAAGATACAGACTACTACATCACAGAACAGTTTCCTAAAGAAGTCAATGATAAAAGGCGTAAACTCTTACCAAAATTGAAGCAAGCAAAAAAAGAAAAAAACATGGTTAGCATACGATACACTTTATATTGATGGAAAGCCAGTAGAATTAGACGAAGATTAGAGGTATGAAGGGGGTGAACTGAAAGTGCTGTCATGGAACGTAAATGGACTAACGGAAGAAAAGAAAGAGTCGTCAGGTTTTGTAAAACTTATTGCATCAAATGACATTATATTCCTGTTTGAAACGTGGACTAAGAAGACTAGTAATATTGAACTGTCGGGTTATAAGTCTTATAATTTTTACCGTAAATTTCAAAACCGAAGGGCAAAAAGATGCAGCGGTGGTGTTGCACTCTATATCAAAGAACAAAATGGTGTTAAAATTGTAAGAACACACTGTGATACTATTATTTGGTTAAAGTTAGAAAAATATTTTTTAAATTTTCAAAATGATGTATATTTATGTGGTGTTTATGTGTGGTGTGAAAATTAATCGATATATGCAAATCCACGTGTTTTCGATTAGTCAATGGTAGATTATTCCGTGATATTTGTGGAATGTATACATTTGTAAACATTCAAGGGGCTTCAGTCATAGATTTATTGTTAGTAAGAGAAAAAGATTTTTCATTATTATGTGATTTTTCGATCGAACCATTCAATGAATATAGTGATCATGCTGAAGTTTATTTTGCATTGAATAGTAACTATGATATTGTAGAAAAAAGGGCTAAAACGTACACTGGTTACAATTGGGACGAAAAACATAAATCCGCTTTTAGATCTCGTCTAATCTCCAAATTACCGAAATTAAATAACTTGACCGAAACTATTCAGTTAGGATGTAGGACTTCTGTAAATGATGTATTGAACGGTTTTACCGACTGTTGCGGATCCATTGTTTTCAAAAACGCATGATCAACCTGTAAATACGAACCCCGGATTTATGAATAAATCGATTGTTAAAAATGCTGAGTGGTTTGATCTGGAATGTGTCCAAGCAAAATATAAGTATACTGAAAGTTTTAAAGTGTTTAACCGATCAAAATCTGCATTTAATAGAGAGCAATTTTGTAAAAACAAAAAGTTGTATAAAGATTTGTGTCACAAAAAGAAACGTCAGTCAAAATATCGTAAATCGGTTGAAATTGAAAAATTAAAACATGAAAAGCCCAAACAATTTTGGAAGTATTTTAAACATAAAAAATGTCTTCAGACAATACTATTACATTGGAAGATTCAAAAAGTATTTTTCTGAATTATGCTCCGATATATTGCCGTGTGAAAATCAAGATGCTGAGGAATTTTGCTCATTGCATGATTTTAATAGTTTTGATTCTTCTTATCCTGAATTGAACGAGCGTATTACGGTAAAAAAATTATGAAAGCAGTCAAGTGTCTTAAAAAACAAAAGTCGGCTGGGAGTGATTTTATATTAAACGAGTATTTAATTGAAAGTGTCGACATATTATCGTCACATTTGTGTGATATATTTAATGCCATATTGGATTCTGGTGTTTTCCCCGAGAAATGGTCCGAGGGTATTATAATACCTTTACATAAAAAAGGAGATGTAAGTAATGTAAATAATTTTAGGGGTATCACACTTGTTAGTTGTTTATCGAAACTTTTCACAACCATATTAAATAATAGAATAGTAGAGTTTTGTGAAACGAACAATGTTATATCTGATGTACAGTACGGGTTTAGATAGGGTCGGTCTACGATAGATGCTCTGTTTATCCTAATTAATATAGTTAAAAATTATATGTCTGAAAACAAACGTTTGTATTGTGCATTCGTCGATTTATGTAAATGTTTTGATACTATATTTAGAAACGGTCTATGGTTAAAATTATATAGAAATGGTATACAGGGGAAAATCTTACGAATTGTTAAAGATATGTATAGCAAGGTAAAATCTTGTGTTCGTAACTGTAATGAGTATTATGATTATTTTGAGTATGCTATTGGATTGAGACAAGGTGAGATTATGTCACCGATGTTATTTTCCTTGTTTGTTGAAGACTTGGAATTGTATTTACAGAAAAATGTTGATACTGGTTTAGAAATTGATGATATGGTAATTTTTGGTAAATCGCCACATGAATTACGAATAAATCTAAATTTACTACATGATTATTGCAATACATGGGGCTTGACAGTAAACACAGCAAAAACCAAAGTAATGGTGTTTAGAAAAAGGGGTGGTATGTATCCAAATGAGGCATTTATTTACGATGGCAACATTTTGGAGGTTGTTGACAACTTTAACTATCTTGGGACAGTTCTCAGTTACACGGGATATTTTACGTTAAATGAAGAATATTTGGTGGGAAAAGCGTTAAATGTTTTACAATCAAACTGTATAAAACTTAAGTTTACACCAAAAATATTATGCCAATTGTTTGACGCGCTTGAAGTTCAATCATCGGGTACGCGGCTGAAATTTGGGGTTATAATAAATGCAAACGCTTAGAAAAGATACATTTAAAGTTTTGTAAACAGGTTTTATATGTCCGAAACAATACTAGCAATGTTGGCGTTTATGGGGAATTAGGAAGGTATCCATTATATATATCCAGATATGTTAGAATAATTAAGTATTGGTGCAAAATTGCTAAATACGGATAATATTATTCTTAACAGGGTGTATAAACAGGCTCTATATTATTCTAATAATGGTACCATAATAGTCCAGTCAATCTACTGAAAAAAAGGCAAATAAAGGGGAAAAAATGCACAGAACTGATTTTGGCATAAATGTATTGTTTAATATTTGCCGTGTAAGGAAAAAAAAGTACAGGAAAATCCTACGGTGCAAAATGCTTTTTTTGGGGTAAAATGTACTAAAAGGTAAAAAAAGTATGAATTTCTGGAATTCGACTATATCAAAATCAGATTTAGCTATAAAAATTCCAGAATAACTGTTTTTAATAGACATTATGTTGCACCATAACATACCTTAAGTAATGACACATCATATGTTGTGAACAGTGATTTTTGGGGTAAAATGGTGAAAAAAACAACAAATTGAAGTGGGAATTTTCTGGAGTTTGTCAATAACTCGACGAAATTTAGCTATAAATTTACCTCAATAACTGTATTTAATAGATATTAAACTGCTCTACAACATACCTCAGGTTCAGAATATCATACAGTGAAAAAGGTGATTTTTTGGGTAAAATAGTAAAAATATAAATGAAAGTGAGAATTTCTGGAATTTGCCAAACATATATTTGACCAGTGGAAAAATATGAGGGAAAATATGCACAGACAAACTTTTGATAGATTTGTGTCATATAAAGAACCACATTTAATATACTATCAGTATAAAACTATCACACTGTGCAAAATGTTATTTTTTGGGGTAAAATGGTTGAAAATTTAAATAAAAATGGTATTTTTTGTATTAAATATATATTATATTACAGTACAAAATACCTAGGGTATAGAAACATAGTACCGTGTGAAATGTGATTTTTGGAGTAAAACTTTAAAAAAATATAAAAAAATGGGAATTTTTGGAATTTGTCTATTATTATGTCAAATTTTGCAACAAAACTACCAGAATTACTGTATTTAATATAAATTATATTGCGGTACAAAATACTAAAGTACAGAAACATTGAAATGTTATTTTTGGGGTAAAACTAAAAAAAAAAGGGAAATTTTGGAATCGGATAATTTCCCGTTCATTTTCACTGTAAAAGTTTCAAAACAGTAATTTTCACCAAATGTTATATTGCAAAATCAATAATATAAATTATAGAAACAGTTTATGATGGGGAATGTAATATATATTTGTAACATAAATCCACATAAATTGAGGTATTGGCAACCTTTTCAACACACGTAGATGTAGCATACAATGTTCAAACCATACAAGTTTGATGTAGTGTCACATCCAAGAATTCCATGATGGAATATAATATTTTTCACATAACTTTCATCCGAGTCCAGAAGTAGTTTCTAAGGAGGCCAGAACACGGTCAGGGAACAAGCATTGCATATATGAAAGGGAGTCGGGGCAAAGTTTGAACATCGTATGCTTTTTTACGTTTGTTGAATATGTTGCAATAACATCAATTTATGTGGACCCCAAACAAGCTACCACCTACGTCTGATGCATCTATGTACAATAGTTTGTGAGTATCTCTAAAATACAGGACTGGGAAGGACATGATGATTTGGACCCGCTAGAATGAGGGTTGGGAACTAGTAGGTAACAAACTATATCCAGTGTCAACTGGAAGAGCGCCAGCTCGTGCTCACATAATGATAGTTGTACGGTGCACTTGTCAAACTGGCTGCCGTACAGTAGCATGACTGTAGCTACAAGAATGTTGGATTTGAATGTAGTTCAGCCTGATTAACATGCAAAGGAGACAGCTGTGAGAATGCCATCAGCCCAGATTTGGCATTTGACTTATACATTGTGCATATCTTATGCTGCATTAAAACACCGACATTGCTTCTATTATAATCATATAATTGTGTGCTCAAATTCATATGGCGTCCGGAGAATAGCATTTTCGTTTATGTTTTCAGAACTTTTACCTCAAAACCACATTTCTTGTTTGATTTGATAGCATAATGTTATCATATGTTATATTGAGAGATAACACGTAGCTTATGTCATTTCTGTGACTTTCATTGTTTTGTTTTTTTAATCCAGGAATAGGCAAAATATACCAGAAATTGCAACTTTTAGTTATTTCTTTTTTGATATATTTTTCAAATAAATATTACATTCCGCATTATAAATTATTTCTATGATTTAAAGTATGGATTTTGCAATATAACATGAGTTAAAAATAACTATTCTGAAAACTTTATAGTTAAAATGAACGGGATATTAACAGATTCCAAAAATTCCCATTTTTTGTTATTTTTTAAAGTTTTGTCCCAAAAATCACATTTCACAGATACAATGTTTCTATACTTTAGGTAGTTTGAACTGTATTATAATATCTATTAAATACAGTATTTCTGGTAGTTTTATTGCAAAATTTGACTTAGTTATTAGCAAATTCCAAAAATTCCTATTTTTTGGTTATTTTTTTAAGTTTTACCCCAAAAATCACATTTAACACAATACAATGTATCTATACTTTAGGTATTTTAAACTGTAATATAATATCTATCACATCAAGTAATTCTGATAGTTTTATTGCAAAATTTGACATAGTTATTGGCAAATTCCAAAAATTCCCAAGTTTTTGGTTATTTTTTTGAAGGTTTTACCCAAAAAATCATATTTCACACGGTACGATGTTTCTATACTATAAGTATTATGTACTGTAATATAATATCTATTACATAAAGTAACTCTGGTAGTTTTATTTCAAAATTTGACATGGTTATTGGCAAATTCCATAAATTTCCCATGTTTTTGGTCATTTTTGTTAAGGTTTTACCCCAAAAATCACATTTCACTTGTTACAATGTATCTATACTTTAGGTATTATGTACTGTTATACAATATCTATTAGATATAGTAATTTTGGTAGTTTTATTGCAAAATGTGACAAAGTTATTAGCAAATTCAAAAAATTCCCATGTTTTTGGTTACTTTTTTAAAGGTTTTACCCCAAAAATAACACTTTATATGGTACAATGTTTCTATACTTTATGTATTATGTACTGTAATTAAATATCTATTCAATAAAGTAATTCTGGTATTTTTACTGGAAAAATTGACATAGTTATAGGCAAATCCCAGAAATGCTCATTTTTTGTGATTTTTTTTAATTTTACCCCAAAAATCACATTTAACACTGTTCAATGTTTCTATACTTAAGTTATTTTGTACTGTATGCAATATCTATTAAATACAGTAATTCTGGTAGTTTTATTGCAAAATTTGACATAGTTATTGGCAAATTCCAGAAATTCCCATTCTTATTTAAATTTTCAACCATTTTACCCCAAACATCACATTTTGCACCGTGTGATTGTCCTATACTTTTAGTATATTTAATGTGATGCCTTATATGACACAAATCCACAAAAACTACTTCTGTGCATTTTTTTCCCCCAATTTTTTTATTTTGACTGGCCTATAAACTGGATTACGAATATAAAAAAATGTTAGTTAATCATGTTTTTTAGATGCTTGGGAATATCCCGACTCCTTAAATGTAAATATGTTCATAAATGTTTTTAAGCAACGTGTTTTATACAAAACTGGCATGCAGATAAAGAAAAAATGGTGTACTAGACCTGCATAAAAATCTTAAGTTAAATTTCCAATATGAAGATTATTTAGACATTCTTACACTTTCATTGCGCCATGTTATAACTCAATTAAGAATATCCGCGCATTCTTAAAAGATACATACTGGTAGATATTCAAGAAATAGAATAAACATATGAAAGAGTATGCCAGTTTTGTAATACAGGAGATATTGAAGATGAGTACCATTTTATTATAATCTGTCCATGTTTTCATGATTTAAGAAAAGTGTTTATTAAACAATATTATTACGTTAGGCCAAATATGTTTAAATTCTTTGAATTATTACAATTGAGAAATAGAGGATCTTACATGAGTGCTGATTTGTTATCGTTTTTATGAAACGAGTCGACTGAAATAATATGACGCGAGGCTCGCGTCATATTCGTTTCAGTCGACGAGTTTCATAAAAACAATATCAAATAAGCACGAATGTAAGATTCTATTTATCACATAACACCATAAATCTTTAAATAAACAATATTTTTAATAAATGCCGAAATTCAGAACAATTGTAAACAATATGCTGTAATTTAAAGTGACGTCACACGGGCCCTTTATGATGTCATAAGTGACGTCACAATGGCCATTTATGATGTCATAAGTGACGTCACCGTGGCTATTTATGTAACTAGTTACATATGATATTTATGTCACTGCTTTATGCCACTCCTGGAGTGCAAGTTATGTGATAAACAAAACTATGTTATGCAAATTGGCAATATATTACAAGAAAGCTTTAATTATAAGAAATAATGTATTGAATAATATAAACTGATGTAGTTATATTCAGTTGTTCATCCTCGACTGTAAATGAATAAGTGTTAACTGTAATGTATTTTCTATGCAGTCACGTGAAAACTTTGTATATATATGAAATGTTCTATATAGACGATGTACTTTGTATAAGTCTAAATAAAATATATGTTCTGTTCTGTTCTGTTCTTTATTTTATCCCCAACATGTAAAAGTTTTATCCATACTAGCTGTGGCTATCACGGTTAGGCAAGCGTCACACCGCATAATTTAATTGGTCTTTCATTAGTTATTATCAAAAATAATATGTGGGGAATATAATGTGCCTGGTAGGTCTTTTATGATATATATATGTATATTTAATTAAATAGAAAAGGTGTTTCCCAGTACGGGATTGATAAAATAAAGTTAGTATAAAATGTATAAAAAACAAGCCTTATAAAATTTTTTTTTAATTATTACTCAACCGGTTTCACAAAGATTATCAGGAGGTTTGTTACTTAGCAATACATGTAATGTCAAATAATAATGACAAAATGACATTTACTCTACACCATTTAAAATTGTCTGCACCAACACTGTGCCTAAGTGTGTGAAGTTGGCGCGTAGATCGTTAATCGTAGATCAACCAAAGTTTGTCGACCTGTGTAAAAGGTCGTAGATCAACCAAATTTGGTCGACCTGGGTCGTAGGTCGTAGATCAACCAAATTTGGTCGACCTGTGTAAAAGGTCGTAGATCAACCAAATTTGGTCGACCTGGGTCGTAGGTCGTAGATCAACCAAATTTGGTCGACCTGGGTCGTAGGTCGAAGATCAACCAAATTTGGTCGACCTGGATCGTACATCGTAGCTCGACCACAGAAAATAACATACAATATGGTTGATCTGGGTCGTACATCGTAGCACGACCGCGGAAAAAGAATTAAATATGGTTGATCTGGGTCGTACATTGTAGCACAACCACGGAAAAAATTAAATATGGATGATCTGGGTAGTACAGCGTAGCACGACCACAGCAAATAACATGAAATATGGCTGATCTGTGTCGTACATCGTAGCACGACCACTGAAACAAACTTAAAAACGATTGATCTGGGTCTTACATCGTAGCACGACCACGGAAAAAAACTTAAATATGGTTGACCTGGGTCTTACATCATAACACGACCACGGAAAAAAATATGGTTGATCTAGGTCGTACATCGTAGCACGACCACGAAAAAAACTTAAATATGGTTGATCTGGGTCGTACATCGTAGCACGACCACGGAAAAAAACTTAAATATGGTTGATCTGGGTCGTACATCGTAGCACGACCACGGAAAAAAATATGGTTGATCTAGGTCGTACATCGTAGCACGACCACGAAAAAAACTTAAATATGGTTGATCTGGGTCGTACATCGTAGCACGACCACGGAAAAAAACTTAAATATGGTTGATCTGGGTCGTACATCGTAGCACGACCACGGAAAACCTTAAATATGGCTGATCTGCGTGGGGAGGCACTGTCTTGTGTATGTGGCATTCCCTGTAGTTACATATTCTCTCTGTTTGAATACTGGAGTACTAGCGCTCTGAGGTTACCCATGTTGTGAAGTGGACTGAATACTGTAGATCTAGCGCTCTGAGGTTACCCATGTTGTGAAGTGGACTGAATACTGTAGTTCTAGCGCTCTGAGGTTACCCATGTTGTGAAGTGGACTGAATACTGTAGTACTAGCGCTCTGAGATTACCCAGGTTGTGAAGTGGACTGAATACTGTAGTACTAGCGCTCTGAGGTTACCCATGTTGTGAAGTGGACTGAATACTGTAGTACTAGCGCTCTGAGATTACCCATGTTGTGAAGTGGACTGAATACTGTAGTTCTAGCGCTCTGAGGTTACCCATGTTGTGAAGTGGACTGAATACTGTAGTACTAGCGCTCTGAGATTACCCATGTTGTGAAGTGGACTGAATAATGGAGTACTAGCGCTCTGAGGTTACCCATGTTGTGAAGTGGACTGAATACTGTAGTTCTAGCGCTCTGAGGTTACCCATGTTGTGAAGTGGACTGAATACTGGAGTACTAGCGCTCTGAGGTTACCCATGTTGTGAAGTGGACTGAATACTGGAGTACTAGCGCTCTGAGGTTACCCATGTTGTGAAGTGGACTGAATACTGTAGTACTAGCGCTCTGAGGTTACCCATGTTGTGAAGTGGACTGAATACTGGAGTACTAGCGCTCTGAGGTTACCCATGTTGTGAAGTGGACTGAATACTGTAGTACTAGCGCTCTGATGTTACCCATGTTGTGAAGTGGACTGAATACTGTAGTACTAGCGCTCTGAGGTTACCCAGGTTGTATAATGGACAGAATACTGTAGTACTAGCGCTCTGAGATTACTAAGGTTGTTATGTTGATTGAATACTGCAGTACTAGCGCTCTGAGATTACTAAGGTTGTTATGTTGACTGAATACTGCAGTACTAGCGCTCTGAGATTACTAAGGTTGTTATGTTGACTGAATACTGCAGTACTAGCGCTCTGAGATTACTAAGGTTGTTATGTTGATTGAATACTGCAGTACTAGCGCTCTGAGATTACTTAGGTTATTATATTGACTAAATACTGCAGTACTAGCGCTCCGAGATTAATCAGGTTGTTACGTAGACTGAACAATGTAGTTCTCACACTCAGAGGTTACCCAAGTTGTGACGTGGACTGAATATTGTAGGTCTCACACTCAAGAGATTTCTCAGGATGTGACGTAGACTCTTCAATGTAGTACTCCAACTCAGATGTTAGGCGGGTTGTGACGTTAACTCTTAAATGCAGTACTCGCACTCAGATGTTACACAGATTGTGAGTATAAATTTCGCCAATTATATCAAATTATGATATGGTTATATATTTCACATACTTGACTTTTAATGGAGCATTACTACTTTCAGCCATTTGCAAACATTTCCGCTCACCAAACATCTGGAATCGTTGATGCCTTAAAATATCCACTTATATGAAACGCTGTTTATTCAAACAGTTGGATTTTGATGACATTTTGACAAAATGTGAATCTTTAGAGTTCTATATAGAACACAACAAAGTATTTTTTATTTTGTATTTTACATTTTATTTCATCAATGACATCTTACATATATTTAAAGCTTTACAGCACTCACATAATAATTTAAAACTAGAAATGTGTCCATAAAGATATATCTACAAGTTTAAGATGGTTTTCCACATATAGTATATATGTATACACATGGCCGTACATAAAGTATTGAGTTCAGTTGTAAACAGTTGGGTGGACAGCCAATGAAAACTTATTTTGCAAAATATTGACTAATAGACATAATGTTCACAAAAACGGTATTCTCAAATAAAATTGAATAGACAATGCATATATACAGATATAAACAGCAGAAAAATACCCCCTTTATTAGTACAATAAGTACACAATAAATTCAAAAGTGTCATCACAAATTAATCAATAAACAGAACATAATACAAATTTAAGGTTTTTGTTTGTTTCAAAGTTATAATAATGTGCAGAACTTTAACAAATGCAAACATTGCAAAAATCAAATTTATTAATTAAAATGATACAACAATGTCTGACAAATAAATAGATGTATCTTTAAAACTCTTCAGGAAGTAGAGATGAAAATCTCTTCTTGAGAACAAATAAAAGCAAACAATTTAAGAGGAAAATGTCAAGTTTTCAAACAGACAAACTCATTAATTAATACTTGTCAAATATGTATATCCCGTAGCTGATAGGAAATATATGTTCTGTTTGGTAGACAATGATAATTACACATTTTATTTAATGCCATACTTGTGTCTGTAATAGTAATTATGACAGTGATTTTGATTACAAATGTGTCTTTAATAATACACCTAAAACATTTCCTAAACAGTAGCAGGTCTCGTTTATTATTCTTTTCAACAACAATGACACAGTATGGTGTTACATAAATCCAACTAAAAGACTGGCGAGTATACATAGTTCTCACTTCTACAATATTGATCTCCCTTGTTCTGAATTGTCGGCCATTTTGATAGGCAAATTTGCTTAAAGTTTATTGGGAATATAATGTTAATGATGATAAACTAATCAGATATATAAACAATAACTTATTCATTATGCTCATGGCATTTGGATCAGTAAGTTGAAGAAAAAGTGGTTGTCACATCCAAATTCTCTCAAAGTGCAAACAGGAAATTCAAATCTGGTATGCAAGGATATCAACCTGTTACAACTGTCATGTGAGTAGCATTGATACATTTTAGAGGTAATATTTTCACATAACTGCAAATTGACTGAATTAACGTAAATGCCTAAACAAGTAACAATGTCCTCCTTAAAAAGTAATTTAGAAGTTTGACTAAAACAGTCATTTACAGAAACATTTTTTTTATCCTGAGTCAGATAATATTTTCCTATCTAATACCTTTAATACCAGAATCATCATCTCTATTTATTTGCAACTTAGAAATATAAAGCACTCCAATTTCTTGAAGACTAAGCTTTGATACTTCAACAATGTCTGTACAATAAATTATCAATTATTATAACCAGCAAAAAAACCTAGCTATTTTGGCTACATTGTGCCCAGTTACCATTTGATCATCATGAGATTGGTCCACTGAGCAAATGGTTGAATTTCAACTCACAATATACTAAGATAATGAATTTCAGTGATAAAATCAAACAGCTAATAATTAAAACAATAAAATTTACACGATGATTTGGTAGGAGAGGCAGAAAATAAAAATACAAATAATGGAACAATAAAAGCTGCCTAATTGTGATAAATTTAGAATTGCATTGATTACAAAACAGAATACAGCTGATGCCATCAGTGTGAATCACATTCACAGCAAAAATACTTCAGTACCGTACCTCCGCAAACTTCTAAAAATTGCATTAATTTTCAAGGGAAATATTTCATCACGTAAAATTGAATTTCAACTCACAAAAATACTAAGATAATGAATTTCAGTGATAAAATCAAACATCTGATAATTAAAACAATAAAATGTACACAATGATTGGAGAGGCAGTAAATAAGAGTACAATTAATGGAACAATAAAAGCTGCCTAATTGTGATAAATTTAGAATTGCATTGATTAAAAAACATAATACAGCCGATGCCGTCAGTGTGATTCACAAAAATACTTCAGTATCGTGCCTCCATAACCTTCGAAAAAATGCATTAATTTCAACGGAAATATTTCATCACTTGTAAAATTAGGACTAGAACTATCACTAAATGGGATTAATACTTCCACTTGTATTTTTGTCGCAACATTGGTTATATGTCAGCATTAGGGAGATAAGTTTGCAGTGATATCATCATACATGTCACAGTAAAGGAAAGAGTACTTTTTTTTTGTAAGCAAGTAAATTGTTTATTATAGTGACATGTGTACACATGGCGCGAACGACTCATTGGATTTTGACGAAATTTTACAGGAAGCTACTAGTTGTACTAGTGTTAACAATTTATAGACGATTATTGACTTTTAAGTCCAATGGGCCGAGTGTCTTCTGATGTTTGAAGTACCAAAATAATCAAAGGGTTGTAACTTTGGAACTATTAGGCAAAACAGCACTTCTAAGCATGTAAAGTTTCATCAAAATCTACCGAGCGGTTCGGAGATGAAGCGGCTAGACAAAACACCAACAGACAGACCAAATCAGTGACACATTATACCCCCTAAACTTTATTTGTTGGGTATAATTATATAACAAACAGTCTCACCATAGAAAGAGATGCTAGTAGGCCTAAATCTATTTAACAAACAGACTATTTTAATTGACATTGCATTATGATGTCTGAACTTCACACTAAGTATTCCCTAAGGCTGCAGGAAATGTAACAGTGAATGATACATCGCATATTTATCCATGAAACAAAAACTCAACGGAAAGCACAAAACTGTTAGATGAATTATGCTACCTGTATAATTTAAGTGTAGGCAGTATGCTATAACAACACATACATGTGTCACAATGATTGTACAACATGTTAAATGTCAACTTTCCTATAACTATATTTAATTTAAAATATGAATTATAATGGATAAAAACGAAGGTGTCACAAATGTACCACATGACTTGTTTTATACTGCATTTTAAATACAATTTCGATTTTACAAAACTAAACTCTTTAAACGCTAACATTAATAAATTTCAAGGCAAGAATACTAGTTACATAATTCAAATTGAACAACATAAAACTGCCAAAAGTAACAATAATAACATCATACTGCTATCTAGAAAAAAACTCTCAACACATTTCATGTTGCATCAACATGTAATATAATTTTCATCTTCTGAAGCAATAAAGAAGCATTTTATTTAATTCAGCAATCAATTCATACCAGAAAGTTCCCCAACACAAAGTGAAAGCAAAGTAGCAGTTTTAAGAGTTTCATCATTTGTTAATATTTTTTAAAAAATGGCATTATCCTGCACTGAGAGGAGAAGCGAAGGGGCAGTACATTACTTCAACAGGTTAATATCTTCTTCAGATATGCCATTTTTTCCTAGATTCGTGCCCCTAAGCAGAAAAGTCATGGCATGTTCATTCAATACACAGATTACTCATATTTTTTTTCATTTCAAACTAAAAAACATCATCAATGTAAACCATTACGAAGTCTGAAGCAACATATGTTTATGTTTCGCAATGAAACATATATTTACGAACTGAAGGTCAGTGGTCAGTGATCTGAATAGACTGGAAACTTGATCATTAAATTTGAGCCTCTGGTAAATCTGCCTCGTTTTGGTTTATTAAAACTTTGACGACCTAAAAAGATGATGCAATATCATGACAAAATACATCATGCTCTATAACTAGTCCTATAAAAATGACAACACTTTTTTGTGATTTTACTATTTTGACAAAGTTGTTCTTGACAATTATTGAAAAATAATAGAAATAACAGATGATAAATATATAATGTGAAAGGACATGCATACGTTAAACATGTAACAAATATTTAAACTCAATGCTTCCCTGTCTATTTACCAGAAATCTTGACAGTAATTAGGTCAACTGTAAGCATGCAGTTGGAAACTATTGATTGTTGAGGGCAATCAATATAATGAGATTGATCAAATTCATGAGAATGAGGCATATTTATAATGAATACAGCCCTGTCAAACCAATAAACGCATGAACTCATACACATTCTTGCATCAAAAACTTCACAGTTCAAATTACAGGAATGTCATGCAGAATAATGAAATAACGAAAGTTTCAATAAAAAGCAACATGTCATTCATTGAATTATGTAATAATCAACAATGACCACAAGTATCGCTAACAAATTTTAATGAGCAATAGTCTGGCACTGAATGAAAAAATGAATATTGCTAGGAAATCTTTACCTAAAATCAAAAAGAAAAATTCGTCAATATAAACTAGATCCTGTAATTTTGACTCAGCTGTCAGTCCTTCAAGCAGGTTAAATGTAGCTAGTTCTTGCTCACTTTCATAATTATATACTTCCACAAAGTTGGGACTGGCATAAGTATCATGCAGTCTGGTACCAATGTTATGTTATCCAGTCTAGATGATCAGCAAATGCTGGATACCCTGATTTATGTCTTATATGAGTGATCTTCCTATAGATGCAAAATTATTATAATTGTATAAACAAAAGAGATTATCTCAGAAGAAAGAGTACATTTGCCTGAATGAACAAAAATCTTACATGTACATACTAAAGTGACAGAATTATCATTTTACATCTTAACACCACCAGTAAAACATACACTAACATCCTTGTTCGATTAATGGTAATTTAAGAGACCAAACAGCATTCTGTATACTTGTATATCTTTAGCAATAATATCTAGTGCCATCATTAATCCTGCACTCAGGCCAATATACCAGTACAGGGTTTATTTTGGCTAATTGGGAAGATGACCCATACCCTTCAAAGTGAGAATGTTTACATGTTCAACTTAGAATTTGGGGAAAATGTCAAGAAATAAAAGTTAAGGATGTAGTGATTAATTAATCAACAATTGCTATTTAAACAAACTGCCTGTTAGAGAAAAGCCTCTAACTTTGTCAAATTTTGGCTAAATTGAACCAAAACGTTTGTTGAGAATTTTTACATACAAATTGGGAGAGACCTGTATCTTTTGGCATTGGGAATATAGCTTAGTAATGACTGTAAAAGCAGCAGTACCGAAGCACTAAATCTGTGTCATTGTAAATACTTGTATACATGTAAGTTTTGTTACAGTACAACACAGTCAGCAATACAATCAATCAGTTTCATTACAACTGTTACAGAAAACAATGGCAGCATGATAGTACTGAATATTTATAGACAAACTCTCAGCTATTTCATAAATGATATAGCATATAACACTGGTGCAAATGAGATGAACTGTGTATGGTATATGAAATATGAACACTATGATAAGAATCACATAAAAATGACTGAAATGTACAATGGCATCACAGACAGCTGGATAAACACAACAAACCTAATTGCCACAGGTATGTAATAAAAACCATGGCCCAAAACACTTCACTCCATAGCTAATTCCTTGAAGCATCATTCCATATAGCTATTTGTGAGTCAATGTATTTCACTGATTTAATGCAGGAATAGTTTGACTGAATACTGCTACATCACAACAAGTGTTAAGAGGTTATTATAGACACATAATTCCTCATATAACTTGTTTCCCTGTACCGAATATGGTATACACAATCCAACCAAACACTGATACTGCAGCAGTCTGATTGAACACAGCTCCCCAACTTTTAGTCACTTCTAGTATATGTCCTGCCATATATACACCTATAAATCCAGGGATAGCACCAGCCATGTTCATAATACCTGGAAGGAGTAAAGAAAACTTGATGCTATATAAATGGTCCCCACAATTTTTACTGAAAATATCCTCCAAATATTAACCACTCCAAATGAATTAAAACAAAAACATGTCAAGCCGCAAGATAGGTATGACAAACACAGCTGTCAAAAAAGAATAATTCATTTCCCAAAAATATTATAAGAATCTTTCACTGGAAATGTCCGGCTAGAGGGTTATTGTTTTGGTGCTAACAGGCTCTGCTGAGTTACTGCCAAAACAGTGTAGTAACATACTATTTACAAATTCATTCAAGCTATTATTCGTTCTTATGTGACGTCATCATTATAAGACTCATCCTACACTGGGGGTGTAAGATTTTTCTAGCACTGATGAAGATGTGAGAAATCAATGTCTGGTAGGCAGATAATATAATCCTGCATAGGATTGTTACAGTTGCCTTTGTATTCTTAAGAAAGTAATTATAGTACCGAAGATTCCCAAATAAACCTAGACATTTTGAGAGGAGGGGCGTTTAATAAAGGTCAACAAGAAATGGACAATGCCCACAAACCAGGTCTTCAACCGAGATATTTGTAACCAAGGCTCTATTTGTATAATGAATACATGATGATCATCAATGCTGCAAAGGTGCCGTAGGTGATACATGCATACACACACTCGCACTCAGATATGTATTATATAAATATGCAACAACTATACACCAAGTTTGATGTCAATACACCCACACATAGCGAAGATATTAAGTGGAAACTGATTTTAAATTTCAAGTGACCTTGACCTTGGACAGAACAAACCAAAAAGCAATCCCAAGCAAGCTCTGCACATGTTCTTACTATACACCAAGTTTGCAATCCCAAGCAAGCTCTCCACATGTTCTTACTATACACCAAGTTTGATGTCAATACGATGAACGGAACTCAAGTTATTTGCTGGAAACCAAATTTCTATTTTTAGTAACGGTGACCTTGACCTTGAATGGAACGAGCCCAAAAGCAATTCCAAGCCAGCTCTCCACATGTTCTTACTATACACCAAGTTCGATGTCAATACGATGAATGGAACTTAAGTTAATTGCTGGAAACCAAATTTCTATTTTTAGTAACGATGACCTTGACCTTGAATGGAACGAGCCTAAAAGCAATCCCTAGCGAGCTCTCCACATGTTCTTACTATACACCAAGTTTGATGTCAATTCGATAAATAGAACTCAAAGTAATTAGCCGGAAACCAAATTTCTATTTGGTATCGGTGACCTTGATCTTGAATGGAACAAGCCCAAAAGCAATCCATAGCGAGCTCTCCACATGTTCTTACGCCCACCCAACGAAAACCTAGTTTAAAATGTACTAACTTCAGTCAAATTGTCACAAAGAACATTACCCTCTCCAGGGTTCAAACAATACAGCCTCCACTCATGAGGTCAACAGTTTTAATTGACGTTTGACCCCAGTTTAGTATGTACTTGCAAATCAGAGGCTTTGATTTTTGTGTTATACTGTTGTTGTTTAGATGCCAGATCAGCATTTGACAAAGTATGGATAGCAGTCGAAAGCTCCACCAACTGAGCAAATTAAATAGTATTTTCAAACAGTTATAAGATGATAGCTGACTACAGTAAAAACATTGTTACCAGACAAATACTGAATGACAGAGTCATTTTAATACAGGACGTAAGCTTAACTAGGAAATCACAGACTCTATATGTTTAAATTTTACACAAGTCCCATAGAAAAGTTTATGGGAAAATCGCAAATCTAATGAGGAGTCAAATGTTTATCATAAAATTCAGAAAAAGCTTCCAGTTTTTTTAACAACCGGGTTTTACAAGTTTTGTGGGTTTTTACAAGTTTTGTGCGTCAGTAATATGATGAAACAAGATTTTTATAATCACATATATTGCAATGGTTCTGATTGTTGATGTTTGATACTAGTTGCCCATTCAAAACTTTTACATTCAAATGAGCGAGATACATCTTGAAAGCAACTTACCGAACACAGATCCTGCATGATTAGGTGCAATATCTTGTGGGTTGACCAGAATGCCGCTGTTATGGAAACCACAACAGGCCACAGCTAAAGCCATACATGTCAATGCTCCAGCGTAAGTCGTTGTGTACGAAATAACTACCAGAAAGAACGCAGTACCCAACATGGTTATAGTCTGAAATAATTACACAGTTGTGTTAAGAAGACAACATATGAAATATTTGTTTTCACTTCAACACACAGAATACCAATTTCTTGAACAGTTTTTGGAAGCTTGATGAATCTTTATAACTGGACTTAAGTTACAGAGGAAATCAGGAAGTACGAGCCATTCAAGGAGAAAACCTGTATGAATGACCAAAAAGTTCCAATATCCAATTTTTACATTTTCTAACAGATGATGTTCTAGTTTTATTTAATACCAGAAATATTTTCTTTTTATAATAATTTCCAACAATAAAACCAAAATGGAATAGTAAACGTCTGAATTATGATGTCACCTCAGAGATTCTTATGCTTTCCGAAATGGAAAAACCAAAATCAAAACTTTCCCAGGGAAATACTCCATGTCACAACTAATTTGACAAATACAGGTTTTTTTGAGGATGTGCTTGATCATTTTGATTCATAACAATATATAACACATTAAGCTAACTAAAAACAGCATTTACTACTGGGAAATTTCCCAATAATATGAAGTGCTTTAAAAAAATTCAATTTTACTTCAAAAGTGGTGCAACATGAATGAAGGTAATTAGTTTCCAAGTAAACAATATTGGAATAGCTGAGAACAAAAGAAGGAAAGAAATGACATGTAACATAATTTCCCTTAGGTTGGTTGTTACACGGATTATTTCTAGAAACATCTTATAACATGTGCTAATCAATGAATTATATACATCATAACTGTCTTTATTCATAATAGACAAACACATTACTCACAGAAAAGTAATCAGCACTTAATCTTGTTAATGTACTTATATGTATCACACTGAGTAGGAGCCAATGAAACCACAGCATAATTACAAATTCTAATATAATTTGAATAAAAAATCTTACACATGTATCCTCATTTTCAAAATTTACATTACAATAAACACGAGGGCCATGATGGTCCTGATTCGTGCAGAAGTGACCATGCCTCTACCATACTTTTGGGGTGTAGCTGTATAACATTGATTTTGACCTACATTTTTGACCAACCAAATGTTGTCCTCGAAGCAGGCTTTTTAAAATTTGACCAATCATATTTTCACCAAAGAGGCACCAAACGGGTTTTCATTCACCCAAGAGGAGTTTTCGTAAGATGCGCATTCGTAAGCAGTTCGAATTTTGCCGGAAGTAGTTTATATATATAAATATTACAATGACCCTGATAAGACAGGTCCGTGATTAATAGTATACATGTATATAGATCCGAGGTTAATTTTGTGTAAAGATTTATTTTTCAGTATGTTGCAAAAACATTACCGAAAGATCATTCTATCTACGCTGTTTTTCTTTTTTTAAAGATATTTCTTGTTTTAATTTGGACAAGAACCATGCAAGACATGGTCAATCCTCCCCCAGTGAAGCATTTGTTTATGTAAAGGCGGTCAAAAACAGAAAAATACTATATAGTAAACCAGGGTTCTGTACAATGAATAGAACATTTCCTTGGATAGTTTTGGAGTTATGATTTGAGCAAGCATAAGATGGTATAAGAGCCTCATCCCTTTCATCAAAATCCATTTCATAGTTGTGGAGTAATGCTCAAGACAAGTAAATGTAATCAAGGGAGATAATTCAAAAAGTGAGATAGAGTTCTGGTTCTTATACAAGGCATTTTCAATGTCTTCCATCATTGTGCGAAGTTTCAACAAAATACACTCAACAGCTTTCGACAAGAAAATGTGATAAAGGACAACAATTTAGAAGTAAGTGACAAAGAATTATGGTTCTTGTACATTGCAATACTACATAATGTCCTCTACCAGTTGGTGTAAATCCATTCTACAGTGCTGGTGTTATACTCCCGACCAAAGTGTGACGGAGGCACAGAGTTAACCACACAGATGCACAGAGATCATAAGCAAATCCCCCTTCATGGAGGTGATAATATCATGAACAATATTTGTTAGAGGAAACATTTGTGCAAAATAATTTCAAGATCAAAAAATAGTTTTTTACAAGATTTTAAAAGTTTCATCTATATATACATGTAAAGAAAGTGACCACACTCCTAGCAGCCATGTTATTTTTGGAATCTCAATAATCTGTACAAACAAAAGAACTTCAGACACAAAATAAAGCAATAGCCACTTTTAATAAAAATTGAACATTTTTATAAATATAAAATGTTCTTAAATTGTGAATCTCTAGACAGTAGACTGTATGAGGGGTGTCCAAAAAGTATGCGGAAAAGTGCTGTCATATTTTCATAAAAAACTTGAATTTGATGAAAATTTAAATTCATGTTGGTCAGGATATTGTGTTTAAGTGTACAAAAAATGATAGTCCTATTAAGAAAAATACAGCGAAGACGGTCTCCATGGCAATGTCATTCAACATAACCTGGCCCAAATTTAAAGAAAAAGCACACATTTCAATGACAAAAATGGCGTCTGGTTAATTTATTAGGCAAGATATTCACATCAAATTTAAAGTGAAAAACTGAGCATCGAACATCAGTTCGACTAAAAAGTGTGTTTTGAATGGGAAATCGAAATATGAAACAATAAACATGTAAGAGAAAGCATATGGATATCAGACGATGAAGAAAACAGCCATTTATAAGTGATATTTTGATTCCAAGGTGGACATGAAAGCTCAAGTGATGAGGACCGGAGCGGACGTCCAAAGTCGAGTCAATCATGTCACGCTGCTCATGTCAGAGATCTACTGTGGAAGGACAGCGGTGTCACAATTCAGGTAATTAAAGACAGGGTCAATTGCAGCTTTGAGACTGTGCACAATCTAATAGGCCTAGACGATGAACTAAATATGAGTAGGCTATGTGCCAGATGGATCCCCAAGATGCTAACAGACTGTCAAAAACAACAGAGAATCACGTGATGTGAGCGATGTAATGGGTGTAGAAAGTGTATTATGTTCTGTGGGGAGTATTTAGAAAAGGACTGAGCATGCCCATTGATGTAGTATGCATGATTTTTGTAACAACGTCAAGATGTTGTGATGACGTTGGGCCGTGATACGGGATAAGCCCTTTAGTTAACCTTCCTATTTTTATCTTATCTGAAGTGATTTGTAATTTGTAATGATTTTCATGTGTGTGATATAACAACACATCATTATTCATAGTTTCGTAAAATCTCAACAAATAACAAAAACATGACTGCACTTTTCCGCAAACTATTTGAACACCCCTCGTATAACTAGATCAAATACCTGGCTTTATCAAACTGAACTTGGTAAATATTAGTACTTACGTTCATTAATTTCCTTACAAATGTCACACTGAAACCTGAAATAGATACATTATAACAAGTAATCTTAACCATAAATCAACCTGGAAAAACAGTGATGCAAAAATTGTGAGAAAAAAATGAAATTTTGTAAGTTTGCATGTTCAAACACATGAAGTAAGACTTGAACTACAATTAAACTTAATGTCAACCATGTATGCATGTTTTATGGCATTCACTGTCTCATGTGACCTAGTAATTGCATAAACTGGAAAAACTAATGAGAAACAGATTCAAATACTGTCTCCAGGGAAACAGGGCTTAATGCACTCGTTTCTTATCAGGAATTTCCAGTTAAAAGTTGACATCATCAGACCTACCTCATTAATGCTCTGTCTTTAAAACATGATAAAATGAAAACGAAATAGCCTAGAGTTAAACGGTTTTCATTTTCAGGGTTCTAATGCCTGAGAAAACAGAAAATGTGAAAACCTGAAAATCGAAAATTTTGTCATTAAGCAGGTGTTTTCCTGGTGAACAAAATTAAAACCAAGCAGAATGCATACCTTTTGTTATCATAAGGTCAGCTAACCAGCCACCAAATATAGAACTTGGTATTGTCACGACCCAGGGTACAACATTAAATACCCAACCCTGAAACAAACGATGTATTAGAATATTAGCAAACAGTTACACTGTATGATTTCGTAATCTTGACAGATTCACAAATTAGACCCTTAAAACAAAGATTTAATAGACAAGATAATTCTATTAAAATGATACACTGCAACATCTTCAATTTAAATAAGTACAAGTGGTCCAGAGGGCATATATCACTCACCTGATTTTTAAATATGAACAAATTTGGATTCAGCTTACTTCCATCAAGATTTGCGAAAGTACTTTCAAGCAAATGACAAGTTTAACCTAACATGCCCGCCCCCAGACCCTAGGGGTTATTATGAGAACTATTTTGACCTTAATAACATTCGATAGACTCCTAGTCAACCCCTTGCTTCCAGTCAACTTTGGTTTTACTCAATCCAGTATTCCACGAGATTTTCATCAGTCATTTGGACCACAGGGTGAGTGACATCATCATCAATCTAGATGCTATCAATAAACTTTGATTGAATTCCATCACAAGTTCTTGGGAAGAGTTGAACTGTTTGTAAGAACATGGCCCACAGGATCAGGACAATCCATTGTATAATTTTGAATCCCTACCACAAGGGGATTCTTCCTGATTAATTTCATAGGATTTCATCAAATATTTGTAAGTGGATGGAAAATGGATGACATATGATCTTAATTTATCTGAAATTACCTTGGCATCTGGAAAATTCTCATGGAAGTATGTTGGTAACCACGACAACAGGATGAAAAATGCATTATTTTCACAAAAATGTCCAACAATTAATGACCTGAAAATGAAAACAAGACTTAAATATTTCTTATACAGAATAAAATTCATATGCTATAATCTTATTAATATCTGATATTACTGAGAAAATATATGATCACATTTATTATGTACAGGACGTTTGCAAAGCAGTATTTTGATGCAATACAGCTATATGAAGAGGAAAAATATGAGGAATAAAATTAAAGGATGTAGTGATTAATTAATGGACATTTGCTATATACATAAACTGCCTGTGAGAGAAAAACCTCTAACTTGGTCAATTTTTTCATTTATTGGGAATTTTTATATTCAAGTTGGCAAAATTATATACTTTTCAGCATTGGCAATATCAGCGAATAACGGCTACAAAAACAGCTGAAAAAGCCCTGATCTCAGCAATATATAGTAAAACAAGAGCACACACCATCGCAAAATACGCCCTTAATCAAAATTTTGTCACTAGAGTTTAAAATAAAGCAGTGTAAAAATGACTCCTATGACTCCACCTTAAGTGACCTAGGTTTGAACCTGACTTGATTCATTTGCATAAAATCAATCTAAGTACCTCTGGGAAAAATATTCGCAACCAATTTTTTCGAAATTTATGCAGTATATATAATAAGAATAAAAATTGCTCTCTGGTGAAAACTGGACACAGAATTCTTAAGTTATTGATCGGAAAAGACCAATTTTAGGTCATTTCTATATTTAAAGGGCAATAACTCTGTAGTGACAAGTGCGATATGGCTGGTGACCTAACTTGTCCAAGATATTATGCCGATACACATTCTGACCAAGTCAGGTGAAGATAGGACAAAGAATGTTTAAGTTATTGATCGGACCAGACCGATTTAAGGTACCGCCTGCCCAAACACGCCCACCCGCCCACTGCGGGTGACACTACAATAGTTCGAACGGGCGTATAAAAGAGAACCAATCTTTTATTCTTCATAAGCATTTAAGTCCTAATTAAAAGTTGATGATAAAATCTTATATAAGTTTTGTTTCATCGGGTTTAATGCCGTTTCTCAACGATATTTCAGTTATATACGGCGGCCGGTTCACCTAACCAGTTTTTCCTGGACTGAATTCTTACCCTTTCACAAGGAGCCGGCAACTTCTCCACATGTGGAGGAAAATCGACATTTTTGTCAAATTTTTCATGGAAGGGTATGACCTGCCGCGACCGGGAATGGAACCCAGACCGCCGGGTTACAAGTCCAGCGCACTAACCACTGGACCACGGCCGCAGCTATCTTATATAAGTGAAATCTCATTCAAATTTCTAAAAAAACTGAAATTATAGTAACTATAATGTACAATTTGTACATACCAGAATGAAGATTTACAGAACAAAGTCACCCAAGGCGTCTTAGAATCCTTTGATGATGGTGGAGGTTTCTTCTCTAGGATCACAGGTAAGTATTTCTTTCTGTGACGATTTATTAAGATGTATCTCATACATAGCATCCAACATAAACCTGATATACCTGAAACGTAAAATTATACGATAAAATGCAAGTGTTCATAAATGACTGAATTTATTAAGTTTCCCGAAAATAAAACAGTCTTTTGAAAACAAGTTAAATGAATCTGGTAGCCTTTTTGAAAACAAATTTATCAGTATGAATGTGATATTTTATTCATATCATAATTGTTTATTTTATCCGCAACATGTAAAAGTTTCATCTATACTAGCTGTCGCTATCACTGTTAGGCAACATGGCACCACATCATTTAATAGTTCTTTCATTATTTTTTATCAAAAATAATATGTGGGGTATATATGATACCTGGAGGGTCTTTTATGATATAAATATGGTCTATATATATATACAGTTAAACTTCGATAACTCAAGCAGGGGCCTCAGATTTGTCGAGGAATTGGCAGAGTCCTGGACTTTATTTCTTCTATTTTCATATAAAATATACTGCCCATAACTCAAGCAGAAATAAGTCGAAAACTCGAGTTGTACAACTTGCAAAATCAAGGTCGCAAGGACAAGTATTGAGGTGTGAAAAACGATTATCGCAGTTTGTATAAAATACAGATATTAATTAAAAAGGCCATTTGAGACGATAATGATGAGAAATAATTATGAGAATTTAATTATGAGATCGCTGATGAGTAAATAACATGTGATCGCAACTTGGGAGAGATTTCCACGACGCATAAATATAAAGGTGCAAGCGTAAAGGTGCAAGCGTGAAGCCATATGGGATTTCCTGGTGGCGAGGGTAAATAAACTCAAATCCACATGAAGCAAACATCCGGATTGGACACGTATATTCATGAACTTTATTTCGTCTGTAAAACAACAATAAGTAATGCTAGTACTCTCATTAAGAATTTGACTTTACTTTTATTTTAATGAAGAAATGTAGTGAATAGAAATATGATTCTTTGAAACAAATATGAAACAGGTGTGAAAAACTATAAAAATAAGGCATTTCATAAAAATACACAAAAAGGACAAGATGGAGACTCAGGGTCACTCGAAACATCGGGTAACTTGAGCATGTTGAATGGACCCCAGCATCCTCGAGAACTCGAAGTTTAACTGTACATATATACTCTACTCCACTAAAAATTGTCCGCACCAATACAGTGACATTATAAAGAAATAATTATATTGTAATTCTCAAACACAATTACCTAAACTTAATCAGTTATGAAATATGAATACTAGGGCCATTGTTTGATTTCTATTTGATGAATGATTTACACATTTGTAACAATAAAACGTGTCTAACACTTGGAACAAAATGAAGGCTAAGGGAAATAGTTGCATTATTTTACAGGTTGTTACAGTTTGTATAAAGAAAGAGATTGAAACTCACCCAGAAAATAGAACACTGTTTGCCAGCCATAACTTTCTAGAATAAGGGATCCTAGACTTCCGCATAATAATGTTCTATAATAAAATAGAAATTTAATACCTCAATAATGATACTGTTGCATAAAACTCAAATCATTAAAGCTAATGTTTCACCAATGGAATGCAGGTCTGATAACGAAGTTCATTATTTCCTTTATGCCAAACACTACTAAATTAATTCGTAATTATCATTCCATACATATACCACTTCCTTGAAACAAGACAATTTAAAATACTGCACATTTTATAGACAAATTAAGCATTCTGTAGAGCATGAGAGTAAATCATACAGACTATTAGCCATAAGGAATACCAGCAGATAATTATGTAATTCAATATAATAAAAGACGACAGACCCAGTCTCATATGACACATTACTTTTACCACATTAGCACATATCTATATTGTCTAGACATAGAGTTGTAAAACAAGAATTACATCATGTAAGGGCATACAGACAGACAGCTTCAGGTCCTGCAAATCAAGCCTTAATAACAGTAAATACGTACTTTACTTAGTCTGAAGTGTTCAGCAGAAACCAAGGTCATACAACAGAAGCCACGAAAGACAGAAATGTTCTAACCGAGTACCATATAGGACATAAATGTCAATACATTGCTTTGACTTTAAAGTTATATAGCTAATGTGTCCCACTAAAAATTGAAATTCTGTAAACATATGTCATCAGTCATTACATAGTTTTCTGTCACAAAAAAAAATTAAGTCATACATATCAAGCAAATTTTCTACTGACATATTGTAAATCCTGGTGTTGAATACTTAATTTTGCTTGGAGAAGTTATTCTAAACACATGATTAGCATTTATTCACTATCATATATACCACAGAATGCATACAGTAATCAATACACTATTATGCCTACCATATAACCAAACATGGGCATTCCAACAATGCTCATTCACATTAATTCATGGCTTCTCATATATCTTATACTGACAACTCTATACCGGTATTATAACTATGCACAAATGTGTTTAATTTATTAAATTCACTATTAATTAATCTAATAAAAAGACAACTGGTCTTTTAGATAAATGTCCATATATAGATAGTATATATTAAATGTCAATAATAAAGATGTTTTTTAAATTCTGTCTGTATAATATACATGTAAGTTGCAATGAAAGATAGATTTATTGGTATTACAACAAGATGCCGTTTTACACAATACATTAACAGGGAGGGTAATGATTTATAGAAAGATATACCTATTAACTCCCAGCTCAATTAATAACAAAAAGGAGTACTATGACATTATAGAAGACAGCAACTGGATAAAAAGATAAAAAAAGGAAGCCCAATATGTATGACCATTTGAAAATTCCATTCACATGGACAGAGAATTCATGTACATTTACTAACAGAAGTTAAACCAAAGCATTGGTTACAAGTAAAGATATCCTTACCCAAGATGGGAACCAGAACAAACAACACTGTATGTCAGGGAACGCTCCTGCTCTGGAACCTTCCGTGATATTATAGAACTAAACCCAGGGTAGTGAAAACCTGTTAGGGGCAGAAATATGCCATACAGTTCATTGTGTAATTACTACAATACAGACATAACATTAGTCTGCAAAACAAAATGCATGTCTGAAACTAGCTGAGGGTAGCTGAATCAAATTACTTGGAATGCCAATTCCATATTTGTCGCACAGAGAAGCTAAAGCATTATATGCTTGTAAATAAAGGCTCTTCTATACTTATCCTCAGCCTTTACATATATGGATCATTTTAAGCATAGATCATACTGTTTTTTTATTTTTGTTAAGCGTCAACTTCAGTTTGCGAAACCTAGCTACCTATTCAGAAAAAAAACGCACGAAATCGTTCCGAAAAAGTACCAAGCCAGATATCAGACGATGTATCATTTAAAATGTTTTAATGAGGTAACCATGACAAGAATAAAACTAAATAGCCCAACAGAAAAACTGACTAGTTTTCACTCTCTTTTTTCAAACATGCAGGTTATCAAAATATTTACCAAAACATTTGTAAATACAACACAGCGGTTACTTCCCTTGGCTATTTTATAAACTTACGAAAATGGTTATTTTGGCTCCAAGAGCTAAAAACCTAGGCACATGCGGACGCTTAACAAAAATATAAAACAGCATGGTCCTATTATGTCTATGACATATAAGGTTTATTTTGCAGACTGTCTAAATGATGAATCACAATGTTGCACAGAACTGTATATAATTATAATGCTATAATTAGTACTTGTACTTAGAATCAGGTCAATGTATTGTACAGCTGTTACCTTATTTCTAACAGAACCAACTTATATTGTTAGCTCATAAAAAGAGGGATAATAGCCCGAATAAAAGACAAAAATGGTATACTTTATGACTCAGAAAGTTCAGCATTTTTCATACGAGAGTGCAACTTTGGTATTCATTGAAAAAATACATATAGTGTTTGCTGCTATTTTCGCGCTACTTCCGATTTCACAGTATTTTTACAACAAAACATACATTGCAACAATTTGGCATAATAGGAAAATTATGGGAAAAAAAATGCTATAGTCAGCATTAATAAACTGTAATATATTTGAAAGAAGAAACTGAACACAAAAGAAAACTGAAGTAAGTTTTTCTTCCGTTACATTATCATTAGTACTGCGAAAATACAAGCAAATAGTATCCCTTAAAAACACTGAAAGAAATCAGATGGAAAAAAATCAGTATTTGCCCTCAAACGTCAGAAGCATAAATATAACAAACAATAACATAATAAATAACAAGCTAATGACATCAAAATTAGTCATAATTAAACCATAACTATGCCAGTAAAAACAGACAACATCAAGCTGATCAATACAAGTTTTTGGTCAACTTATTTGGATAAACCAAAGATATCTCATTTCCTTTGTGTATACACCATTGCTGGCTCTATAGTCTTTAAAATTACGTATTACACAGTAAACTTAAATATCAAGTAAGCCAAGATTCTGTCACTGTCTATACTTATCACCAAAATTAAAATGATGGTATTATTAGTACAGAGATTTCTATCAGATTTCTTTTCACATTAGTAATTAGCAAGCAACTATATTCTAGCAAAACCATATACCATACAGATACTGTATCATTTACATTGAAGCACAAGTGTAACACATTTATAAACAAGTTCAAGCTCCAAGCTTACTCATTTCTACCACCACAAACATGAGAATTTTGTAACACCAGATTTATATTCATTACAATGAACTACATAGAAATATGTAAGGTATTCTAGTTCAAGGTTCCCCACAAGGATTTCAAACTTAGGGAGTGACTGTCATGAGAACTGTTCTGAAAAAATCCTTCTACGTAAATTTAACAAAAAAATAGTTAAACATAGGATTCCCTATAAAAAGTAGGAGTCGAGGCCCCGATTTCACGAAAATACTCAAGCAAGAAAACAGTTACTGTCTTAAATATATTTATCAATTGTTTAAGCATATGCTATCAAAAGGTTTGGATGTTTTGTGTTTTGATGAATATCTGTTTCGCACATGTATAGCAATGGAGGCACATTGACAATTTTTGGGCTTAAAATGGATAAAGATGATCGTTACTGGGCCTTTGAACTGTTGAAATAAAACACGAAAAAATGTTTAACATTACATCAAATGAATTTGCTCTAGCAGTAAAAACACAGTATCATATAATTTTTTTACAAAGCAAAAATTAAATAACCATTTACGTACATGTACTAAAATCACCTTATAAAATACTATGCTTATTTGACAGATATAAATTAACTTTGTACAAAAAATGGTGCATTTATGTATTACACAGATGTTTAATGTAGCATTAATGAACAAAAATTGAAAAGCATTACAAAATTCTATTTCTGTAAACCTAACAATCTACAAACAGAAATCTTGTTAAAATCTGAAATTATATTTTCAGTAAATAATTACTGCAGAACAATTCACTTTTTTCTATACATGATCATCTCGTAACTCAATAAACAATCTTACAGTGAATAAACCTGTATTTTTTATGTCAAAAGTAATACCGTTTGTGAAAAAAAATACCATTGGATGGAGTAGTTTGGCTTTGTCAGGCTCCTCATTACATGTATTGGTAATAAAATAATAAAATCAGTAATCATCTTTCCACAGACCATAATTATAGACCAGGAAGGGTAACTGGTGTGCGAAGCATTCGATATACAAATTTAGATGGAAACTAACTATATGTTTTGTGCCACAAAAATTAAATTGTTACGTGAATTTTTAACATTCTGTGACTTTTTCGAAAAAACATTTCTTCAAACATTCATTGTGTAATTGTATTTTATCAAGAAATATTTCTTATAAATGTGATAAAAAGAAATTATGTTGACTGTCTTTAGATGACGGTATAAATCACTTTCTAGGTCACATTCAGAATAACGAGCCTTCAGTATCTTCAAAAATACATTGAAGGTCTACAAAAATCTAATCTATGGATTCCAGGATACATTTCATATTATATATTAAATGATCAATTTGAAAAAACATAAGCAGAAAGTTGGGGAAAGCAATGGAAGGTGTAAGAAAACTGGAAACAAAAAAAATCAGAATGTACCAAAGATCTGTGACTTTCACTTAATCACATGTTTCTGTATCAAGCATCAGTTGTCATTTTTCTACACTCTTTCAGTTATTTCTCATACATATTAAAATATGTTGACCAATATGTTGCATGAAGCTGCAACTGACAACTCCCGGACAGAGATGGACGACAAATGAATGTTGATGCATTATCTTCTGTGAAATCACCACAGAAAGCAAAGACCTGGACTTGGTTTCAAACACATGACCACCACAATGTGAGTGCATACTCTATCTACTGAGCTAACAGTAATAGGTAGGTATTTTTATAGTGACACCCCAGCTACTGAGCTAGCTGGGTAAGCCTTTCTTATTTCAGACAGAAAAAGGAAAAGTGTTTATTTTTGTAGTGACACCCCAATATAAAGGGCCAGCCATTACTGCCTTATGGGACACCTGCTTTCAAAGCACATTTACTTCCCGATTCCAAACCTTTAATGCCAGGCAGGCAGATGGTAACCATTATTTAACTAGCTGGTGGCTTACCAACTGGCCATATCAAAACGGACCCCTACCAGGATTCAAACCTCCCACTCCAAAGGTGGATGCCTTAACCACTCGGCTACGGGAGACCGTAATAAACAGATTCCATATAGTATTACATTAATATGATGCATTTCGAAATGTCAAAATTTAGAATCTTGTCTGTAAAGACTTAAATGAAAATGTTGGTAACATTGTGATAAGTTCAGATCCCTGTTCATACTGATACACTAACATGATTACATCTTATGAATTTAAAATGGTGAACAAATATATATGGAGCTAATAACATATGTTAGATGTTTATTCTAAGTTTATAATATACACGTATGTGCATGGCATGTTTATGTACTTTGTTAAGGCATTCCAGTAAATTCATTCCACCAACATAATACCAAGTCTTTCATCAGCAACATTATCAACATGGGAGTCTGATTGGTATCTGAATTGCCTAGATAGTAAAGCTTCAAAATAAAATGTGTTATCAGTGTGTGGTTAACTCCAAACCAAGTGAATAAACTCTATAACAGGTTGCAAAACTCCGAAATATATTCATTATTTCACATCAACTTTCAACACTGTTTTTGTGTTATGCACTTAATCACAGCAGTCAATTTAGATTGATGTTTAATTATAAAACTGAAGTGCAAATTTCCATTTACAATTTGGACAATATTAAGGTAACTCAGACTAAGTCAAGACTAGCTCTAGTTGGTAGCCAAATAACCATTGTCTATAAAAATGCCAATGAAAAACTACAATTTGCCCAAATCTGTCTCAAATAATCAATTGATAATAAAATTAATTACTCATAAATTATCAAATTTGACTACCATTTAGCACCAACCTAGCTAAGTAATATCATATCAAAACAAGAAATTCAAAGACTGAAAGCTGATGATGTGCTGAATGAAAGACATTGGAGAATATGTCACAATACCAAGACTTATGCCGTACATGAAAACCAACATAATATTGTACGGTTACAATAGTTTCCCCCCAACAGGCAGTCACTAGTGGATACCAGACAGTGAGTTAACAGCATCTATACTCACCCCCCATATGTTCCCGCCACAACAAGACCGGTAAACGATGATCTCTCAGTTTGTTTTACAAACTGACCAATAAAACTTGTTACACAGGGCATATATACTCCTACAAATTATTCAATACTTCAACAGTAACACAAATACTTTGCCCTATCATTAAAAGTCTTCTTTAAACATAATTCTTCTTTTAACATAATCATAGTATCAACATATTTATAATTAGTTCAGGACAAATATGAGTCATTCTCTGAGATTTTGGCCCAAATGACATATCTGGGAGAAATCGAGTTATTAACATCTCTGAATGCAGGGATATTTGTAGGTCACTACAAAACAAATATTATTGCAATATGGGATTTGTTTAGGGAATTACAGCACTTTTAATATGGTCATCAAGACTAGATCTACAAAAATTTCTGAGTTTCACAAATTTACTATAGCAAATGTTTTCAGATACAATAATATTTTACAGATAAATGTGTATTATTCTTTTCCTTACGAATGTTTACTAATAATTGTTTTACTTCTGCTTGCTGTTGCATGACGTCATCTTTATTGCGGTTTTCTCAGAAACGAAGCTCAGTGCATTTGGGCTAAAAATCTCAGAGACTCTCACATACATGGATTATGATGGGTAGTACTGGTATACATTCAATAAAACAAATAAATCTTGTTTTCTTTTCAAACACAGAAAAATACCATTCAGTGAGTAGAATGACATTTGTCGATAAACTAACAATAGATTTGACCTGTCAGAGACAATATATACCACTATGCATATATACATGAGGTATCAATCTTCTGTCCCTAGAATAATTTTAATCTGGTCACAACGTAACATACCAATAAAAATTTAATACTGAAAGTCTCATTACATGTATTCAATATATGTAAATCTAAGTGTATTAGAAGCAAGCCAAACATGCTTACAGTCTTATAACAAGTTTCAACATGGTGTAGTGTGTGATCAAGCAAAAAACTTTTTCCCATTCACCAAGTTATATAAAAATGGCTCAACCTTGTCCAGAATTTGGTTAATATACTAATGTTTGATGGTCATATGAATAGCAGACAGACCATCTTATACACTATGAACAACACACCAAATTATGCAAACAGTACATACTAAACAAAGATTATATTTGCTTCCATGCAAGTAGAATAATGTGAAAAGAAATCTGAATAAAATTTTCATTATTGACAAGAAGGTATACATAAAAGGGATATGCAACTTGTAAACTCCATACCGAATTTGTTCATCGTACAAAATACTAAAAGATAAGGACTGTTCAACTGAATCATGGCTCAGGCTGTACAATCCACGCTCTACTGAAGTGACAGTCAATAGTAGCCATATACAGACTTTAAAACATATTAATTTTTGTATTGTTATCTTTTAACACATCATCAATTACACATATTTTTACACAAAGAATCTTGATTGGGAGGTGAAACCAAAATAAGTCTATCTGCCGCCTAATTTTAATCCAGATAGACCAGCTTTGCGTTCATCCCTCAAGATACCTAAAACAATACTTCAGCAGGGGTTCCATTTGACCTTAAAGTTGACCCTTTCACTCCTGAAATGCCACATTTTGACCCTAAGGATTCTGGCTGAAGGGTCAATTATTATCTAAATTATAAGTAATTTGGATATAAAATGGTAAAATCTGGTAGAAAATTATCAAAATGACCCTTGAGATTCTGCCTCTAATGGAACCCATGCTTCACAGTCTTATTAAAATATAAATATCTCTTTATTAAGAACATCTTACCTTGAAAAACACCAAGAAGAACACGAGACAATATAATTATTCTAAGAGACAGGAATTTATCATCAGCAAGGTACACCAACTGTGGAGTCCAAAAAGTGACCAGTGACCAACAACATGCTGCAATTGGCAGAACAACATCACCACCAACTCGGTCACTGAGGTACCCACCAAGAAACTGGGTCATCGTATAACCCCAGAAAAATGCGGACAAAACAGACCCCTGAAACAAAACATTGAGATGAAAAAAAATTCAGAAAAACATCAGAAAATATCACAATCTCAGGTACCAAGACATTAAACATCTTTAGGGTCATAATTTCAATTAAAAGTATGACATCTGACAAACAACCTTTAGGATAACAAATTCATTTGATAAAATTATCCTTTTGAAAAGAGGAGTAATTCTTAATATTATATAATAATCTTAATGCATGTAGCAATTATTGCAATTTTGGGATGCAAAGTGGAAGAGGGGTAGAGCATCAGACTCTTAATCCCAAGATAGCGAGTTCGAGCCTCGTGCTAAGCATCGTTTGATTGTGAATTTCACATTGATCGTGACTTCGTTCTCCTTAGTAATCCAGGAAGCAGCAAGTCATCAAGAAAGACTGACATAGGTTCAATTGTTGTAAGAATTTGTTTTATAATCAATTGAAAATAGATATTGTTAAACTACCTATTCCAGAGACACAATAATATAAAATTTATGAAATGTCTATAAACATACCGCCTCTGTTTTGTCCCAACCTAATTCTTTGGACATTGGAACAACACATAATGGCATCACAGTTCTACATGCGTACAATGTTGCACAACCAGAAAATAAACCTATCATCCAATGCTTCTTCTCCGTCCTGAAAAATATTTTTGTTGATTAATTATTAAGACATTGATGAATTATCAGCTGTAATACATATTTATCGTGTTGCATTCCCAGGCTGAGTGCTGCTGTGACTTACTGTCATAAGGAAGAGCTTGTTATCATAGAAAAACCAAAATGGACACACTTCTTTCTGCAACTGTTGAGCTCGATGAGTAATAATTCAACGATTATGTTTACTCAACATAGGATATAAACAACATCAAGTCCTACGGTTACTTAACTTACAGACCAACAAGTATAATTATTGCGTATATTTTGAAAAGACTCCTATAAAATTATCATCATTACTATTTAGTATTAGGAAATTCTAATGAAAATTATCTTTAAGATGGGGAAAAATATAAAGCTTTTCTTAAGGGAATGTGGTTGAATATGTAATGGAGTGGTCTTTTCTGTTGTGCGTGTTTTGAATGTAAAGTATAATGGCAATAGGGGATAACGCCGTGACGTCACACGCACCGGCTATAGAAATGTAAACATTGCTGGTAGGCAGAAAATCGATATCTGGTTACAGCACCATATATTGTTTTATAACGCTAATTCGCTTTATCTAAATTGTTAATTCTTTAAGTTATGATTCAGTCTTTCATAGTTGTTGGTTGTACACACATGCGGGGAAATGTTTATGATTTCATGGCACAGAATTCCTAATGAGTAGAATTAAGAGCGAAGGAAACAGTAGCTATCTGCCTTTGACAGGAAAAACTGGACCCGTCACTTATCAACCTATGTAATGTCCGTCCCCTTATGTATAATATTATTAAGTGTGAATAAAAGTCATTTTAGGAAATATTTATGTACATAGACAACTTTTATTTTGTCCAGAAATAAAGAAAAATCAACTTCATAGTTGATCATCTAACATAATTATTTTATACTACTGCAACTAAAAATGCAAAGATTTGTCATCTTTTTGATAATACATGTATAAGAATATTGTGACTATTATAATCATCCAAAAGATTTTAAAATATATGTCAAAAGAAGATAAGTCTCAAACAATAAAATAAGTCTGTACATGTAAATTACCGGATGTCATTAAAAATGTTGTAAGATGTGTGAAAACAAATCAAGCAGAATTGAGTGGTATCACGTGAGTTGTACAGGAATTTAGTCTAATTTAAAACGGAGTCTTGGCTTTGTAGACTTTGTCATTGGTAGAGAAGTTGACTGTGCACTGCCGAACAATGATAATATGCTTTATGTATTACGTAAAAATCTAGGATAGCGCTAGCCAAGAATCCATTAGACTCCATTCAAACCAATACATTTTGCAAAGATTTATTCCCATACAATTTAATTGTTTATCAAATCTGACTACCAACTCTTTCAACCTAGCGCCAGCCAAGACAAAGTTGATTGACAAACTGTTTAACATGTGATATATGTGTATTTATTTATCTACCGCTATGTCTTTATGTGTGTGTATGAATGACACTCAAATAAATGCTGAATATGTTTTAATGCTAAATGTAAAATTAAGATAAGGTAAATAAACGCACAATTAAACATATCACGTTGTTGTCTTTGTTAGATATGTGTACATGTTAACAATTACTATTGATGCATTTCACACATAACACATTATTTATGCACATACATTATTATGTCATACAGAGAACTCGCACACTTCAATATTTTACATTGTTAGAAAGTTGGGTGCATTATCTTTCACTTGGTACCAACTTTATGCACATAAATTGATTAATACGAATTCTAATACCCACCACCGTCTTTTTCTAACCTACACGAATTGAAAATAACTTGTCGTAAAATGTGCTCATTTTCAGTCACATTCTGATGCAGAAAATTCACCAATTTTCAATTTTTTATTTTATTTTTGGAAGCCTTTGATCTGGTATCGATTTGATGCACATATGTAAAAATGAGAATTGAAATACCATTTTTTTCGAACCAAAACAGATGCCAAATTTATTATTTTATGTCAAACATTAAAGAAATTAATGGCTACCGCCATGTCATTCATTCCATATTAGTTGTATAGTACGGCGCCGCCGTCTTTTACCCTTCAGTTATGCCCCGGTCACACATTCACGGATCGGACGCCGGATTAGCCACGGATACGATCCGGCATCAGTCGTAGTGGTCCGTAGCTGTCCGTATTGTATCCTGGGTCAATCGTAGTAGTACTTGTATATCCGTGACAATTTTTGAACATGTTCAAAAATTCCCCACGGATCAGACTACCGTAGTACATCCTTACTGATCCGTATTAGAACGTACTAATCCGTTGTAGCCCGTAATAAACCGTACTTATTCGTAGTACATCCCGGACTCTAGGATCGGTACGGTTAGTTACGATGAACTACGTACTTGTACGGTAATACCACGGATTAGCCAAGGATACAATACGGTTTGTTACGGATTTGTCACGGATCAGCACGATCGCACTACGTTCTCTTGGGGATAGGTAGGGATTACCAAGGTTTCTCAAGGATTCCTACGTGACATCACGGCATAATACGGCTAACTACGGTCCACTACAGTTTATTACGGATTATGTCATCTAGGTATCACCCCCGTTCTGTCACCAGACTTCTGTATAAATACTTCACGTTGATAGGGCCCTACTTCATATCTGTTCCATCCAAGAAGTCTACATTTAACAACAACCAACATGAACAACCAACATCTGAGGCTGGCACTTAACTGCCTGGCTCCTCCGACGACCCATCCACGGCCAGTATGAAGCACTCATGGCTGAACAGAGTGTGGAAAATCCAGCTGCTTTCAAGAACTTTGTGAGAATAGACCCACAGATGTTCCAAGAACAGTTACAAGTAGTGGGTCGCATGATTATGAAGAGCATTACCTGGTACAGACCATCGAACCTGGAGTGAGGCTAGCAGTCACCCTACGATACCTGGCTACGGGGGATAGCTACCGGACCTTGATGTATGGCTTCAGGGTGGCGCACAATACCATCTCTGGTATTGTTCGGGACGTATGCGAGACCATAATTGCAACATATGCTGGGGATGTTATCGACACTCCTACTGAGCCTGAACAGTGGCAGGCAAAAGCCAACCAGTTTTTTGCAAAATGGCAGTTCCCACATGCTCTCGGTGCTCTAGATGACAAACATGTTGCCATACGGTGTCCTAAGAACTGTGACTCCCTATACTACAACTATAAAGGATATCACTCAATAGTTCTGATGGCCCTAGTCGACGCCGATTACAAGTTCCGGTGGGTGAATATTGGTGCACAAGGTGGTTGCCCCGACGCTCAGATTTGGAACCAGTGTGAGCTGAAAAACGTGATGGAAAGGGGTGTAATCGGCATCCCACCAGCAGCCCCCCTTCCCGGTGATGACAGAACGATAAGACATCATTGCAGTCGATGCATTTGGCATGAAAACCTGGCTCTTGAAGCCCTTCTCCATACGGGGTCTTACCAATGATGAGAGGATCTTCAACTACCGCCTCTCGAGGACCAGACGAGCTGTGGAAAATGCATTTGGTATCCTTGCAAACAGATTCCGGTGTTTGCTCTCCGTCGTGTTGAAGGACCCTGATACAGTACATGTCATAGTCCTCGCCTGTGTGTGCCTTCACAACATCATGAGGGTCCGATATCCTGGTGAACAGAACCCACTCATGGATCAAGAGGATGTTAACCACAACGTCATCCCCGGAGCCTGGAGAGAGGGTGTTAACATAGACGATGTGCAGAACACCAGGGGTGGCAACTTAAACATCTTGGAAGCGAAGCAGCAGAGGTTGTACCAAAAAAGTTGTGGAATGAACACGCGAGCGCGGGAGTTTATGTGTAAGGAATGCTTATCGTGGCAGGTCCGTGGCGCTCCGTGAGAGTCCGTACTTATCCGTGCCAGACAGTTCTAATTCGTGCTAACCCGTACTAAAATCTTAGCGAACCGTTGTTAATCCGCAGTGCATACGCCGTGACACGTGTCATTCCGTACTAAACCGTACCAAACCGTAGCAATCCGTATCACTCCTGCTGTCAACTAGCCCATTTTCTGCATTATCCTTGGTTGATCCGTCAAAACCCGTAGAGCATCCGTAGCGGACCATGGATATAGTCTTTTCCGGGGTCATCCGTGAGTTTCCATCCGTAGTGGATCCGGCAAGACGATCCGTGAATGTGTGACCGGGGCATTAACTGTGCATGCGCAGAATCGGGTTGTTTTGTTTACAAACACTGTCGTTATCCCCTATTTATGGTTATAAACCAATGTTGATAAATGCTATGATGATTTTAATAGTGGCCGCCGAACAATGTTATTCTCATTGTGGTGTCTCAATGTGCTTGTGATCGTATATATATAAATATCATTCAACTAGTACTGTAGTTTATAAAGACACACTCTCCTCCAGACTCGATTCAATATCTGTCAGTCTGTGTATGACAATGATAATTCTGTACTGGCAATACCAGTTATTTCAGTGGCAATGCCAACTCATGTAAATATAGAAGTAACAGTTTTCAAACACAATAAATTGAACGCTTCAAAAGAAATAACAACGAATAAGAACCCTCAATATATGTATTTAATATTCCCTAATTTATATATATTTTATCTACACATGAATAGCACAGGAATTTAATCTTTATAAGTCCAATTAATACTAGCACTACAAATCTAGCTATCTATTCAATGTTGACTGATTTTTATGTAAAGTAAAGGAGGTTTAACAGTAGATAATAAGGAAATATAAACTTGTAACTAACAGCATGCTGTTACAAATATCAGCTCCAAATTTACTTTTCCATTCGTGATCTCATGCAGTGATCAGCAGACCGCTGTCAGGTAATGATGTATCCCTTACGTAGACGTAGAGGTGTAATACAATGTCACAGGAGGGATTGTTTTCAAACATAATTGATTATCTTGAAATATTAACACAAAATGCCATTTAAACTGCATTTTGATACATACGAAATGACCCCATCATGTCCATGAAAACCTGTACATTGTAATAATTTACATTTTACACACTACATGTAGTTACTTAGTTGCAAATAAGAGTCACTGACGACGGACTTGAAAACGAAGAATTTCACATCGAAACGAGACAACTAAAACGAGTCCGAGTTGATGAGGGGACGAGTTTGTCTGATAGTTTGCTATGACACTATCAGGCAAACTCGTCCCCATACCGTAAAATAATGACTCTAAATCATGTCAACCGATAAAAACCATTATTGGATTTTGAAGAATCGGGTATAAATGTACCTGGTCCAATATCTTCCTTCCATTGTTTCTTTCGTATCATTTTTATCCATTCCCTAACTTGAAAAATATGTTCAACATCGTTTGACGTGTGAAGTACTTCCGGATTGTTGTTGTTGTAGTTTATCACGTGGACGCTTGAAACGGAAAGCAAGCTTCGGAAGGCTGTTGTCATGGATTTACGCGTATGAATATATTTTAATAATTGTTACATATATATACCAAACTGTCTTTAAATTAAGTATTATCAAGTAAAATTATTTATATTTTAAATATCATATACATATTGATGACAATTCGAGTTAATATACATTAATTTATGTTCATACTTTGGAACTACTTGTTGTAAGGAACTTCATTGTTAGCTTTATTTCGAGTTGTTAGGTTCATTTCCGGGTGACTGTCAACATAATTATAACTTATCACTTTTATGACAGTATAATTCACAACAATGTCTCGATCAGCCGGAACCTTGATAACAACAAACAATGCGACATATATTCCTCCAAGATTTATGCCAGGGTAAGACCTAACATTGATATTTTGTCTTTTTTGTATTTATTTTAAACCATAGTTTTAGCTTTTCTATTCACGACTTCACTGTCTTCAGCATGTTCAGTGCAGTTATTAATAGATGAGAGGAAAACTGTCAGCTTGTCAAGAATTGTTAGAGATATTGATATGGAACTCGTCATGTGATCCTGCTTTGCTGGATTAATATGTTTTGGCTATATTATCATAGTGGGCTGCATAAGTGCATTACCCCATGCTCGAACAACACGACAACGAGGGGAAAGAAAAGCCATCCAGGGCTTACCAATTTCCCATTATCATAAAGGTATATGGGAGTACAGAAATCAAATTGTCACACCGGTTGGCACAATGTTCTATGAGTAGAGTGTACCTTACTGTAGCCAACAACTCTGACTGCGCAAACCTCCAGAAAGACCTCGACAAACTTGGGCAATGGGAAAAGAAGTGGAAAATGGCCTTCCATCCAGACAAATGCCAAGTCATCTGCATCTCCCGGAAGAAAAAACCAATCCACTATGACTATCGCCTTCACAACCAGCCTCTTTGAACAGCATGTAGAATCAGCAAAATATCTTGGAGTCACCATAAAAAAATCCCTGGACTGGGGGAACACATCAGCAATGTTACAAACAAAGCCAATTGAAACCTGAATTTTGTAAGAAGAAATTTGAACATCGCCTCCTCATCCACAAAAGAAATAGCTTACCAATCACTTGTTCGACCCACTGTGGAATATATGCTAGCTCCGTTTGGGACCCATACGAAAAAGACGATATTCATAAACTGGAAATGGTACAACGTCGAGGTGCACGCTTTGTCAAACACAGGTACCAGTACAGATCAAGCGTCACTGAGATGCTCCGAGACCTCAAATGGACCCCATTACATGGCCGCAGAAAGATCTCCCGCCTTAACCTCCTATACAAGATTTCAATAGACCTAGGTTGCCATCAACAAAACCAACCGTCTTCTACCACAGTCTCATCTCTCCCAACATACATCGACACACGCCTTCAAGAGACCACAATATACAACAAGCTACCGGCAACAGTCTTTTTTCCCTCGAACTATTAAGGAGTGGAACAGTCTTCCACGGGACATTGTATCAGCAGGCTCAGTTTATGCCTTCAAGGCTCAACTAGCCACCCTCTTTATCTAGACTCTCAAACATGCTTTCATTTTTATCCTACACTATACATGCTCTCACTTTTCCTTCTTGTCTTATTTTGTTTTCTTGCGCTATTCCCTGGCAACAATGTTCAGCCTGTTGAACGTGGCCTGAGTATCAAGTAGAAGTAGAAGTTCTACTCTTGATTTAGATGTCATTGGTTGGAATCCAGTGCTATGTGGGCACGATTCATTCACAGTTTTCACAATCCAAGAGGCGAGAAAAATTCATCCAGAGAGATTAATATAAGTTTTAAGAACTTGTTTTTAAAACAAATATGGTGAAAGTAATAAGTTTAAACTTAAATATGTCAATAAAGGGGAATGGTTTTAATAGTGCCTCATATTTCATGTGTTAATGACTTTCTGCATAATTTATGCCAAATAGATAGTTGCAATGAATAAGCACATTTACACCTATACATAGCCCCCTTATAGATCATTAACACATAGAAATATGAATGGTGCAATTTAGATATATATATATAGTGTGTGAAACGAAAAATATTTTTTCAGCTGAGTGTTAACTACCATTGAAATGTACATATATATGACAAATATGACAGAACATTGTATAATAAGTTTACTTCAGACATTCTGATAAAACATTTTGAAAGCCGACATTAATCTCTCACTTTTCTCCGTACTTTTATTTTTTATTTTACAATTTCTTACTATTTGTTTGTTATTACTAAATCTTGCTTTTTGCCAAGTTTTGGCTAATTGTCTAAGAACAAATTATTTTTCAGGTACCGTGGACATTGTCCAACCACAAAGTATGATTATGGTGAGACCTATGGAAATGCTACAAATAAATATTTCCAAGATTACAGAAGTGAAGTATTGAATGCATCAAATGATCCATTTGCACGTGGAGGAGAATTCCCTTCATATTATACACATAAACCTGAGTCTGTCATCAGTGCAAGAGGAAGAACTAGAGACAGATGGCTAGCTGCTCCAAAATATTCACTGTCAAACCTTGACTTCGATAGAAAAGAGGAGCTGAAGTCCTTTGATAGTGTAAGTATGCTTTAATCTTATAGATTCCACTGTTTGCATCATAATTATCTCTAAACAAGTATTTGTACATGTATTTAAATTTCACAGAGCTCTACATGTATAATTTAAATTTCACAGAGCTCTACATGTATAATGTGCGGATCCAAAATTTACATCAGGTTGATCCAGCTCCTGGGAAACAGTGAGGCCCTTGATTTGAGACCCCTTCTTGATCTAGGATTAGATATGGACAACCTTATTCTGCCAAAATCGCAGGGGGGGGGGGTAAGGAGTCCCAGCCCCCCTCTGGATCTGCACATGACTACGTAACATTACCTTGTTTATGAGTATATGTTACAGTGATGTTATGGTTATATTATTGTTCTATCATTGCAGTTGGGACAGAAACACAGAGAATTTTACTTTGACAAGAGTGGCACAAAAAAGAATGTTGATTATTTCATGATCCCAAGCTCTGCAGAGGATCAAATTAAGCGTAAAGCCCAGTTGTAAGTATGGGTGTACTGATGTCAACGGAACAATCTTAATATTTTCTGAAATTCTTTCCAAATCTTTACTATAATTTCCTCTGCTTAAAAAATCCATTTGCACAATGGCAAGTACCAACTTTAATAACTGTAAAAATACAGTTGTTATTCATTTAGTTGTATAATATTCTTTTTTTTATATTAATTCATAAATTATTAAATAGTAATGTAAATTTAAATAATGCTATATTTGTAAAACAGTATCATTCTTTAGCATGTTATGCATTTTACTTTTCAAAATTTCATTATAATTTTAAAACTCAAAATTATCCATTGTACAATTAATGTATTAATTGTTTGCAGTTTTGAATGCATATGCCTTGTTTATTTATACATGCATCACAGGTTTAAGTAAATCCTGATCATACTGTTCAATAGAAATAATTTCAATCTTTGATTACTTTGTATTTGAAGAGAAATACAGTATGATTAGATAGATTTGGAAAAAAAACCTGATATTGGTTGGTACTTGTTTATTTCCTGCTGACATATAGTTACATGTACTGCCTAACCTATTATTTATTTTGCTTGTTTACTGGGTACGCAATGATTTGCTTATCATTAGTTTTACTGTAGTCTATAGTCACTAACAATATATTCTTAGTCACTTACAATATATTCTTATTTCCAGCAATATCTTCTTTCTAGATAGCATATATATTAATACCTGGTACATTTATGTACCAGAAATCTGTTTTCTTTAGTTCTTTGTTGTACACATAGATGCTAAACTGAATTTGTCCAGCAAAAAAGTATGTTTCATCTTCATTTTGAAATACACATATTTGTGTCTTTGGTCATTTAATGTTTGTCAAATGTTTAAGTTTTACTTTTGGCTATTTTAACAGTAGAATATTGTGATATAATTTTTGAGTGGTAGTTTCCTCAAGCACTCTCTACAACTATAAGTGCCATGAATTACATTCATTTATATGCAACATGATATTCTAACAGGGACAATGTGAAGGCTGTCGATTCTGAATTACGTTTGTAACAAAATTAATACATTAATGCAAAAACTTCATTGATCAATTACCAAGATAACAGATAATATATCTTTGAATACAATGATGCTGCATGCATAGTACAATGTACTGTAGTATATTTAAATACCTGTATCTTTGAATACAATGATGCTGCATGCATAGTGCTGTAGTATATTTAAATACCTGTATCTTTGAATACAATGAGGCTGCATGCATAGTACTGTAGTATGATTTTGTGAAAACCCCTACTCAATTTGCATGGCTAGTAAACCTAGTAATAAGATAGTCATACCTGCATGGCTCTATATCCACATCTCTGCTAACCTCTCTAGCATAGGACATATATAGCATAGAAATCTACTATTTCTCTGGTAATACATGTACATGTATAACTATTAATTGTTAGATGCATAATAAAAGTACACCCATACAGTCAATTACGCAATAGATGTGATTATATTAAAATGCAATATAATTTAACTTTTACTATTTTCCTTTTTTTAAGGACATGATAATCAATTTAATTTGCTTTGCTTTAATGCAAAATATATTTTTATTTTATTTTTGATAATTAATGTGTACATTTTACTTTTTAAATTGCCAAAATAAATCATGCTTTGTTAATGGTGCAATGTTTGCTGTGTTTTGCTTTTTGACTCAGTCGACTGCATTAATATGTACACTTTCTGTCGTTTGCTGTGAGATTGTGGGCACACCCTCCTCCCTTGACTGACTTGTACAAAGGTTGTTGTGAGGTAAGAATTTCATACATATATTTAATCAGGTTTTAGATCAGTTCTGCTTATTGGTTTATGTACAATGTTCATGTTTTTACATGCATGGGTACATTCATCCACAGGGCTGTATTTCTACTTTTGGGGAATGGGGCTGGGGCAGTGAGGAAGGGGAATTTTTCAGAGGGGGTTCCTAGAAAGGGATTTTTTTTCCATTGAGCTCAAAGAATCAATACCAAAACACATTTTAATGTAAATTTCACATTTCCATATTAGCATTTTTCAGATTCCAAAATGTATTTATTTTAAGTCAAGATTTCTATTTCTCATGTTTGAGAGTGTTTTCGATTAGACAAACACATTCATTTTTTTTGTGATTCTGGAGGGGAATTTTGACCTAAATTTTGGCGATATATATATCCTTCTGTCTGGGGAATGGGGCCAATTTTCAGCCCCAAAAATCGTCAAAAGATGGCCCTGATCAATGTAATGTTCTTAATCTGAACCCAAGAAAGGTTTCCATTATTAGATGATAAGAACATTTAAATGGTTGGAAAATTGATGCCTAATTAGGGTCTTACTAAAACATATGATTGTTGGGTAAAATGGAAACAGGTTTGTTTATTTATTTATTTGTAAGTAGATAAACCTGAGTCAATTCACTTTCAATCCTCAGTCTGATGTCTGCAACGTTGCAGAAATAAAATGACTAGTTGTGTATAATCAATATGCAGAATTACTATTATGTTACAGACTTATTGTCGTGGAGAGAGAAGCCTTCTTTGAAATTAAATGCAGGATTTGAGACAATTTACTTGAGAGCGCTTGTTCAACTTCTGTAGGATTTCAATTCATCTTCAAACAAATTGGATTTCTTTTATTGTCATATCTGCTGCAAGGTTAAATTCTTTTATGCAAAATCCATCTTGTATCTTAAAGCAATCACATATGCTTGACAGAGAATCAGACAAGACGTAGTAACCAAATTAGAATGCCTTATCCAGAGATGATGTGAATGACATTCATTCTTTAACTTCCATATAGTTAATTTACAGATACTGGTTATCATGCACTTACATTTCAAATCGCAGCCTGACTAAAGCAATCATACATAACTATGTATATTATCATGCCAATGTGCAAATTAAACAATATACAAAATATTTAAGTGAAACAAGCACATAGTGTTTTATACCTCAACTTCTTAAAAATTTGGTTGATTACAAGGTATCAATTTTATAATCAAAAACTCAAGTAAGCGTTGCAATTAACTGTGTATTTTAATTCATTGAATATTCATTTAAGAAAGAAGATCTTGAAATGTATTTCGAAAGATTCATACTGATGACTGTGAGTCATTGTGTTTCTCATTTGCAGGCACAAGAGAAGAATTATAGGCTGTTCAGCTGCGCATTTCTATTTCTTTTTAGTTGTGATTTACATTGAAAATGTATATAATATTATATTCATTGTGCAACTTTTCATTTCCAGCATTATTGTATTTGCATGAAGCCAGTAACCAGATTATGATGCTTATGATAATAATGTAATTATTTGTATTGTAGGTTATATTCATCTGAATTCTTTCATAATGACTCTCATTGTGTGAACATTGATTGCAGAAAGAATTACATTCCATACAGTTCTGCTGTGTTATACCCTGAAAGTCTCAGACAGCTACATTACATGACGACATGTCCCTATAATTGTGTGTTTAACCTTTCTGAACTTAAACATGAGATGTCAACCCCAAATATTCACATTTACCAGCAAATTATGTGATGTAAGGCAATATTCCAGTATGTTCATCCAATGATTTTATTAATATGTTTCACTTCCAGCAGACACAATAACTTTCAGACAATCTATGTGTGAAGTACAGAGTAAGGCATCCAAAGCCTGTAGTTTGTCTTATATTATGAAAATTTCGTTTTAAAATCCAACTTTATGACAATATGACATCATATATTTCAGCATGGTTTTGGCAACACGTCATACAGATGACATCAATCTACCACACTTGGATCATGAAGCTCGTAGATTCCCATTATTGAAGCGAATTTCTACCATGTCCTCACAGCGCGACAGAGAGATGAGGGATGTGTACTTTGAAAAGCGATAAATCTTGTGTAGTCTGTTTCTACCCTAAAGACTTTCTTAGAATATTATTATAAAAAATTATCTTTATTACTTGAACTGTGATATTTCTTTTGTTGATATTTTGCTTGTTAAAGTATTAATGTTGTATGTGAAATCTCTTTTTCAATATGTTGTGCCAGAAAGAATTATTTAATCATGCTTCTATCAGATCTTATTAAAATTATTGCAATCACAGCAGTGTGTTATCACTTTCTCATATTGATATACTACCAGTCCATTGAATTCTGTTCAAACAATTGTGTTAGTATATTTGTTTTCACATCAGTGACTAGATGTATCATTGTATTGTGATGTACTTGTTCAGTGCCTCATAACTGCCTTATGCTTAATGTGTCTCACAATCTGTTTCCATGTTCTATGTATTGACAAAATTATTGCATCAACTTGCAGTGAAATATATCTGTTCCAAATTCCTTCCTGTCCTTATGTTTTAATGAAGCAGCTCAATCGCCATCTGACAGACACAAGTAAAAGACATTCAACAAAATATAATTTCTGAAACAGTATTTTTGTGTCCCAGATTTGGTGGCAAAATACTTTATATAAACGATTTTTACAAAGCATTATGAAAATGCATCAGTTACAAAAATAAGCAAGGTTAATATGTTCAAAAAGTATCAGCACTTACAAGTTAGCATTATATAAAATGGTGATTTAACTGCTTCAAAATGAATGGATTACATTTCTAACTGCCTTATTTACAGGTTTCAATGTCTAAAGTGGCATTGCGCGAAGCAATTGTTTTCATTAATTATTTCATACTGTTTTTTGTATTTGTTTGAATTGTCTTTGTATTTTTCACTGTAATTCATTCATTGAATTCAAGATTTTATCCAGAAATAAACATCAAATTATGTCAGAAATTGTGTCCACATTTATTTAGATGATCAACCGATATACCGCATTTTGTAATTTATTTAATTCCAAAACTTCATTTATGCTCATTGGAGGAAGCTGGGATCTATATATAGAATTCTGTGTGTATGTCAAATTGAAACAATTCCTATCATGCAGATAGCACTATGACTCACCAGGGTCGTGGATTATAACAGATACTTGCTGTCTTCACTCAGAATTGACACTTATGAGTTGATATTGGCTTATGCGAAGCGTGAAAATCCCTATATGTTCTATATGATGATTAGACTGAAAATATTAAAGGCATCCGTCCTTTATCTAGGACTTATGTGTGAAAGTTATTGGCAACTTGTAGATATACAAATATGAACCGGGTAAAAATTTGGTAACTCTGGTCAAGTAAACTGGCAATCTTTCAAACTGAAAAACTGCTAAAAATGGTCAACATTCAGTTATATCTGAATCCAACACATTAAATGTTCCATAGGATCCTAATCACATCCCAAGTTTTATTTGTTATGGAATATGATTTAGCAGACATTGACAGTGGATTTTGCAAGAGCTGACACATGTTCAATAGTATTTGATGTTGCTGAATATTCACTAATTTTAATAAGGTGTAAAAAATGTATGTTTGTTTTAAGTTTCCCGAACTACCGCATTTTTTCCCCCGACCCTAAAACATTTTTTCGCATGTTAACATCTTTTTCTTTTTTGGTAAAATTTCTTTGTGTGAATTTTTCTTTAGGTTCATATTTCTGACGAGTTATTAGATGCCTTACGCGTATTCCAGCAATAGAGCATTAAATTCACCTTGATTAAACCTTATCCATGTTAAAAGGTAAAGGGAATTTGTCTTTTAACATTATGTTAATTTACATTAATGTTTAATTTGCTGTTTGAAAAAAAATTCTCCAAAAAAATTATTTTGGGGCATGAATCCTGAAACAAACATTTTTTAGGCCTAACCAAAGCCCCAATTGAGTAAAATTATTTCTAACTTTGCTGTTTGTACTATCTGGTGGAAATATCAAGAATTCAATGCAAAAATTCCACATACACAATCTATATTTTGTTTATAAGGTCATCAGTCACCATGCACACGTAGATACTTATAGGCATTTTTGTTGACCCCATTCACATTCACTCATTTGTTGCATGGTTTATTTATACTACATGTATATAGCATGCAGACAAATATAATACATGTACCACTACATTTTACAGAGATCTAGAGACCTTCTGTCAAATCTCAGAAGCAACAAATAAGAAACACTTTTCATAACGATGTAAGAAATATATTTGAAAAATCAAGAACACAATAAGATTATAACAAAACAGAAAATGAAAACCACCGTGATATCACCATATTTTGCATAGCATTATGAGAGGAAAAAAGAACAACCATATGAAAAATAATGGCATCTGAAATCTATACTAAATGCCTTACAAAAATTTAAAATGAACGGTATACTTCTTCATTTTTGTCAACACATTTTGGGCTCATATTTTAATGTTAACAAAGTAAAGTGATATGACAGAGAGCTAACACAAAGGTTTTATGTTATAATTGATAAAGAAACACAAAGGTCAACCAGCAACCTAAGTAAGTGTCAACTATGAGAATGTCTAAAGAAAGCTATGTTATGATGAATGAAAATTCTAAGAGAACATACAGTTAGTGTAACACTGTTATTTTTCAAATTAATTCAAAAGCATATGTGAGAAATGTCACTTCTATACAAATCTATGTATAGCATTTCAATGCACAGTAAAACCTAACTTAAAGACCACCTAAATAATAAGACCACCTCGAAATTATAACATAATTTACAAGTCCATTTTCACTGTTTGGCTCTTTATTCAACCTCAATATTAAGACCACTTAGATGAGAAAACCATTTTTCAAGGGTCCCATGGGCGGTCTTATTATTGAGGTTTTATGGTAGCAACAAGTGATTTCTAATGCCAGGTTACTACATTTTGTACATGTATTTATGTTTAAACGTTGAGATTTCATCCGTTTTCTACATTGACAAACACATTATAATATACACAAATAATTGTTCAACTTAGTTCCCTAAATAAATATCACAGTATAATATAGGTTAATTATGCAAATTTGATCACAAAAGGATCTGGACACACATTTAAAGCAGCATTACATATTTCATGTAATTAATGTTTGTCTAACACCTTTTTTACATACTTGGTAATGAATGGCATTCCTGCTGACAAAAATATAATTTATTTCACTGAATTTGACATAATTTACAATAAATATGACATTTAACTACCAACTTTCTTCTAGGAAACTTTGCTGTCACTGAATAAAGCTAGGCCGAAACTATTAAATGTGATGATTTCTGACACTATCAATCTAAATCCCTATTTTCGTTTTGATAACTGACATCAGCTACTTTCAGTTTATAAACATGTCAAGATCACACTAATAGAAGATCATTTGTAAAATGAAATGCAATTTAAAAAGTTTGAAACTACCATACAGCAATCTAAGAAGAGAGGAATACATGTAATGCCACTTTAATCATTGGAGCAAAAACTTTCGTAACTCAATTTTGGTAAAAAAAGTTACAATAGTTTTTATTATAATAATCTTACATACATGCATTGCACAAACTAATACAGGTAATACATTTCAGAAATCACTATATCAATTGTGGGGTAACTCCAGGAAAAACTCCCTGAGGTGAGAACAACAGTCTAAGATAAGGGGACCATCAACCGAAATTTCATTGGTTTTTGTCCAACCCACTATCAAATTTGACCTCCAAAAAGGTAATTTCAATTGGTCTTCATTCCTACCACCAGGGAGATTTCCCGGTATAGCCCTTATCAACATTCACTCCTTTAATTACTCTCAGCACTTTATCAAATCAAAATCATGCATAGTTATGTATTATTTAGATCCTCCACCGTACAGAAATGAATGACACACAGTTATTAAAAGAAATTAAAAAAATAAGAGCAAATAAGAGTACACGTGCAAAATGTGAGCTTTCTTTTGAGAATAGAATGAGATACATACTATGTAAACAAAGTGCCTGACAACGTGTAATATTATCAGGAGTGATGCACAGTTAAATAGAAATCTGCATAGTCTGGTCTTCATAGTGAAACTGTATCTAATAATCACCTTAATGTACATACAAATTACACGATCACATTTAAGACTTGCATGAATAAGAATCCTATTTTTACATGATACACTAGTGCAATATCTTCTCTGCATAATATACAATGTTAAAGATAATATTCCGGCATTCGAACAAAATTAACATAATTTCTGTATGCCTTTCCTTCAAACATGACACTCATTCATTTTATGAACAAAATCAGAAAATTTCTCTACAGAAATGCCATAATTGCTGAATATAGAAATAATTCATTATGTTATCAATTACTTTGGCATACTATTTTGTGTACCAAGGGTACTAAATTCGCCAGAAACAAACTTTAGTGGGGTGGTGAATAGCGAGTTATGGTGGTGTTTCATAATTACAAGTGAATACAGAGATTTCGTGGAAACGACCAATTGGTAACACTCAAAAGAAAATGCTCAAGAAATCAATATGTTCACAAATATTTATCAAGGTACTGATGTAAAAAACATAACCTATTACTAATTGTTTTATAAATAGCAGTTTTAAACATGTGCATTTTTCATTTCAATGCTTATAATTATCTAATAGTAACACCAAGAATGCAGGAATATTATCTTTGAACAATCTGTGTTAAAAAAAGTAAAAAATATATAATAAATCTATGATTTATCCAATAAACAGAAATTCCTAAAGCCAAGTTTTTAAAATCAAATCACTCCAAAAATCACAACCATTTTAAACAACAATTATTGCATCAAATGTTTAAAACAAAAACCCTGATTTGAGTCAACAATCCACCATGTTACCAACAATTTCTTTCAATTTTGTCCAATGACTTTTACCAAAAAATACCATGATGTAAGAAAAAGATTTCTAAGAATGTTTTAAAGTAGACATAATGTGTTCACTGAAGGATTGTTGAAGATCTGTTTTGTTAGTAAACCTCTATCACTACGGTAACCATGGAATGTATAAAAGTTTTTGATGGATTTCTTTGGTTTGTTTATCACAAAGTCCCTTATAAGCGTATCCTGAAAGAGCTGAAATAAACATAATAGTGCATGTATTTATAATTGTACATAACTGAGGCTTATTAATAAGGGAGTGTTTCCTATTTCCTTGAGTAAACCTTGACAAATAATCGAAATTTACTAAAAGACCAGCTCAGCCACCTCATGCATTCAGTTTAAGGTTCATCTAGGTAAGCGTTAATTTAAAAAAATTGGTATCCAAATTTGATAAATAAGTAATTAATTGGATCAAATTACACAGATTTATTACAAAATAGACTCTTTTCAGACACTTCGACTGTAGTCGCCAGATTGGAATCTTAATGGCCAGTGGCAGTTTGTTCACGTACTAGTGTTAGTCCAGTTTATGAACCAAATAAATATGTTCCGACAATCCTTTACTAACAAAAAATATTTTTGAATCATATTAAAGTATATAAGATAATTACTTGACGAAATCTGGCGCCTTTGATATCACATGCTCAAACTCGGCAAAAGACAGTGAGTCGTCATCGTCCAAATCAGCTTCTTCAAATATCTGTAATTAATGAGTGTCATTGATCATTATACAAAAATACTTGATGGATGAAAGAAGCCAAGAACTAGTCGCCAGTGTAGATGTTCTGTATTGATAAAAGATTTATCACTTTGAAAAAATTAAACCAAAATTAAATAACGCAAACTAAATAGAAAGTTGTTAAGTTCAAGTTTACAATGAACACGTGAACTTCTACTTATGTCCCACCAGCATGTGTTATGTGATGTTACAAGTCTATGGATGAATATCTAAGCAGCATGAGATTGGAAGATCTACTTGGAAGATCTATAACAGTAACTTTGCAAAACATCTCAGAACTTTGAAACCCATACTTTCTTTCACACGAGAAGTGCATGAAAAAAAACTAAAATAGTACAATATCACTCACATTATCAATAAGCTGTTGCATATCTTCATCTTCCAATCTCTGATCTCCAGTTAATCTATCCACAACCTCCTTTAAATCTCTGCTAGATATCATATCATCTTCATCAAAATCTGCAATAACAAATAATCATAACAATCATAAGAATGGGAAGAAATTTTTACCAAGAAAAAACACACACAGTCTTAAATAAATGCCCTTCCTGATGCTTTTGTCACTCTTCTCTGATGTCTTAACTTAAATATTTGCACGTGTTTTCACAACATTTGACAATTACTAGGTGGAGTCATACACAAGATATGTTTTCTTTTTTTTCAATTTTGGAAGTTTTGCTTTATTTCATATTACAATTGTTACAGAAAGAACAAGTAAATGATTCCCAATTTAAAAAAAATGTCTCTGTTGCAAATCTATGAAAAAGCCACATAATAGTCACATTACAAAAGTAAATACCTTACAAAATGGCCTTCAGTCAGAATTAAAACCTTCCAATAAAGTAGGCATTATAAATGAACAATGTCTTCTTTTTATAAGGACAGACTAGTCATTAAATATTTTACTGGATTCATAAACATGTAGTGAACATGGATTGTTACTTGAAATGGGTTGATAATGATACTTTTACTTAATTCAAAACTTAGATCAGTTTTTAATAAGTGAAATATAGTGCAGTGATTGTTTAACATTAATAAATCTTTAAACTGAACACAGTAGTCTTGCCAGAACGGAGTCATTGCAGACAGAAAATAAATATTACAGAAGACTTTTTGTTATCTAACAGAAATGACAGCATAACAGACTGAAATTCTAATCCCTAATATGTAAGTATTTCTAAAAATGTTGTTTCAGCAACTAAATATCTCCCTACCATATATTCTGAAGGCATATTCTACTTTGACACTTTTCGGTGCATTGTCGCTGAATACCGACATCATATCAAGAAAATCCTCAAATGTCATGTCACCATCTTTACCAGATGAAAATACTTGACATATCCTGTCCTTAAAGGGATTCACCTGCAATGATGAGAAAAGCAATGTCACATTTTGTTCAAACACAAAACAATACCATGATTTAATCTAACAGTTTACTAAAAGTAATACATATACAAAATGTCTGACAAACTACAAAGGTAAATGAGATTGTACATATTAAATATGCTGAGTTCAAATGTTACAAAATCAGAATCTGGACATTTAAATCTTTAAAACTATTAACTGTATCATTCTATCAATACCACTGAGTCACTCAAATTATTCTTTGATTCTGCACTCAAATTAAACATGAAGACTTTCTAATTACCTATCATACAAATTTAAAATCTCGGACTTGCAAACAAATCTTACTTTCAGTTCTGGTAGCTCCAATATTTCATCTCTTTTCAACTTAGCATTCTTGTCTTCATTAACTGCACCTTGATTCAGCTGAGAAAACCTCTTAAATACACTGAAAATGAACAGAATGACATTCAGTATTTGCAAACAAAACATAGATCTGTAAGATTGTATATCATTTTTATAATTTGCATATAAATACACAAGAGAGTTACATGACCTTGTCATTTCAATATTGATAGGGTATAGAGAAAGTCTAAATGATCACACAAAACGGAATCAAACGACACCCAGTGAATCTCTTGGGGAGAAAATGCACATGAAAATTCCAGCATTTCCTCAAGGCTAAATATTTGTATGATGGACAATACATATAGAAGTATGTAGGTTGAACTCAGTTTGAGAGGTTCTGAACAGTAAAATGTTCATAATTAATAATACATTGAGATATATTAAAAAAAATTTGTTTACAAGTATTCTATGCCATTCTGCATCAAAGTTGTAATTTTCCTATTACTTGGTTCTTTGACTATCTGCATACTTTGCACTGAAAATTTCTTTAATATCCTTACATGGAAATTATGTGAAAATATTATCAGATGACAGCTAAAAATTAAATCTTAATAGGCCACATCTCACATATATGAACATTTTAAATGCAATACTTACTGCAGAATTTCTTTCTTTGTGAAGTATGTGAGCTCCTGAAACAGACAACAAATCATTGAATTACAAACATTAGATGTAAACAAACTTCAGCAGGTAAAGGGTCGACTCGGCCCACTTACAATCTCTGCCTGGTCCAACTCAGCCCACTTTTGAAGCGCAATGAAAAGGCAACGTTGTTCACATATTCGGCATACTAAAGAAGGTGATAGTAGTCGTCTTTTTAAGCGCAATGAAAAGGCTTGTTTGTTAATTATACCAATATTATGAAATAAATTAAATATTAAAGGTTTTCGTATCGTCTACTTTGTTTCAAATCTTTAAAGAATAAAATAATGATACCATGTGAAAGAAATACCTCTCATAATTGTTTTTGAGTAAAAACGGCGTGACAAGCATGTTCAAATTATAACAGATACCAAAATACTTTTCACAGGGATATTTGCTCTACATTGAGCTGGAAATTTCCACTGCACCGCGAATCTTCAATGCACAGGGAATATTCAATAATGTTTTCAACTTACACTTAATTGGTTTTAACTTAAATATTAATGATGAATTGAATATATCAAAATTCAACACATAAAAGTTTCATATATATCGCCTCAATTATTGGGCCGAGTTGGACCATGCCGAGTTGGTAAGTGGACCGAGAAGGACCGGGCCGAGATTGTAGTGGACCGAGTTGACCATGAATCACTTCAGCATATCGGGTCCACTTTTCCCCCTTTCATTCCTGCCACTAAAAAGTACAGTTCATTAGCGTGGGTTGAATAATTCCAATATCAAAGAGGTATATAGTCTGATACATATTTACACTCACAAAATCATTTCAAAATATCATTCAAGAGATCATACGATTTCCTGTGTTGACAACATTCGACGGTCAAAAAATAGGTCAATGGAGTTTTATATCAAATATCTTAAAAAATCAGACAATAAATAGCACCCTGTTCAATTTTACATAAAATGTACGTTATGAACAACAAACCTGGTAATCATTTAGTTCCTGTTCGGTGAAAACACTTTGCGAATTTCCCATTTTATAACCGAATGTTTATTGTTGTCAAAATAGTAAAAGTACAAAAACTAAGGCGTTCCAAATGAACCAGACTGGTTTCGTTTCACCCAAAATACAAAACGGTCGAAATAAACGAAACAAAGGAATGGCAACGAAACCAAGGAATGTATTATTACGCATTTTATTAGGATTATATTTTCGGTTGCTAAATCCTGCTTGCAAACGCAGTCTAAACAAATAATCAAAGCACAGAAGTGCTGTGGGAGGGTACCACTCGTCTCTGTAGCCAAGCTGGCAACTCGTTGCATACCAAGTTTCCGTTTTGTAAACTAGACAGTTTTATAATATCAAAGTATGTGCAATAGGTAAGATGGTTTGCATGGAATATGAAACAAAACTAAAACATAAGACAGAAATGCGAAAAAGAATAACAATTTATTGAAAAATAGTAAACATTTTTTCAAAAATATCTTCAATCCGACTTGTTCTAGAAATGCTAGGTTTTCAAACCGAAATAAAGAAAAATGGTCAGTATATAATAATGATAGAACTTTAAAATTGTAAAGCAAGTGAAATGTTTGTCACGATTGTAAATAAATTAAATACAAAGATATCAGACCCTTTATGTAACGTTTGTGAATATTTAATTATAAAATGACATATGAAATTATATCAGCACGGACTTAGAGTAAAATCAGTATGCCCAGGCATAAAGTTATGATATCACTAGCTTGCCATAGGTTATGAGTTATCTTGTTGTAGTGGGGTACTTTCCAATTAATTTTCCAAGCACAGAGTGGGGTGTACGTAGAAAGATGACACCACCGATAATTTTCGTAGTCGTGCGCAACGAGACCATGTCTACGATAAATCCAAAACTGTAAACGGTGTCGGCTGTTGTGTATTGAAAATTTTGACAGATACTGTATACATTGAATGATAGCAGAAAAGTTACCAGGTCGTGGTGGTGTTTTCTTGGTGTGGATTTACTGTACTAGTGTTGTATTTGAAGACTAGATATTGCAAATAGTTGGGGGCCATATTGTGGAGTTCACAATTCCAGTGCAAATCTTGTAGTTTTACTGTAGAATAAAGAGGGCGAAAAAGCACTGGGCCGACACCAAACAAACTCGTGTGTATTAATACATTGCTTTAAACCCCATCTGAACTCGACAGAAACATCTAATTAGTTCACAAACCACTTTAGCAGGTTACCTTTTCAGCATTTCATTTTATTGAACCGTTTATGATATTATTTCGTTCGGTGAACTTTGGAACTAGGCCGATGTGGACGTTTTTGACATGTTACCGGCTTTCAGTCTTTTTCGTGTTTTGAAAACGGGAACCAATTGTTGTATGCCTCTCAAATTGCCACTACTATAGACGGAACCTGAGCGGTACCGTCCAAAAACGTAAAACGCACATTTCAATAAAACATTGATTACTCAAGATGCCTTAGTAAAAGAGAGAATACGTTGCTGCTGGGAACGCCACATCCATAATTAAGACAATCCCTCCCATATATACACACCTTTTTAGGACACTTATCGATTGTCAAAAAATGTCATTTTAAGGACACTTCTCAATTGTCACAAACTGTCCTTTTAAGGACACGTCTCCATTGTCGACCAACTGTCCTTTTCAGGACAAACTCTCCATAGATTGGCTAATTTACAAAATTAATATACCTCGTACTATTATGATAATATAACAAAAGCGTGAATACCGACCGACCGTCAGACACACACACAGATGGTAGGACGAATGACGGATAAAGCACGCGGCACAAAAATATTGTACAGTTATTTCATGGTTATTTGGGCAACAGTTCAGAATGTCATCCCCGACACCAAGGGACAACAGTTTTGACTGTTACTCAAATAACCATGAAATAAATGTTTTATTACCTGATCAAAAGTTTATCTAAACAAAAAAGGAAATAACTGTTTTATTACCTGACAATTTTTTTAAACGACGGAACGTTGATTATATGCCGTCTAAAAATTCGGAAATTCCAATGACTTCATAGCGCCAGAGGGAAACAGTTCATACTGTTGACCGGGGAATAGTTCAATCCAAGACAAATTGATAGCTTTCATGTAAAACAGCAAAAAATAACATATTTGTATTTATATAAGGAATCAGGTAATAAACATGTATAGTATAGGAAAATCCAGCCATTGGTTGACGCATAGAAGACGTGCACGAAAAAAAGACTAAAGCGTTCGTCTAACACTCCTGCAGTAAGCTGGACTTAATATACAATACGTATATTCAACTGCCACGGACGTCACATCTCTATACTGTCGCTGTACAACTTCCTGCTGAACCATTCAGAACAGTGTATAGAAGTTGGACACCGTCGGTCTTTCCACTGCATTCACTCTTATTTTCGTGAACATATTTATGCTTTGCATGCAATAAAAAACTGAACGAAAGAAAATTGTATCTTTTCGTTGATTTATTTGTCTTTTCAACACAAGAGTTTCATGGATACGACTTGTTTTGACAAAAAGTAGTGAATCGAGCACCTGCTGCCTTGCGTTCAGTAAAGGCTATCAGTCCAAAACGTTACGAAACAGCGTGCGAGTTTTCCTATTGACCGGTGTGTTAGCGAACAACGTTTCATGTCACTCGCTATCGCAACTTGGAGGTAGCACGCAAATAGTTCAGCCTAACACTGCGTTAAGTTACGGCTAACAGTCGCTCAGACATGGCTGGTTCCCTGCCTTTACTGTCTTTGAGGCAGGGAACCAGAATAAAAACGAGGCGGTCAATACACTTAATAGGTCATGAACAGTGAGCGGGCTATCGTTCGCCGTAACTGAACACAAGGCTTTTAAAAAAAGAAGATGGTAGAGTTGCTATGGAGGCGGTGCACACTTAGTTATTACCCTACCCAGATTACCGTCGATATTGCTCTTATTTGCTCCTCCTTGAGCTAATACTGAAAGTGATATCTATCACGAATCCGATCAAAAGCTGTTCAGTACATCACATACTGAAAGAAACTGAACACATCATTATCGGAAAATGCGAGTTAACTGACAGATTGATTTTTGTAAGTCAAGATTCTTAAAAGTAATGGATTTGCAGAAACGGTATTCTTATGGGTGTGTGGTATTATCCTGCCATAGGCGAGATTCTCACGAGGACTCCAAAATCCATGAATTATGCGCGAGTACTGTATAGAAACGCAGGAAGCAGTGATTAAATAGTTTGGATACCTTGTTTCACAAACGAATTTCAAATAAAATCTTCAATATTAATCGATTTCAATAAAACGGATTATCGGTTTAACATCATTATGCAGTGTACATATGGCGTTCGTGTCACTGTATATTTCACCGTTTCACGGCCATGACAGCTGTAACCGACGGATTAATCAGGCAGGACAGTAGAGTAGTGAGTCAGGTAAGGACCGCATGGTAAAGATGTTGTAGAAAACAAAGGCAATGATCACGCTTTATCTTTGGTTTCTCCCAGGGTGCGAACCCAAGAATGATTCAAATAAGAATTGAATTGCTTTCGTTACAACAACGTACGACTGCTATAACACCACTGATCTGTCAGTCTGTGGTTGGTGCAAGTAGTTTAAAGACGGTTTAAGGCGAGTACACTTTGCAAACGTACTATATATATCTGATACGGCTGGCTGACTATTAGACCCCCACCAAATAGTACACAAGTATATACAAAAATACATTAGTGCTGTTGTAATTAAATAGGTGACGGAATTAATGGCAACGTAGATTAAGTAAAAGTTGCTTAATATCGGAAACAGGTATGTCTGTTTAATTAGTATCAATGTCATGTAAGCGTCGAATGGTATTTGCAATATAAATGTGTTATTAGTATAAATATGAATTAAGTATTTTTTAGTTCATTTCACAAAAAGACGCAAATATACTATGCAGTCGTACGTGTAACCACAGCCACCTTGCATTTAGTTGTCTTGCTTGATTGGAGTAAATGCATGTATTTATCGATTCAAAATACACAATAAAATTAACTTGAGTAAATATCATTGCGCGTTTGTCCATGAACAAATACACGGTGTGAAATATATTTTATACGAAAAAGTGATTGGAAGACCGCTGTGTTCTTAATTGTTTATTCATTGCACCCCTTCTGTGTTACCCCTAAAGCATTATTTTGTATCTTAGGTACCTTGGTGGAAAGACCCTGTTTTATGTACGTGGTATTCCATACGCTTTTCCTTTTCATACTCAATTTGCATTTTGCAAACAACGTCAACATACTATGTTTCCATTTGTTTTATACTTAATTCAATCTTTTCTTAGACGAAATAGTAGTTGTTTTGCTTTACACTGAAATACTTCTAACTGGTCATATTTTTTGTTATTCGTGAATTTTTGAAACCTATCACTTGTTGATAATTTTGCAGTTATATATTTGAACATTTTCATTTAGACATTGTTATATAGGTGTCTGCAAGATGCGATTTGTGTTTAATTTAATATTTATTTTTCCAACTTGTAGGATATAACGGCGTCCAATTAGAAAGCAATAATAACGTTGGGTTGCCCACGGCGCTCATTTTATCAAAACCTATTAAAAACAAAAACTGCGCTGTGTTGTTGTTTTTTACCCGAAACTTTAAGTAATTTAAGCAATGAAATATACAACAGTTTCGGTCCACCAGTAACTCTTAAAGTTTGTGTCTGATTTAATGTTTTATCATAATATGAGTTTTTTTTTATATTTGTGTTCCCCTGTCAATGCAGTTCATTTATGTCACAGTAAAGACACAAACACAAGTGTGGATTGGAAATGTCTGACATCTAACCAATGTCAGCCCTGCGTTCAGTTACGGCTAACAGTCGCAAATGTTTTGTATTGTATCCCTTGCCCACCGTATCACACTAGCTGCACACGGGACCAAGTTGCTAAACGTTACGAAACGATAGCCTCAAATACCTTTACTGAACGCAGGGCTGACGTTTTATTAAGTATATAAGTACAAATAGTTAAGTAAACACACTATAAAGGTGTGCAAATGATAATACTATTATCAGTGTGACATAAAGTTGGACACAATCCAGTCCATGACGGTCATTATTCATGTCAAACTTGACAATTTTTCGTCGTCGTGCTGTGAACGAGGCTACTTATCAAAATTTGCTTTCGGCAATGTAAACGATGCAAAATATTGTTTAATATACCATTAAACTGTGAGAGGATCAATATGCAACTATAAAATGTAAAACTGTACTAAATTACAAAATTGCATAAATAGGGTCAAGTCATTCATGTAGAAGTTATGATAGGATATAGCCCCCCGAGTGCAATACGGTGCATTATTACATACACTGTATTATGATAATGCAACTTTTAAAGTAATAATGTAAGCATCATACAAATAAATCAACTACGAATTATGTTTGATATATATACACGAAGGCTTTTGGAGAGGTATTGGCGTCAGGCAGAGATTCCCAGAAGCAATTGGCGGAATTTAACCAAATTTAGATGAAAACACTCTTTAGTGGCAGGGATTTTCAATTGTGTAAGAGAAGGCCTGATCCGTTCCCATTTCTGAGTCCCTTATCTTAAGGAACCTAATTAATGCGTAAGAAATCATTTCCTTGCACGACTTCTTTAGATCCATTTCCTGGAAAAACATCCTTACTTTGGCTCTTTTTGTAGTTCCCCATTGTCTCCTCTTTAAGGATTTAAATACTTAATATTACATACAATTCGAAACGAAATCAAAAACAAAACGTCAGACGAGCAATATATGCAACCTGATTCTTTTGTTTGAATAAGCATACATGCATCCACATCCATAATCTCGTCGGTGTAAAAAGTACAGAAATATGCAAATCGTGATATTAATGAAGACCTTTGTATGACCTCATGAAACGCACAAACGTTTTTATTGTACACCGGTTAATTGTTGCGTACTGACAAAACAGGGCCTTAGGGCATGGTTAACCAAATCAAAAAAAATCTTATACCACTACATATTATTTTTCCCATATTTCGTGTTATGTCGGACGAACGGACACAGAGCGATATACTAGTAAGTACAAAGGAAAATGTTTTGAAACCTCGCTCAATAAATCCAAGTCTATTCAAGTTTCCTTTCTGTGGCAAATGGCAAGATTGTATGATGAGATAAACGTTTTTGTTTCTGTAATATATATTCACCTGTCTTCTTCGGAGGCGATGTAAACTTTTTATTTATGTTATTGTTAATTCACCATTCTTTTGCGTGGGGTTTTACATTTAAGTTCCTTTACATTGAAATCCAGTCCCTTTTACTACAACAAATACTTCTTTGCTCAGCATGTTTGGTGTAGCGGTAGCGGTGTGTGATTACAAGCGCTTATACCGGAACAACGTGGGTTCGAAGATAATGTGTACATTAAGGTATTAATGACAAGCGCTCGATGGATTGACATCTTACTATGTATGCTGGATTTCCGGCCAACTAACACCAGTAACTTAACATCTTAGTGTTTTATTTGTTAGTAGAGAGTTTAAACTGCGACTGATTGTTCATGGCTATTATCATGCTTTTTTGGCCTATTAAGACCAGTTGTCGTGACTTGTCCTGTGATCTTTTCCATCCATTAATTCCCACCTCCCCTTCCCTTACTGTCCACTTTGATTCTCCTAGTTATTCCTTGTGGTCTGCTGGGCCATTCCTTGCGCCTCAGTTCCTTAATATGTGTACCGTTTGACCTCCTTTAGTGCCTTATGTTTTGTGGATTGTTGTTTTTCCGGAGATCTGCGTGGGGAGGCATTGTCTTATGTATGTGGCTTTCCATGTAGTTACGTATTCTCTCTCTTTTAGAAATATTTAGTTTACAGAACATTAATAGTCTGCGTCCATTTGTATAATAGAAAGTATATGTAAAAGCACTAACATATGTTTAAATTTTACAACATGAATTTCTTGTTCAACTCCCAGAATAGGAGGGCGAATATCCAACTTTCAACCAATAGTTACTATATTGTGTTTGTTATATAGACCTAAACAGAAACATGAATACCTTAGAAAATGTTCATGTCATGATACAGATTATAACAAGAAAAAGTTTGAATGACAAATGAATTCGATCATTTGCATTCAATAATGGATATTTTACGTTTCAAAGCAGTTACTATATTCGTAGCAGCCAGTGACTGTCTCAACCATTTGAGCACTAAAAGTTGGTTTTCGTAAAACGGAGGGTCTTTATTCAACGTGTGTGTTCTGATTAGGGTTTACACATGCGTGAACACCAAAAATGGTAAACTTGTGTTGTTAATAATACATTTTCTGTCTTTTGTTTTATTATGCTCTAGAATATTTTTGCCCAATCGAGTCTCTCCGATGTTTATCGTAGATAATTCGAATTTCACAAATGTTACAAAAACGTTCATTAGAATCCTATTCATCATTAAGTTTTTAACAATGGTTCACCTTGTGGCAGATTTTATATATAAGATTAGAATTGTCTATTCAGTTTATGTTGGAATTATCGTTGTAAGTGCATTGTTCCTTATACTCGTGGATATAATATGCATGTACATTGATTAGATTCCAACTTCGCGCGGGTACAATGACATCTGATTACAATTTAAATAAAAAATGATTTAACTAGTAATTGAAGCTATACAAGTGGGTAGTTATTCAACTGCAACAGTTAATGTAATACGTCTCACGTAAAGTAAATATGCAAATCTTAGCCTATATCGGAAATGTATGTGAACATTAACATACGAACTACACTTACATGTATGCGGTTTTCATCTTCATTAAAACTCACGTTCATGAATACAAATGTATATGTCAACAGTTATTATTATATTTTAAGCAGGTTTTGTCAGACAGTCGGACGGGGCGCTAGCTATCGAAAGTCTATAGCCAGATTTTTAAAAAATGAATACTTTGATAAACTCACGCAATTTTAGTAAAAAAATGACTATTTGAGACAAATTTTGCAAACTTTAACTATCAGATTGGAGTTTAAATATATCAATTGGCTATTTGACCTACTAGCGTAAGCCTAGAACTGAAATGTTTTCCAGTAATATATGTTTCAAACATCACATCACATATTTCATGAGGTTAAATTGATTACAAATTGAAAATTTCACAGAGATTGAAGTAAATGAGAGTCAACTTAATGAAGTGAGTTTCTTTTTTAATACATTTTATTACTATTGATATTAATCAATGTAGAATGCATACGACGCACTAATGCGTATTATGACTTACTGCTATCTCCTATTTGTATCAAATTAATTCATGGTTTTAAAATCTAGATATCAATGTGAAGTAATGGACGAGTTTCAAAGTGTTTCAAGCGGGTTCAGTGGGTCACTAGGTTAACTTGTAGTAAACCCAAAACTGAACATAGTGTATAACTAAAGTTGTACTAAATTAATTATTCAATTAAGTATGACCATGGCAATTTCTACGTGCTTGTCTAACGCAAAGGGGTGTCAAAAGGACATTGCCCATCTTGTTACGAGGCACAAAGGTGGACATACCAGTAACAGTCTCAGTAAAGATACAGGAAGCTCGAAAGTATAGGTATTAAGTGTAACATCCGCTCATGATACGCTGGATTCTAACGTCGTCCAGAAGCTTTATGAATTGAATTTTTACAGGTGTTATCTACTGGGTCTGAAAGCTACATGCCTTGCAAAGATGTCTTCAAATGCAAATGCCGGAAGTAACACAACGGATTTACCTGAAAACACTACAAAAGCTTTCAAAGAAAAATCCCTGTGTTCAGAAGCCTATCCGAAGGCACCAGCATATTATGAAGGTAATAAGTTCGTTTACCATCTCTTTTGATTCATTCACATAATGTAAATTATGTATGTATGATCGTCGGAATGTAATACAAGTCGATTTGATCATTAAAATGTACAGGTGATATTGTTCCAATCCAGATTTGTCCTCAATTTTGGTGAATAGTCTTTCAACTCGGTTACAGAGTTACATTTGAAAGATATATACAATCTAGCATAGACTGCACGCCTTCAAGCACGTACCATAGGACATGTTCGGATAGTAAATGTATAATACCCGCCTGCTACTCGCGCATTCTTATTCACCAGAGGTCCCATAGATGGTTAACCACGTGACTAGCTCAGACCAAAGATGTGCAAGAAGGTCTATAAGACACGCGACAAGATTTTTGTTCAGCCGTCACGGGAGAAATCTATCGTAAAAATCATTTGATGTTTCAGAAAAAATGGCAGAATCTGGCGTCATAGCTCGAATCATTGGTGAACTATTGTTTTGCATTTAAAGTAATTAAAATGTTTTTTTCAGGACTTATGGATCTCCCAGTTGATACTGCGTTCCTTTGCATTGCTGTCATACTATCTATCCTCACTATACTACTGTATGTGACAGAAGTTCTCTCCAAAGAGTACAAGATGCTGAAAGAGCCAGGAAGGCGACGACAAATTCTCATTCTTTTATTCTTATATCCGGTAAAAAAACTCAAGATTTTAATAGAAAATTTAGCTTTTGTTCGAAACGTCCTTAACAAATCTAATTAACATGTAAGATATTCTATAATAATTATATTGCGTCTTTTCATTGGGCACTGTCAGCAACAACAACAAAATTACACACGTGTTAGTGAGTAAATTATAACTCTTCAATCATAAAATGGTATACGTATATATTTTATATACAAAGAACATAAGAAGCAAATTCATTTGATATACGTAAAGGTAACGATATTTAATTGACGTTTATCGTCGCCGTTACGCTCCACACAGCGCTTTGATTCCACTACCGATTCAAGCGCCCGATGCTAAAGGAGAGTACGTCGCCGTCAAATCGGCTCAACGGAAAAAAATAATTTAGTGACTGCGTAGCAAATAGGCTGTTTGATGATGAAAACATTTTGTTTTTAGCTTTGCCTCTGGGTACCGATAGACTTGATAAATCACTTAAATAATTAAAATAGATGTATGATTGTTTGCATATTGATGTAAAATGCCTGAAGACATATTCCCACGATAAACGGAACAGAGGTCAAAGCATTGATATATAAATCATTATGCTCATGTCTTACTTTGTAGATGACCTCAGGCATGGCTGTGTTTGCTATACTTGTACCAAAATCAACATTTTTAGCTGATCTGTTGGCGTCTTGGTAGGTACTGGAAATTATTTAATGTCACACTTTTCCAACCGCTCAAGTGACAAAAGCTGTATGCATTAATGTTGCGGTTGTGTCCTGGCCTTGATCGTAAACCGATATGATATACACCACACTACAGTTGATTCAAAATTACAAAGTAGTTGAATGTTACTGTGTTCACGATTTCTATTGGTCAATATTTTCCAAAACATGTTTTCATTGGCTGACCACTTCACAGATTGTTTACAACTGTTCTCAAGTAAATGAAAACGGACAGTACAATGTAAAAAATATAACTTAAGTAATTTTTTGTTTGGTTGCAGTTTTAAGCCGATTTCAAACGAAGTTTAGTTCTGTACGGCGATTAGTTGACCATACCAATGTCCCTTACCAATCAGTGCTAATCTGTTCTTTCACATGAAACGGACAACTTCGCAACATGAATAAGAAGTTGCGGACAAGCGACTGTTGATGTACAAGTCCGATTGCTCCATTAGATTATTTTTTTTGTTCGATTATTTTACGTATATACCCATTTTGATATTTTCAGTTACCTATCTTTCTGTCTGTATGTATTTGTCCGAGCACTAATCAACTATTATGGTGACACAAACAATATGATAGAAGCTATCCATCCAAATCCGGTTTCAATACGGACGCCGCCTTGTTGTTGCTGTTGCTGTTGTTTCCCGCTTATAAATATGACAAGGTACTGTAAGTTATACGAGTGTGTAAATAGGCGTGCAGACACTCAATGAGTTTATTAGTCACATTGTATGAGATTATTAGTCACATTGGATGATTTTATAAGTCACTTTGTATGAGTTTATTAATCACTTTGTATGAGTTTATTGGTCACTTTGTATGAGTTTATTAGTCACTTTGTATGAGTTTATTAGTCACTTTGTATGACTTTATTAGTCACTTTGTATGAGTTTACAAGTCACTTTGTATGACTTTATTAGTCACTTTGTATGAGTTTACTTGTCACTTTGTATGAGATTATTAGTCACTTTGTATGAGTTTATTAGTCACTTTGGATGAGTTTATAAGTCACTTTGTATGAGTTTATTAGTCACATTGTATGAGATTATTAGTCACATTGGATGAGTTTATAAGTCACTTTGTATGAGTTTATTAGTCACTTTGTATGAGTTTATTAGTCACTTTGTATGAGTTTATAAGTCACTTTGTATGAGTTTATTAGTCACATTGTATGAGATTATTAGTCACATTGGATGAGTTTATAAGTCACTTTGTATGAGTTTATTAGTCACTTTGTATGAGTTTATTAGTCACTTTGTATGAGTTTACTTGTCACTTTGTGTGAGTTTATTGGTCACTTTGTATGAGTTTATTGGTCACTTTGTATGAGTTTATTGGTCACTTTGTATGAGTTTATTAGTCGCTTTGTATGAGTTTATTAGTCACTTTGTATGAGTATATGAGTCACTTTGTATGACTTGATTAGTCACTTTGTATGACGTTATTAGTCACTTAATTCTTTCTATGACTTTATTAATCACTTTGTATGAGTTTATTAGTCACTTTGTATGAGTTTATTAGTCACTTTGTATGAGTTTACTTGTCACTTTGTGTGAGTTTATTGGTCACTTTGTATGAGTTTATTGATCACTTTGTATGAGTTTATTGGTCACTTTGTATGAGTTTATTAGTCGCTTTGTATGAGTTTATTAGTCACTTTGTATGAGTTTATAAGTCACTTTGTATGACTTGATTAGTCACTTTGTATGACGTTATTAGTCACTTAATTCTTTCTATGACTTTATTAATCACTTTGTATGAGTTTATTAGTAACTTTGTATGAGTTTATTAGTCACTTTGTAAGAGTTTATTAGTCACTTTGTATGAGTTTATTGGTCACTTTGTATGAGTTTATTAATCACTTTGTATGAGTTTATTAGTCACTTTGTAAGAGTTTATTAGTCACTTTGTATGAATTTATAAGTCACATTGTATGAGTTTATTAATCACTTTGTATGAGTTTATTAGTCACTTTGTATGAGTTTATTAGTCACTTTGTAAGAGTTTATTAGTAAGTCACTTTGTATTACTTTATTTTTTTAACACATGTGCATTGTGAGTTTGCATGAGTTTCTTTTTCACCTTTTATGAGTACGTCAGTCAATTCATGTGAGTTTATTGGTCACTTTGTATGAATTTATCTGTCAATTTGTTTGAATAAGAGATAATGGACTCGGAAATTAGTACGCGTACATGTTAGTATATAAACATTGGCAAGGTTTTTCAGATGTATGTAATGCCTCGGTCTCAACTCACCGTGCGTTTTGTTGCATGTACGTTTCCGCAGCTGCGGTCGGGTTGCAGGCAAATCCCTACGGTTCTTTGCGATTAGACACGACTATAGCAAATGTACAGACATCCTACAGGCAACTTACGTTCGCCGTACGGGCCCTTGCGGGTGTCTTGCAATGTGCACACGAAAACACCAACCTAATTCCCGCAAGTTTGCAAGTTTAACGTACAACCCGGTGCAGGTGACGTGCAACTGACGTACGACAAGATGCGGCTCCACACTGCTGTGTACGACTCCGCAGGGCTCCGTAAGACGACTGCAAGAAGCCCATGCGATTTTCGCACGAAGTGCGTACGTGATCTTCTCGAGTCACGTGCGAATATTTCGAGTGTATATATATATACCAGTCGAATACAAGAGGTCATTTCGGCTTCAAGAACACTGCCGATTGCGTTGGGATCAGTAGCGTTTGCTGCTAGCGGAGGAACAGATGCACCATGTCCTCATTTTGGCTCTTATTATCAGAGAGCGGCGACGTCTCTTGGAAAGAAGAAGGCGACAGTACTGGGTGCGTACTGGCTAGAGAGGCGCAGGCATACCAAGATGAACGTACTTCCCCTCCACGACGAGCGCAAGTTTACCGTAACTTGTAGGGTCACATTGCCTCGTTTGGTTGTGCGGCGATCTTGCAGCCACCGCAGAATAAATATGCATCTGGTGCCAGTAACAAACCTTGCAGTCACCGCAAGATGGACGTGCAGCTCCGTCCTCCTCGTTGCGATGACTGCACGTGTCACGTGCGTTCACGGAAAAACGTAGCCAACCGTAGAAACTGTTGGACATGTGCAGCAGCCTCCTGTGACGGCCTGTGTGCTCCTGTGGGCTTAAAAAACGTGCGGACCCGTGTGTCAAACGTACCGATTTTCTGCGAAATATGTCCTAGACCCGCCGCATACAGGTGTACGGCCGGTTGTGACCGGGGCAAAATTGAGTGTTGTAATTATACTGCATGAGCACTACACGTACATACTATTTTGCTTTTCAGACGTTCTATGATAGTGCTGAAGCTCCTTGTTTTGCAAGTTGCTGTCTTGCAACCATTGGTTCTCTTTCTGCAAGCTGTTGTTTGGGCAAACGACAATTCTAGTGTCAATGAGGTAATATTATTGTCATCTAGTGATTTCAGAAGCTTAATCGACATATGAATTATATCGTCTGCAACTAAATGGAGTGATCATGGAGCGATTATTTAGCTGTTTACAACTAAGACAGTCGATCTATAAATATTTCCCCAACCGCCCCCCCCCCCGCCCCCCTACATCTGATTGACTAGTACGAGATTTTTCCACCCCCACCCCCTTATCCGTACTTAACGCTTCTCGGTACATGTATGATTAAATTCAATTTTATGCACGTCACGATTAAATTATTTTATTTTTTATTTTCAGTCCGGTTGGGATTCACCATTCCTGTACTTAAATATTGTCACAGCTATAAGCACACTGTTTGCAATGTACGGACTGACGATTCTAGTGCGAGCCTCTGAACTTCATACAATCCTGGAAAAACATCGAATAAAAATCAAATTTGTATTGATACAATTGGTGTTGGTATCCAATAACATTCAGAGCCTTATATTTTCCTTTCTTATACGTTTTCAATTACCTCCTTGTGAGGTATTTTACGGAACCAGAGTACGAGCATCATGTAAGTTCAGGGAATTTTTATTTCTATTTTATTCTAAAGTATGTTTCGGTATAAAAAGAGATAGAATCAAATGCGCATCAGTTGAAAGAAGTTACACTTCAGTTAAATAAGATTTTCATATTTATACAAACGTCATATGATAACGTCATTATTCTTCATGGTTGGATTTAAAATGTCGATTTTTCTTTGTTGAATTTATTTATTCATTTATGTATTATCATACAATGCAACCTCTCTACAGCGGTCCTCTCTTGTGCAACAACCTCGCTTCAACAACGGTATCAATGTTCCCGTTGAAAATACGACCAAGGTAACATCTTAAGAGCAACAACATCTAAACAACAATCAACATTTGCACATTCCAACGGATATTGCTGTGTAGAAGTTACATTGTGCATGTATTCATTTGAAATTGTGTGCGCTTACCATAGACCATTCTTATGCCCTAATATTTTGCAGTAATCAACCACATTATCATCATAATAGAAATGTTCATCCTAGCAGTGGCGGCACGGAAAGTCTACCATACATCTGATCACAGTAACATAACGATCAATGCAGAAAATGGTACGACAGAGTATGACAAAGAAGACAATACCGCACTAGAGGAACGCGTGAGTGTTCAACGCAATTCAAACTTAACATGTTTACAGACCCATAGTTTTCATACATAGGATTTATGTTGTGATCATTCCCCCTTGGTCAACTTGATTCCTTGGCTTGTTCTGTTATGAATTTCCTCTCCCGTTTTAGTCCCTAGCTACTTCTATACACTTCTTCTTGATTTGGTGGACAGGTGGACATTTCCATATCGCCCCATCCGTGTAAGTGTTTGCCCTTACGCCTTCTCAACTCCTGTTGGGTGCGCTGAGGGTTCTCTGGGATCTGTGTGCGGGAGGTTTTGTCTTGTGAGTGTGGCGTTCCCTGTACCAGTTTTATCCTTCTTTTATACCATAAAGGATAAGCATACAATTAATATTCCGATTTCAAAAAAAAACGTACCACACGGGCAACACATAGTGTACCAAATTAAGACAACCTAATGGAATATTATCTCCATATTGTACATAATTATGTATTTTCTTCCTATCGCTTCTCTGCTGTTATTATATGTTCATTGTTATTTGTTTCAGAACAGTTCCTTGAATAAACCGTGTTAATATAATCAGTCAAAGAACATTAGCTGTCAAGACAGTACACCGACGCTATAAGCTAGATATGGCGCACCGGAAACTAAACTAATTAACATACCAAGGACAGTTGTATACACTGTAAAACCAGAACGATCTTCCGAATACAGTGTGGATGTAAAGCCTGGTACTAGTTTAGTTTAGTTAATATTTTGTATATATACAGTGTAATACATAATCTGTAAACTGTATACCACATGTACTAAATGTTTGTGTATCAGTAAAAGCAATAAATCCTATTTATATGTGTTCCTCGTTCTCTTATTAAAAACTGACACAATTGTTGTACGGTTATACTGCATGCGAACTGGTGACATCGTCTGTAATTCAAATCGTTTCACTGGAATATACAAATGTATTTGAACTGAAATACATGAATATTTGAGGAAATGTAATTAACATTCCTTCATTACATCAATTCATATTGACAAATTCACACATCTATGCACACACTACATTGCTTGATGTCGACCCATAGAAGATCAGTATCAATTTCATGGGGGTGTTTATTCGCTCGAAAAGATGTTCACTACATTTATTACCTGCTTTTCCACCGACTTACCAATTTATATACTCATTGATTAACTTCTGTACAATTGAAACTTGTTTTCAGTAGTAATAGTGATCATTCATCGGAAACATTGAGAAACGGGGTCATGTTTCATGTCGCAATTGCATTTCTGATAAAATTATACGACAAACTGATTTCCAATTAAATTTTTTTGGGTCACATAAACTTTCACGTGTTTTTCCTACCATTCACGTTTGTTATGTTGAGTGTATCGAAACGGACACAGTCTGCCTTCTCAATATGTTAAAGAAAACATTCATTAATGAAAACGTGTTTTATTCCCACTAAAATCTCAATAGTGCAGAAAAATTAGTTTTATGGTACGAGTTAACAAATGTTGATGTCTGCTTATTTTACACAGACACATTTTTAGGAAATCGTATTCATTGTATACTAAATGAATTTAATACGTCATTGTGGTATGCGAATGTGGTATTCGATAAAATAACGCTTAACACTGACAACAAATGTAAGTACAAAAGAAAGTACATGTAATTAACAATACATCTTAGTGACCTGTATACTTAGCATCTAGGGCAAACACATCCCTGTGCCCATTGAAGTGTCATTTAATGCTCTATGATGCCCTTATAAAAAGAAATGCTAGAGCTGATTTTTTTTATCTCAACTCAACTCAAGTTTATTGGCATATCGACAATAAGCATTGTCATTGGCCTAAACAATACAATATATACAACAGCACATGCAAAACATGGCTACAATATTCTCAAAGAGAATACATACATATATACACAATTATTAGTGCAATTCAATAATATTACATTAACAATTTTACTATTTCATCGTACATACATACATATACAATTTTAATTACATTAAAATATCATTGTGCAGACAGATAGAATAGGTAAAAATAATTCATACATACAGTACATCAAATTTCTCCGTTGTTTCTAATGTTAAATGCGTTTTTTATAAATTTTGCTAAAGTCAATTGAACTTTTTTAGATTTAGAATTCAATAAATTAACAAATTTGTTTACCGTTGGAAGTTTCCACAATGTTTTAGAAAAATGGATCGTATATTTTGGTACTTAGGACAGATCATTAAAAAAACAAAGGTCCCATTAAAGTCCTTATGCCGTCATGCAATCATGAACGGGCATGACATCCTCGTTCTTACATCCTTGATGATTAATTTCCCGGTTAGTGATTATATCAGCATTGCAGATCACGTACATAACATTTACCCCTGTTGATACTTAGTTCGTTGCTGACATAAGAAATACAATAATAGTCTAACAGAACAAAACATATCTTTCATTTTTCAAACACAGATTGCAAAACAATATATTTTGCAATAACATGTGTACAAACGATATTTATAAATGTATGTCAAATGACGGACATTTGTAAAGGATGGGGATGGTGATCACACTTTAGTAAACTCAGTCGTACAAATTAATCTCATCTTGACTTTTTTGAATGAACATACATGTATTATTTAAAGATTTCGCCATATATTTCAGTTTCTGTTACATTATCAGTCCTCTTCTTCTTTTGACCCGTCAAAGCCGAAACTTTATGAATATGTTCAAACATGTGCAAATAGAGGTCACAGTCACCATGATCAGATTAGTTAGTCCGACGAATAATATCAATGTAATATTTTTTAACAATTAGATATGACATCAGAGCAATACACCAGTATATCATGTAACATGATACACTAATACATTACTCTGATGTCATATCTAATCACATAAATAAGTTTTAAGTTTGAGTGGATGACATCAGAAGGCGATTTTCAGTTCAAATACATTAAGAGATAATAACAATACATGTAAATACAAATAAAAAGTAGCACAATGTCAAACAAACATCACGCAATATCTACAAGTATAACTGAGTTTTTGCCCTGGTTAGGAAGTCAATGGGATAGTTTAATCTAATATTTTTTTATTTAAGTGCATTTTTCACATAATAAAATTAAACGGCTGTGATATGACGCTGACATACACAAATATGTGAGAAAGAGATATAGCGGAAAATGAATACCACGTGAAGACAATGAAAGAAAACGCGATATCAGAGACATGTACATGTAATTCGTTTTTATAATGACGTTAAAGTAGACATTCACAAATGGCATACAGGCGTGTTTTATCGCACACTTGAAAACATACTGTGATCATAAATAAGCCATTACAGTAATACTAAAACCATACAAGATTTTCCCCTTAATGAATGAAATATATTACAAGATAATGAACTGTAATCATTATATGATCGAGCCAATATGAGCTGAATCTATGTGCGATTCTAATTTAATATTCATGTGTGATTTTCGTCAATGATATCGTTTGTACAAGTTTGAACCATTATCAGTAGAGTCACTTTCAATCGAATTTTGCTTGTATTCCAACAAGTAATTCTAGACTTTACTTGACAGTCCCCAGTGGATCAGGGCTACCAATTGTGCTACTAATTTGGATTACTCCAGTGCAAAGTTTCCACACAGCACCAGCTGACGCTTCCAATCAAATTAAAATGGCAGAATTTGGTCAAGTAGTTCTATATAATGTTTAGAAATAGTGCCTTTTAGGCCCCATTCCAAGACTCCAAGAGGTTTGGGAGAACAGTTTTCACCAACTGGGAGATGTTTCATGTCAAATTTGGTTGTATACAAAGAAGCAGTTCTGAAGACTTGTTTAAACAAAACAACTACTTTGACCTTGTATGCCCCGGCGATGCCTCCAAAAGAAACGGTACCATCATTTTTCATGACAACTTGTAGATGATACAAACCTATTCGGAAAAAGCGTATGATACCTCAGGTGTCCCTCAGGGCACTGTTTTAGGCCAACTCCTAATTCATATTTTTATAAATGACTTTGCAGAGTATACTAAGCACATTACTTTCAGACTTTTTGCTGATGATAGCATAAACGATCTTGAAATCAAACACATAAATGATGACAATTTAAATTACTTCAATCTGATCCGTAGGTGCTGCTGTAAATGGGAACATGACTGGATAATGAGTTTTCACTCGGGAAAGTGTAACATCCTAAGTATTACTCAGAAAAAGAATCCAATCAAAATTCAATACAAATTGTGTAACCATATTTTACAAAAAATAAGTTGAATCCTCGAAGTATTTAGGAATACCTATCCATCAAAGATCCTCTAATCTTAAATGGGAAATTCAATTACTACCACGGACCTATATACATGGATTCGCGACAGGCAGATATCCGTGAAACGGTAGGAACGAATAAAAAACCCATAATCCTTAGCGCGCAATTACCCACAATCCATAGCGCTCTCGGAAAGTATCGAAGATTGCCGATTTTTATCGATCTGCTAAAGTCGGCAAACTCCGTTCATTTCCGTCCGTTTCAGACTCTGTTGATTAAATGTCCGTGTAATTTACAAAATGAGATAAACAAGTTGGTAATTTTCCGCTTTAATTCTGATATTTTCATCGAAGTTTAATTGTATTGTTGATGTTGTTTATTAATACATTTCCACGCCAATTTGATAGTTTAAAAGACTGCTGTGAAAACAATTTGGGTTAAATAATCTTTAAAAAGTTGTAAAAATCGACCAAACAATGGATGTAGATCACGCAAGGAATATGCCATCATGACATTTTTTATGTACACAAGTCTGCTATTTTCACCAGCACAAGGCGTAAAAATCAATATTAAAGTAGGTCAAATCCAGGTATTTATTGTCAGTGCAACAATTCTTGTGACATCAATTTTATTTTGAACAAGAATTAACATTCCAATATGTTTGAAGTCGCTGGCTAAGTCTTTGAAGTAAATATTTTTGGATGACAGATGCAGCCCCATTGTGCAAATTACGTATTGAGATCAAAGATTGATATGACCTAATCGTTGAAATTATCAATGGGATTAATTATATCTAACAGGAAATTAACACATAATAAAGATCTCCTGGGGTTTTATGACTCTTGTGTTTTTACAGCTGACACATGGGACATTTAGTGACTAGTAGGACTAATCTTCTGTCTAGGGCGTGGCTTACGAATTGCAAAACAATTAGCATCAACCAATCAGATTAAATGAACCGTAAGAAATATTTATTAATTAATGTCAATTATATTTCGATTTTTTATATCAAAATTAGATGACACTTAGGTTTTGAATACGATATATTACTCATTTTTCTACTTACCTAAATTGTTAACACCCAGTGCAAATGAAAAATTAAATGAAGAAATAAAACCTTTTCTAGCTCCTCTAAATTTAAATTACCGTTGAAAGACAGACAGACTCAAAAGTAAGTAACCAATACTGGTATGTCACCCTAATTTTATTTTTTTCACTAATATTGCCAAAATTATTAGATCAAATATTAATGCGAGTAATTATTGATGTTATAATTGATTTAAGTTGCGTTAAATAAGCATTTATTGCAAATTTAGCATCGATATATATAAATTGCAACTAATTAAAACAAGAATATAAGAAAGATATTTTGGTAGAAAATTGATTTGACCGCTTTCAAATTATTGGTGGAAATGACATTAAGCATGAATAATGCAATCGGTAAGTCGTGGTTGAGGAGAATAAGTACTAGTACTAAATGAATCCAGCATGTCCTTGGACATTACAATAACACAACACACCTCAGTCCATCCACTTTGAATAGATGCCAATTATATAGATACAATATGCTTGCTCATTCTCATAAAGTCCAGTCACGAGTTGTGTACTGAGAATGAAGAGAAACATTTGGTTTGAATTTCAACAGTTGCAGCCGTCTAAATTTTCCTCAAAGCTTGAACAACGAATCTAGATGAAATCTAGATGGGTAATTAGTATATAAATACTAGACTAGTGCAGATATAGTGCCATATCTAGATAACTAAGTTGAAAAAGAAATACACACACTATAACAGTAATTACAATTTTATTTCAAGAACTCTGCATTTCAACGCAAAATATTCAACAACGATAGAAAACCACAAGTTTATATGTAATACCACGGACCTATATACGGGTATATAGGTCCGTGGTAATACTACACAATTGTTTTTTACTTAGTCAATCACAGATTGAATTAATTTCAGTCACAAAATTATCAATGGATTAAAAATATACAAGGAAAAGTTCCGGAGTATTTTCCAAGAAGAAATTCATATCAACTCATTGACGAATGTTTGTAAATTCACAGCATATTTCTTTTGGTAACCAAGTTGACTTTTATGAGGCATCTTGTAAATATCCAGGAAACCTGAAACGATAAAGTAATATTTAACATTACAGCAGATCCTAAACAATTTTATATTATAATGATATGACAATAAAGTGTATTTACATTTTTATTATGTAATTGATATGTGTAAAAAGCTTTTCAAGCCCCACATTGGGTGCAATCCCCCCCCCTTGAATTACTTAAATGGTGACAGTGTGACGATTGAGCCTCAAATTTATGCCGGAAGAGGGAGGAGTGTAGTGCTGTAGGGTTAGGCGGCCATCCGGTAAGCTTAGTCGATAGAGAGCCATACTAGTATCTAATTAGCATCAGCTGATGGATTTACACGAGATGTTATCATTTTATAACCAATATGTATCCGAAATATATATCCGAACTTCTATACAACAAAATTTAGACCGTAAAAATGCAATTATTGATTTATATAATAATAATTCTAAACAAAAATATGATAAATAACGGAAAACAAAATAAATCAAGCTAACGAAGGGAATAAATTACGTTCTATAACGGACTTTTTAACCAAGTATATAATTTACGGATCGCCTGTAAATCGAAATTTCTGCCGATTAAACGACGTTCGTTTCGTCGAACAACTAGGTGTTGAAGCAAAAAATGCATACAAGCAAATAACAGGATAAACTCAAAATATATAAATACCATTAAGAAATGTTTAGCTGTAGTATTCGTCACGATTTCGGCGGATCAAAAAGTGAAATTCTCTCGATTCAGCAACAAGATGGCGGACATCGCAATTTTTTCTCATCATTTGCTAAACATTTTAGAGGTGTTCCGATTGTTAAATCTCGGCTGGGAAATCTCGCCGTTGCCGTCATTTCAAGCAAGTTCAGCACAAATATCAGCCTGTCACGAATCCATGTATATAGGTCCGTGTTACTACCAAAGCAATCACTTGGCTTTCGACGTAGAAATCAGACAATCGATGCCATAAAACAGTAAATAATTAAATCCACATTGTAAATATGTACAAAATGGAAGCAGGTCAAAACGTCCCCAAGTTAAAACGTCCCCAAGTTAAAACGTCCCCATTTTTGGTCAAAACGTCCCCACTTTTGGTCAAAACGTCCCCAGTCCAAAATTCAATTCGTCAAAACGTCCCCACTTTTGGTCAAAACGTCCCCACTTTTGGTCAAAACGTCCCCAGTTTTAGTCATTTGAAACGTCCCCAGTTTTAGTCAAAACGTCCCCATTTATTTCCACTTTTATGTGTGATAAATACGATAAGCAAATACTATGTAATATGTTTACTAGTTTTATTTAATTTTACTCATACAGTAAAACATAGTAAAATATACCAACAATTACCACATAATAATAATAATAGGTAATGTTAAAAGAATGTATATACACCAATTGACATTGGAAACACTGCACGTTTACTAGTTCACTTTATTCACTATATTCATGGATACACTGCACGTTCACTAGTTCACTTTATTCAGTATATTCACTCTGTCTCCTCTGGTCTGGTGAGTCTGTGTTCATAAACAGTCGAAACTTTCTTTAAAAGTCCAGTCGTTGAAAGACTTCCATCTCTGTAGCTGAAGTGATATATATTTAAATTACAGTTTTTATAACGTAAATTTATACCGTAAATTTGGCAGTAGAGATGTATATTTGACGTATGTATGTACACAAATTGTTTATACAATTGTTTAAAGGACAATTAATGCGCGAATGCAGTTGTAAATGAGGTGTGAAGTGCCCTATCCAAGGGGATTAAGTGCATGCGGTCGTTTAATGGATTATTTAATTATATTTTTAGACTTGTTTAATAACATAACATAAAGTTAATGAATCGACTTGAGCGATTAAAGAACATCGTCAGATACACAAATACATCATCATGTGAGGTGGAAAAATAAATACATATATTATATAGATAACAGAATTACCAAACAAATGTTTTATAATGATTATCGAAGCGCAAATATAACTCAAAACTGGTGTTCTGATGTTCAGTCCATTATGACCAAATTAGACGTACTCAACCACTTTACCAACAAAACGCACTGAACATGGACTGGGTTAAATAAAAAATAATTTAATATCAGTGGAAAACTGAGTTTTTTGTGAACAATATTTACTTTTATACTTGAGAAGAAACGAGCGTTCAATATGCTACGTATAGAGACTGGACGATATATTGGGGAATCACCACATCAAAGACTTTGTAAGGACACTTACATTACATGATAGAATATCTACAAATAAATATAGTGATATGAATGCCATTGGCAAACTTGTTAATAATTGCCAAAATAATGTGATATATTTTTTAACACAACAGAACAGAACAGGTATGTATATACAGCATGTGGGGAAATAACATGAACTATTTACATTGTAATAATACAGTATAATACAGTTCCGATACAAAAGAGATTTAATTATAACATTCGTAATCATGCAGGATGGATAAGTGATTAAACATTCTTATTGTTAATTTGAAAAATATCAGTAATTAATGCTTGCTACGATGTTGTAGTTATGTTGAGTCAACGGTTCAACTATAGTTTTCTAGTTTTAGCGTGAGGTCGACTAAAATAGTTGGGAAAATAGTAACTTTTTGCACGTGAAAGTTGAGAATTTCATTGTTTGCCATTAATGACACACGGTATCGAAAAATTCATTCATGATAATTTATAGCTGTAGAGGAAAAAACAAAGCTTAACCAATATACTGTAGTAAGAGTAAAAAGAAAAACTTGTGTATATTGTCTTTGCAATCATTAATTAGGGAAAGTGGAAAAATATGAAGTTACATTATATCGGATATGTGACTTAAATATATACATACATAGAAAGAGAAGATAAGCATGTTATGTTTAACAGTGTGATTAAATCATTTTTAATACAGGATGTTTGGAGCAAATACAGAATTTAGGGGTTTCTTAGGAAATAGAGTAGAGGATTTTGTTTTGAATTTGTCTTAACAAATTTGCATAATTTTTGAAGGAAGTGTATTTTATTCATTATAATTTTGTCATCTCATATTCATGTTTTGCTTTTAATTTGTTCGAAAAAGTTCGAAACAATGACATATACATGTAAAGTGAAATTCATAGAATTACCTAGAAACCGACATTAACAACATTTTAAACAGATAACTTACCCGATGATTCCACAAACCACACGAATCACATTTAACTCCATGCTGCCTTTCTCGCACTTTAAGACAACACGTAATACAGATTTCAGATATAATAAATTGACAAAAAGAAAACTCTAAAAAATAACAATGAAATAAATGGGGACGTTTTGACCAAAAAAGGGGACGTTTTGACTAAAACTGGGGACGTTTTGACCAAAAGTGGGGACGTTTTGACCAAAAGTGGGGTCGTTTTGGTCAATTGAATTTTGAACTGGGGACGTTTTGACCAAAAGTGGGGACGTTTTGGTCTGGGGACGTTTTAACTTGGGGACGTTATGACAGTAAACCGTACAAAATTAGTTAAACTGTAAATAATTCATTAATATCACGAAGACCTACGTACAGGTCTTTTGAGTATCACAATGTGAAAATATGATCATGTAAAAGTTAAACGCCATTTACTTCCATTTAATCAGCACTTGTGCATAAATCAAGAAGTGCAGAAGTAGATCTAGAAGAAGACACGGAATTTAAAGGCCGCGATGAAGATGAGTACCAAAAAAAAACGCCGAATTAATAAGGGGAGTTAATCCATGTAGAATACAATTTCGAACGTATGTACCCTTTCGTTGTTTGAAAACTATTAATCAAAGCGAATACCAGTCTAATGTTTAGGATATGAATCATTTGTAATTTTGTAATCATTTACAAACAAATCGTTTTCTGGCGAAAATGTTTGCGCAGGTTCCTTCCAATCCTAATCCAGGTAAATAATTTCAATATAATGGTTATTCAACACTTATTGCTGTCTGAACGAGTAGTTTTGTCAGGGTATGATATTCGGATACAAATATTTCGGATAAACATTGATGGTAGATTAAAATAAATATAGTCAGCTGACATCATTCTGTGATCAAATGTTTCACTATTTGATACACGATGTTCTTATTGAAATAGTTCCTGTTTTGGTAAAAAATATCTTAATTTATCAATAATATAATTAATTAAAGAATTTCCCTCGATTGCAATCCCATAAATTATAATCAATAAATTATACAGTATACTTCTAGACTTATTTTCTGGCACATGTGTGGTCTCAATTGATAGTATATAAATATCAGATGGCTTCCTGTGTGACAGTACATATTGTCAACATGAGGGAAATACTATTACCCGAGGCGAAGCCGAGGGTAATAGCATTTTTCGAATGTTGACAATATGTACTGTCACACAGGAAGCCATCTGATATATATTTTATTATATCGAACAAAATATAAATGGAAAAAAATCAACAATACTAGCTCTGTCTGTTTACATATTTCAACGGACGTACAAGAAAAGCGCGGGCATGATAGTGACGTTAAAATGACGTTGACGTCATTTCCTCCGATTGTAAAGATGGCGGACGTTACCAAACAAAGACAATGTAGACGCTGTAGTATTTGTTTGTTTTCCATTTCGAGGGTTAACACTATATGCTATCACTTTCCATGGGATCTCATATTTATGTGTTTATACCGAACAAATAGTTTGATATTAAAGTATAAAACAATAAAGTCAATATGAAACAGAAACAATAAAGTGCATATCAACTCGGAATATGTGAATTTCCAGTAGTCTATTTTTTGACCCGCGAGAGTGTAAAAAACGTCATGGCGCCGTGTAAAAATATTATGTCACAGGGTACAAACGTAATGTTACAGGATAACATTACGGATTTGCTTATAGCATGTATATATATGGAAATTTAACAAGGCAAAGTCACGTGAGGTAAAATAATTACTATTAACACAATGTGAAAACTCAATTAAAAAAATAGCATATTCTTGCTACTTTTAACTTTCAGTACAAAATTTTGACAATGAGGATTTCATTCGTCTTATAAATGTACATTCATTTAATGATGGAAGTAATGCATTTATAATCAGGTAATGATTATGAATGTTTGATGAAGCGTACCATTGCACCAGCGTACCACGATGAAGCATACCAGTTTGTATGACCAAGCGTACCACCTTATATATAGAGAATATGAATAATTTTATAAAAGATTAGATGCTGAAATTTCAAATGTGTGTTTATTTTTCTTTCAAGTTTATTACAAGAGTAATTACCAGTTTGTAATGTTTGAGTAAAAGGAGCCAGCTTGGAAAACAATTACAATAAAACTAACATGTCAGCTATTATAGATGATCCCGCTAGGTATTTACCAATATACAGTAGACATTGTATTAAGAGACCACCCAAGGGACGGCCAAAAAGTGGTTGCTTAATAAAGTGGTCTCTTAATAGATATCAACAAATTTAACGAAAGTTAAGTACAAATGAATGTCGTACTGAACAATCAAAACGTATAAATACCATCTCTTTCCATTCATATGTATCTATAGTGTGAAACAAAGCTCGTAAATTTAAACCACTCTATCAGCTCACTAGGCAATAGAACACTGGACAAGTGCCTAATTTTAAATTTCCACGTAAGTTATCCGATATGACAAGCTTCATGTACTTTGAATAGTGTAGTTGCCTCGTGTTTAAAATTCAAGAATTTTCTTATCACACACGCGAAATTTTCTAACGCAAAAGTAATAGGCGAAACACAGACACACACACATTCACACGGGTACGTAATAATTTTCAGTCTATAAATAAATAACTGTACAGTGTACTCATCACAGTAACACGAATCTGCGCATGGTGTGACGTCATGAATTCAGTGACGAAATTTGACAGCTATTAACTGGAATAATTCTAAAACTTTATTCCATGTGCATATTAAAACAGGCTGATAGTAATAAACGGGTTTTCCATAAGGCAATGATTTTACGGGGTCTTTAAAATGGATTACATACTAAACAAAGTGAGTGTTTACACATTCAAACCCAGACTTAAATTATGCGATGTGTTTTTGTCTGACATTTTTATTCTCTCAGTGAGTATAAGAAGTTTGTCGGTACGACGATCTTTCAAGTAAAGATAAAAGCGGGCGAGACGGCACACAAATTACATCTCGCATATTTCTTCTCGGGACATCGTAATGTAAAAACTCGGTGACATCAAGCAACGTTAGTCGCTTAGCAACGACGTTACATGAACTTGGTTTTTGAAGAAATTATGAGCGTTTATGCTGTGTAATCCATTTACATTTGAGACTCGCGCTTAAACGGACACATATATGCAACGATTTTTACATGACGTTTTATAACTGTGTCGCTGAGTAATTACCTGGTCGCATTTATCACGCCTTATTGTTTATTCAATTGTTTAAAGGACAATGCGCGAATGCAGTTGTGAATAAGGTGTGAAATGCACAATGGGATTAAGTGCATGCGGTCGTTTAATGGATTATTTAATTATTTTTTTACCGGTCAGGACTGGTTTAATGCGGTCGCGTGATAGAAAAGTCGTTTAATAGATACAATTTATATAGTAAAAACGCTGGGGCGGGAATTTAAGTGGTCGTTTAATAAAAAAGTTGCTTATTACAGGTGGTCGCTCGAGCAATGTCTACTGTAATAAATAGATGGTACGCTTCGTCGTTAAATGGTACACTTAGGCAATGGTACGCTTCGTCGTTAAATGGTACACTTAGGCAATGGTACGCTTCGTCGTGCACCCAATGATAATAATTAGATGACAACAATTACAGGACCATAATTGCAGCCACTGCTTCATATAAGACAGTGATCAATTGATGCTTTGTTCTAATTGTAATTATTGTACTTGGGTTTGTATTGATTGTGATTTTTTTTGTGTTTCAGGTCCTGCAAATCGACCAGAACTGTATGAGGTAAGCTGTCTTTTGTATTAATGTTTAACATTGTTGTTAGCCAATAGTCACTATACTTAAGTTAAAGGAAATTCATGTGCGATTTCATCAATTAGCCAAGAAGTATATTGTATAGAATTGCTAACAATTTGCCACATAACGATTCACTTCACATTTCAAACACTGTAATAGAAATGATCAAGGTTACCTCAATAAAAGCAAATTTTGTAAAATCTATAGTTAACATTTTGAGGAAGAAAGCTTTGTATACTACAGCTTAGTATACTGTTGCGAATCGATATTGTGGCGAATTGTTATATTACCATTGTATATAGATTAAAACTGCATCCTTTTTTGATAACTTACTAGTATACGAAACACCAGTACAAAGAAATGAGATGGCGAAAATTTAATTCAAACTATTGTTATTAAGAATTAATATGAATTTTGAGTATATCTGAGCTAATTCTTGCACGGAACTGTTTTATTTGACTGTACTGTATAAAAGCTCATTGTGTAAATTTACCTCTTCATTTTAGGAAGTGAAACTGTACAAAAATGCAAGAGAACGTGAAAAGTAAGTTGGTTACTCATAAAAATATCATTAATTTTATATCTTGTAGTGCTTACTTGACTTTAATTTATCATCTTGATGTTTATTGCGATATTTTTTTTACAGATGATAAAAGTTGATGATTTAAGAATTGCAGATGTGAAATTGACGAAGAACTATGAAAATATGTGTTTGTTTTGAGTGGTCTAATAATTAAATAAATAATAAATTAGAAGTGCCAGTGTAACAAATTACTTTTATTTAATGCAGAAAAAATTGATAAAGTAATGTTGGTGCTGAATTTAATGTTTTTTTAACAGAATTAAAACTACTCCTTATAAATGTATTATATTATATGTTTTAATTTTTATGTTTATGTAGCTATGACAACATGGCAGATCTTTATGCAGTCATAAACACATTACAGAGTCTGGAGAAAGCATATGTGAAGGACGCCATTCAACCAAAAGAGTAAGACTTAAGCTTTTTAAACTTGTATTTAATAGTCTGTACTGACAACATTACTTGTATTTAATAGTCTGTACTGACAGCATGAATGGTCTTAATTTAAGATTCACTTGTGGCTGAAATGTTGTGAAATGAATTTGATAAACTTCGGTATTAGTTTTAACATGAACAGATGTGATTTATACAGAATATATCTCTCCCTGCTAAAGCCCCTTATTCTCTTGAGCTTGGTATAGGACCTTTTTGTGAGTTTCCTTGAATTTAGAAAAGTTTGTGTAATGCCTGATTGTCAAGCTATTGTTATGAATTCAGTTGTGTTTACTCATATTACTTCACAGATATACTGGAGCATGTTCAAAACTACTGGTACAGTTCAAAGCTGCATTCAGGCAGGTTGCCAAAGATTTTCCCGATGTTGAAGCATTCATGAAAAAGTATCGGGTATGTGCAATATTCTGACAGAATCAAAGATTCAACTGGCAACAAATATAAATATATATGTTTACTTGTTTGTTTATTTATCTATCATCTTACAATGTGCTTCTAATATGTTTGGTTCCTTGCATTGTCGCCTACCATCTATGCTTTCGTTATGTTGGCGTTTAGCACAATTCTCAACAGTATTTGAGTTATATAGTTTTTACATCAATCAGTTAAATTGTCTGTGATCTAGCAAGTTTTCTTGGGTTACCACATAGTACTAAACTGTTCCTCAGGAAGCAGCTGACAACTTCTCCTCGTGAATCAGAGATGGATGCCCAACAACTCTGGATGTATTATCTTCAGTCAAGTTAGGAGAAATGCTGGAATATGTACCAGTCTTTAACTCTTAAGGAATTCAGCACATGTTTTACCATTTTAATATTGCCCATTGATATGAAACAGCTGTATACGTGTATGTGAACTCAAAACTCTCTGAACATTAATCATTTCCTAAATCCTTATAAAATTCTTGGTAGAATGAAACAGATTGATAGTCATAGTGTAAATTAGGTGTATTTGCTTTTAGCTTGACTGTCCATTAGCATTGGAAAGAATAAAAGAAGAACGACCTATTACAATCAAAGACGACAAGGGTAACACAAGTAAATGTATAGCTGATATAGTGTCGGTATGTTTCTTTTGTCAAGTATATGAATTATTTAATACTTTCTCAATCTAATATCCAATTGAATATGAATTTACTTGGTATGAAGGTACCGGTAAAAGAAAGATGAATATCAAAGCATTGCCTAGCTTTTGTATTTATAATGTCATTGTTAGTTACTTACAAGTTTTATTTGTTGACCATTTCTATCTTATATTATGCCAAAAATAGAGTTCTACATATTTATTATTTTGACCATGTGCATAACAGTGAGCTAGTTTAGGTCAGTTTATTTTAAATTCATGAAATTAAGTATTTCCTTATGTTACAGTTCTTTCTGATGTTTTGAAATTTTAATGGTCAAGCATGATTTCAATTTGCTACCGATCATGAAAAAGACTGTAACTTGTATTTTAATGTGAATAAATTGTGTACAATTTCATTTCAGTTGTTTATTACTGTCATGGATAAACTTCGACTAGAAATCAGGGCTATGGATGAGGTGTGTGAATTGTTTCACTAAATACTTTATATACAATGTAACATGTTCATGTAAAATTAGTATTCCTATTTCATTTGCCATTCAGTACTACATCATATTTATATCATTTGGTGCCTGCAAGAGTGTTTTATGTGAGAATTTATATAATATAATCGGTTTAGTCTACTATGTTAGTATTCACGATTGTAAGGGCATTAATTCTACTCTCCCCTGCTAGTATTCACGATTGTAAGGGCATTAATTCTGCTCTCCCCTGCTAGTATTCACGATCGTAAGGGCATTAATTCTGCTCTCCCCTGCTAGTATTCACGATCGTAAGGGCATTAATTCTACTCTCCCCTGCTAGTATTCATGATCGTAAGGGCATTAATTCTACTCTCCCCTGCTAGTATTCACGATCGTAGGGGCATTAATTCTACTCTCCCCTACTAGTATTCACGGTCGTAAGGGCATTAATTCTGCTCTCCTCTGCTAGTATTCACTATCGTAAGGGCATTAATTCTGCTCTCCCCTGCTAGTATTTACGATCGTAAGGGCATTAATTCTACTCTCCCCTGCTAGTATTCACGATCGTAGGGGCATTAATTCTACTCTCCCCTACTAGTATTCACGGTCGTAAGGGCATTAATTCTGCTCTCCTCTGCTAGTATTCACGATCGTAAGGGCATTAATTCTACTCTCCCCTACTAGTATTCACGGTCGTAAAGGGCATTAATTCTACTCTCCCCTGCTAGTATTCACGATCGTAAGGGCATTAATTCTGCTCTCCCCTGCTAGTATTTACGATCGTAAGGGCATTAATTCTACTCTCCCCTGTTAGTATTCACGATCGTAAGGGCATTAATTCTGCTCTCCCCTGCTAGTATTCACGATCGTAAGGGCATTAATTCTACTCTCCCCTGCTAGTATTCACGATGGTAAGGGCATTAATTCTACTCTCCCCTGTTAGTATTCACGATCGTAAGGGCATTAATTCTGCTCTCCCCTGCTAGTATTCACAATCGTAAGGGCATTAATTCTACTCTCCCCTGCTAGTATTCACGATCGTAAGGGCATTAATTCTACTCTCCCCTGCTAGTATTCACGATCGTAGGGGCATTAATTCTACTCTCCCCTACTAGTATTCACGGTCGTAAGGGCATTAATTCTGCTCTCCTCTGCTAGTATTCACGATCGTAAGGGCATTAATTCTACTCTCCCCTGCTAGTATTCATGATCGTAAGGGCATTAATTCTGCTCTCCCCTGCTAGTATTTACGATCGCAAGGGCATTAATTCTGCTCTCCCCTGTTAGTATTCACGATCATAAGGGCATTAATTCTGCTCTACCCTGCTAGTATTCACGATCGTAAGGGCATTAATTCTACTCTCCCCTGCTAGTATTCACGATGGTAAGGGCATTAATTCTACTCTCCCCTGTTAGTATTCACGATCGTAAGGGCATTAATTCTGCTCTCCCCTGCTAGTATTCACAATCGTAAGGGCATTAATTCTACTCTCCCCTGCTAGTATTCACGATCGTAAGGGCATTAATTCTACTCTCCCCTGTTAGTATTCACGATCGTAAGGGCATTAATTCTGCTCTCCCCTGCTTCTTGAAAGAATTTAGCATAGGTAGGTTATTAGGTTGAATGTAGTTTTTCTGTTTGTATTCCTGTCTTCATGCACTGACTAACAAAACATTCTAATGTCATATAATTGATTTACTGAATGATCATTTCACATTGCAGTTCTATTATTGAATCCTTTGATTACTGTTCTGTTAATGTTTATTACCAGTCAGTGGGGTAGAGATTTGCACATACATACTGTCAGTTGGGTAAATAAAAAAAAGAGACCTAAAATGGTTCAAAAAATGGATGGTAAGGGGGTTAGCCTTAATGGTTTCAGCATGACAAAAACAGTTCACTTGTGTTTTGTTTTCAATAAAATATGTTGCATCAGGATACACCTGCGACAATATTGAATTTCAAATTTTTCCTGGGCACCCCTAGAAAATTGGCCCAGCTGTGCCTATGCTAGTCATGTTTGTATAACTGAATGATATCTATGTTCTAGATACAACCAGATATCAGTGAATTAATGGATGCCATGCAAAGATTGAGTATTCTATCATCGGACTTCGAAGGCAAAGTGAAGGTTCAGACGTGGTGAGTTTTATGCAAGAATAACAAGTTACAAAATTATTTACCTAAGGGAGAAAGCCAGTCTATGGGAGAGCAAATGTGACATTTGAATTGTCTTAATGGTTGAAAGACATTATTAAAAAAGCCAGGATTTTTAAAAAATGAAAAGAATGAAATAATGCAGAACATAAGCAGATCATGATTATACAATAACTATTCTTCAAATTGAACTAGGGCTCACATTGTAGTCATATTAACTTGCATTAGATGATCTGTCATATGATCAAAATACATGAAATTGTAAGTATCGTTTTATTTATGTAATTTATTTTATTCAGGTTGGATACATTTAGCAGTATGTCGGCATCAGAGGAGTTAGACGATGGTCAAGTACGACAAATGCTGTTTGATTTAGAATCTGCATACAATGCATTCAACAAAGTACTACATGACCATTAATGTTTTCAGTGAGAAAACTTGTGATCTACAAATGTATTACCATTTTGAATAAGCATGTTGACCATGTGAAATGTACATAAGTGATTGTTACTCTAGCTCGATATAAATGTTCAGCAGATTGACCAAAACACTTTGCTGGCACGTGTTTGTTCGGACAGTTAACACCAAATTCTTGTATTTTAAACTTTATGCTACTAGTATGTGTTGATACATTGTTTGTCAACCATTTCAAACTACATGTGTGTACAATAATTACGGGACTAAGTAGGGCAGTCAGTGATAAATTGTTCAGTTCTTTTCTCTATTTACCAATATTGGTTCATCGTTTGTATCTAGAAGCAAGAATGTTCATAATAATTACCATGGATTCAATCAATGGAAATGAAACTCACATGTGATAAAAGTCTAAACATTTTGAAGTTACTGTGATTCAGCCCTTGATCAGAATTGTCTCCCATTTTTCATCGACCAGTATTACTAACAACCTTCCTGGTACTGGTCTGCTTTCATGGCTGAAAATATTTCCCCATTACAAACAATTTCCTCTCTGATGAAGGGGTTGTTTGATTTTATAATAAATCAGTAAAAAATAGTTCTATTATAGAGTGAAAGGTTGAAGACTATTTTGAGTTATTAAGTTTTCATCTAGTCTGGTCAGATAGAATATTCACCCCAGTGTTTTCCAGTATACAATGTTGTTTAAAGCATTATTAAAGTTTGTATTGCTTAGCAACTTACTGACCTTACATAGATTGTGAAAAGGTTATTCTTAACGACTGTTTCCTGGGTTACTATTCAATATTTGGACCTAATTCAAGAATTGTGAAGTTCACAGTTCAACTACGCTGAAAGCAGGATTTGAACTTCCGTTCTTCAGGAGTCGGGCACTCTACCCTTCAAGCACTATGCCTACCAGCGGATACATAGTTAGACTATTGTGCAGGATGCGTCTTCTCCGTTACTTTTATTGATGTCCCGAGTTTTTCATCTCTGTTTGCTAAAAAGATCATCATTCTTTTAGTTAAGAAGCCCTGATTAAACTTCGCATTTACTGAATGGTATATGCTGAAAATTGACACATATTATTCAGCGTATTTATCTCATTGTTTTAAACTCACTTTTGAAAGTTTCTGTACTAAACCATGTATTATATATATTTATCTTATGTTGTACTGAATTGTTATCATTCTTGTGTAAATAAAACAAGGCTTGTGAATTTCTGATCACAGTTTTTGTTTTGATCTCGTGCCATGTTTACATCCAGCAGAGGCACGACAATAGTTTTTAATTCTTTGCGGTACATGCAAATCACCTTCCCATTTTATTGTTATGAATCAAAATTGAATTGGTACGTCGTCTGTCTATACTGGACAAAGAGATAAGCTGCCATTGTTTCGGGAAATACTTGTAACTATTTCGAGGAATGAAAGCTAACTTCCAAATAAAGAACTTGTCAACTTGTTTTGCTTTCACCTCGAAATTTATAAATTTTAAACCGAGCAATAACGGAGGAACTGGATAATCAACAAAAATTGATACATGGCCCAAACTGGCATTTGATTGCAATGTTGGTTGCCAGATTTGATAGATAAGTAATACGTTTGATAAACTTTTTTATTAAATGTCATTATAAAACTGACTGTTTCGAGAACATTTTAGCAATTTTTAGTCTGCTTTAATGGCTAATGTAGGAAATGTATCAAAACATTGACATTCCCATGTCATGTCCTAATAGTGGAAAACAAAAGTCAATATATATTGTGTTGTTTTAATCTGAATATATGAAAAATGCTAAATAGGGACGAAAGTGTACATAATTCTGGATTACTCCCTGTATGTTTAATATCGGATGTTGCCTTCATACGACTGTTTAGAAAAAACCCAAGGGACAAATAATACTCGATGCCCAAGGGCAACATGTCGACCCATTTTTGACATTTGACCACTAAGTGTGACCTTGACCTTAGAGCAACAGACACGGGTTTTGAGCACGACATGCCGTCTAATCATGATGAACATTTGTGCCAAGTAATTTGAAAATCCCACTATAAATGACAGTGCAATACTCGGGACAAAATGTTTTAGACCCAATTTTGATCTCTAAGTGCGACCTGGACCTTTGAGCTACGGACACGGGTCTTGCACGCGACACTCCGTCTCATCATGGTGAACATTTGTGCAAAGACATTTGAAAATCCTCCAATAAGTGACAGAGTAATGGTCCGGACAAAGCAAATCCGGACGCACACAGGAACATACACCGGACCGCCATTGTGGCAACTATGTCACAAGTGGGCTCGACAACAAGATAACAAAAACCATTTTGTTTTAATAATCTATTTCAAACAATAAATTCCTGAACTGCAGTAAATAAACGGCAATATGCATTCACTCCACTTAATCATGGACCATAACTCACTAATGAAGAAATTCTACCAAAAAGTTCATATAATGTTACAGTATACCATTCATAGTATACATGCATTATCTTTCAGTTCTGAGCTTAATAAATTCCGTAAAAACTTCCAAAGTGAAGGCATGATACAATTCAGGTCAATTACAATAAAATGTCCTATGGTCCACTGCGTTATTTAAGCTTGGTGAACAGTTCCTTTGAGATCTGCAATAATACAAACATACTGTTAAATTCAATGAAAAATACAAATCATTACATTGGCATGTATGATACACATGCTCTTGCATCAATCACAACATATTTTCACCATTCTGGGAACATGACTTGCCATTGGTGAGATTAGGAATTTTGCATAATAATGGCCAAAACTGAACAGGCTGTCAACTCACCTCTTTTCCAAAAGTAGTATTTTTTTTAAAAATAGGTATTTTATTGCATAAGTACAGATAGTAGGGACGATTCCTTACTATTGAAATATAAAAATGGTAAAAATTCACCGCACTGTACATTCTCCATGACAAGACAGATCTGTGTTTCATGCAGTTGAAATAAATATTTAGAGTTAAAGCCTCAGATTTGAAAAAAGTAGGGTTAGTTGGGCTTTATCAAGAAAAAGTAGGGAAATATAGGAAAAGTAGGGCCAACTTGACAGCCTTTGGGAAAATACCAAAAATACACATTGCAACTAAATAACTTCCGACACGATACATTCTGGTATCCACTTCAGTTTGACTGTTGCCTGTCGATAACAAAAAGCTTCTCTTTGCGTTATTCTGGACAGATTTTCATTATGCGATGTTGACATTCAGGGATATTCTACATACAAGTTGAGAAGGGAAATAAGTTTTTTGTAATTAAGAATACAACTAAATAATGGTAACAGAAACAACTGAAGAAGACACGTCACGAATCTGGATTCCAATAAAGTTGAAGAATTGTGTATCTGGCAACATATCTTACTTTATGTTACCTTGTGTGTGGGCCGGTGGCCTTATATATTTCACAATAAATAAATTGGACATGATACATTACATTTAAAACAATAATTACCAAAACTACGAATTGAAATTACGAGTACATGTTATAGAAAGCAGAGGAGTTCCAAATCAAAATACATCTGCTGAAGACCTGTTTATTTAAAATGCATAAAAAATTCAAACTTATAAAACATGTGCAATTCTGTTACATATTTGGATTGCAGGACTTATAACGAGATTGAACAATCAAAGATTAGCAAAATGAAAAGCGCATCAAGGGTCTGCAGTCAAAAATCTGGACCACAAACAGACACGATGCTTTACAGACAAACCTTAGTAGTTGATTCCCAATTGAGAAAGATTGTCCTTCAATAAAGCTTAAATCTTACATATTATGATGAACATAATTATGACTTACACAATGATCTACTGCATGTACCCAGTCCATCATTTCGTCATGACATGTTTCGTCGGTCTTTGACTTGGAACTTACACGGCTGTTACACTCTTCCAATTTCTGCAGGTAACTCTGACAGGCAGTCTTGGCCTCGCAATTTTCACGTATCTCTGTGACTGGATCCTAAAGTAGGGAATATAGTAAGTACTATAGGATATCATAAGTACTATGGGATATAGTAAGTACTATGGGATATCTAAAGTACTAGGGGATATCATAAGTACAAGGGGATATCGTAGATATCATAAGTACTATGGGATATCGTAAGGGGATATCGTAAGTACTATGGGATATCATAAGGGGATATCATAATTACTAGGGGATATCGTAGATATCATAAGTACACATACAGTTGTCTCCGAGGCATGAAATACTTCCATCAAATGTGAAAACTAAAGGTACCCAGGGCTCTAGAATTCTTTTTCAAAAACACTCGTTCGGGACTTATGGAAATGTAAAATAAGACGACAGTTGTCCAAGAATATTGGTTTGTTTAGTAGAAATAAACATAGACAATGATGGCTTCACAATCCATAATTGATGATCACATGTATGTGTTTGTGGAATTCTAAGGTTTGAATTACAATTGAACAATTGCTGATTTCTAAACTGACACATACCGCATATATCATTCAACAGCTTTCATCTTGCAAAATTAAAATTTATGTGTAAAATTTGGAATTTACTTAATATAACCATGACAATACAAATAGCTGGTGGAGCTTGTGATACCATTATTTGACATCAAAGGGTCCTGATTAATGGATAATTAGGTTTGTATAAACCTTTTTTTGTTTATTTGTATTCACTTGTCTGAAGTTGATTAGCTTTATCTGATGGCGGCCTGAATTAGCATTAGACTAGCTAAGGGTGTCAGGCTTGTGGATTTCTAGAGCCCTGTTACCTATGAATTCGACCACGCTGGTATCAGCTTGTCTCGTGAATACAACTGCTTAACATCAGTACTAAAATTCAATGGAACCTCTTGAATTGAAAGTTACGTCATACATGAAGTATTTCAGACAGACAAACTAATGAAATCATGGAAAAGAGGAAGGTTTGAGCATAATACCAAAACGAAAATCAATTTAGAGTTTTCTTCATGAGGTCAATCATACATAAAATGTTTCCACTCACAATAGTAGAGAAATAAATACATAAAGTAATTGTACAGTCAGATAAATGTATGACACTTTCTTACAGAGATGAACATCTATGAAAGTTTTAATTCTGAAATAAATATCCTAGACCAAGATTATTTGAAATAAATACACACTTGGATACAAATCATAGATCATGAACACATCTCACAAAAATACACTACAACAGCATAATACAAAGGCATACATTGTATAACAAGCATATAAATGAAAATTCGAACTGGTAATAACTAAAAGTAAAGTAAAGAATGAACACTACCAAGTAAAATAGTGATATGGTTGTGGATTTGGTGCAAGACTACCAAGCTATGTAATAGGTAAAAAGTCCTCTAACAGGGGAAGCTCTGTTTATGTATCACAAAACAAGAGGGTTTTTTTTATATTTGAAGCAAAATGTGCATTCTTCAATATATTGTCACTTTGTTTTGGACAAACCTTAATTGCAATAGTTTTGCACCAAACCACTCCATCTAGAGTTCTCTCCCTTTGTCCCTTCTCTAGAGTTCTCTCCATTTGCCCCTTCTATGGGCAAATTTGTTTTCCAAACCTGGTTCAGGTTGGAAACCTGGTTCAGGTTTTGAGGTTTCAGTATTGTTGTGCCTAGGCTAAAAAAACTTGAACCAGTTATGATTAAGATTGGTCTGCAAACAAGCATGGTTTAATCGAAGAAAAATGGCCCACATCAGTTTGATTGTGCAAGAGCTTACAGTGTCAGTCGCATCAAGATCTTTTTCTATTTACTGCAGTTTTAACTGCTAGCAGTATTGTGATTGCAGACAGATTGGTGCGTGATAAGAAAATCAGAGTTGAGAACTATGTAACTTCTGTTTTGCAACGTTACAGTACTGTGAACGATTTTAAAGCCAGGTTCCGATTAAGCGTAGATTTAGTTCGACCTTTTTTTAAACATGGCCCCACATTTGAGTTACACGGTCACCCGCCATAAAATCAGTCCACCATTTTGTTTAACTAGTGTATGATTATTTGGATAAATCAAACCAGACAAACCACACCTGGAGGTAGTTTGGTCCGTTTGATAAAACACCTGGAGGTAGTTTGGTCCGTTTGATAAAACACCTGGAGGTAGTTTGGTCCGTTTGATAAAACACCTGGAAGTAGTTTGGTCCGTTTGATAAACCAGTTTAAGACTTGTTATAAACAAATACAGAAACTTGTTCTAGTTTAAACCCAGTTTGTTAAAACAAATGACAGGTTTGACAAACCAGTTTTGAATTCAAACCAGTTTGGTACAAACAAATTCGCCTTATATATGGATAGAACTCTAGATGGAAATTAAAGGGAAAGAACTAGTGACAAACTCCTGTGCACCAAACCAAAAAGCATGAAATGACAACAACATTAAACAGAAGGTGTGTTATTTCTCATTGCAGGATTAGTAAGATTACATATCATCGAGCACTACTCATAATAACTACATAATATCATCTTGTCCCATGCCATGTTTCTAAAAGTTTAAGTTAAGGGTTAAGAGAAATCTACAAAGCATACCTGTAAAATTCTCCAAACCTACTAGTTCAGTTCAGCAAGTTCATTCCATCACAAACGATTAATATTACAAAGGACTTCCACACCTTATCAGTGTAAAGAAGAACTTTTAACATCAACTTTTTATTGTTATTCCACGAGTTCACTCCAACTTCAATCAAAATGAATATGATTCTGCAAACTTGACAGCATTTCAAGTCTAATAGATGATAGGGACTTGCTGAACTTGTAAATTAAATTGTAACATATATCTAATACGTGTGTAACTTATTTTGTTGGGTATGTGATAAATAGAATATTAAATTTGTGTTGTTTAGTATTGAATTAATTCAACTTGTCGAATAAAAAAATATGAAACTTGCCAGAGGCTTGCTGCAAATCATTTTATTCAAAACGTTCAATAATTCATTTGTTATCCTTTATATATATTTAGTTATATATATATCATATTTTAGAGGGAACATCTTCATACAACCCATTCTGATAGAGGGTTATTAGATTTGCCTTTATGCCAAATTACTTCAATTTCTGAAGCAGCTTAAACAGTGTTAGAAATATATACCGCAGTACAATTTAAGTTACCGCAGTACAATTTAAGTTACCGTTTATTTAGTTCTTTTAGAAAAGAAAAATATGCATCTAGGTTTCAAAGCTCTTATGTCTAACTCAGAATTTATAAAACCAAGGCCATACAAAACAGTTAGATGAATTTGTATCTTTAACTTATGTTTTAACTCAAATCAATTGCAAGAAAAGCATTATGTATCAATACCAAAGGTTTGGAAAAAGAACTTTGTGCCTCTTTGACAAATCAAGAACAAAAAAATGTATAGAATTGCCACCCTTAGACACATGACATTCTCCTAGAAAACTATAGTATATATTCAACCTGCTATACATCTCAGTTTAAAAGGGGTCAAACCTCGATGCTCTATATGCAATGCACTAGCAATGGTTCAAGTTTCAGAAATCATGCAATTGGAAATTCAGTAATGTAATCAATTTGGTATAGCCTTGTTATAAATGTGAGATAATTTAACAACTAACCATTTCTGTATGAAATTTTTGAATATTAGACATAAAAATAATAAAAGGAAGCAGTGGGAATATGTTCAAACGAAATTATTATATAAATACTTCAGTATATTAAGCACATGTGTATAGCCATGCACTGTAAGATAGAGGTTCATAACTGATATGTGCAAGTTGTCAATTAATATTCAATTAGCCCATATTTGGCCGAAAATACAAATACATATTTATACAAAATATACATCTGCACACTGTTATGGGAGCATGACAAAGCAACAGAACCATCATTGATCAATGTGATGAATCACTCACAATGATGTTTTAATACATGAGGTATCTTCCATCATCTGGAACGTATTAACTAGCAATGTTCAATACCCCAACAATTTCTGACAATATCAGTTATCAACAAGGAAGGGAAAGGTTTACACTACAATATCCAGGGAAACATACAATAAGATCTGCTTCTTCTTCCTCCTCTTCAGGCTCGGCTTCAGGCTGTAAGCAGAATAATGTGAAAATTATCATACAACAGAAAACAGTACTCTGTGTACCGGAGTACAACTGCATCATAGGATGACCTGTGCAGAAAATGATATCCATGCACAGTTTGATAGTACAGCAGTGAAGTATCGCTTCTAATTCAAATCCCTGCGAAGAAATAATGTGTAATTATATATTGAAAGGAAGTAGAAGAAAGTTATACTTCAACTTAAATACTGGCACATACCCGATACATGCAAACGTTCATTGATACTCTGTATATATACACTGTAATCAATGCAGTTTTCATGGCATTACTTGAATAGAACCAAATATTGTAAGACTGTGTTCCTCTGTGTACCCACTATTGACACGGATCAGTCATTTGTCTTATTAGAATTAGTTACTGATTTCCGAAGTATTCCAATAGTTTATACAAAATTGTATCTACTTTGTTTCATCACATCTTATTTCGTAACAAAATTTCTAAACAGATCTGTGAGTATTACTAGATGAACCAAGCTTCACCAAACTTTATTCTACTTCACTTTCACAACGAGAACTGACCATAATCTATGTCTTCTGTTCACCATTCCTTGTTCTGTAACACAAACAAATATAATATTAGTAACACGGAAATGCTGAAACCAACACATTGGAGTGGAGGGGATGGAAAGCTGTAGCGTAGAACACACGTCATGATGTTGATGATTTACCCAACTTACAATCAAATCCTCCTCCTCCTCTTCTTCCTCTTCTTCCACTTTTGCACTTTCGCCTGTATCAGGGTTCTCATCATTGTCTACTTCAACCTCTTCCACCTCCTCAGTCACATCTGATTGGCCGAGGAGGTTGGATATCATTTCGTCCAGTGATTTCTAATCAAACATTTATATAAATATTTAGTGCAGTCATTTTAACAAAAGATTGATGACATTAAATAGCAGACAGGGGGTAATTATCAAAAGTAATCATAATACTAAATGTTTCTCTTTTTCCGAGGAGGCGGACTTAATCATTAATCATGCACTTTTATGATTACTTTAATAATGATAATTCATTTGATTACAAACAATATTATAAACTGGCAGTAATCATGATTATTTTTCAAGTAATTTAAGATTTCTTTGTGTATTTCATTTGTACCAAAATTTAATAGGCTTTCAAGTAATTGGATAATTATATAATGATATGTTTACGTTATATGCTACCATGTTGTAGCCCTAGGGGTAAACTGTCGTTTATTACACAACAGAATATGACACTTAAATGTGCTGATAATCTGTTAATATGGGGTAAAGATGCACTGATTTAATAGAGTTAACAGTTTTCAATTACACATGATTATATTGCTCTTCTCCGATAATGGCACACTCTCAAATTTGAGAATTATGGCCATGCATTGCGGGTGGTAAAAAGAAACCGATTGCCAAGCCTCCTTAGAGGCAAGAAGTCTATGTGTATGGTGAAGATAACAAGAATGCAAGTAATGTAACAAGTCCTGCCTTAAGAGCATGGATTGAGTCAGCACTCACATCAACAGGAAGAGAGTTCCACTCAGTGATGGTACATGGAAGTATGAAAAGGTATCTGGCTGCTAAGTGATTATAATGTCTGAATGGATATAGTGTCATGTAAATGGATGGTACTATATATCAACAAGCTCATAATGGATTCTATAGCAAATCAACAGTTTTGCCTTCTGCTTTCAAGGGACTCATAAAATAAATTCAATAATCAGTATATCTTTTTAAAATGTCAGAAGCTGCACCAGGAGGCTCATATTAATACAAGGAGTCAAAGAAAGATAACAAGAATGTACGATACAAAGGCAGGTTGCTTGATTTACAATTGAAACAGGATTGTCTGAGAGGGTGTAGGTATTTTTAAAGGTTCAACATGATTTGGACATATATGCATGATATAGCACTTGTCTACACTCAATGACTCATGGTCATTGTCCATCTCTTCTCCCAAACTCAAACAAAAGGTATTGTCTTGTGTATGTGGCGTTCCCCGTAGTTACGTATTCTCTCTGTTTCGATGTTGTTGAGGTCTTTCTCTAATCACTTGATAGAATTGATTTTGACTTTCGGTCAAGCCAATCCCAGGTAAAATCCCCGCACTGCGGGGACAAACTGCAGGTAAAATCCCTGCCAAATGCCCCCGCACCACAGGGACATCCTTTTTTAAATATTTCACGAGATCTCGTTAAACTCCGGGAAAAGCTTGGCTAAAACGCGGACAAATCCCGTTAAAAGAACGGATATTTCCCGGCCCATTTCCCACTATTTTCGGTGCGAAAACAAAACCACCGGCACTGCAGGGCCACCTGGAAGGTAAAAACACGGCCCATTTCCCCCGCTATCCCCCCAGTTCAGTTCAAACTTATTTATTTTACATCGATTGTGAAACAAGTTTTTACAACTTATACTAATCACTCTCGATGACTGCTTCCTGGCTACCAACCAGTACTCGCGCCAAATTTAGGGATTGTGAAGTTCGTGATCAAACTCCGCTCATCGCGGGGCTCGAACTCATGACCTTCGGATCAGGAGTCAGGCGCTCTACCCCTTGACCACTGCGCCTCCAAAACCTGGGGGGCTGTGGTTACAATTGACTGGTGCATAATTATGTTCTACTATAATTATTTATCGATCGCTAGTCGTGGAATCGTGCTCAGTCCAAAAAGTATAAACAGAACAGAACGGTTTAATAATAAGTATTCTCATTTCTCTCTATACGAGATCTTCAGTATAATAATTTACTAATAGAGTTTTTCGGTATAAAGCACTTTATCTATAATTTATAAATCATGATTTTTTATTAAAATTTCATCATAAATTTCATAATATATATACAATAATTCAAATATTTTCATAGCATCTGAGGGGTCGAATTGACTTGCTGAATAATCGGAAAATATGGGTCGAGTTGTACAGTGGTCGAGTTGACTCGGATTTTTAGCAGGGGTCGAATTGTCCTGATACCAGATCAAAGGGGTTAGCTTGGATATTTTATGCGAGTGGAAGTTTCGACACTTCGGCTTAGATTTAAGGTTAGAGAACGGCTAGCGGGTATCGTACTTATTCTTATAGATGCATATAAAAGACTTAAAATGCCTACCGTTGTCACAATGTCAACAAACCCCACCCACAATTTAACCATAGACACCGGCGTTTAACAAGGTATTTAACTGTAAGTGACCAAACTGGTTAAACGATAGTATTGTTGCTTTAATGGAATTATATAAATACACTATTTTGTAAGTAATAATCACTGCATTTATAAATACCTCAGCCTCAGGGTCATTTTTTGCGACGACCTCGTTCCCTAACGCCATTTTGGATTTATAACTGCGCTTGATTCTTATGCAACGAAATACAACTTGATTATCTCCCTTGTAGTGTCAGTGCGTACAAGCGCATTTTGGTCAAGTATGAATCGTGACAAAAATGCAGATTCTTTCATTATTATTATGCAAAAATTTGGATCGTGCACTTATGGTCCAAGTGACTAACTTTGCGGCCACTTGTTTGTATTATTTAAGGTCAAGAGGCAATATTCTGTTTTATGATAGTGGGACCGTTATGATAGTCATAGTACCGTTATGATAGCCCTATCTGATCATTATTGCTTATAATTAATTTGATACTTTGTTTTTGTTTTCTTCCCAATAATTCTGTGTAATTGTTAGATTACACTGGACCGATATGTAAATTTGGTCCCAGGTTTATAGTGTCATAGGCTCGATTTCTGTATCGAGTTGTTGTTTGTTTGTGAGCAACTCAATGCGTGTTAAAGATTGTTGGATGGAATTCCGTAGCCGTCGGATCGTATAGTGGTATGTTATGTTGAAATATTATACAAATTATGATTTAACTATAAACAAAACCAAACACAGTTATAACTGAAACGAGCAAGCGTTTATTACTTTATAAATCGTATGTAATTCAAATACTCTAACTCTAAACTCACTGGCGGTTTTATACCAAATTATGCCCCTAAATCCTCAATACAAAATGTAGACCTTAACCCCAAATAATACAATACGAAATAAGTAAACAGAATGTGTGCTGAAATATTCAACATTTGTTCAGATCCTAAGATCCTTTGGTTTTGGTGTAAAGCCTAAGCTTCGGGGGTTACACTGACCTGAATGGTCAGCAACCTACGTGAAGAAATACTGCTGTATATATATGCTTTTATTTATCGTCGCCACCGGTTTCCCACATGGGCGACGCCTCCAGAAGAATGTTAGTCATATTAGATTTAAGAAATAAAGACATGCACTGCCTTATATACCCAGTCAGTGAGTAAAGGTTAAATATGAGAGGTGAGAGGTCAGGTAGATTTTAACTCGCCACATACATGTAAGTAGAGTTGCAATGCATGGGTGATTTCAATGTACCTGACCAATGAATTTAATGCTTACTAAAAATAGACAACATGATACAAATACATGAAATGTATACTGGGGGAAACCGGAAATAAAGTGTTGGGACATAAACAGTCCTATTACATTCCTCTTCCCCTAATTTGAATATTTTGAGTGAAAATATGTTTCATTACAAATGAACAAACTGACAAAATAAGAAAAACAAAAAATACAGTCATGACATCTTGGCAGACAAATCATCAGCTGAAATTTAAAACGAGGCATGTCCATGTACACTATAGATATCAACATACTGTCAACAACCAATATATTTCACATACATGTACATATATATTGTATATAAAAGCAAACAGCAATACATAAATGCATAATTAAGTAGAATAATAACAGTCAATATCAGTCAATATCATCATCATATCTGGTGAAGGCTTTCTTCTCACAGTCACAGCCAGGAACTCAACACTTTATTTCTCGGTCATGTCATAGCATATGGTCGGCGTGGTTTAACATCGCAAACGTGTTATACTCTAAAGCACACAGTCAATGGTAAGGCAATATCAGACAACTTCTTTCTCATCTTTCGGTAGTATCCACAAAGTCCTAACCAAGACTTATATTCGTGTACACCATTCTATACGGGCTCCAAGTGAGGAAGCAATGCTTTATCCCTGGGACATTGCTCATATATCTTCCTCTTGTATACATCTGATACTGGGTGCATCGTTCCCATTATATAATCAGCTTTGAGTTTAAATGAAGTGTCACAAACGTTCATTACTGATAATGTCAATTTATCCTCACACATATCAACTGATGAGCTTGCAATCAAAACACCCTTGTCTACAAACTGATTTGAGGGCTCAAACCTGTTAAGTTTTGGTTTATTGTTGTCACATATATAGGCAGGTATCAACATTTCTGCTTTAGGAGGTATAGTAACTGACTCCGTAATTTGTATCTTAGTACAAAACAATGTTTGGTACTTATGAAGTTGAACTTTACCTAGTTTGTTTTTTAAGATACGTTTAGGAATCTTAAGACTAGCTTCATATTTTTCAATAAAATCTATACCTAAGATACCAATACTTTCATCAATATCAGCAACTATGAAGTTACAACTAACTGAGATATCTTCAATGTAAAAAAATAATTTACACTGTCCCTTGACATTTAAGTTGTTTCCATTAGCAGCAAAAAGTTGTATGTCTAAAGTTTCTAACTTTGGTTTATCTTTAAGTTTATGGTAACATGTACCAGACAATATAGAAACTGGGCTGCCAGTATCAACTAACATTCCACCTTTAACATAGCCCATGCTTGTCTTGACATAATAACAGGATGCCATTGATTTATTTTCACAACCGTTTGTTTGATGAAGGTTTTCATTGAAAATGGTAGAATTGTACAGTTTAGTTGTACTGCTCAAGTATGAACTTTTGCTAGGTGAGTCTCATGGTACTTGTTTATTGTTTGAATTATTTTCAGTTAACGTATTCTGTTCAACAGGGTTAATAGGTTTGTCTTTAAATAAAGTTTCTACTTCCTGTCCCCAAGTTACAACTTCCTGTAGACATGACTGTGTTGCAATGAAGCACGTCTTTTTGTGGGGCTGTTACAGTAATATTTGGTAAATGCTCAGTGTGGACATTTGGGTCTGTATCACAATGAACATTATAGGTTACTGGCGGGGATGAGATAACTTTGTCACCTACGTTACTTAAAAGTGACCTATCTTTAACATTACTCAAGTTTTGACTTATGGGGTTGTTATTAAACATATCAACTTTTATTATTGGCCATTCTTCATTTTCAGATACTATGGGTTTGACTGAGGATTCGACCATAATCTCAGTCTGTTCTAGTTTCCCTGGTTATTGTTCTCTAAACCCATGTCTCTTTTAAGGTAGCACCTACTCTCAATGTGGCCCCTTTTTATTACAAAATCCACACCTAATTGGGGTAAACGGCCTTCCTTGATACGGTCTATTTGTCTCATGATTGTGTTGTTGTGGCACAGGGTAACTATTATTAGGGTTGCGGTCTGTAGTATTGTCCCTATGATAATACCCTGTGGCATTGGACCCATATTGACCCTGATTAGGACTAGCAACCTGAAGGCCGGCTAGCTTTTGTTCTAATTTAGCGTCTAGTAATGACGATAACATCTGTTGCAATTCCTCAAGATTACATTCAGTCTTAAGGTTAGTGGGTCTCAAAGAAGAAATATCATGATCACCATGAGTTGCCCCCCTTATCTCATCATCACCAGGTTTAATAGTTTTGTACAACGGTCCTTGCATCGCACTGTATTCAACAGCAGCGCTAATGGCTCTTTCCAATGTCATGGGATGCGTAGATTGTACATGCTTTTGTAATTCAAAATTTCCTAAGCCATGAATATATTGGTCAATTATGCATGTTTCTAGGGCATTACTGGGCATAGTGGGAAAAGCTTTTTGTCCTAAACGACGGATAGCATAGCCAAAATCTGCTACAGACTCGCATGTTTGCCTTTTTCTATTGCGAAACTCGCATCTATAACCTAATTCTCTTTCTGGGGGACTAAATCTTTGGGTCAGAATTATTTTCCTAAGGAAGCGGGTATGTGCCAAAATGTTGCTAAATATGGAAGAATGGCGAAATATAAATGTGTTCGATGTATGTTTATCTTAACCCTAATATCATTTATTTGTTATCATTTTTGTTATTTTTAAGCCTCAAAATGTATATATCTCGTAGCAAACTATAAAATATTGATGTTTTTTTCTGCGCAATGGAACACATCAAGATAATTATGCTGTATCTTAACATCATTGTATAATGATTTTTCCAATTGTCATTCTATAAATGATATCATTCATCAAAGAACACTAAAGGGACTACATATCCAAGTGTTATATGTATTCATCAGATCTACACCATTTAAATCAAAAGGAATATCTCATCACTAACGGAGATAACTAGCAATATGCTAAGCAAGTACTTTGGTGAAAGTGGATGTAATGTATTTCAAAGTGATGGTAAAGTTGATACCCTTACAGCTGAAACAACATTTGATTGAAATTCACATTGTGATACAATCATTGCATGGTGGGTACAGACCTCCTAATTGCATTATGCTGCTTGCCTGAAATTACCAGTCACAATATGCAATTTGTTTCTGGAAAAAATACGATAAATACTAAGCGTAAAAGGGCTTGGAACATCACATGTACTCAAACTAAACTTGGAGCTGAATTGTGAAGTATCCTACCATCCTTCCATTCATTCATCTATTTACTGGATGTGGCACAATGCATTTTTGGTAAAGGTCTTTGTGCCCCTGCTCCCTAACGTATGAACTCTTGAGCCTCCTTAAGTGCCTTATGTTTTATGGATTGTTGTTTTCACAGAGGTCTGTGTGGGGAGGCACTGTCTTATGTATGTGGCGTTCCCTGGCAACATATTCTCTCTCTTGCCTTATACATGCAAATGTATTCCTTACTGCATGTGTAGCACAGCAAGATATAGTTAAGCCTGGTGAAGAAGTAATGACACAATTGTATAATAAACGTACATGCAAAAACAAAACGGACAAAGTATACAATGTGGTTGTGGGGATGGTGATAACACACCCTTTATGCATTATTATTTCCAGAGCAATAACAGTGATTTCAAGGGCTATATGTTTGGTCTCTTGTCATTATGTATAATACTTCGTGAAATTTACAACTACAATGATGTGTTCTATATGGTTGACTTGTTTCTGTACAACGCTTTTGTTTTCGGATATTGACACGGGTTAATAATTTAAGCGCAGAGACAGTCGCTGTGGTTGTGCTCACTCTCTAGCCGGCTGTCTTGCAGTGTTCATAGAATTTTGCCATACTTTTCAGAGAGTTACAAACTAGTTTCGTGTAGGTTTTGTTAGTATGTACAAGTGCATTCGGAGAGAAAACTTAAAATTGGCAAGGTTTTATAGGTGCTGTGTGCTATAGTTTACGCCGTATTCAACATTACTTCAGTTATTTACGGAGGTTTATTGACCTACCCAGTATTTGGGGAATAAAAACCAGCATTAACATGTCCTTCCGCAAGCAACTGGCAACTTCCCACATGAATCAACGGCGGAAAACACATTTATTATGATGTCTCATATTCCAGTAAACTCATCATGGAGAGCATACGCCTCATCCTAGTTCCTGCCTACTGAATCCTTATTGTGATTTCGAATGCTGTACCGACCTAGCTAACAGCTAACTAGCGAGCTGGCAAGTTTCTAAAGAAATACTATTTGACATGACAGCATATATAGTACTAGATAATATGCACATAGATAGGTAAATAGTGGTCAGGTATCTTAACGGTGTTCATACATGCTCGTGGAGAATCGATACAAATGCATCATATAACTATCATTATTTGGTGCACTGAAGTAATATATTTCACTTTAAATTGTTCCATTGCGGTATGAATATTCCTTTTTTCAATAGAGAGAGTGGACATATAATATGACTATAAAAACATGTTTTACTGAAAATGTGTGGGTACATTTAGATAAAAAATTGCAAGTTTATATAATATAAAATGAATACATCTCTGCTTACAATAAAATGATAAAATGGTTATTTAAACGGTTATCTTTCGACAGCAACATGTATAACTATTATTGAACTTTTCGAAACGTTTGAGTATTTCCCACTGATCAGGTACTGTAATATTGAACTCGTTTAAAATGATTGTAGTGCCGATATTATTAACCATATCAATTTTTAAACAGCAGAAAGATCAACGATATTCCACAAAACAATGCCATGGTAACACGGTTTATGTCAGCTCCACATATTGCGTCCTTGGTTAGCCCTGAGCGAGTGCTGTTGCTTTTGTCATATATATATGGTGAATGCACATTTAACCAAAATGTTATCTGTCTCCTCACAATTGTCGCCCTGTAATAAAATGTATACACTAATGTATTCGCGTTTAGTTAACAAGATTATTTTCCCTCATCTATGTTGCAAGCATTTAGTGCTTGTTTCAGCACTCTCGAGTGGGGTTCCTGAGAACAATGTACATTTGCAACGATTTTAAAGAGGTTTACTGTAATTTGCAACATTTTTCAAACCTACTTGAAACTGATTGTAACTGACAGTGCTAGTAATGTCCTACTCAGTTGGAAATGTCGGTATGCTAAAGCTATTTGTCCTATATGATCAAAATACGTCAAGATAAGTTAGGGATATTTGGTTCTGTAACTTGAAGTAAAGAAATATATATTATGCTTCATCATTCATCAACAATCCCATAAGCCGACTGTGATGGATGTACAATTTTCATTACCATATGATTTGCAAAATTTCTACCCATGTAATGACGCAGCGTAGTTTCCAAAATTGGAAGCTAGGTTTATAAAATACGTACATGAACATGTTTCTCGCGTATATGATATTTTATCACATCATTGATATTCAAATATAGATTTGTTTAATATACATATAATATTGGTATATGGATAATATACTTGCTTCAGAAACAAGTGCCCGACGGCAGGGGACGGTGCTGTCCAGTAGAAAGTTCTGTTATAGATATGAAAATGGCTGTAGTGGGTCAGAGCACTCTGCAATGAAAGAACATGTATTTGATGAAACCATTTCATTGAGATTATTTACGATTATACAAATAATTGATAACTGACGTTGACAATGAATCTATACTCAAATTTTAGACTTCATTCGTGAGAATAGCGAGGTCGTGATTATAGCCAGGAAAACATCTCACAAAATATAGTTAACTATACCTTATTATTTCTAGACTGGTCCACTCATGATTCACATCAGTGTAAACAATACTTACAGCAGTTTTGCCAAAACAGTCCAATGGTTGAAGAAATGTGTCATTATCCTGTACACTAAACTTTCCGACAGATGTCGTTTCACCTTGACAGTCCACGGTTCGAGCCTGAACCATGAGTCCTTCCATAAACCAGTCCCCGGACGAATTAAGAAAAACTGCAATATAATTGGTAGTGGATATGAGATATCTGATATTAACACCGGTTTGGTCGAAACGTTGTCAGGTCTGTGTTGGATTTAGGTAAGCATATGCTTTTAACTACCTATGTTTATGTTATATACGGCGGTCTGTTGACCTAACAAGTCTTCCTGGGTATCCAACCAGTACTACCCTGTTCTTTGGCATACACCTAAAACTCTCTCCCACGAATCCGAGGCTGAGGACCAATGATTTGAATGCATTATCTTCAATCAAACTATCACACAGAACAAATGCCTCGGCCAATCTTCGAACCTGCAACATCCAGTGTGGCAGTCGAGTGCTCTACCGACAGAGCTAAGCGGACAGACATGTACATTCAAACAAAAATCATATAGTGATTAATTGACACTACCCGAGATATACGGTAATGATATCGTTGTGTACTATACTGATGCTGATTTAATAATTCTCAATTAATGGCAGTGACGGAAAATCACAAAACGGGTTTAAAGGTGGATGCATAATTAGTAAAACTCTACAGAATATTCTTGACTGCGAAACTATATTAGTATAGACGGAATCTTGTTGTCAGTCGCTCTACCCTAGTCCATCATGCCTCTTTATATGACTGTTACAAATTGTCAAGATCATATACTTGTATAGCTGGTTAGATGCTACGCGATACATAAATGTTATTCAGCGTTCAAAATGAATAAATTTAGTGTGTGAATTTACTCACGAACCTTCAATCACATCTCCGGGGCTGTATTCTGTAGCATTCAGTTTAAACGTAAATGGAGATGGTGGATCAGTAGTGGCTGAGACGTTGTGATTTGGCACCATATATTTGCAAACTTTAGGTTCATTTGGTGCACCCATGCTGTAACCATAGGAGTAACTCATAAGGGAGAAGACGAACAAAGCGACGATCTGATACATGTTGGAAGGTACTGGTTTCGTGCAGATTTTCTTCTGAAACATCAAAATAATTTTATCGTAAGTATGAACTAACAGCCATCGTGGAATTATAACAGTACATAGTGAAGTTGTTTCTAAGTGCATATTATTTGTTTTTGATGTCAATTAGATAAAACGCAGATGCATTAGAAGCGACATATCTTTCTTTATAACAATGATAAAAGTATCTATAATATTGCACTGTATAAATAATTCTTTTCGTGATATTTGGAATGGTATTCCACTCATGTCAGGCGACGGATTAACTGGGAGTAACATACTGTAATTGTTCTACAGATTAACCTATTGCTGGTATTGTTATACACGGCGCTTAGAACTACATTGTGTGATAATAGACTTGTTGTTTGCTATTTTTGAGGACATGTATATTAACAAAATTTAATCATACAATTTCTTCAATACTGCCAGTAATGATTTAACTTTTGTACTTGAAATTTTAACTACTGCTGACAATAATTACTGAAATCCTGCCAGCAGTTGTATGTAGCTGTAATACTTTCGATACCGCCAATCATATAGAACACAGTGATAACTTGTTTGAAATTGGTGTTTGGTACTGAAGGGACGCACAAGGATTTGTGCATGCGCATGAACTACTTTCTGTTAGTACGTAATTCATTACCAACAGTGCAACGAAATATGTAAATTCAGTTAAAGTAACATCATGCTCATTTCTTGTTCATTGTATTTACCTAAACAAACATGAAAAATATGTTTACTATAATTAAACTATTAATAAACATGCATTAACAAAGAATGAACTCATAATGTACTGATCCGTATTTGTTGAAGATAGATGTTTGTACATTATAAAACTTTTTACAAGTTTGATCTATTCTCTCTCTTTTATCTGTAAGGTAAAACAATCAATCGGTTATTTATTGCAATGGTTCTTATTAGAGATGTTTTAGCCAATGTAACAACAATACTGGATGAAGCCAATTCAAACATTTTATGTTCAAATGCGCCAGATAAATCTTTAATATCTTTCTATACAGCATTTGTCGCGCCCGTGTAAATATTTCATTTGTCTGAAGAAAGCATTATACAATTTAATCAACATACGTGTATATATACATGTACACTCGTATAATTTATGACAAATCTTTAAATGACGTATTGTGTGGTCAGTAATGAAACTTACACCTGTAAGTAAATATGTCTTGGTTTATTAGACTGGACGAAATAAATTTGGTGAAGATAGATGTATCAAAGGGAATAGCATATATTTCTTCAGGCTTCATTACGAAGAATAAATAAATGGATTAAAACTTTATTTATATACAGGAGATCTACGTACTTGAAAAAGAATGGATGATATGTCGCGTGATACTGATGCATGGATTGAAACTATTTGCATCAGTGACATTTGAATAGTGCTTATAACTATATGTCAATGAAATACTGTTTGCATTGAATAATAAGTGACTTCATCATGAATTTAATCATGTATTATCTATGAAGATGAAACGCGAGATTGCATTTATATACATTGAAACACTTTGCTGATAGAAGATATCGTGTTATAAACAAAATAATCAGGTTTTGCGCACATGTGCAGTTAAATGGTAGACAATAAACAAACTGACGACATTGAATTATCTGAATATGATTATTACTACTATGTAGTGTTCAATATGCACATAAAATATATATTTGTAAAGAAGCTAGATCGACGAACCCGGGAGGTTTACAAAAGAATCGCTGAAAGTCTTCAACCGATGATTCTGTTCGGAATGTAATAAAACGTCTGGAGAATATCCGAGCGTCCCTGTCATGATCTTTATATTTCGTCATTTATATCAACTAGAAATATCTTGAAAAAAGATGGTCGGCGCAATTTTAAGGTTAAGATTAACATAAAACATAGAGAGATGTTACGATTGCTGGTCACTCCAGATCCGAAATGTAGTTCGGTAAATTCAACGAACGTCAGTGGATTTTGGTAAGGTAATATACCATTTATATCGAAAGGTTAACCAATCCGCGTCAAGGCTACACACGTTGTTCGGTTAAAGAGAAATTGCATTAAGTGTTAACGTAAGATTTGATTGGTTTACGCAACACTGATATGCAAATAGCAAAACCGTGTTAGGTCGGTTGCGCCGAAAAACAGTATAACTAAGAGTTCAAATGTATTATGTAGTTCTGTATAAATTTTAATAAATCTGAGAGTGTCATCTATTTATGCGGACTGACGGGAAACGACGCAAATTACAGGTATTTACTGAATGAGGTCCAGTAGCTCTAATCATGCACCTTTTTCGACAATATCTGGATATTGCTGAATAATTTATGTTGTTAATCTAACCTGTTGATAATTTTCATGCGATCGTTCATTTGACTGATATTTCAGGTTTAACGCCGTTTTTAATATTGTTTCAGTCGTATGTGGCGACCAGTTGACCAAACCAATTTTCCTGGAATAAATTATCAATCGTCTCGCTCTCTACCGATGTAGCAGACCGGGATTATATGCTGATATAACTAGCATTTATATCATTCTAAGTCGTGAGTGGATTCAATTTGTAAAGCGCTATCCCTTTCGTTGTGTTTGCAATAACTTCAAAGCTACCGGTCGTATTTTAAAATATTGGTTTTGTCAAGAAGTTAATTTTGGTTTAACATTATGTTTCTGAAAGAGATATTTGAATTTGAAATATAACTACTTGGTTTTTACATCAGATAGCTAATACAAATACCTTAACTAAAAATGACATCATGTCCATGCATGCACGTGCAGTGCTGGAGATAGTTTTCCTTTTATACTGTCACACAACGGTGAAGAATTTAATTTGTCGAGTGATGCTATTGTAATATAAAGAATAAATAGAACATTTGTCAAACTCTGTGAAGTGAAAACACAATTTTCAAGTTCATTTTCACTCTTATGTTCTTTATTCAACCTTAATACTAAGACCACCTCAATTTTAAGACAAGTTTTCAATGGTCCCAAATGTGGTCTTATTATTGAGGTTTTGCTGTATAACAGTGTACCTGGTAATTATATACAGATTGACCATACACATAATTATGTGTTTTATTTATGAGATTATGGTGCTTGTTGAAATGTGTTATGAATGTATATGGGAGAGATGTAAATATAGAATATGCAAAATAAGTTTAGAGCTCACTGGTTTGTTATTTGTTTGTCATAACACAGAACTGTAGAAGATATGTTCGATACAATGACAGTTGTTTCCAAACGATGGTGTTTATTTGGTGAATGTCTGGATCTGTTTTTAAATCACGTAACCTTCAGCTTTCACACAATTCCACATTTGTGATTTGCCCTTACTAAATATATGCAACCCTGTAGTGACGCATTAATTAATGTACGTGCGCATATACATGAATCCGCCACTTTAGTTTTTAACAAAATCAGAAAATAATAAACATTCGCACTGCATTGCTAATAATATTTATTTCGGTAGTGGAGTACATGATACATGGATAGTTAAGACATGCAATGACATTAAAAATAATAATTATAACATGTGCATTATATCCATGCCATACACACCAACACCTAGGATATCTAAAAAACTCTTATTTCCATTGTGGTCCTATGGGTTGGTGGCATGACATAGAGGGGCATAATAATTGAATTAATTGATATCACATAAATTTAATAGTATCACAAGAAAATTAAAACTTCACAAATTGCCACATATCTAATTACATTATCACATGTTGCGTAATTTAAGTACACCTATGAGATAAACTCATGCAAATGACTGTATACTCGCGACTGGAGACTTTGGAATGAATCAGCCTCCATGAATGTACGTAAGAACGTCACAATGCATTATGGTACAAAACATGCGTTTTAGTTCTAGGGTCGTATTCACGAAATTACAACAAGAAATATCTTGAAAAAAGATGGTCGGCGCAATTTGAAGGTTCAGAAAAGTTGTACCACATAAAAAAATGCCGAGATGTAACGATTGCTGGTCACTCCAGATCCAAAATGAATTTTCATAAATTCACCGAAATTCAGTGGATTTCAGTATGGTAACGTACCCTGTATCGAAAGGTTAACCAATCCGCATCAATGTTACAAATGTTGTTCGGTTGAAGAGAAATTGTTTTGGTGGTTAACATAAGACTCTCACAATATTGCATCAGTATATTTTTCATTGTATACCGTCAAAACATATTCGATAAACGACATTATCTATTCAATATGACAGATTTTATAATAACACGTTTTGGCAGTTTTGGCTTATGACCTCTTGGTCAAAATCACCTGCAATCTATCATTTTTGATAATTATTTTCCTATTAAAATCCCAAATCTCGATATTACCATTAGGCCCCGAGACTTAAGGTATATTGTAATTATAGGATGTACTTATGACGGTTTTATAACAGTATTGTCTTCGTATCTGTTAGGCATTTTTGAGCACAATGCGACTGCTGCGTAAAAACGAAGATGTTTTCTGGTCAAGTATCATAAGGTTACTTTAAATAGACTTGATATCATTGGAAAACTCTTCGTTTGGTGCTTTACATGTATGTTGATTTGTCTATATATTTTGTGACAATTTTTCTGACATTTGATTTAATATTTTCAATATAAAGTTTCTAAGTTATTAGTGTGTTGCACGTTTAACTGTTCTTATAATACTTAAATTATATTAAAACTTTTTTTCAAATGAGCTCATATGTGTTAAATTACATTCAAATTGATACTTTAAAACTAGCATTTATTTTGGTACCTCACACTTGAGTTAAGCGAGTCTTTCACCAAATCAATTACTTCAAAATTAAGCAATGTGTGTACTTTATTTATTTTACGTTAAACATTGCGTGCAGATATTAATCACTTTATATTCGATTTTATAAGTGTTGAATTATGATTAAGTAGTTATCCAATGTAGCCTTGTTGAAATATGTGTATTTGTTTATATTTCTGTATTTATAATAATTCAAACTCCAGTGCATGAATGCGTATAACAATCGCAATCATACTCGTATCTCATTATTTCACATTCATAATTGCATCTCATTAATTTATTCTTATCATTTATACTGTAAGATTATTGTACGATCATTACGTTACTTGGCATTAGATAAACTTGATATCATTGGAAAACTCTTCGTTTGGTGCTTTTCAGAATCTTTACTGAATAAGTTCTCGACAAACAAACGTTACCACCATAACAGCAATATAAAGGCCTCAACATAAAAAACTCAACATAAACAACTCAACATAAAAGCTACCTCAAGATTGTCCTTATCCTTATCTTCTTTTCCTTATCTAAAGATCAGGAAACCCTTAACCTTAAAAGTTTCATCAGTGCCAGTTAAGGAAAGTCTTAACTTTAAGGCAATCTAAGGCAAATGGACGCTTCCTTATCTGTTAAGGAAAATGCCATATATAAGAAAATTTTAAGATAAGACATTTAGTGAATACTACTTGTGGATATTAAGGAAGACATAACATTTAAGGAAAATGTTAACCCTAAGATGTTTCGTGAATACCACTTCTGTAGACATTTCGGAGCTATTTCACAAATGTTAACATGATTTAATAGTGACGCATTTGCTATAGCTAGATCCCATATCTAGTATCATATCATATCGTTAGGATAAATTGTTAAAAAAAGATAAACATATATGGTTTCATTTATATCTGAACTAAATAATTAGATTTCTCTTTCAGATAAGGTTTTCATACAACGGCCCCGAACTATTATCCTATAATTTGTCTCTTCAAATTTAAAACTCATAAAGGGTATAACACTCTGCTTCTCCCAAAGTTTATCTTCAGACCCACCGAAATGTACAGCTATAGACTATAGAAGACAATTTATTATAACGGTCAATGAATTTTACACATGAAAATCATACATAAAAAAGTGTGTTCATTATTTATAGTGTAAGCCCTATTTAAAGGGTCAGCCATTTCTGACTTCGTAGAGACTTAGTAGAGACCTACTTTCTAAGCACATTTATTTCCCGATTCCTAGCATTTTTAATGCCAGACACCAAGCAGGTAGGCGTACGGTAACCATTCTTTAATTAACTGTCGGATCACCAACCGGCCATATCAGAAAGGACCGCTACCGGCATTCGAACCTTCGACTTTCCGTTCCCACCCGCACCTTAACCACTCGGTCACATGAAAGGACTACTAACAGCTACGTGTAGAAAACCTACCTTATTTTAATGGACACAACTTTTCACGAGGTTCATAACAAGAGAGTTATCAACATATAAATCAGACAAATCTCTCCATTTCTGATCAATAATGTTGATTAGATCCCATTGTGTCCCGGCTATTTTTCAGAAATTGAGATGTACTCGCTCTTTCTCATAAACTTCGACATACCTTATTTGGAAATTTGTATAGCGACATCAAATCAAACAGCTTTTAACACTTAACCTTAATGTAAAACATTTATACCACAAAGAGGTCAGTTAGAATTACACATTTTAGAAGCATTGCCAGCTTTGAATAGCTGTTATAAGTACATCACAGTGCAAAGTGTTTTTGCTTAAACATTGAACGCCTCAACAACACCCAGTGAGTAAATTGAATGTATTATGAGTCCTTGAGTATAAGCGGTATAGATGGACATATCTATGCAGAAAACATTCACTCGTTATATTTCATCTCGTTGATTTATTAGCGTATTGGTATATACTATGCTTTTGACATTTACAACCATAAACAACTGGTCTAGCTAGTTGAACATTGCAGCTATACAACATCCGTTCATGACAACAGATTAATATTTTTACATTTTTCGTGATTTTTATAATCGATTTTTTACAGCTTTACAACTGCAACCTTTTTTTTAAACCCAAACATCGCACAAAACAACCGTAAAACTTGCGATGCGCATTTACTGAATTATTTTAGCATTCAATTATCGTTTTAATTTACAATGTATTTGAGTACAAGTGTTCAAAATATCGAGACGGTAAATGTTTGAACGCACGTTCTCATCTGTTCTATGTCAATCTTTGTCTTACAATGAACACACTGATATTAAATATAAGTTCAATTTCCGCGAAAATTACATACCTAAACATAAGAACATGATTCAATGCAAAACACAAGTTAAATCAAGTAACCAATATGTATATACAATGTGTAGCTTATTTGACAAGACAAGAAAATCAAACAAATTAAATATATTTATGAAACGTTCGCTTTCTATTTTCTAAACATTTGCAGTTTCTTATTAAAAATGAACACATTTCTTCATAGTTTTTTTATGTTTCAATGGTTTATATGGCTAAACAATGAATAAACAATACGACTACAATATTAAGATGTGAAGCAAAGTTATAACACTTACTTCTTAACTCCTTGCTGTTCCGAATGGCTATACGCTGGTTAAAATTTATTGCTGGTGCATGTATTAGCCGCGAAACCGATGCGTGTATTCCGCGTAGGCATCAATTAGAAGTTAACTCGTGACTTAATGTTACTATTAATACTTGCACATCAATATGATAAAACGCTTTTCTAACTGGTCACCTTCGTGAGATTGCATTTTGTGTTACTATTTATTCTTGATTATTCGTTATCATTCGTGATCAGTGTTAAAGGTGCATGTACACGTTTACATCGACGAAATTAAGTCAAGCTTCACAGTTGATATCTAAAGTTGCAGCCGTAAACGATATCGTTCAGAGTCCGGTACTTGTGACACAGCATCAAAGAAAGTCAGAGGCGGTTCCTCGCCGGACATACGTGTCGACCGGGCTCAACTGAAGGCTAGGCAGAGCTTGTACAATGCGTCCGCGCCTCGTAAGATCGTGGTATCACTGGCAGATGTCTACGCCAGTTTTCAACGGTTCCAAAGGTGGTCTTTTTATTGAGGTTTTACTGTATATTTTTCATGTTTGTTCAGGCCATAAAGAAACAAAACAGAACGAGTATGATGCATTCATCTGCAACATTAAAGCTAGGTGAACGATTTAGAACAAAATTTAGAACATTAAAGTTTCAAGTTTTATAATGAATGATGATGAAATCCACTGGTGCTGAACTAATAGGTAATTTTCTTTCTTGAATGACACACAACCATGCTGTTAAGTATGAAACCCTCGTAATACAAGAATTTGATTTACTTAACGAGGACTAATGCATGACAAGAGTAATGTTGCATTTTTCATATTTATATGTGAATAATACAGGCGCATACATACTTAGAATTATAATACCAAATTTCGTATACCATATATGACTTCCACTTTTTCAGCTGAAAATTAAAAGGAGGGAACACAAATAGGAGATATCCTATATCGTATTTGTAATTATGCCTTTTATAAGATTTTAATCAAGCAAACCAAGTTAAGTGTATATGTACCGACAAGCATCAATGATATCCTGAGCGAAAAGAAAGCTATGACATGGTCCAGATAACCGCCTACCGATACAATGTTTAAGTACATAAAATCAACTAAGTACTTCAAAACCAATGGAAAAAATGAACAAAAAAAACATAAGAGTGGATCGAATTTCGCACGAAACAATGCAAATGCACTAAACAGCAAGTTAACGGAAGACTTCTTGACATACACAATATCATCAACATGTTATGGCTCTGAATTAACAACAGATCGATAGAGGAAAATCTATGGAACATGCGTATCTGTGTCAAATAAATAATCTATAAATATGAGTTCCACATGTGAAACATAAAAACAACTCTTTTTAATGTTAACAAATTATTGTAGACATTTTAGGCGGTGAGTCTCGGATTTTTTAAAAAGACGGATAAGACACCATATATTTTACCACTTTCATACACATTTAACAAGTAGTAGGGCCTTCTTGTTTCTGGAAATTGGTCTATAATTGTACTTATATCATTTGTATGCATTGGCCAGGTGATCATTATGTTTAAATGATTATGGGATGTTTTACCTTCCTCTTCTATTTAAAGACTGCAGTAAAATGTATTCAATTTTTGAAAATACTCGTTTTACTTCGGATTGTTCAAGCTTGTCCTACTCTACAAACAGTCTGACTTAGTATTGATCCAGAGTGACCAATAAATACACACTCTGACCATGTATTCACCATTTCAGTTTTTTATTAGAAATAAAATATGAAGTTTTGTCGATTTGAACTAATAAGTTAAAACAATTACAATGTAACACGAAGCGTTCCATTAAATGTTATCGAATTGTTTTAGAAAATAAGTTACAACTTTTTATGGATACCCGATGAGCAGAATTTGTGAGCTAAATTGTTCTTTGAAAGATATAACCGCGTAAAGTGATCAGTGAGATGTCTATGTCCTGAATATTACTGTACTTTTCGATTGAACATTAATCATTTTGTTGGTAAAGTTTACATAAAACAAAAATGCACACTGTTCGTATTTTGTTAAGAAAACAACTATGATTTACATAATCCCTAAATAAATCCCTAAGCTGAAATGGTCCAACCGAAATATATTCAGATTATGTCTTTTGTTGACGGTCCGAATTCAAAGAGCGCGAAAACTTAGCTCTTCTATCCAATCGCTTGAATATATATCAGGTCCATCTGTTAATTGTTTAAAATAGGCTAACTTTAACCTGAGGTTACCTGTAATTTCAATCAATTTGATTGGCTCATTACTTGGCTAAACCGCACTTCAACCAATCAAATGGAGTTGTTGTCACATATTCTTAATTAAATATTTATGTTAATAATTTGGCTACACGGTAGTCTTATAATATATCGTATACCTTTTGTATAAGTTTATGTATGAGGTATATGCTTGTATAATCTCGTATAATTCTTATTTGAATGGCTTTGAGCAATGTTTTTATGTTCTTTTTTGTCTATACTATATGTATATTTATGCATGTACAAAAATGAGGCTTCGATAGATAAAATATAATTGGTTGTCTTTTAACCAAACCAAATGGTTATCCAGTTTTTACCCAATCACTTAAAGATGTACCATGTCCATATGAACGTAATCTATTTGAATAAACTTCATCCAGCGTTATAACTACATTATCTAAATCATCTTTAATACGAACAATTGCTACGTATAACCAATATTCAAACATACTTGTTACGAATTGGCAAAACTTGTAAAAAAGCCATGCTTGTTAAACAAACTGGATGTTCGTTTAGTTTAATGATATTGCAAACGTCTTCTTTTCGACAAACATCGACGAATACTTTAGCAGTGTATTATTTGATCATGCATATTTATTAAAGTTTTAACTAAACAATATATATATTTCGTGTTTGTTTAGAAAAGAAAATGAACAAAACTGAGAACAATGTTAGTCCAACCATTATAGTGTGTGTAATTGAGACGAATATGGGTAATACTTCAAACATAGCAGACTTTTTGATCAACAAACGTGAGTTAATTGTTCCGTGACATAACTTTGAATTCAAAGATATACATTTATGGGCAAACTCAATCATATGCATTTTACCTGTAATTTTAATGTAATGGATAACTTGAACATGAGTGTTCTCTTCCATGACATGATTTTAATGTTAAGTAAACTACCTGAAAAATTGGTTCACAAATCCCAATCGATACTCAACTCGTTTAGATTCTTATCTAGTTAACCACATAACTATCTAGTTGATTAAGTAATTATCTAGTTTCTTTAACGTGAATACCACATACTTATCTAGTTTAATAAGTAGTTAACTGGTGGCATAATTTTTATAACATTTTTTAAATAATATAGAACATACAGTGGTGTTAGGTTGGTATGGGTAGCAGTAAATACGGTATTACTGCATCATCGATTCCTTCTTCCACGTCTGCTGACAGTAAAAATACGTGGAATTGCATGTTTCTAATATACCAAAGGCAGATTGACTAAAAGCACCCTTTCAGGCAATATTGAATAATCAAATTTCATAAAGAAAGCATTAAACTGTGTCCATACGACACGGATGCCCCCGGTATGGACTTTCAATTAAGTAGTTAACTGGTGGCAGAAATATGCCACCATACATCGTCCATCTAGTATTACATACACATTATTACATTATATATTTACTATGAAAACAATATATTAAACCATATTTCTGAAAGAGACCATGCATGCAAAAATTGATTGAACTAGTTACTAGTGAAAATGAGATGATTTTACGGAAGTTAGCATGCTTCGCATACAAAGGCTACTACTTGAAAGCATGATTTTAAAATAAGCAGCTTTCGTATACATGTATGTGTTTTCAATTATATTTAAAAATAAACTTATAACATGTAAAACTTAAATACCGCCAATATTATCGTTCTATTTTTTCTTTTCGATTGAACGGAAATACAATGTGGTACCAATATATGATATATACTTACCAACAGTCTCCTGTATTTCGTTTCGACAGAAAACTGTGTGGTTTTTGTTTTTGTTTTTAATCTTTCGATTTATTGAACTCTTGATAATAAGTGATGTATTTAATGAATAATCATTATCAAATTGTGCTAAGGACGTGTTTTTTCATCGTACATCTATATATACATAATATGATTGTTTCAATTATAATTATATTTATGTTACATTGTTATAATTAATAACATAATCTTCTCCGCATATGTTTACATATGATTGTATATATTTGTAAATATGTTGTCCTCATGGGCTGCAAGGCTTATTGGATTTTGAAAATAAAGCATATCATATATTATTTCCTCTTTACATAGTCAAGAGGACTGTTCCAAATTAACGTAGAGACTCACAATATACTTAATTATTGACGTCTTTATCCAAATAAAAATCCCGTTGTTGTTTCCATAATGATTTAAGTTTCAAACAATTCTATAATATTTGTATGAAGATCTAAGACAAACAAATTCAGCATTATTATCAAGTAGTATTGTATGGATAATTGTGGCGCATACCATTCTGTGCGTTGTCAGTGGTTAAATTTACTGCGGAATCCTGCTCGTGCCAGTTGTAATTTCGCTTGTCGTGCTTAAAGGGATACAATAACAATGCGACACAACATGGCAACATTATCAAGTGACATCACGATCATGCGATACAACACCCGACAGCGCGAAGCAAAATTGCATTCAGCATCATCCGTTGTGTAAAGCTAAGTCACCGGTGCAGTGGCAAAAGTTACTAACAGCTATTTTGGCGTCATCTCAAGCATATCAAAATGAAGACAAAATGTTATTGCGTTACCATTAATCAAGTTGCATTATTGTAGACTGAGGAGTTTTCTGTACTGGTCGACATTCATCATTTTTTTGTTCCGAAACAATGTTAAATGTCTACATTTATACTATCAGAGCTCATTTGCAAGGTCATTAGAAAGTGCAAATTAAACTCCATCCCATGTCCCATTAATACGCTTGGAACTGTCCCTTATATGGACCTTTATTTGTTGTATCTATGGATGGCTGCACATGCTGACGTGCAAACGGTGCGTATGTAAATACACCACGACTACTTGTTTTACCATCATGTATATTTTTCGGCTCAGTCTATTAGTTGTTAGAGCTTTTTTAAGGTCTTTTTAAATGATGAGCGCGAATAGACCATTAAGATGTCAGTTACTAGTGCTTTCAAAGCTTTTAAAATGATTCACGTACTAAATTGGTGTGACTTCTTTCATCTATTCAGGCGGCTATATGGTAGTTTCAAACCACCCAAATTGTATTTCATAAACATAATGACTTTGGTATGGCTGTGTTTCTAAACCGAAAATAACCGATGTTATGTATCTTAACCAAAATTACCGATTTTATGTATCTAAACCGAAAATAACCGATTGTATGTATCTAAACCGAAAATAACCGATTTTATGTATCTAAAACGAAAAAATGATTTTCTTATTTCTCGTATTGGTTACGCACAGAGTATTTGCTGTGTGCCATTGCATCAAAACGTTTTTCATACAATATTCCATGTCTCAAATCCTCACATTCATCCGTTTATGCTAATGATTATTCAATGACAGCCAGAACTCTTCGTAGACAGAAACGTTTTATAATTGTCTTATTTATTGCAAAATGTATCAAAGTCAGGTAAATGAAAACTATTTTCCTTAGCTAGATTGTCATTCCATGCAAAATATTTGAAATGTTTTAACATGAATATGCTATGCCACATTAAAGCTTTGTAAATAAATGTTGAGTATAAAACTTGAAGAGGTCCGGTGGCAAATGTTTAAGTAATGTTCTCGTGTAAAAAAATGTAATTTCTGTGCCTAAATGGCACATAGTTCAATAATAATTATTATAAAGAATGAACAACACAATCCAGTAGTGTACATAAAAAATATATAGGATGAACAATGCAATCCAGTCGTGAACATATACAGAATGAACAATACAATCCTGTAGTGTACATATACAGAATGATCAATACAATCCTGTAGTGTACATATACAGAATGACCAATGCAATCCTGTAGTGTACATATACATGATGAACAATACAATCCTGTAGTGGACATATACAGAATAAACAATGCCATCCTGTAGTGTACATATACATAATGAACAATGCCATCATGTAGTGGATATATACAGAATGAAAAATGCCATCATGTAGTGGACATATACAGAATGAACAATGCAATCGTGCACAGTACATATACTGAATGAACAATGCAATCCTGTAGTGGACATATACAGAATGAACAATGCAATCCTGTACAGTACATATACCGTTTGAACAATGCAATCATGTAGTGGACATATACATAATGAACAATACAATCGTGTACAGTACATATGCTGAATGAACAATACAATCTTGTAGTGGTCATATCATATACAGAATGAACAATACAATATTGTACAGTACATATACAAAATGAACAAAGCAATCATGTAGTGGACATATACAGAATGAACAATGCAATCCTGTAGTGGACATATACAGAATGAACAATGCAATCATGTAGTGAACATTTACAGAATTAACAATGCACTCCTGTAGTGGACATATACAGAATGAACAATGCACTCCTGTAGTGGACATATACAGAATGAACAATGCAATCCGGTACAGTATATATACAGAATGAACAATGCAATCATGTAGTGGACATATACAGAATGAACAATGCAATCATGTACAGTACATATACAGAATGACCAATACAATCATGTACAGTACATATACAGAATGAACAATGCAATCCTGTAGTGGACATATACAGAATGAACAACGCAATCGTGTACAGTACATATACAGAATGAACAATGCAATCATGTACAGTACATATACAGAATGACCAATACAATCATGTAGTGGACATATACAGGAATGAACAATGAAATCGTGTAGTGGACATATACAGATTGACCAAAGCAATCATGTACAGTACATATACAGAATGACCAAAGCAATCATGTACAGTACATATACCGTTTAAACAATGCAATTCTGTACACTACATATACATGATGAACAATACAATCCTGTAGTGTACATATACAGAATGATCAATACAATCCTGTAGTGTACATATACAGAATGACCAATGCAATCCTGTAGTGTACATATACAGGATGAACAATACACTCCTGTAGTGGACATATACAGAATAAACAATGCCATCCTGTAGTGTACATATACATAATGAACAATGCCATCATGTAGTGGATATATACAGAATGAACAATGCAATCGTGCACAGTACATATACTGAATGAACAATGCCATCATGTAGTGGATATATACAGAATGAACAATACAATCGTGTACAGTACATATATTGAATGAACAATACAATCTTGTAGTGGTCATATCATATACAGAATGAACAATACAATCCTGTACAGTACATATACAGAATGAGCAAAGCAATCATGTAGTGGACATATACAGAGTGAACAATGCAATCCTGTAGTGGACATATACAGAATGAACACTGCAATCCTGTAGTGGACATTTACAGAATGAACAATGCAATCCTGTAGTGGACATTTACAGAATGAACAATGCAATCCTGTATAGTATATATACAGAATGAACAATGCAATCATGTAGTGGACATATACAGAATGAACAATGCAATCATGTACAGTACATATACAGAATGACCAATACAATCATGTACAGTACATATACAGAATGAACAATACAATCCTGAAGTGGACATATACAGAATGAACAATGCAACGTGTACAGTACATATACAGAATGAACAATGCAATCCTGTAGTGGACATATACAGAATGAACAATACAATCATGTAGTGAACATATACAGAATGAATAATACAATCATGTAGTGTACATATACAGAATGAACAATACAATCATGTAGTGTACATATACAAAATGAACAAAAGAGTCATGTAGTGTACATATACAGAATGATCAATGCTATCATGTAGTGCACATATGCTGAATGAACAATGCAATCATGTACATAACGTATACAAAACGAACAATGCAATCCTGTACAGTACATATACAGAATGACCAAAGGAATCAGTAGTGTACATATACGCAATGAACAATGCAATCATGTATTGTACATATACAGATAGAACAATGCAGTCATGTACAGTACATATGTAGAAAGAACAATGTAATCATGCACAGTACATATATAGAAATCACAATGCTTTCATGTACAGTACATATACAGAATGACCAATACAATCATGTACAGTACATATACAGAATGAACAATGCAATCCTGTAGTGGACATATACAGAATGAACAACGCAATCGTGTACAGTACATATACAGAATGAACAATGCAATCATGTACAGTACATATACAGAATGACCAATACAATCATGTAGTGGACATATACAGGAATGAACAATGAAATCGTGTAGTGGACATATACAGATTGACCAAAGCAATCATGTACAGTACATATACAGAATGACCAAAGCAATCATGTACAGTACATATACCGTTTAAACAATGCAATTCTGTACACTACATATACATGATGAACAATACAATCCTGTAGTGTACATATACAGAATGATCAATACAATCCTGTAGTGTACATATACAGAATGACCAATGCAATCCTGTAGTGTACATATACAGGATGAACAATACACTCCTGTAGTGGACATATACAGAATAAACAATGCCATCCTGTAGTGTACATATACATAATGAACAATGCCATCATGTAGTGGATATATACAGAATGAACAATGCAATCGTGCACAGTACATATACTGAATGAACAATGCCATCATGTAGTGGATATATACAGAATGAACAATACAATCGTGTACAGTACATATATTGAATGAACAATACAATCTTGTAGTGGTCATATCATATACAGAATGAACAATACAATCCTGTACAGTACATATACAGAATGAGCAAAGCAATCATGTAGTGGACATATACAGAGTGAACAATGCAATCCTGTAGTGGACATATACAGAATGAACACTGCAATCCTGTAGTGGACATTTACAGAATGAACAATGCAATCCTGTAGTGGACATTTACAGAATGAACAATGCAATCCTGTATAGTATATATACAGAATGAACAATGCAATCATGTAGTGGACATATACAGAATGAACAATGCAATCATGTACAGTACATATACAGAATGACCAATACAATCATGTACAGTACATATACAGAATGAACAATACAATCCTGAAGTGGACATATACAGAATGAACAATGCAACGTGTACAGTACATATACAGAATGAACAATGCAATCCTGTAGTGGACATATACAGAATGAACAATACAATCATGTAGTGAACATATACAGAATGAATAATACAATCATGTAGTGTACATATACAGAATGAACAATACAATCATGTAGTGTACATATACAAAATGAACAAAAGAGTCATGTAGTGTACATATACAGAATGATCAATGCTATCATGTAGTGCACATATGCTGAATGAACAATGCAATCATGTACATAACGTATACAAAACGAACAATGCAATCCTGTACAGTACATATACAGAATGACCAAAGGAATCAGTAGTGTACATATACGCAATGAACAATGCAATCATGTATTGTACATATACAGATAGAACAATGCAGTCATGTACAGTACATATGTAGAAAGAACAATGTAATCATGCACAGTACATATATAGAAATCACAATGCTTTCATGCACAGTACATATACAGAATGACCAATAGAATCATGTACAGTACTTATACAGAATGACCAATGGAATCCTGTACAGTACATAAACAGAATGACCAATGCAACCCATTACAGTACATATACAGAATGACCAATACAATCATGTACAGTACATATACAGAATGACCAATGGAATTAGGTACAGTACATACACATAATCAACAATGCAACCCATTACAGTACATATACAGTATTGCAAATGCAATCCACAGGGAAGTATTATAATGTGTAAGACACATGTAAATATATATGCCTAAAGTGGGACGCTTGTAGATGATTGTCACGTACCATATACGATTTGACAATCCGATCTGTATTTATTCAAAAGCACGCGAGTATGTTTGATTGTTAAACGTTTTTCACTACGTAAATAATTCATGGTACTGATGTAATCTCTAGAGTATGTGTTATCTGGAATATCAACGTTTTATCACTTCCCTTTGGCAATGTATTAAATCAAAGCATTTAAACGTATTTCTTTTGTAAACAACACGATCTATAAACATTGTGTTCGAATGACTTGTCATTAATATGATTGCTTTTTGGAGAGTTTATCTGCTTAGTTTACAATATACAATTAAATACACACCGGCTCTTTTGTTTGACTAAGGTCTATATTATTTTTATAGACCTGTCAGAACAAAATAATTCTCGTGACCTGGTCTTTCTATGTACGTGAGCAGGTCTGTTCTTCTACTTAGACCTGTCCACGTGCACAGAAAGACCTTACCACGAGAAATTCTCTATGTCAAAGGCACGATATTCTTACACTTGCATAAACAAAACAGATTGTTATGTCATTTATTGGGTTACGAAATTTACATTTTAAATCACTGTTTACTCACAAAAACACGAAACAGTTAAACGTTGTATTATCACTCAAAAGTGTACACCATACTTGATACATAAGCGTTTTGATACTTGAACCGCAGGAAATCTAAACATGTTCATTTATCAGACTTTGTTTCATAGTTCATGCGAATTTCATAGTTTATGAGGTAGCGCCTACACTAGAGGTTGCTTGTACGGTTTGAGTTTGACCTTCGGAGCATTGCAGAACGTTTCATGGTTGAACTGTTTAAGATGTTGCAAAAATACTACGAAAATAGTACTATAGCATATATAGCTACTATTTCACTTGGTACTAAAACTTTCAGCCGACTATTCTAGTGAACATGGTAGCCCTCTGGACCACCAGTCCGAATGTCCCAGGTTCGAATCCGAGTTCGGCCGGCTACAGTCACTGTGGAGATTTGATTAAATAATCTGTCTGAGGTAATCAGCCTTCCATCGCTGTTTCAATTGGGAAGTCGGTCGCTGACAGTAAAACCGAGCTATGCAATATTTATGTATCCTTTATAGGTTGGCTTTAATTGTCCAACCCTGTTGATAAGGCGTTAAACCTAGCAAAACAAAAACAAAACTTAAAACGACTGTTCAACATTCAAATTTCAAATTCACTTCACAGCTGAACAGAGTGACTGCTGTAATACTAGTCTCAGCGGTTTTTAGTGAAATCCATGCACATAAACGTTATTTACTCATCTTTGCAGACCAAAAGTGATTGACTTGAGACATATTACGTTAGCTTTTGTGAGTGGTTTGGGTTTCAATGAAAGAAAGACCTGTTAGAGTTAATCCATAAATGTGTATGTTGATAAACTTGTCAAAACACATGGCGACTTCACCACCTTAAGGTGATGTCCACTGAATACGTTTATGGCGAAGTCCCCTTTAATACGCTTATGACGATGTCCCCCTTTAATACGCTTATACAATGACGATTATCCCCTTAATATGCTTATGGCGATGTCCGCTACTTAATGTGCTTATATTACAGTTTCCAATGAATACTCTTACGGTACGCTTACGTAAAGTATTAATATATTCTGCCTTAATTTAAACAACACTATAACATTTTGACGTAGCTTATATTGTTCATACTTCTCTTCAGGGGTTCAGCCTAAAATTACAAAAAACATCCATGAAATATAACATCGAATTCGATATCCCCTTGACGCAATGCGCAGAAAATAAATAGCAATGACAAAAACATAATTCACATGGACTGTATAATCGGACATATTGCTTGGAGACATAATACGTCAAACATCAACGAAATTAATGTTTTAATAACGTAACAGCTGGATAAATACTATCTAAATCAACTACAACGAAAAATATGCCAGATTTAGATAAATGTCTGTGTTATCTAGTAATATAGTAAAGAGATCACTTTAGCGATAATTAAAATGGAATCGTTTACAATAATTGGAATAAAATCTCAATGAAAACAGAATGGATTAATGTTTTTAATCGTAAATGATCAAACGTATTTCTGAAAAGTGGGCGCTCCAGGCGTAGCTTACATATCCCAGATATGCGTATAACGGATTGCGCCACGGCTTTATAATTCTAACTGTTTATACGAGTAATTCGTACATGGTGGGAATGAGATTTTGAGGTAGTATTTGAGATATTTTTATTGTGGGATATTCAATATATTTTTGTTCAAGCAATAAAGATACAGCTTGCAATTATGACAAACGTTTCCACACTATCACCAGTTTGTGGACTGAACGGCACTAATCATACTCCACAAGATGGCAGCATAGCTTGTGGTCCACCACCAGAATGGTCTGGTATGCCACCACCAGGAGCATATGCAGACATCGCTACCATGTTACATATCATACTTCTACCAATGATAATGTTTTGCATGTGCTGTTGTATATATTGTATTGTTTAGGCCAATGACAATGCTTATTGTCGATATGCCAATAAACTTGAGTTGAGTTGAGTTGAGATAATCATGTTTGGATCATTCGGCAATGTTTAACGGTTACAATTTTGTTTCGCCAGTCGAGGAAGTTGTCGTCAACTGATGTGTTTTTACTTTGCTCAGCTATATCTGACACCGTATTGCTGTACAATGCTCCATTGCGTCGCTGGATAATCTCAGCATGGGACTTTGATGTTAGACACTATGGCAAAGTAGGATGCTAACTCTCTGTATTCTTGACCTATTGTAGTATTCAGTTTTCTTCTTGGATTCGTGTTGCCGTTTCGATAGAGAGACTTATCAGCGTGGTATAGTCTCAGCGTGTCAAGCTGGGTTGTACAAAGAGAAAATCCGGACTATTCACCATAGTTATATTCGTTATCATCTTTGGTTTGAATACACATATTCTCTATGTATTTGGACGCTCTATGTTGCATGTACATGCAGGGGTGGGTTTTTGTGAACCTCAATACGAAGGCTATTTGTATTTTTGGAATAACATTTACTCCTTTATTGATTTCGCAGTGTCATTTGCAATGCCATTTATCGTTATAATTGTTGCAAACGCTACCATCATTCACAAACTTAGCCAAGCACGTCGTGAACGCAAGGAAATAACCACAATGGCGAAGACAAGTAGTTTGTCAGATGCCAGAGATTCCCGCTCTATTAACATTATGCTTGTATCTCTTGGTGTCCTTTTTTTCTTATGTATGGCCCCAGTGTCAGTGTATTTCAATTATGCTCTTTACTGGGAAACACAAAACAAAACGTGGATATGCATAGATGTCTATGAGTATTTTCGTCTTGCTGAAATTAGGGTGCTGATCTTTGTCATAGTTACTATACTAGCTTACTCTAACGCCTCTCTCAACTTCTTCTTGTACGTGCTAAGCGGATCAATGTTCCGCACGCAAATCAAAGCTCTATTCCTTTGCCGACCTATCCGCAGTGAGTCAGTGTTTGGAAGCTGCAACACAAGCAGTCATCGTCAAAGACATACAGTTTATAGTGAAATTTCATCTATGGAACATGCAGGTGGTAATATGAAGAAGTCTGCTATACTTTCTGTGGGTGATCCTTTGGACCGATCAAAAGCAGGAGACAATGCAAACCCGATGCAGAAGTTGGGAAATACTAAACTACTTATGATAGTTTATGTAGTAACCGGTGCGTAGCTGGGCGAACGCACATACGCGTGCGTATCATCAATTTTGAACATTGACATATTAAAATATGTAACGTTTGTTAGATATAATGTACTCAGTCCTCAGTCATATGTGTACGTGCAGATGTATTTACATGGAGATCAACCATTATGAGATCAAGATATACACTCAGCAAAAATTCTAATTGGTCACTTCGTATTTATTGATATTATTTAACAGTGAATGAAAAATTAAAAATATAAACACCATCACATTAATAATTTCTTCGTACAACTGTTCTGAATACATTAAGCCGTATTGATTCTCAAGTGAATTTTACGACAGATCAACACTAACGATCCTAAAATTAAAAGTCATAAAACGAATATATGGTATGGTCTCTAAAATCAAGACGAAGTGACCATTAGAAATTTTGCTGAGTGTATTATGGACTGTCCTTTGATCACTTTTTTTTAATTCGTCTTTTGCAAGAGGTGTAGAAGCTTTGTCTTAAAAGTTTATTTTCATGATACAACATATTTCGTGCTTATTTCCAAGTAATCAAATACAATATACGATACTTACTGAAAGTCAATATTGAGCGATGTTCGCATTTTTACGAAAATATAGTTGTTCTGCTTTTGGCATTAAAAAGGGCACTTGTTAAGATTCAACTATAAAGTAAAAAATAAGATACTTATTATTTTGTAATCTCAGGCTGATTATGCTAAGGTCGCATTTTATATTTGAGGCAGATCATATTTGTGTAAGATTTATTAGCTACATTGCCTTTTCGTTGTTATCTAGATAGACCATACAGTACTTGATATTTCACATCACGCAAACATTTAAAATATGTGCGTGTATTTGTTTTGAAACAGCATGGTTTGGTTCATTTGTTTTTCCGATGTTAATTATTCTATGGTGACCACTGTCCAGATCTCTGTTCATCGTATTATTGTCTTTTTTATTTTTGTTTTTATGGAGATAGGGTTGTATCTCTCGTTTAAGAACATTAAACTATTGTTTAGTAGCATAATTCATCGTAAACTGTACGTGTATTCCGAAATTAGCTCTATAAACAGAACGTTTGGTTTAATGGTCATATTAGTGTAATGTTAGTGTTTTGAGTATAAGTATTATTGATTTTCTTCATATGTACTAACATGTTGCTGTCTAAAAATAAAGATTTATAAAACAAATGCTTACTATTGACAGCATAACACATACGTAAGTGTTTTAGTTATCCACATTCAATATGTACCAGCTATACAATAAAGTCGTTATCTCTTCTATATATGGTCATTTGTAGTCGTGGTCACTGTTACAAAGTAAGATAGGAAAAGTAATATTATGTGCCTTTTTCGACATATCCCGACCCCATAGCAAGCCTGGTTGTCATAGTAAATACATGTATTATACATGGTTGTATGACTAAGAAGAAACTACATGTTGAAATTTGTCGCTGCTTTGAAACCTAGCTGCCGGCAGAATATGTCGAAGCTCTAGGTTTTATTTAAATACAAGGTAGCTTTGAAATACCACCAAACTATACACTCAATTTTCGGATTGATACAGCAGTATCAATGATGTGAACTTGGCTATATTTGGCTGCATGCAGACGGCGTATTAGCAATCTGTTTGGGGTAATAAAACAAATTCTGTTTTCTTTAATATAACTCTTACATGAAAACATAGTTGTAACTTTAGTACATGTACTATCATTACTACTATTAGTAGTTGAAATGCTCTGTTACTCGATCATGTAACTGCTGTTATTGCTTAAGTTGTGGCAGTAATATTATGTAATGTTTCCGGAATTTTGATTCCCTAAACAGTGTTGCTGTAATACACAGTATATTGCTAATGCGCAGTTATAGGCTATTTTGTAATGTTATTACAAGTAGAAAGAGTAGTATTACCCTTCAATGTTATTGCTAATAGCACTAAACCCCTCTCACGCATATCCAACTTACTGCTTATAGTATCAACAATGACTCTCCATCTGACCATTCTATTACTGCTAGCAATTGTATCTGCATTGATTCTTATTACTGCTAGTATCATTGATTTACAGCAGTAATTGCAGTGATACTGCTACTTTTTCCAGTATTTTAGTAGTAGTAGCAGCAATGTTGCTGTTTCTGCTATTACTGATATTCACATCGGTTAAACGAATAAGCTTACATGCTTTTTATAAGTTTTTTGTGCCAATAGTCAACAAATTCTGCACGGTTTAAAATCGCCCAAAAATCCGGATTTTATTGTAAAATATTAAAATCTCCCCTCCTACCATAATAAACTTCATTTTAAACGTAATTAATACTTAAGAGCTTGTCATGCTTGAATGTTTTGCGCAATATATTGTAATAAAATACATTTATCAACAAAAAAATCAGACAAATTAAAGAGACATAAAAAAGAACTCAATTGAAGAGTGGAAATTTGTTGTATTGAGTAGTATTTTATGATTAGTTTTTTACAGCGAAAGTCAATGCTTGAAATATGATTCAGCGCAAGCCCGGAACATTCATGTTTGTTTCTTTCTAATAGATATGAGAAATTGAGAGAGAAGTATTTTATTGGTAAAATATACAAAACATTAATATACATATACATGCATACAGTATCTATGTCACATTAGCATGAATAATGCGTACGCAATAGGATTTGGGAAGAGTCCCAAATTGGCTACTTAGATGTAGAACTCGAAATATTAATCTAATGTATTTGTTATAACAAATAAACAAATGTTTTGGAAATGCATAATGTTGATTTAAAATTAGCTGATAATGCCTTTATTGTGTTCGCTATTTCTATTGGATTTATTTTACAACGCAAGTTTTCGTTTGCTTACCACCTCACACTTTGTTTACATCAGTTATCAAGTACATACGAACTAAACATAACGACGGACACACATGCAATGTGGTTGTGGGGATGGTGATAACAGATACTTTATCCATTATTATTTCCAGAGCAATTACAGTGATTTCAAGGGATTTATGTTTGGTTTCGTGTCATTATGTATAATACTTCGTGAAATTTACACCTACAATGATGTGCTCTAGATGGTTGACTTGTTTCTGTACAATGTTGTTTTTGTTTTTGGATATTGACACGGGTTAATAACTTCCCACATGAATCAAAGGTGGAAATACAAATACTTACAAGAAATGCATGGATGCAAAGCATCCAAGGGCGCCGAAAAACTGGTGCACAATGTTTTGGAATAGCGTAATGACGGGAAAATGTTTTAGAATAGTCCATTTTCATACTGTCATTGGCGTGTATTTCCTTTAAACACCGTAACTTGCATAAATATCCACGTTACAAGTACCAATGTGTTAATATTGATATAAGTAACTTGAAAATGAAGTTTTTTATAATTAATTTTTATTATTTTATCTTCGACACCTAACACACATGCTGTTAATGTAGAATCGTCCTATTTTTCGGGGATCAGTAAGTATTTATCATAAAACAGAGAGAATACGTAACTACGGGGAACGCCACATACACAAGACAATACCTCCTCACGCAGACCTCAGGAAAAACAACAATCCACAAAACATAACGCACCTAAGGAGGTCAAACGTTACACATATTAAGGAACAGAGGTACAAGGAACAGGAACATAAACATATCGTTTAAACTTTGTAAAATACATATATTACAAAAAGTAACGTGTAATATTTACTGCAGTTTAACCCTTAATAAAAAAAAATTCAGTTATAAATACCATAGTCTCAAACATTTCGTGATTCCATTAAAGGCACCGCCTTCATGGGCGGCGCCAATGATGTCTTCTATTACAGTAAACTCATAACGGAGAGCATACCCTTTATCCTAGTTCCTGCCTACTAATTCTTTAATGTGATTTCGTGTGATGTACCGACCTAGCTAACATGGCGAGCTGGCAAGTTTCTAAAGAAATACTATTTGACATGCCAAATATATAGTACTAGATGATATGCACAGAGATAGGTAAATAGTGGTCAGGTATCTTAACGGTGTTCATACATGCACGTGGAGAATCGATACAAATACATCATATAGCTATCATAATATATTTAACTTTAAATTGTTCCATTGCGGTATGAATGTTCCTTTTTTCAATAATGAGAGTGGACATATAATATGACTATAAAAACATGTTTTACAGACAATGTGTGGGTACATTTAGATAAAAAAATTCAAGTTCATATAGAATCAAATGAATACATCTCTGCTTACAATAAAGTTATTTAAACGGTTATCTTTCGACAGCAATATGTATAACTATTATTGAACTTTTCGAAACGTTTTAGTATGTCCCACTAATCAGGTACAGTAATATTGAACTCGTATAAAATAATTGTAGTGCAGAAAGATCAACGAGATTCCACAAAACAATGCCATGGTAACACGGTTTATGTCAGCTCCACATGTTGCGTCCTTGGTTAGCCCTGAGCGAATGCTGTTGCTTCTGTCATATATATATGGTGAATGCACATTTAACCAAAATACTCTCTCTGTGTTCACAATTGTCGCCCTGTAATAAAATTTATAAAATTGTGTATTAGCGTTTAGTTAACCTGATTATTTTCCCTCATCTATGTTACAAGCATTTAGTGCTTGTTTCATCACCCTCGACTGGGGTTCCTGAGAACAATGTACATTTGTATATATTTAATATGTTTACTGCAATTTGCAACGTTTTTCAGTTTATCTAGACCCTTTTTCTGAAAATATTTTTTTTTGTTCAGTACAAACTAGTCCTTCCACAAGCAGCTGACTACTTCCCAAATGACCGTAGCCAAGTAACACGACATGGGCATGACCCGTCTCCGATCTGGAATCGAACCCAGACCACCCCCTCCCCCCGCCCGGGTAACAGCATCAAAATACGTCAAGATAAGTTAGGGATATTTGGTTCTGTAACTTGAAGTAAAGAAAGATATATTCAGCTTCATCATTCATCAACAATCAGATAAGCCGACTGTGATGGATGTACACTTTTTATTACCATATAATTTGCAATAATTTCTACCCATGTAATGACGCAGCGTAGTTTCCAAAATTGGACGCTAGGTCTATAAAATACGTACATGAACACGTTATTTTATCACCTCAATGATATTCATAATAATAAATTAGATTAATATGCATATAATACGGTATATGGATAATATACTTGCTTCAGAACCAAGTGCCCGACGGCAGGGGACGGTGCTGTCCAGTAGAAAGTTATGTTATAGACATGAAAATGGCTGTAGTGCGTCAGAGCGCTCTGCAATGAAAGAACATGTATTTGATGAAACCATTTTATTGAGATTATTTACGATTATACAAAAAATTGATAACTGACGTTGACAATAATTCATAGACTTCATTCGCGAGAATAGCGAGTTCGTGATTATAGCCAGAAAAACATCTCACTAATTATAGTTAACTATACCTTATTATTTCTAGACTGGTCTACTTATGATTCACATCAGTGTAAACAATACTTACAGCAGTTTTGCCAAAACAGTTCAATGGTTTAAGAAATTCGTCATTTTCCTGTACACTAAACTTTCCGACAGATGTCGTTTCACCTTGACAGTCCTCGGCTCGAGCCTGGACCAAGAGTCCTGCCATAAACCAGTCCCCGGATGAATTAAGAAAAACTGCAATATAATTGGTAGTGGATATGAGATATCTGATATTAACACCGGTTTGGTCTGAACGTTATCGGGTCTGGGTTCGATTTAGGTAAGCATATGCTTTTAACTACTTGTGTTCAAGTTATATACGGCGATCTGTTGACCTAACAAGTCTTCCTGGGTAACCAACCAGTACTACCCCGTTCTTTGGCATACACCTAAAAATCTCTCCCACGAATCCAAGGTTGAGGACGAATGACTTGAATGCATTATCTTCAATCAAAATATTACACAGAACAAATGCCTCGGCCAATCTTCGAACCTGCAACATCCAGTGTGGCAGTCAAGTGCTCTACCGACAGAGCTAACCGGACGGACATACATTCAAACAAAAATCCTTTAGTGATTAATTGAAACTACTCGAGATATACGGTAATAATATCGTTGTGTACTATGCTGATGCTGATTTAATAATGCTCAATGAATGGCAGTGACGAAAAATCACAAAACGGGTTTCAAGGTGGATGCATACTTAGTAAAAATCTACAGAATATTCTTGACTGCGAAACTATATTAGTATAGACGAAATCCTGTTGTCTGTCGCTCTACCCTAGACCATCATGCCTCTTTATGTGACTGTTACAAATTGTAAAGATCATATACTTGTATAGCTGGTTAGATGCTACGCGATACAGATATATATATTCAGCGCTCAAAATGAATAAATACAGTGTGTGATTTAACTCACGAACCTTCAATCACATCTCCGGGGCTGTATTCTGTAGCATTCAGTTTAAACGTGTATGGAGCTGGTGGATCAGTTGTGGCTGAGACGTTGTGATTCGGCACCATATATTTGCAAACTTTAGGTTCATTCGGTGCACCCGTGCTGTAACCATAGGAGTAACTCATTAAGGAGAAGACGAACAAAGCGACGCACTGATACATGTTGGAAGGTACTGGTTTCGTGCAGATTTGTGTCTGAAATATTAAATAATTTTATCTTAAGTATGAACTAAAAGTCATCGTGGAATTATAATAGTACATAGTGAAGTTGTTTCTAAGTGCATTTTTAGTTGTTTTCGATGTCCATTAGATAAAACGCAGATGCATTAGAAGCGACATATCTTCCTTTATAACAATGATAAAAGTATCTATAATATTGCACTATAATAACTCTTTTCGTGATATCTTGCCATTTAACTAATATATTTCTGCATTATCTTTTCTTTTGCATCAGGAAAAAGCATACACCATTGGTATACGGTTAATGTGTTTATCCTAGAAGTTACAATTGTTTACTGACATGTTACACAAAAACAATGCGCTACAAAAACTATTAACCGAAAGTCATGAAGTATGAAATAATATAAAACAAATATTCGGATAATTATTATATTTTATTTACTCACTAATACATACAACGTCAAGATAAAAAACATCGTTTCCACTCGACTAGCATAGACAATAATAGGAATCTATTGAAAATATGATTTATTAGTTGAATGAAAATTATAATTTATCAACAATCGGAATGCTTAAATTAAATGAGATATGTATTTTTATTTCCCGTGCCTATCATCTGTTTGCTGATGAATTTACAGGACCTTAATAAGTATCGGTTCTGTCCAACCATCTTGTGCTTCTGCATCGCAATGACCAATCGTAACGTCACATGTCGATATTTGAAATGGTATTCCACTCATGTCAGGCGACGGATTAACTGGAAGTAACATACTGTAATTGTTCTACAGATTAACCTAGTGTTGGTATTGTTATAGACGGCGCTCAGAACTACATTGTGTGATAATAGTGTTGTCGTTTGGTATTTTTGAGGACAAGTATATTAACAAAATTTAATCATACAATTTCTTCAATACTGCCAGTAATGATTTAACTTTTGTACTTGAAATTTTAACTACTGCTGACAATAATTACTGAAATCCTGCTAGAAACGCCACCAGTTGTATGTAGCAGTAGTACTTTCGATACCGCCAATCATATAGAACACAGTGATAACTTGTTTGAAATTGGTGTTCGGTACTGAAGGGACGCACAAGGATTTGCGCATGCGCATGAACTACCTTTCTGTTAGTACGTAATTCATTACCAACAGTGCATCGAAATATGTAAATTCAGGTAAAGCAACATCATGCTCATTTAGTGTTCATTTTTCTTACCTAAACAAACATGAACAATATGTTTACTATAATTAAACTATCAATAAACATGCATTAACAAAGAATGAACTCATAATGTACTGATCCGTATTTGTTGAAGAAAGATGTTTGTACATTATAAAACTTAATAAATCAAGTTATTTTACAAGTTTTATCTGTTAGTAATAAGTTAAAAAACTATATTTTTTTCAATCGGTTATTCATTGCAATGGTTCTTATTAGAGATGTTTTAGCCAATGTAACAACAATACTGGACGAAGCCAATTCATACATTCTATGTTCAAATGCGCCAGATAAATCTTTAATATCTTTCTTTACAGCATTTGTCGCGCCCGTGTAAATATTCCATTTGTCTGAAGAAAGCATTATACAATTTAATCAACATACTTGTATATATACATGTACACTCGTATAATTTATGACAAATCTATAAATCTAGGAGATCTACGTATTTGAAAAAGAATAGTTGATATGTCGCGTGATACTGATGAATGGATTGAAACTATTTGCATCAGTGACATTTGAATAGTGCTTATAACTATATGTCAATGAAATACTGTTTGCATTGAATAATAAGTGACTTCATCATGAATTTAATCATGTATTATCTATGAAGATAAAACACGTGATTGCATTTATATACATTGAAACACTTAGCTGATAGAAGAGATCGTGTATGTAAACAAAATAATCAGGTTTTGCGCACATGTGCAGTTAAATGGTTGACAATAAACGATCTGATGATTATTACTACTATGTGAAAAACTCTTTTCAGTGTTCAATATGGACATAAAATATATATTTGTTAAGAAGCTAGATCGACACACCCGGGAGGTTAACAAAAGAATCGCTGAAAGTCTTCAACCGATGATTTTGTTCGGAATGTTAGTTCGGCAATAAAACGTCTGGAGAATATCCGAGCGTCCCTGTCATGATTTTTATATTTCGTAATTTATATCAACTGGAAATATCTTGAAAAAAGATGGTCGGTGCAATTTTAAGGTTAAGATTAACATAAAACATGCCAAGATGTTACGATTGCTGGTCACTCCAGATCCAAAATTCGGTAAATTCAACGAAAGTCAGTGGATTTTGGTAAGGTAACATACCATTTATATCGAAAGGTTAACCAATCCGCGTCCAAGGCTACAAACGTTGTTCGGTTGAAGAGAATTTGCATTAGTTGTTAACGTAAGATTTGATTGGTTTACACAACACTGATATGCAAATAGCAAAACCATGCTAGGTCGGTTGCGCCGAAACACAGTATAACTAAGGGTTCAAATGTATTATGTAGTTCTGTATAAATTTGAATAAATCTGAGAATGTCATCAATTTATGCGGACTGACAGGAAACGACGCAAATTACAGGTATTAACTGAATGAAGTACAGTAGGTCTAATCATGCACCTTTTTCGACAATATCTGGATATTGCTGAAGAATTTATGTTGTTAATTTAGCCTGTTGATAATTTCCATGCGATCGTTCCTTTGACTGATTTCTTTCAGGTTTAACGCCGTTTTTAATATTGTTTCAGTCGTATGCAGCGACCAGTTGACCTAACCTGTTTTCCTGGAATTAATTATCAATCGTCTCGCTCTCTACCGATGTAGCAAACCGGGATTATATAACTGATATAACTAGCATTTATATCATTCTAAGTCGTGAGTGGATTCAATTTGTAAAGCGCTATCCCTTTGGTTGTGTTTGCAATAACTTCAAAGCTACCGGACGTTTTAAAAATATTGGTTTTGTCAAGAAGTTTAAATTTTGGTTAACATTATGTTTCTGAAAGAGATAATTGAAATATAACTACTTAGTTTTTACATCAGATAGCTAATACAAATACCTTAACTTTAACAAGAATGACATCATGTCCACGCGTGCACGTGCAGTGCTGGAGATAGTTTTCCTTTTATGCTGTTACACAACGGTGAAGAATTTAATTTGTCGAGTGATGTTATTGTAACATAAAGAATAAATAGAAAATTTGTCAAAATCTGGGAAGTGAAAAATCGCCACAAAATACCGTACGACTCGCCTTTCTGATCACTTTATATGTGCAGTTTGTCATTTCTGCGCTGCTTTCTGTTTTGTGTAAATAACCAACGATTTTGATTGTATTGATCACCAGTATTAAAGTCCGTAATAAAATGGCTAATGTTTAAATGATACGTATATACAGTCATTGTCCCCTTTAGTCATCCAAATTCATGTTAAGGAAAATGGTTAGCGCAACTGATTAATGTAAATAACCACAACACTGTTTGATTTTATGCACTGCATGTGATATTAAGATCTACTTATACAACTTGAAATCATTCCATTATGCATATATACATGTATATTCATGATGGATTATCGTGAATATCAAATCCCACATCACATTTATTCAAACTTGCGGTAATTCACATGTGCATGTAAATTTTGTTTATAAAATGAGCTCACAAAGAACGTAGGTAGGTTATATATTGAATGTAAGGGCTACCTACCGTAGATAATTAGATAAACTCAGTCCACCCTGAAGCATTAACGAACCATGAAACTAATATAATTTTCGTATTAAAATGTTAAAATAATGCAATACATTGTGCCTCCATACATTTTGTTACATACATACATACCAGAACACTCCTTGACACACACATACTAGCAATTCATACATAATATACAACATATTTCTTTTATGTAGCATTTCTTTTTTATCCTATGACAGTGGGTGTGTACGAGAACCCCCACTTAAAGACCAACCCCAACTAAAGAACACAATGTTTAAGTTCATTTTCACTCTTATGTTCTTTATTCAACCTCAATACTAAGACAACCTCAATATTAAGACAATTTTCAATGGTCCCAAATGTGGTCTTATTATTGAGGTTTTGCTGTATAACAGTGTACCTGGTAATTATATACAGATTGACCATACACATAATTATTTGTTTTATTTATGAGATTATGGTGCTTTGTTGAAATGTTTTATGAATGTATATGGGAGAGATGTAAATATAGAATATGCAAAATAAGTTTAGAGCTCACTGGTTTGTTATTTGTTTGTCATAACACAGAACTGTAGAATCTATGTTCGATACAATGACAGTTGTTTCCAAACGATGGTGTTTATTTGGTGAATGTCTGGATCTGTTTTTAAATTACGTAACCTTCAGCTTTCACACAATTCCACATTTGTGATTTGCCCTTACTAAATATATGCAACCCTTTAGTGACGCATTAATTAATGTACGTGCGCATATACATGGACCCACCACTTTAGTTTTTAACAAAATCAGAAAATAATAAACATTCGCACCGCATTGCTAATAATATTTATTTCGGTAGTGGAGTACATGATACACGGATAACTAAGACATGCAATGATATTAAAAATAATAATTATAACATGTGCATAATGTCCATGCCATACACACCAACACCTAGGATAGCTAAAAAATAGTAGACTCTTATTTCCATTGTGGTCCTATGTGTTGGTGGCATGACATAGGGCGGCATAACAATAGTATTAATTGATATCACCGAAATTTGAAAGTATCACAAGAAAATTAAAACATCACAAATTGCCACATATCTAATTACAATATCACATGTTGCGTAATTTAAATACACCTATGAGATAAACTCATGCAAATGACTGTATATTCGCTACAGGAGACTTTGGAATGAATCAGCCTCCACGAATGTACGTAAGAACGTCACAATGCATTATGGTACAAAACATGCGTTTTAGTTCTAGGGTCGTATTCACGAAATTACAACAAGAAATATCTTGAAAAACGATGGTCGGCGCAATTTGAAGGTTCAGATTTGTTGTACCACATAAACAAATGCCGAGATGTTACGATTGCTGGTCACTCCAGATCCAAAATGAATTTCCTTAAATTCACCGAAATTCAGTGGATTTCGGTAAGGTAACGTACCCTGTATCGAAAGGTTAACCAATCCGCATCAATGTTACAAGTGTTGTTCAGTTGGCGGTTAACATAATATTTGATTGGTTAACACAGCACTCGTATGCAAATAGCAAAACCATGTTAGTACGGCTGCGCCGAGAAATAACGTTTATACAGCTTCATACTATTTTTCCATTGTATACAATTTATCATCTTCTACTGTTGTTTTTAAGTGTGTACAATTATTATTCATCTACTGTTTGTAATGCAAAAATAATGTGTTTACATCTTAGTAGTCCCCATCCTACTGTTTAACATTGTGTATAAGTTATAATCTTATTATAAAATATTACATCAGTATATTTCTCTTTGTATACCGTTAAAACATATTCGATAAACGACATTATCTATTCAATATGAATTTTATTATAACACGTTTTGGCAGTTTTGGCTTATCACCTCTTGGTCAAAATCACCTGCAATATATCACTTTTGATCATTATTTTCCTATTAAAATCCCAAATCTCGATATTAATACCTGTTAGGCATTGTTGAGCACGATGCGACTGCTGCGTAAAAACGAAGATGTTTCCTGGTCAAGTATCATAACGTTACTTTAAATAAACTTGATATCATTGGAAAACTCTTCGTTTGGTGCTTTACAGGTATGTTGAGTTGTCTATATATGTTGTATTCAGTTGTTTTAATTGTAGCGACAATTTTTGATACATTTGATTTAATAATTTCAGTATAAAGTTTCTTAGTTATTAGTGTGTTGCACGTTTAACTGTTCTTATAAAACTTTGATTATATTAAATCATTTTTTTCAAATAAACTCATATGTGTGAAATTACATTCAAATTGATACTTAAACTAGCATTTATTTTGGTACCTCACACTTAAGTTAAGCGAGTTTTTCCCCAATTCAATTACTTAAAAATTAAGCAATTAGTGCAAAATTTTAAGATAAGACATTTATCTAATACCACTGAATTATTTTCTAAATATATAACGAAAATCTTGTGGATATTAAGGAAGACATAACTTTTAAGGAAAATGTTAACCCTAAGATGTTTCGTGAATACCACTTCTTTAGACGAGCATTTCGGAGCTATTTCACAAATGTTAACATAATTTAATACGGTGACGCATTTGCTATAGCTAAATTCCATATCTAGTATCATATCATATCGTTAGGATGAATTGTTAAAAAAAGATAAACATATATGGTTTCATTTATATCTGACCTAAAATTATTAGATTTCTCTTTCAGATAAGGTTTTCATACAACGGCCCCGAACTATTATCCCATAATTTGTCTCTTCAAATTTAAAACTCATAAAGGGTATAACACTCTGCTTCTCCCAAAGTTTATCTTCAGATCCACCGAAATGTACAGCTATAGACTATAGAACACAATTTATTATAATGGTCAACGAATTTTACACATGAAAATCATACATAAAAAAGTGTGTTCATTATTTATAGTGTAAGCCCTATTTAAAGGGTCAGCCATTTCTGACTAAGTAGAGACCTCCTTTCTAAGCACATTTACTTCCCGATTCCTAGCATTTTTAGTGTCAGGCACCAAACAGGTAGGCGCATGGTAACCATTCTTTAACTAACTGTCAGCTCACCAACCGGCCATATCAGAAAGGACCCCTACTGGGATTCGAACCTTCGACCTTCCGTTCCCACCCGCACATTAACCACTCGGTCACAGGAAATAACCATTAACAGCTTCGTGTAGAAAACCTACCTTGTTTATTCATGGACACAACTTTTCACGAGGTTCATAACAAGAGAGTTATCAACATCTAAATCACACGAAACTACACTAACAAGTAATAACCCAAGAAAGTGTTTAACACTTTTGATGTATTTTATGTTAAGTAATTCACCAAATCTCTCCATTTCTGATCAATAATGTTGATTAGTTCCCATCGTATCCCGGCTATTTTTCAGAAATTGAGATATACTCGCTCTTTCTCATAAACTTAGACATACCTTATTTGGAAATTTGTATAGCGACATCAAATCAATCAGCTTTTAACACTTAACCTTAATGTAAAACATTTATGACTCAAAGAGGTCGGTTTGAATTACACATTTTAGAAGCATTGCCAGTTTGAATAGCTGTTATAATTATGCTACTTGCGGCCAAATGGCCAAACAACAACCATAAGGTCCGCTTGCATGGGTTCAATATTTATTTACAGCAAAGGTACAATCAACTCGGATGGATGTTCTGATTTGTCGATGTAATCCCATCAGGAAATAAGCTTTCCTCGATACAACTTCCAACTCCCGAACAACTCCCGTGTGTAAATAACTGATGATGGAACTCGAAAGACACTAATACTGGCGAGGTCTACATTACACAGCTGACACACCCAAACACAACTGGTTTGACAACTTGCTCTAGTTTTTATCCCCTACCAGCGGTGTTTGTTTCGTTTCAAATTAAATACTAAAATAATTAACCGAATTATGAAGGTTAAGCACTATTAAAAGTATAGCGGCCACAACACTAAAAGTTGGGCCTGTTACAATTACATCCCGATGCAAAGTGTTTGCAAATTGAATGGGTCATGATTCCTTGTGTATAAGCGGTATAGATGGACATATCTATTCCGAAAACATTCACTCGTTACATATTTCATCTCGTTGATTTATTAGCATATTGGTATATGCCATGCTTTTGACATTTACAACCATAAACAACTGGTCTAGATGAATGAACATTACAGCTACACAACATCCGTTCATGACAACAGATTAATATTTAAGTGATTTTTATAATCGATTTTTTACAGCTTTACAACTGCAACCTTTTTTTTAAACCCAAACATCGCACAAAACAACCGTACAACTTGCGATGCGCATTTACTGAATTATTTTAGCATTCAATTATCGTTTTAATTTACATGTATTTGAGTACAAGTGTTCAAAATATCGAGGAGGTAAATGTTTGAACGCACTTTCTCATCTGTTCTACGTCAATCAATGTCTTACAATGAACACACTGATATTAAATATATGATCAATTTCCGCGAAAGATTACATACCTAAACACAAGAACATGATTTAATGCAAAACAAGTTAAATCAAGCAACCAATATGTATATACCCTATGTAGCTTATTTGACAAGACAAGAAAATCAAACAAATTAAATATATTTATGAAACGTTTGCTTTCTATTTTCTAGACAGTTGCAGTTTCTTATTATAAATGAACAAATTTCTTCATAGTTTATTTATGTTTCAATGTTTTTTATGGCTAAACAATGAATAAACAATAAGACTACAATATTAAGATGTGAAGCAAAGTTATAACACTTACATATTAACTCCTTGATGTTCCGAATGGCTATACCTTGGTTTAAATTGCTGGTGCATGTATTATCCGCGTAACCGATGCGTGTATTCCGCCTAGGAATCAATTAGAAGTTAACTCGTGACTTAATGTTACTATTAATACTTGCACATCAATATGTTAAAACGCTTTTCTAACAGGTCACCTTCGTAAAAATGCATTGTGTGTTACTATTAATACTTGCACATCAATATGTTAAAACACTTTTCTAACTGGTCACCTTTGTGAGATTGCATTTTGTGTTACTTTTTATTCTTGATTATTCGTTATTATTCGTGATCAGTGTTAAAGGTGCATGTACATGTTTACATCGACGAAAGATTTTAATCAAGCAAACCTAGTTAAATGTATATGTACCGACAAGAATCCTGAGCGGAAAGAAAGCTATGACATGTTCCAGATAACCGCCTACCCATACAATGTTTAAGTACATAAAACCAACTTAGTACTTCAAAACCAATGGAAACATGACAAAAAAATCAAAAGGGTGGATCGAATTTCCCACGAAACAATGCAAATGTCCATAAGCTGAACTCCCAAGGGTCCAACCGAAATATATTCAGATTATGTCTTTGTTGACGGTCTGAATTAAAAAAAAAGCGAAAACTTAGCTCTTCTATCCAATCGCTTGAATATATCTCAGGTCCATCTGTTAAGCCAATTGTTTAAAATAGGCTATCTTTAACCTGAGGTTACCTGTAATTTCAATCAATTTGATTGGCTCATTACTTGGCTAAACCGCACTTCAACCAATCAAATGGAGTTGTGGTTTTTATGTGAATGTTTGCTTTTAAGTCACATATTCTTAATGAAATATTTATGTTAATAATTTGGCTACACGGTAGTCTTATAATATATCGTATACATTTTGTATAATTTTATGTATGAGGTATATACTTGTATAGTCTCGCATAATTCTTATTTGAATGGCTTTGAGCAATGTTTTTTATGTTCTTTATTGTCTATACTATATGTATATTTATGCGTGTACAACGGTGAGACTTCAATAGATATAATATAATGGGTTGCCTTTAACCAAACCAAATGGTAATGCAGTTTTATCTAATCGCTTAAAGATGTACCAGGTCCATCTGATCGTGAACTATTCAAACGTGCTTGTTTTATAATGTTATGAATGGACACAACTTGCCATGCGTATTTAACAAACTGAATGTTCGTTTAGTTGTTGAATGATATGATATTGCAAACGTCTTATTTTCGACACATACCAAGGAATACATTAGCAGTGCATATCTATTAAAGTTTTAACTAAACAATATAACAGAAATATGGGGTCTAGAATACAGAGATTGTATTGAACGTGTACATATTTATGCTTGTAAGAGATTCATGAATGCATCATCAAAATCATGTAATGCTGTAATTGTAGGTGATTGTTCTAGATACCCTATACATATTTATGCATCAAAAAGGAGCATTACATATTGGTTAAAAATTCTAAATATGGAAAATAGCAGATATGTTAAAAAATGTTATTACATGCTGAAACGGCTTGATGAATTGGGTTATAAAAATTGGGTGACTTCACTTAGATTAAATCTTTATAGAAATGGATTTGGTTATGTATGGGAAGAACAAAATGTACAAGATCGTAGACATTTTATAAATTCATATCTCAACAGACTTAAAGACCAATACATACAAATCTGGCACAGTGAATGTTCAGAAAATAAAAAATTAACATTATATATTGATTATAAGACAAATTTTTGTTTTGAGAAATATCTTGATTATTTAGACATTGTAAAATTTCGACGTAGTTTAGTCGCTTTTAGAACTTCATCACATCCATTAATGATAGAAAAGGGTAGGCATATTGGTATAACCAGAGAAAATCGACTATGTATACATTGTGAAAATATTATAGAATGTGAGTATCACTTTTTGTTAAAATGTCCTCTTTATGACACCCTACGTAATAAGTATATACCTGAAATATATAGAGAAAATGCAAATTACCATAAATTTATTCTTTTAATGTCATGCAATGAAAAAATGATTTTACGAAATTTAGCTATGTTTATTTACTATGCACTGGAATTAAGATCAGAATTGTTGGTTTAAAATAACAGAACTTCATATACATGTTTTATGAATAGCTTTATAATTGTAATTGTTAACTTGTTATACATGTGATTCCACCATGACATGTACTTTATATATGTTTACTATTGTATATATATTGTGTATATGGGCCGGTGGCCTTAATGCAAAATAAAGAATACTGTATATACGAGTATTTTTCGTGTATGATTAGGAAAGAAAATGAACAAAAATGAGAACAATGTTAGTCCAACCATTATAGTGTGTGTAATTGAGACGAATATGGGCAATACTTCAAACATTGCAGACATGTTGATCAACAAACGTGAGTTCATTGTTCCGTGACATGACTTGGAATTAAAAGATATACATTTATGGGCAAACTCAATCATATGCATTTTATTTGTAATTTTAAGATAATGGATCACTTGAACATGAGTGTTCTCTTCCAGGACATGATTTTAATGTTAAGTAAACTACCTGAAAAATTGGTTCCCAAATCCCTATCGATACTTAACTCGTAAAGATACTTATCTAGTTAACCACATAATTATCTAGTAAATTAAGTAGTTATCTAGTTTCATTAACGTGAATACCACATCATTATCTACTTAAATCACTGAGCCACTTTATCATTTTCCAAGCCGTGTATCCAGTGATTACGCACTGAGCTATGAAGTATACTATTTAACATACAGTGGTGTTAGGTTGGCATGGGTAGGAGTAAATGCGGTATTACTGCATCAACTTGTCACGATTCTAACAGACAATCTTCTTCCACGTCTGCTGACAGTAAACATACGTGGAATTGCATGTTTCTAATATTCCAAAGGCAGATTGACTAAAAGCACCATTTCAGGCATTATTGAAAAATCTAATTTCATAAAAAAAACAATAAACTGTGTCCATACGACACGGATGCCCCCGGTGTGGACTTTCAATTAAGTAGTTAACTGGTGGCAGAAATATACCACCATACATCGTTCATCTAGTATTTCTTATACATTTCCTATTTACATATTCAAGAGGACTGTTTCAAATTAACGTAGAGACTCACAATATACTTAATTATTGACGTTCTTTATCCAAAAAAATCCCGTTGTTGTGTCCACAATGATTTAAGTTTCGAACAATTCTATAATATTTGTATGAAGATCTAAGACCAATTAATTCAGCATTATTATCAAGTAGTATTGTATGGATAATTGAGGCGCATCCCATACTGTGCGTTGTCAGTGGTTAAATTTAATACGGAATCATGTTCGTGTCAGTTGTAATGGCGCTTGTCGTGCTTAAAGGGATACAATAACAATGCGACACAACATGGCAACAATATGAAGTGACATCGCGATCATGCGATACAACACCCGACAGCGCAAAGAAAAGTTGCATTCAGCATCATCCTTTGTGTAAAGCTAGGTCACCGGTGCAGTGGCAAACATTACTAACAGCTGTTTTGGCGTCATCTCAAGCATATCAAAATGAAGACAAAATGTTATTGTGTTACCATTAATCAAGCTGCCTTATTGTAGACCGAGGAGTTTTATTTCCTGTACTGGTCGACATTCATCATTTTGTTTATTCCGAAACAATGTTAAATGTCTACATTTATACTATCAGGGCTCATTTGCAAGGTCATTAAAAAGTGCAAATTAAACTCCATCCCATGTGTTACAATATGCAGCATTAATACGCTTGGAAATGTCCCCCATATGGACCTTTATTTGCTGTATCTATGGATGGCTGCACATGCTCACGTGCAAACGGTGGGTGTAAATATATCACGACTTCTTGTTTTACCACTAAAACCATTAAGACGATCATGTATACTTTTTCGTTGTTAGACCTTTTTAAGGGTCTTTGTAAATGATGAGCGCGAATAGACCATTAAGATTTCAGTTACTAGTGTTTTCAAAGCTTTTAAAATGACTCACGTACTAAATTGGTGCGACTCCTTTTATCTATTCCGGCGGCTATTTTCAAACCGCCCTAATTGTATTTCATATACATAATGACTTTGGTATTGCTGTGTTTCTAAACCGATAATAACCGATTTTATGTATCTAAACCGAAAATAACCGATTTTAGGTATCTCAACCGAAAATAACCGATTTTATGTATCTAAACCGAAAATAACCGATTTTATGTATCTAAACCGAAAAATTATTTTCTTATGTCTCGTATTGGTTACGCACAGAGCATTTGCTGTGTGCAATTGCATCAAAAACGTTATACATACATTATTCCATGTCTCAAATCCTCACATTCATCCATTTATGCCAATGATTATTCAATGACAGCCAGAACTCTTCGTAGACAGAAACGTTTTATAATTGTCTTATTTATTGCAAACTGTCTCAAAGTCAGCGAAATGAAAACTATTTTCCTTACCTAGAAATGTTTTTAGCAATTTCTGGGCCATTTTTCTGAGCTCATAGTTCAATAATAATTGTTATAAAGAATGAACAATACAATCCAGTAGTGTACATAAACAATATATAGGATGAACATTGCAAACCAGTAGTGTACATATACAGAATGAACAATACAATCCTGTCATGTACAGAATGACCAATACAATCCTGTAGTGTACATATACAGAATGACCAATGCAATCCTGTAGTGAACATATACAGGATATACAATACAATCCTGTAGGGAACATATACAGAATGAACAATATGTACATATACAGAATGACCAAATCAATTTTGTAGTGAACATATACAGGATGAACAATACAATCCTGTAGTGAACATATACAGAATGAACAATGCAATTATGTAGGGAACATATACAGAATGAACAATATAATCCTGTAGTGGATATATACAGAATGAACAATTCAATCCTGCCTCGTACATATACAGAATGAGCAATGCAATCCTGTATTGTACATACATTGTATACAGATTGAACAATGTCATCATGTAGTGTACATATACAAGATGAACAATGCCATCAAGTAGCGTATATATACATGATGAACAATGCAATCCTGCAGTGGATATTTACAGGATGAACAATGCAATCCTGTAGTGTACATATACAGTATGAACAAGGCAATCCTGTAGTGTACAGATACAGTATGAACAATGCAATCCTGTAGTGTACATATACAGTATGAACAATGCAATCCTTTAGTGCAAATATACAGTATGAACAATGCAATCCTGTAGTGGACATATACAGAATGAACAATGCCATCCTGTAGTGTACATATACAGTATGAACAATGACATCCTTTAGTGTACATATACAGTATGAACAATGCCATCCTGTAGTGGACATATACAGAATGAACAATGCAATCCTTTAGTGTACATATACAGAATGAACTATGCAATCCTTTAGTGTACATATACAGTATGAACAATGCAATCCTGTAGTGGACATATACATAATGAACAATGCCATCCTGTAGTGTACATATACAGTATGAACAATGCCATCCTGTAGTGTACATATACAGTATGAACAATGCAATCCTGTAGTGGACATATACATAATGAACAATGCCATCCTGTAGTGGACATATACAGAATGAACAATGCAATCCTTTAGTGTACATATACAGTATGAACAATGCCATCCTGTAGTGGACATATACAGAATGAACAATGCCATCATGTAGTGTACATATACAGTATGAACAATGCAATCCTTTAGTGTACATATACAGTATGAACAATGCCATCCTGTAGTGGACATATACAGTATGAACAATGCCATCCTGTAGTGTACATATTCAGAATGATCAATGCAATCCTGAAGTGGATATTTACAGGATGAACAATGCAATCCTGAAGTGGATATCTACAGGATGAACAATGCAATCCTGTAGTGGACATATACAGAATGAACAATGCAATCCTGAAGTGGATATTTACAGGATGAACAATGCAATCCTGTAGTGGATATATACAAAATGAACAATACAATCCTGTCATATACAGAATGACCAATGCAATCATGTAGTTAACATATACAGGACGAACAATACAATCCTGTAGTGTACATATACAGGATGAACAATGCAATCATGTTGTGAACATATACACAATGAACAATGCAATCCTGTTGTATAAATATGTACAGTATGAACAATGCCATCCTGCAATGTACATATACAGGATGAACAATGCAATCCTGCAGTGGATATTTACAGGACGAACAATGCAATCATTTAGTGTACATGTATAGGATGAACAATGCAATCCTGTAGTGGATATATACAGAATGAACAGTGCATCCAGTAGTGTACATAAACAATATAAAGGATGAACATTGCAATCCAGTAGTGTACATATAGAGCATGAACAATACAATCCTGGCATATACAGAATGAACAAAACAATCCAGTAGTGTACATATACAGAATGACCAATGCAATCCTGTAGTGAACATATACAGGATGAACAATACAATCCTGTAGTGAACATATACAGAATGAACAATGCAATTATGTAGGGAACATATACAGAATGAACAATATAATCCTGTAGTGGATATATACAGAATGAACAATTTAATCCTGTATTGTACATATACAGAATGAGCAATGCAATCCTGTAGTGTACATTTACAGGATGAACAATACAATCCTGTAGTGGACATATACAGAATAAACAATGCCATCCTGTAGTGTACATATACAGAATGACCAATGCAATCCTGTAGTGTACATATACATGATGAACAATACAATCCTGTAGTGGACATATACAGAATAAACAATGCCATCCTGTAGTGTACATATACATAATGAACAATGCCATCATGTAGTGGATATATACAGAATGAACAATGCCATCATGTAGTGGACATATACAGAATGAACAATGCAATCCTTTAGTGCATATATACAGATTGAACAATGCAATCAGGTAGTGAATATACAGAATGAATCCGCAACTTCTGCATATTTTGTTGTTTTTTCCTTTCCTTTTGAACCCGTAATCATCAAATGCAAGCAATTTTTTAAATACATGATTAACTGGTACTCATTGTCGCCATCAGTATATTAGTATACAATCGGCGTTCTCGTCGAGCGAACACGTGATAATTATATATGTATTAAACGTCGCCGATAAATTTTGTTAGACTATATAATATTTTAAAAGCAAATAAACACAAAAATCAAGCAATAAATTTATTGTTCTTTTTGGAATTAAAATTCATGTTTACCACAAAATTACCCAACAATTACAGAAGCACCAACTGCAGTAGAATACCTAAAATTTAAACATAAGTATAGTGACAAAGGATGCGTATATATACAATAACTACATATATATGAGTGTTTATTCATAAGCAGGTGTATAATGTGATACTATCAAAGTAAAATGCAGCTATCACCGAATAGAAGTATTTCAAATAACAGTAACCGAATAGAACTTATCACAATACTGTGTACTGAAAATGTGATGTACGACATTCAATTTCTAAATATCTGTGATCAGAAATCATTATACGGATAATATCATTTTGATTCTTTGTATCGTATATTCACATTGGTAATGTGCATTTCGAAATAATGATATCTACATTTCGAATGTTTGATGCCTACATTCCGAATTTGAAATATCTGCATTGCGAATTGGTGATATCTACATTTCGAACAAATGACTTCTGCATTTCGAACTGGCGATACCTGCTTTACGAACTGCCGATACCTGCATTTCGAATTGGCGATACCTGCATTACGAATTGGCGATATTCGTATTTCGAATTGGCGATACCTGAATTACGAATTGGCGATACCTGCTTTAAAATTGGCGAAACTTGCTTTACGAATTGGTGATATTTGCACTTCGAATTGATGATTTCTACATTTGGAAATGATGATATTTCCTTTTCGAATTGGCGGTTTTTAATTGCGATGCCTGCTTTTCGAATTGTTGTTAGCTAAATTTATAATTGGTGATGCCTGCATTTCGAATTGGTGATATCTAAATTGCGATTTGGTGATACCTATATTCCGAATTGGTGATATCTACCTTTCGAATTGGTGATACCTATATTCCGAATTGGTGATATCTACCTTTCGAATTTGTAATATCACATATTCGAATACATGATATCTAAAAGACGTGTCAATTAGAAAAACGGCACCCATACAAACAAAATGAAATCGAATATTTGTGTGAATAGATTGGCCGTTCTGACATTTACGCTAGATTTTACATATGTTACATCTCGGCTTAGATTAGCTATTCTTATCTACAGTACCTTTCATATACAAAGACATATTACGATATACATGAATTGTTGCAAATTATTTATTAAATAGATCTACGAAGTACAAGCTTCAATTATTTTACAACGTAAGGAAAATTTACATACAAATCCGTATGTAAGAATCTTTGAAGTTTGCATTGAAATTCATACGAATAGGATAAATATACTGGGTTTGTCTTGTTGTATGGTTTAACTCATATTAGAAACAGAAAACGAGAATTAACAAAAAGAAACTAACGACGAGCGTTCACATAAGTAACTAATGGAACAGAGGTAGTCATACCAGTGATATCGGTGCTTTCTGCCTAATGCCACATAATCTTCTTCGTGTTTATCATTGCTTTTAAAGTATAAAGCTACGTTATTGTTTAAAAAAGCCGTTTCTGTTTTATTATACACAGTGAAATATTGACCAGAACAGTGATCATGGAATTGTTATCTACACTTACTTGTTATGTTTGATATACACAGTGAAACATTGACAAGAACAGTGTTCCTGGATTTGTTATCTACAATTACTTGTTATGTTTGTTATAAACAGTGAAATATTGACCGGAACAGTGTTCCTGGATTTGTTATCTACACTTACTTGTAATGTTTGTTATACACCGTGAAACATTGACAAGAACAGTGTCCCTGGATTTGTTATCTACACTAACTTGTTATGTTTGTTATACACCGTGAAACATTGACAAGAACAGTGTCCCTGGATTTGTCTCCTACTCTAACTTGTTATATTTGTTATACACCGTGAAACATTGACAATAACAGAGTTCCTGGATTTGTCTCCTACTCTAACTTGTTATGTTTGTTATACACCGTGAAACATTGACAATAACAGTGTCCCTGGATTTGTCTCCTACTCTAACTTGTTATGTTTGTTATACACCGTGAAACATTGACAATAACAGAGTTCCTGGATTTGTCTCCTACTCTAACTTGTTATGTTTGTTATACAAAGTGAAACATTGACAAGAAAAATGTTCCTTGATTAGTCTCCTACACTAACTTGTTCTGTTTGTTATACACAGTGAAACATTGACCAAAAGAGAGTTCCTGGATTTGTCTCCTAAACTAACTTGCTCTGTTTGTTATACACAGTGAAACATTGACCAGAACAATATTCCTGGTTTTGTCTCCTACACTAACTTTTAATGTTTGTTATACACAGTGAAAAAGTGACCAGAACAGTGTCCCTGGATTTGTCTCCTACTCTAACTTGTTATGTTTGTTATACACAGTAAAACACTGACCAGAACAGTGTTCCTTTATGTGTCTCCTACACTTACTTGTTCTGTTTGTTTTACACAGTGAAACACTGACCAGAACAGTGTTCCTTGATGTGTCTCCTACACTAACTTGTTCTGTTTGTTTTACACAGTGAAACACTGACCAGAACAGTGTCCCTGGATTTGTCTCCTACACTAACTTGTTCTGTTTGTTATACACAGTGAAACATTGACCAAAAGAGAGTTCCTGGATTTGTCTCCTACACTAACTTGCTCTGTTTGTTATACACAGTGAAACATTGACCAGAACAATATTCCTGGTTTTGTCTCCTACACTAACTTTTAATGTTTGTTTTACACAGTGAAACACTGACCAGAACAGTGTTCCTTGATGTGTCTCCTACACTAACTTGTTCTGTTTGTTTTACACAGTGAAACACTGACCAGAACAGTGTTCCTTGATGTGTCTCCTACACTAACTTGTTCTGTTTGTTTTACACAGTGAAACACTGACCAGAACAGTGTCCCTGGATTTGTCTCCTACACTAACTTGTTCTGTTTGTTATACACAGTGAAACATTGACCAAAAGAGAGTTCCTGGATTTGTCTCCTACACTAACTTGCTCTGTTTGTTATACACAGTGAAACATTGACCAGAACAATATTCCTGGTTTTGTCTCCTACACTAACTTTTAATGTTTGTTTTACACAGTGAAACACTGACCAGAACAGTGTTCCTTGATGTGTCTCCTACACTAACTTGTTCTGTTTGTTTTACACAGTGAAACACTGACCAGAACAGTGTTCCTTGATGTGTCTCCTACACTAACTTGTTCTGTTTGTTTTACACAGTGAAACACTGATCAGAACAGTGTTCCTTGATGTGTCTCCTACACTAACTTGTTCTGTTTGTTTTACACAGTGAAACACTGACCAGAACAGTGTTCCTTGATGTGTCTCCTACACTAACTTGTTCTGTTTGTTTTACACAGTGAAACACTGACCAGAACAGTGTTCCTTGATGTGTCTCCTACACTTACTTGTTATGTTTGTTATACACAGTGAAACACTGACCAGAACAGTGTTCCTTGATGTGTCTCCTACACTTACTTGTTCTGTTTGTTTTACACAGTGAAACACTGACCAGAACAGTGTTCCTTGATGTGTCTCCTACACTAACTTGTTCTGTTTGTTATACACAGTGAAACACTGACCAGAACAGTGTTCCTTGATGTGTCTCCTACACTAACTTGTTCTGTTTGTTTTACACAGTGAAACACTGACCAGAACAGTGTTCCTTGATGTGTCTCCTACACTAACTTGTTCTGTTTGTTTTACACAGTGAAACACTGACCAGAACAGTGTTCCTTGATGTGTCTCCTACACTAACTTGTTATGTTTGTTATACACAGTGAAACACTGACCAGAACAGTGTTCCTTGATGTGTCTCCTACACTAACTTGTTCTGTTTGTTTTACACAGTGAAACACTGACCAGAACAGTGTTCCTTGATGTGTCTCCTACTCTTACTTGTTCTGTTTGTTTTACACAGTGAAACACTGACCAGAACAGTGTTCCTTGATGTGTCTCCTACACTAACTTGCTCTGTTTGTTTTACACAGTGAAACACTGACCAGAACAGTGTTCCTTGATGTGTCTCCTACACTAACTTGTTCTGTTTGTTTTAGACAGTGAAACACTGACCAGAACAGTGTTCCTTGATGTGTCTCCTACACTAACTTGTTCTGTTTGTTATACACAGTGAAACACTGACCAGAACAGTGTCCTTGGATTTGTCTCCTACACTAACTTGTTCTGTTTGTTATACACAGTGAAACACTGACCAGAACAGTGTTCCTTGATGTGTCTCCTACACTAACTTGTTCTGTTTGTTTTACACAGTGAATATTGACAAGAACAGTGTTCCTGGATTTGTTTCCTACTCTAACCTGTTCGGCTTGCTATACACAATATTGACCGGAACAATACTCCTGGAGTTGTCTGAGGCTACGCTAACTGTTTATGTTTGTTATACAAAGTGAAACATTGACAAGAACAATGTTCCTGGATTTGTCTCCTACTCTAACTTGTTATGTTTGTTATACAAAGTGAAACATTGACAAGAAAAATGTTCCTTGATTAGTCTCCTACACTAACTTGTTCTGTTTGTTATACACAGTGAAACATTGACCAAAAGAGAGTTCCTGGATTTGTCTCCTACACTAACTTTTAATGTTTGTTATACACAGTGAAAAAGTGACCAGAACAGTGTCCCTGGATTTGTTTCCTACTCTAACTTGTTATGTTTGTTATACACAGTAAAACACTGACCAGAACAGTGTTCCTTGATGTGTCTCCTACACTTACGTGTTCTGTTTGTTTTACACAGTGAAACACTGACCAGAACAGTGTTCCTTGATGTGTCTCCTACACTAACTTGTTCTGTTTGTTTTACACAGTGAAACACTGACCAGAACAGTGTCCCTGGATTTGTCTCCTACACTAACTTGTTCTGTTTGTTATACACAGTGAAACATTGACCAAAAGAGAGTTCCTGGATTTGTCTCCTACACTAACTTGCTCTGTTTGTTATACACAGTGAAACATTGACCAGAACAATATTCCTGGTTTTGTCTCCTACACTAACTTTTAATGTTTGTTATACACAGTGAAAAAGTGACCAGAACAGTGTCCCTGGATTTGTCTCCTACTCTAACTTGTTATGTTTGTTTTACACAGTGAAACACTGACCAGAACAGTGTTCCTTGATGTGTTTCCTACACTAACTTGTTCTGTTTGTTTTACACAGTGAAACACTGACCAGAACAGTGTTCCTTGATGTGTCTCCTACACTAACTTGTTCTGTTTGTTTTACACAGTGAAACACTGATCAGAACAGTGTCCCGCGATTTGTCTCCTACACTAACTTGTTCTGTTTGTTTTACACAGTGAAACACTGATCAGAACAGTGTCCCTGGATTTGTCTCCTACACTAACTTGTTCTGTTTGTTTTACACAGTGAAACACTGACCAGAACAGTGTTCCTTGATGTGTCTCCTACACTAACTTGTTCTGTTTGTTTTACACAGTGAAACACTGACCAGAACAGTGTTCCTTGATGTGTCTCTTACACTAACTTGTTATGTTTGTTATACACAGTGAAACACTGACCAGAACAGTGTTCCTTGATGTGTCTCCTACACTTACTTGTTCTGTTTGTTTTACACAGTGAAACACTGACCAGAACAGTGTTCCTTGATGTGTCTCCTACACTAACTTGTTCTGTTTGTTATACACAGTGAAACACTGACCAGAACAGTGTTCCTTGATGTGTCTCCTACACTAACTTGTTCTGTTTGTTTTACACAGTGAAACACTGACCAGAACAGTGTTCCTTGATGTGTCTCCTACACTAACTTGTTCTGTTTGTTTTACACAGTGAAACACTGACCAGAACAGTGTTCCTTGATGTGTCTCCTACACTAACTTGTTCTGTTTGTTATACACAGTGAAACACTGACCAGAACAGTGTTCCTTGATGTGTCTCCTACACTTACTTGTTCTGTTTGTTTTACAAAGTGAAACACTGACCAGAACAGTGTTCCTTGATGTGTCTCCTACACTAACTTGTTCTGTTTGTTATACACAGTGAAACACTGACCAGAACAGTGTTCCTTGATGTGTCCTACACTAACTTGTTCTGTTTGTTTTACACAGTGAAACACTGACCAGAACAGTGTTCCTTGATGTGTCTCCTACACTAACTTGTTCTGTTTGTTTTACACAGTGAATATTGACCAGAACAGTGTTCCTGGATTTGTTTCCTACTCTAACCTGTTCGGCTTGTTATACACAATATTGACCGGAACAATACTCCTGGATTTGTCTGAGGCTACGCTAACTGTTTATGTTTGTTATACAAAGTGAAACATTGACAAGAACAATGTTCCTGGAGTTGTCGCCTATACTAATTTGTTATGTTTGTTATACACAGTGAAACATTGACCAGAACAGTGTTCCTGGATTGGTTTCCTACACTAACTTGTTCTGTTTTGTTAGACAAAGTGAAACATTGACAAGAACAATGTTCCTGGATTTGTTTCCTGCAACCAGGGGCGTATCTAGTCCTTTTTTTTTTGTTCGCACAATTAGGTTTTAAAGGGGCCCTTGACGTTGTTAAAGGAGAGACACCTATTTGTATAGCACAATTGAGGCTTGTATAACACACTTTATATACTGCAGGGAATAAAAAGCGTTCGTTCTAATAAAAGGTAAACGAGGCTCTATCTTTTGTACTTATGAGCTGTTAACGTCTCACGAATTCAAAATATACGGCCTGCAAACACTTCACCCCTATTATCCCCTGGGTTTCACTTAATTTTTAACCTCTAATATTTTTTTAATCTAATGACGAATTGTACGCACGGGCGTATTGTGCGTAACGGCAGCTTCGCCACTGCACTAACTTGTTATTCCGCAACTTACTGAGTCATACTTTCCCCATATTAAATAGTGTCTGAGACCAATTATTTTAGAATGTCTCGTTTAGAAGAGCCACGTAAGCCTGTGAACTGCGGAATTCTATGAACTGTGTAATGATATGTTACGTTACATATGAACCAGTAAACGTAATTCTATGAAATCTGTTATTCTATGAATCGTGTCACATATTATGTAAATAAGTGTGAGAATATTTGGGTAAGATTTATACTGTGTGGACTTACATGGTCGTTCTACGTGGATCTAACACTTTTTATATATACATAAACACAGATAATTTGAGGATCGAACCTACTGCTCCTTTATACAGGGCCAGTTGAAGAACAAGAGAAAGTTTCAGAGGAAGAGGAGAGGAATTCCTTTTTGAAGTTTAGGACATTTGTGTACATGTGTGTAATGTTTGAAGATTAGGACATAAGTGTAAATACGTACAATGTTTGAATTTTAGGACTTTTGTGTAAATACTTGCAATGTTTGAATGGTAGGACAGTTTTCGAGTAAAAGTTGGTAAACATTGTGACTGTAATTATTTAATTTGAATTATGTGATTTCATTGGTGCTAATGGTCAGACAGATTGATATTTTCATACAGTCAACAGACACGTGAGTACATATATATTGATAGATAAACATAAACTCCAGTTACAATTTATGCATAATACTCGTACAAGTATATGTTTTAGTGCAACTGTAGCAATTGTAATGTTATTTTGTTATAATTGCTTACAGTAACTGCAGTTTGTGTTGCTTATAAATGGATAACATGTATCACCTTTAGTTGGTGGCGGTATTCTGTTACCTATTTCCCTTCTTTCCTGTCTGTAAACTTATCTTTCAAATACATTTCTTCCATTTAATTTTTTAAAAATTGGAAAACACCGAGCTGAAAGTCGCTTTTTATGAAAAAAGAGCCAATTATCTTTTTTCCTTATAAATGTTCGCTGCTTTGTCATTCGAGATCTTATTTGATCTTTTAAGTTAATATTTGAGTAATATTCGGGTTTGCAATATAGTCTGACTCTGAAACGATATTGTGTATCTGCGTGCAGGAGGTGTAAATCTTATCTAGACATACCTTTAACCGATACACATTGACGCTCATTGGTAGTATAAAAGTATATATACATGTAGTCCGTTTTTTACTTCATTGAGAACGTTTGTTAACAACTTTTGAGGTGGTCAGCTAAGGAAAACTTGTTTTGGAAAAGATTGGCCAATAAACATTGTGTGCAAAATAATGGTATTCTCAAGTAATTGTGAATCGACTTTTTATATACAAAAACACCTCATTCTAACTTTGTTAACTGTGATTCAAAATTAGAAAAAGAACAATTCCATTCGCAAATTTGATCTTTTAAGATAATTGATTATTTATTAGACAGCATTTCATGGTCACATTATGCTTCAAATCTTGAATTTAAATTGACTGGTCAGAGCAATTTCACTGACACAATCAATAGCGCGTGGGCCACCGCTACTGGCAATCACAGAAGCACAACGCCCCTTGAAAACGGACAAGTTACGTAGCAGATACCGAGTGATTCTGGCCCACTCCTGATGGAGCTCTGCTGTCAGTTCCTAGACGTTGGCAGGCTGCCGATGACGTAACCGCCGTCCATGGTAATCCAAGGCGTGTTCAATCGGATTGCACTCCGGTGAACACGCCGGTCAAGGCAAGACGTCAATGTTGCTGGTCAGTAAAATGTTCCTGGTGACACGTGCTACGTGAGGTCGCGCGTTGTCATGCTGGAAGACCAGGCCTTGACGTTGGTGGAACATAGGGTCAACCACAGGACGTAATATCTGGTTGATATAACGCCTGGCTGTGAGATTATCTTGGCACACGACGAGATGGGACTTAAAACCTATAGTTAATGGCTGCCCAGAACATAACTCCGCCCCCACCGTACCGGTTGTGTCGCAGAACGCAATTGTTAGTGTAGCGTTCATGACGTCGTCTGTTCGACAAGTTGAAACGTGACTCGTCACTAAACACTATGTTCTGCCAACGCTGACTGCAATGGTTGCGGGCCCATATAAGACGTTGGTGACGATGACGTCGTGTAAGAACTAGACCGCGGTAGGGCCTGCGACAGCTAATTCCGCGTTATCGAAGCCGATTTCTGGCTCTATGTCGACTTACAGGGCGTCCACGGTTACCTACAACTAAACCTAACATGGATTCAGCCGTCACAAATCTGTCACGCAGATGGCGTTGACGTATGTAATTATCCTGCCGTACTGACGTTACACGCGGTCTACCTGAACGTGGCCTATCGGCAAACGTTACCGTGCCTCTGACACGTCGAATGAGACGTAATATTGTCGAACGAGAGACGTTAACACGTAGAGCGACTTGTTCTTGCGTTCGCCCAAATTCAAGCATGGCCAAAGCTCGGGTCCTCTCTTCAGAATTTAACCTATGCATTATCAGAGACTGGATAATTGTCAGAAAAACTCTGAAAATATGGTTGTATGTCGACTTACACATGTACGTGTGTAAAATTCACTCGATAAAACCACATGGTTGACACGCACGGATTGCACGAGTAATTATAGCGTTATTTTATTGCATTTTGAAACTTATTTGATATGAAAATACCCAATATTTGCATTGAATATATCGTATATGTTGGATATAAACATGAAATAATACAGTGTATAGTTATTTTCTAGTTTCTCTCTGTAAGTCCACATATGTACTGAATATATACATTGTTTGAATATTAGAGATTTCACTTTTGCATGATTTAACAACATAACATTTAGTTGGTGATTTAGATTAAGACATTTGTGTATATCTGTGCTATGTTTGAAGATAATACTATGTTTGAAGATTTTACTATGTTTGAAGATTATGCTATGTTTGACGATTTAAGATATTTGTGTACATCTGTGCTATGTTTGAAGATTAGGACACACAATAATATAAATATAATATAATATAGGATGCACATAACGTAATAAGGTGATATAAAGGTGTATCTATATAAAATATGTAAAAAAATGTCAAAATATAAGTTCAAAGGTACATCATATAACCAAATACGGACATAACATAAATATGTTTACACAGCATTTAAAGAACTTGGTTTGAACATGCAAATATCAGTTCAGGTTCTTCTGAATATGAGTAACGTACTGTTGGGACAGAGCATTTACTTAGCATGTGGATATATAATCATATCTCAATCTCACGAAAATATGTTGACAAAATAAATTACAATAAAGTTATTTGTCATCTGTCACGTGACTTTATAGTAAAGCTACCAACGAACAAACTGGATTCTCTTTGAACCGGATAAACTTGGAACCAGGGAAAATGTCCGGCTTAACGTGATTTGCGTACTTCAGATGGTAATTTTCATTTATAAGGATCTGGACACGACTTCAGGCAAGTACTTAAGTTATTTAAAATAATGGAGTTCCGTAATTTGAGTATTAAAGGTTATCATTATGAACGTAAATTCGTTATTAGGTACATGTCACGAAAATGGTCTTGTTTGTAAGTATACATTACAGAGTTGTTGTTTACAACAGATATAAATGATGGTGATATAATTTCTTTATTGCTTAAGTACATGTATGTGTCTGGCAAGTTTACAGTTACGTAACATATTTGAACGGCCTTCATCTAGAGTTGTTGCTACATAGGCTTAAACATCTTGTTTTGTCATGTGGTGCATGGACATGATTTTGAAATATGTTGCAAATTATTACTTTATTCCAGGATTTCCTGTCTTAGAATGTAAACTATAGATCGTTTATCAACTCACTGGAAGATAATACAATACAAAAGGTTTGTATCAAAATTGTATACATAAAGTTGTTTATATCTTTTTCATTTCTATTTTGTCACAAACTGAAAGAACGGCGTAGCCTCGTAGAAGTTAATTCCACAGACGTTAAAAAGTAACCACTGCCACCGACAACAAAGCCTTCTTGATTTGAAGGATTTTATTTTCGTTGAATTTACAAATTAATCGACATCTTCATAAAAGGTCATTATTTCTGTTTCTTTTAATTGTTTTGGACTTGATCCAGTTTTTCAACAGTATTTCAATGATTTGCAAAAAAATGTATCACATCTCTGTGCGTTTGCGCGTGCGTCTTCGACTGACAATGAAATACGTGTTTTGCGATTATATCCAGTTATACATTCGCCAGTTCGTGTTTGCGTACTTCAAAGATCAATTTTTATACATAGAGAACTGGCCCCGATATAACGCAAGTTCTTTATTTAAATACTTCAGTTCCTTAATTTGAGTATTATCATTTGGAAGGTATATTTATTATTATAAGTACATTTCACGAAAAATGTATTGTTTATCAACTGAAAGGAAACTCATACAATAAAAAGGTTGTAATACCGGCGGAATGAACACTAATCTGCATTTCCAGACCCTAAAGTGCCAGTCTGGGTGGGAGTTAGTGTGACCAGCAATCATCATGATCAGTTCCAACTGTTGATGTAACAAAAACATGCTTATACCTGAAACATGAGTATCAAGCAAAAAATAAGACTAACGGTCAACGTTGTCCGATTCCTCCATAAATTCATCATCTTGATTACAAATAAGACTGTAAGGAATAGTGCTAAAATCGCTTAACTGACTCATAGTGATAAATATTTTAATTTTAACCGCCTGTTGTCACTTTCGTTGCCACAACAAAAACATCAATTCCGGGGTTCTCGTAACAACGGATTAAAAGATCGAAAAGTATCTTTTTCTCCCTTTCTCGGTAAAGACAAAATGTAAAATGAGAACAGACACTTAAACGTAAATAAAACGACGCGATTTCTCGAAAATTACGTTTGCCGCATTTGGCCCCATTTCTCAAGACGACGTCACATATGCTGAAAGGGGGGAGAGAAAAAACATGAATACTGTATCAAGTGAAAGAATTACACATGGTGATCAGGTTAAACAGCATACATCTAAAACATAAATAGAAATAATAACCATACAGCGACTTGCAGCCTTGGAACTGTAAGTAAAAATACTGAGGGTTTAAATTAATTTAACAGCTAGCTAACATCATACATAAACATAATTATGCACATACATTTTCCCTTTGTTGTCCCCCTTATGTTTTATTTGTTCTTTATGGTCGGCCAGACCATTCCTACCACCCCAATGCACATACACGTTACCCCTTGCAACTCCTCGGTGTCTAATGTTTTGGACTGTTGTTTAGCAGAGGTGTTGTTTGTGTTGAGTCATTGTCTTGTGTATGCGGCCTTCCCTGTCACAACTTAATCTATTTTTGTATTAACATAATGTAGTATTTTATTATAATATGGTAAACATCGTTCCAGATTTTGAGCAAGACTAACTCGTTAGTCAACAAGCAGCAATTTCTCAAGTCCTTACCGAATTATAGCCAACAAAAGCATTATGGAGAACATATGCGTCCATTGAATTCCGAACTCACGACCTCCATGGATGACGCCTTATACATCAACGAGTGGGCGTACCCGACGGACTACTTAGTAGCACGTGGTCTGCTAAAGTTGTGTATTTGCTAAATAAATGCATTTCTAATTCTTCACGATCATAGAAAAACAAAGTGTCATCAGAAAAATGTATGGGAATAAAGCCATTATTTTCTTACCAATATCGGTCAATGGAATTTCACCAGTGCACGCTTGTATAACAGTGTCATCGTCTTGTTACTCTACATATCCAATCTGAAATAAAGAATTTAAATAAGAATTGAAGATACTGAGTAACAGATCACTAATTTAGCCAACATCTCAATTATTATGTGATTGTATTTTAATCAATATATTGTGTGTCAAATTTCGTAAAGAGACAAAACAATTGTACACGAAGAACAATACCGTAAGTTGTCAACAAGTGCGTGCGACGCGTTCCTATGCGTTTAGGACAAAATCCATCACAATTCGGTTAGTAATTTTGCACTTATGTCATTGTTAACGGATCGATGTGGAAATGATAGGTGGTCCACCATACCATTAAACGTGTGCATTTTTATAGATGCAGATTCATAGGTTACGAAGTAAAATGAAAGAGATAATAAGTTGCTACAGAGAACGCCACACACCTAAAACAAAGCCTCCCCACACAGTCCAACCAACAGTCCATAAAACATCAGATATTTGAGGAGATGCAAGGGTAAATACGCAATGATGTTCATCAAAATAGTTTCACTGATGAAAACCCAAATTAAAGTAATTTGTCTTCCTTCATGGAGAAGAGACGATAACATATAAGTTTGATTTGATATGAATAAAATTAGTCGCGATTCAATAAAATCATCTCTAATGATTTCCTGTATGTATTTCGATGTTACGCAGTTTGACTATTTAAAGTGAGCTTGGTCCTTTGCATTGCTTTGTGTAGTATTTTATTACGGTAGCCAAGTCAATGACCATATAGTGGTTAATCGTGAGGTTAGCTGGCTGTTAAATCGATTTAAACCTTTCTTAGCTTGTCCTGTGGTGTGTTCCATCCATTCCATCTTTTTCCTCCCTTGCGGTGCCCTTTAATTTTTCCATGGTTGTTTTGATAGTCAGCAAGGCAATACCTTACATACCCATTACCATAGATAATTGCCCTTACACCTCCTTATTCCCTAATGATTCGTTGGCTGATGTTTTCCTGGGATCTATGTGTGGAGGTATTGGTTTGTGTCTGTGGCGCTTCATGAAATATTTATTTATACTCAGTATTGGAGAAGAGCTTTCCTTCGCACCTTTTGAAGTAATAACTATTTATATCTGTGCATGGATTTCTTGTCATTTTCTGTTCATATAAAATTTTTCGGTGCAGTTTGATTTGTTTTATTATAAAACGAATTGTGCCATTGAGCCAAATAACTGGTATTATAAAATAGGTTCTTCAAAATCATGACTGTATTGTATGGAGTTTTACTTTCTTCTTTTTTTCAAATAAGGCTTATTTTTCGTCTGTTCTGGGTATTAAACATTCTAGTATTAAAATAAGAAAACGATTCTGTGCATTATAACTTTTAATACAAAACGTGTAGCGTCTAGAAAATTGGTATTACAAAACGGGTTCTTTACATTCACACATCTTTATTGCACGAGTTTTCATTTTCAATATTCGGAAATAAGACTTATTCTACATAATTATGTATACTGGTTTCCAGACATTTCATGTTATAAACTTGTAAATTTGTACTATATGAGCTTTTGTTACATAAGGGTCTGTAACAGAGACTTTAAACTTATTAAGTAAAACTAAATCAATACGACCTGATTTTCAAACTGTATTGGTTGGAATACTCCGCTGTCTGTTGTTTGTCCGTATGTTAGTTTGCAGTCAAACTCATATATGCTGCCTAACACCTTAGAATTTGTGTTATTATGTGTATACACATTTAATTCCACTACATAACTACACAGACAAGGATATTCCGCTCGAGAAACTGAAACACTTATAAACACTAATAGTGCAATAACTGGACGCATTTTTCTAACAGATCACGATATATAAAACCCAATCCTTATCTCTGATCACTGAACGTATCCCATTTAACTTGTACTTGGGCATAATAAGATATATTTCTATATTCGGAAACTGCAATAAATGTAGTATGGATGTGTGCACATGTATGATTGTAATAAGATAGTAGCAACTTTGTTTGTAAACATAAACCTACAAGGAATATGTGTTTAAAGATAGATCAAAATGTGTGTAAATACAACTATTTCACTTTTATAATATTTTCATATTAACCACTGTTTTACGTTATTGTGTATTCGACAACATAGCGAAAACATTAAGCAGTAAATTTTACAAACTGCACAGTCAAACCTGTATATTTACTAATTCATGGAAACATCGTAAATGTTTATAAGTGGACACAATGGCATTGCTAAAAAGGCTACTCTATATGACACTATTTGAAATAAGGTATCAAATACATGAATGTATAATTTCTATTACATCATTTAATTCGTAGGCGTTGTGTGTTGCTTTCACTAAACTCAAATTTCTACATATTGGTTACATGTCTTGTTCAACTGTTCAAACAGGTTCATTCGTATCAGATTGACGGGATTCTCGGTGAAAACGACGGAATAGTCGTCAAACGCCTAACTAATATAACATGTATTCACTAAAAGTTACGTCTACATAATTTGCAAATTTTAAAAGTAACGGCAGCCATATTAAGTGTAATTTTGATAGAGGCCATAACTCGTGTTATAATTAGGACCTCATAAAATAAAGCTACATATATTATAAACTTCGTAAAACATGTTTGAAATTCTATTGTGAAAACCTGCCTCTATCTGTAAGGATAATTGCAATTTTGAAGCTGTCTGTGACAAGGTATTTCACATTCGAAGCGTTACGGTGATGTGGTTTATAAATGTCGTAAGATCTTTGGACATGCGTGTTTCCAGTCCTTGTTTGTTGAAAGTATGGCAAACTGTGTAACGAGAGGTAATGCTCTTGCCATGTTGTAGTTGAAGTTGGCCAGCTCGCTTCTCTCTTTTCTCTTACGACGTCAGAACGGTTAAACACTTACTCACTAATGTCCCCATCACATACACGGATTTTTCTTACGAATTCCTTACGGATCGTCAACTAATAGTCAATCGCAAGCATCCGTAAATAACTCGCTGGTATCCGTAAATAACTCGTCACAACTCGCAGACACTCTTAAGGATCCGTGAAAGGAGAGGCATTTTTTTGACATGTCAAAAATCTTCTTACGATTGTCCACGGATTGATTTTTCCGTGAATAACTCGTAACAATCCGTAAGTATCGTAAACCGCTCGCAACAACACGTAACCATCCGTAAATTGCTCGCAAGAATCCGTAAATGACTTACGTGTTGTTTACGATTTAATTCGGGTCGTGTTACGATGGCTTTACGGATTGTTATTACGTTATTACGAGTTCTTTACGAATAGATACGTATACTTTACGTATTCTTACGTATTGCTACGATTTGGGGAAAGGTATAAAAGCTGCAAAATCGAACACTTCATTTTCAGTTGTTACTAAGAAGTCATAGAAGTCACATCTCTACATATCTACTCTACAATATCTACAAGCTCCGCCTCGGTCGAGGAATATCTGGTAGCTGCTGGCCCTCGTCCTCTTCCCTCTGGGCTAGTTGAATGAGTAATTGTAGAAATTGCTGATATAACTGCAATCTGTTTCTCATATATGCCATGTTGTCTCTCTGGATGTCAGTTATCGAATGATGATACATTGAGATTTGCAGGATTTATATATTTTTGGCAAAAAATCGTAAGGACTCGTAAATACTCGTATCTAACTCGTAACTATTCGTAACAACACGTAAACAGGTCGTAACTAACACGTAAAAGCTTCGATGGATAGTAACCTTCCGTAATATACTCGTAACAATCCGTAAAAAAGCTCGTAAAATGCCCGTAAGTTGCTCGTAGTGATCCGTGACAACTCGTAACAAATCGTGGAATTTTGCCGTAAATACATCGTAATAACTCGTAATAATCCGTAATAAACCGTAAATAGCTCATAATAACTCGTAACAACTCTTAAATCGGTCGTAAAAGTGGCCAAATCGTAAGGATCCGTGAATTTGTGCGATCCGTAAGGAATCGTAAGAAAAATCCGTGTATGTGAAGGGGGCATAACCCAAAAAAGTTAGCGAGTACATTTTAGACTGCCTTGTTTTATATACATTTGATCTACACGGATTATCGTGATACGGATGCAGTTTTATTTCACAGCATAGTTATACGAGGGGTGTTCTAAATGTTTCGGGAAAAGTGTCCTATCTCCTTTAATAATAAATATTTGTAAACAACATTTTGACTGTTAAGACATAGTTAACTAAATGCATTGCTTTATTTGTATGTACATGTTTTACAAATAACGCACATTCTTGGTCGTCTGATGGTTCAAACACTAAACATGCAGTGCGTCGCAGTATAAACCGTTTTTATGAGTCTAAAAAACAAAAAGACTTGAAATACGTAGGTCCAATGATCTTACCAAGTTTGTGAAATTGAAAGAAGTCAAGCCAATTAGTTATGTAACCAAATGAATTAACGTGAGATCATATGAATGCAAATTTAAAAAAATAAAAGCTATATGATTTTCATTTAAAATTCAGATGAAGACACATTCTTTTCTCGTTGTTTTCAATTTTGTTGATATAACGAACAGATTTTCAAGCTAAGTTTTATGTAGTTATTGTCATTATAAACAACGAAAATCAAGCGATGGAATCAGTTTCTGTGAAAGTCCCATTTTCCACTACATTACCCAACCAAGATAGATGCCCCTCCTAGAATAGAATATCTAAAAACAAACAGTTATAATTAATGATGAGGTATGCAATTGACCATAAGTGCAAGTGTATGTCTAATAATTTAATTAATGTGAAATGCGTTTGCCCGTAGCTGTTGATATAATATAAACTAAATGGACTGGAAGCTCTAAAGTTTGTAGTCAAATGTTGATCGAAATGGCAACGATTTCCAAGCGTGTTATTTACCTGTGTTTCTTTTAAATATAAAAGCAAGAAATGCACTAAAGCAACTTACGCAGAACGTTCACATATGTTGTAGAATTGAGAGGAGCATCTGTAATCATGCCAGAAGTAATAATGTTCTCCTCGTATTGCAACACAATCTTCTTCATGGTCACCATTTCCTTTAATATAGTAGTTGCTGTTGTAGATTTTGTCTTTGCTCATTTTGCGTTTATTTGGGTGTAGGATTTGATCAAACCGAACTCCATGGGTTGCTGACCTGAGCTTAATGTCCCATTCATTCTAGTGAAAAGGTCATACTTCCCAAATTGTGTATTTAACATCTCGTAAATCAAAACAAACAAAGCATTTGGTTATGTTCAAGAGACCAATGTTACTTAGTGTATTTTGTGAATGATAAGAATACTCATATTAATGATAAAATAAATAATATTCCTTGTCTGCGGCTTGTCTTGTACGTGGATGAAACGGTTGTGGGGTACAGAAATGAATCATGTTCATTGTTATTGTGTATTTCATTTGTCATTTGTCGTCGTACGAAGCGTTGCTTTATCATGCAAAATCACTGTGCAATGTATCGTTAATGTCAGAGAAAGCACACTAATTGTACATAATTTCGAATACGAAATATATTTAAAAGTTTAAATATACTACTGTTAGTTTCATCTTTGTCCCAATGTGTGTATTGAAATGGCGAGACTGTGTTGGTCATTCGGTCTTTCCATAACCATGTCCCTTCGTTAACATTATCCATTCCACCAATCCACAATTTGTCACCTTCATCATCCTCTTATAATAATAAAACATTTTGTTATTTTGTGTGTAAACCTATTTTGTCGTCAACTTATGCCGTATTAACAAACTCATCCGAACAAGAACTGATGACGTAAAACGTTAACAGGAATTATAGTTGAAATTTTCATCACGAGATGGGAATATTCTGGAAAACACATTTAAAAACAAATGTTTTACGATCTTTATTGGGACTTCAAGTGGATAATATACTTACTACATGACTTCATCCCTTCCAGATATCCAGATACTCTGCTCGTTCGATGAATTCACGAAGACTAAATGAGAGTCTTATTTCAGACATTCATCCTCAAATAAATTAGCTAACATAATATAAGTTCGCAAATAGATAAATATGAATGATCATATCATAGGTCACTAAACAAAGAAACACCATCCTTTGATGATCTAAACAAAGCATTTTTATGTATTGGTAAAATTGAAGAGTAGAAACTTCTTTCGCAAGTTGTTTTATTGTGCAAACAAAACAAAAAACCATGTTAAATATATCACAAGTAACGTAAAGTAGGTTCATTAATCGCTATTTACAATTTAATCATCTCTCTCAGAATCCGCCATCGTGTCAAACAGCTGATGTAAAAGGCAATGCAATTGCTGACCTATCAAATAATCGTTTTACCACCGTTCATTTTAAACAAAAATCATTCGGCGTCTTGTTGTTACTTGAAAATACAGAATACTCAATTTATTGTTGAAATATATAAGTATCTATACTACTAACGCTTTGTTGACAGACCAAGATATAAGGCATTTTGCAATGAGTTCAGATAGGTAAATATCTTTTGAAATCCCGTACTTACACTCGCATGTTGTTGGTTCAATTTGTGGTCTAAGACGAACAAATAGCAGGACTCGTGGTGTTTGGGCCAGTCATCCGGACATCCTACCACTGTATGAATATATATATCAGAATATATTAATATATCATAGATAATAAACTACAAGACACGTAGGAAGAACTAATCGGAAATACGCTGACCGGTGCGTATCATGCTTATATAAGTTAAAAATACGAATTGTGCACATACTGAAAATGCATGTTAACATAAAATCTTGTTTTGATGAACACGAGGGATTCGAACCCGGGTTAAGGGTTGCCGGTCCGTTATGCTAATCACACAGCGACCTAACGTCATTTCCTGTAAATAACTTATAACGTGAGATATGGTTAACTACACTTTGGACGAAGTTAAGTCCTTATTCATTATATTACGCCTTCCACGATAACTACATAGAAACAACAAACATTAAGTTGGTGTAAGCCTATGGGATTGACTAACAACTGCCTGTGTATTATCAAATGCCAACATAATTTAAAGCAATATATAAAGACACGTCAACTTTGCAGGTTTCTACAAATACTTGTTACATAATATATACAAAATGTGTATATATGTATTATTATCACTATTTTTCATCATTCTTGATGAGGTATCGAAAACTTTGTGTACTTGACTAACTTTGTTTTCACACATAAATAAAAGTATAACGTCTTATCGCTCGTCGGTCCAAATGGATACTGGGACATAACTTGTGACAATCTCCTGTGGCGCGAACTGAGCGTAAATTTCTCGTGCGAACGAGGCGCCACCTATCGTGGAAACATAACCGAGGGAAATCAATTTTCCATGAGTATTTCTGACGTATCTACAAAAAATATCGACCGATTGTCAAGCATTGAAATACTGCAAATGTAAGAGAAAAAATAATTAAAATTTAGCCGGTGAAAATTACATTAAGTAAAGAATGAGTGCAACAGTGCCATACTAAAATCTTAGCAAATGTAATTCCTATAAAACTCAATAACACAAAGTTGACCGACATGGCTATGAACATTTAGTCGTGTCAAGACAGCAACTTAATATTTGCTGAATCTGCATGTAACCAAAATAACACAGGACCATATTAAAGTCACTGTCACATACTACAAGGCAAGAAGGCGTATTAATCTCTCCGACGCCGTAAAATACCTTTCACTTCATAACCATGAAAACCATTTAGTTATTACTAGACAGAGAAGCTAAACTATCTTCGACCAATCAACTGATGTATACAATACAGAGTTCGGTTCTCCTCATCAGTTCCTTTAGGTACAAATAAAGACAAAATAGTGTTTTGAATCATGGCAAGGAATGTTTCGAAACCTCGATGCTTATCAGCAATTTATATGTTGATCTTGCGAGTATTAATCCCTTGTGTATATTTTACTTGCCAACATTTGCCATTGTTGATACTGGAGATATGGTTGTAGTAATAGTGGTGGTGGTTGTTGTTGTTGTTGTTATTGGTTGTGAATTCGTTATTGTTGTCCTCGTTGATGTTGGTTGTGAATTCGTTATTGTTGTCATTGTTACGGGTGAAAGCGATGCTGCATTTAATAGAGAAATGAAGTTTAAATGTACAACAAAATTCAAAGATTTATTGTTGTGAAAATGGTTCGTCAGGATATTTAAGCAAGATCAAATAAATTCGTAATTTGTTATTATCGAATGTTTGACATAACCATCGTTTCTTGGTTTCCAACCAGTACGAACGTGTCCATCCAAAGGAAATAACCACAAATACACATACGGATATCAGTTATGTTTTTTACAAATAAGTAGGATTCAGAGATGCTGCATCCTGTTCTCGGTCAAATATGAATAATTTGGAGCCTCCTGGGGCCTAGATAGTAATAGGAAGGAATTGTAGTGACAGTATTGTTAATAGAACTATCTGATTTGATAATTACAGTAAAACTCATTTAAAGACCAACTCAATAATAAGACGACCTCAAAATTAATAACACAATTTTCAAGTCCCTTTTCACTGTTTTAGTCTTTATTCAACCTCAATATTAAGACCACTGCAATAAGAAGACGCATTATTTTTTACTTTTGCACAACAAACCTTAACCTTCAAATTGCGCCGACCATCTTTTATCAAGATATTTCTTGTTTACTAACTAAAAACGCCTTATACAGTTGATATAAACTACTATAATATGAAAATGTCGAATTCAACAAAATCTGGGACCATATGCCTAGTCAATATCACCGATATCTGTAAGGGGGGATAATTGCGTAGGAGATTGTCCAAACACCCCGCAGTTGTTACTTCCCTTGAAGTTTAGAAGTATGCAGTTGCGCTCGGATCCAGTCAATTTTCTGTTAACCTCCGCTATATGTTTTATTCATAGCGCATGTTCACTCAAACTCCACTCTTTCCGCTCTATCTATAACTCTAAAATATAATGCAATATCCACAATTGATTAAGATGCTAACCAGTAATCAATAACACTGGATCCATTTTGGTTTATAAAGGTGAATTTTTTATAAGACTCATCAGTATTCTCGGTCAGACATCGCCCATTAAGAATGTAACAAGAGTATGCTTTACAAAAGTTAATAAGATACTTTCCCCAAGAGTTAATAGTGGTATCTTGCGATTGTCTAGAACTTGTGATGTCACTATCTAATATGTCTCTTACATCTTGAAAAACGGGTATATCAACATATGTTATAAAGTCTGCCAATTCCCCTGTACTTCCCTTGAAGTTTAGAAGTATGCAGTTGCGCTCGGATCCAGTCAATTTTCTGTTTACCTCCGCTATATGTTTTATTCATAGCGCATGTTCACTCAAACTCCACACACCGGTTACTCGATTACCCTACAATCTCCGATACATAGATCTATATCATAAATTCCGAAAGTGTATGCTCCGATATCTGTCATTTACCCTAGTAATCGCAGAGGTGTTCCGGATGACTTCCCAGGGTACCAGTCTAAAATATTGAAAGAGGACTTCCGAATGAGTGTACTAATGTTTAACTCTTTCTTTTAAGGATTTATGCAAGTAAACCATTTTGATGGACTTAACTCTTGATGCCAATTAGTGAAATCACTATATGCGGTTATCTACCAATTTATCAGAGATACGTTTCTGTGTTAATATCCGAAGGGGGCGATAATTGGATGTAGCTTGATTGGGTAATTTCATTAATCAAAGCGCTGTTAGCGCTGAAGGCCTGGGCTGCAGATAACTGAATTGTGGATTTGCTTGCCCTGTGTATATCTAGTTACTTGATTGTAAACAAATTATCATATTTACTTCTTATTTCCATATTAAGTTACTAGTATTTTTTCCATTAGTTATTTTGTGCAGACTATACAAGTCGGTATATCTTTTGCATTAGTGATAACCCTAACCATGGTTTATATGTCCGTGGTTATAATAATATTATACGAACATTCACAATATGTCTGTTACTGCATTTAGCAATCACTATTGACCAGAAAGTTGGAAATTTGTAGAAACAAAAAATATGACAAGCAGTCACACATGTATCGGTATGGTTAATAATTTCTTTATGATATCTCCATTTATCAAGGTTTAATAGTGAGAACCCCATCCATAATTTCCATAATCACTCCTTGTTACTGATGTTATTATTTTGGGGAAAAACTTACATTTATGTTTCTTTTTTCAAAATTAACGCTTGCGCAATTAGCCTGATTTACCGGACAACATGTACAATTTGACAATGACAAAAGTTCAAATAATTTCAATATTTTTCAACATTTTTACTAAATTATAGCAGTATTAGTTGAAGGACTGTATAAACAGAGTACATTGTATCTTGCTAATTATCATGTAGTTAAATAATTATTGCTGAAAGGCAAATATGGCTATTTCCTTCTGTCTACATTGCCTTAACATCGTGCTCGAATCGCGATGAAAACAAAGACCGGATTTAACGTCTGATCGAACTTTAGGGGCCTTATTCATGAACGTTTCTAGGCCCGTCTAAATCTCAGACTTATGTTTAGACTTAGACTTATCAATCATTGGTTCAATTCACGAAACCTCTAAGTCTATATTTCAAGATATCGCCGAATTCGCCAATCGCTATTTTATCACCACGTTCCCGTTATCAAAAAAAAGGCTGAAAGCCGGTAACAAGACAAACAGTTTTTAGTAACACCAGCAATATTTACGAAAATAACGATAGGTTAAAATGTCTTTTGATTTATAACGCGGGAAGATTCGAATGTGATCGCAAGTCTTCGACCCCTCTCATCGCGTTATAATAGAGTGTATGCACATTTATTGTGATAATAGTAATTTGATCTTCTTGTGTACAGTATTGTTTTATTACTATTTCAGATGATCATAAACCTAAGAGTTAATTGGTCATTGTGAATCATGTCAGTGGTCGAAATAAAGGTATTTCTATTTACACTAAAATTGTAGCACCTATTTTCAAGGAAGCTGAAATCCAGACGACCGTTGTTGGTAAGCCAAATATAAATTCTTGACAGGAATTATTCCCGAATGTTACACATTTATCACACCACTATTATCTTTATAATTATCTAACGTGATGTCAACGTTTTGGTTCATAAAATGTTTGCCTGTGTTAGAAGGCATTTTGTAGAATACTTCAGCATTATCGTTGCAGATTGAGTAATTTTAGGGATCACCAGTGATACAGCTTATTCAATTCCATTTTAAATTCATCAAACAATTTAGGTAAGCAACCGTAGAAAATTATGCGATATTTTACTTACCCGATTACTTGTTTGGTTCTGTTTTACCTTCTATCAGGGTCGGGACATGTATACTGAAACGAAAAAGAAAGTGTGCACTTGGTTTGAGGGAATTTTTTTATACTTATAGAAGCAAAATATTGGCAAATTTGGTATCAAAATGTGCAAAAATGTATTGGCAACACGATGTTTTACTTTTAAGTGAAATTTGATAATTATCAGAACATTGTTTTACGTGTGAATAACGTAGGGGTGAAAAGTAAAAGTTGCAGATTTGTAATGTTTTGTAACTGCTTTTTTGCCTTCGGATATTTGTCAAGTTACGTGACAATTAATCAGTATCTGTTGTGGCCTCCTCGTCTACGGATCAACGCAAGTATTCTAGATCGCATGGACCTGACGTAACGTCTTATGACGTCGGCGGGAATGGCGTTCCATTCATGAACTAAGGCTGCACACAAGTCATTGATATTGTTGATAACATAGTTTTTCCTTGCTCTCCGACCAAGCAAATCCCATAAATGTTCAATGGGATTCATGTCCGGAGAGCAAGCCGGCCAAGGTAAGACGTTAACGTTATTTCTAGCGAGATAATTCCTGGTAAGTATAGCAGTATGTGGCCTTGCGTTATCATGCATTAAACAACCAAGGTTCTGTTGTAGGAAAGGAATAACAACTGGGCGTAAAACTTGGTCAACATAACCTTGGGCATTTAAATTACCATGAATAACAACAAGGTCTGTTTTCCTACCGCCCATAATACCTCCCCAGACCATTACACTACCCCCTCCAAAACGATTTCGCTCTAATAAACAGTTCTGGTCAAAACGTTCCCCTTTACGTCTAAATACCCGAACTCTACCGTCAGCAGTGCTAAGGTTAAATCGCGACTCATCACTAAAGAGCACCCTGTGGCATGTCCAATTGATATGGACTATTCGAAATAAAATTTCAGACCTGATGAATTCGAATGAACGAGGTCCGACTGTACTTCTATACAATAATAAGTAATCACAGTTTTGTGCAAAACCCTAGCTATGTAATTATGTGCCGATATAAATTCACATGGCACGGTTCCAACGGAGATGACGGCGGGCCCAGACCAGTCTGAGAGCACGATGTCTATTATTAAGGATCTGGCCTTCATAAGGCCTCCTAGCCCTTAACGGGTATGCATTGGCCCGCAGTCGGTTTAGAACCGTATCCCTACATACGCCAAGCTCTCGCGCAGTGCTTGTAGCGGTTTTGAACCGATGACGTAAGTACGTCAACGTCATATGTCTATCCTGACGTGCCGTTGTCACCTTCGGTCTACCGGATCGTGGACGATCTCTAACGCTTCCATTCTGATGGTTACGTCGTCGGAGTTTTATTATGGTATTTCTATGGCAGTTAAACTGCCTAGCGACGTCAGCAACGCTGACGCCGGCTGCGAGTTGCAGAAGTGCCTGAATTCGTTCGTTTTCTTGAAGCCGTGCCATCTTGTTTACGAGTGAAATTCAAAAGTGAACTGTGATTTATTATTGCATAACAAGTAAAGATATCGGTCAGGGTCAACCTGTACCTGTACACACGTTGCACGGGTAGCACGAGCGAAAAGTTGCATACTAGCCTGCTGTCAATTTGAAAGCCGTCTATGCGCTTAAATATAGGGTAAATGGGTGCAATGTGTAAAGGGTTATTTTCTTCACTCATGATGATAAATCCGTTTATCTAAACTTTGTAACAAAAAAGTTATGCCCAATATAAAAGTGCACACTTTCTTTTTCGTGTTAGTATATGTATTTAAATGATTGATGATGACTAGACTTTATTGGTCTCTATTTTTTATATTCAGTGACAGAAAGAGCCCATCAAACTGAGGAGATATATCTACGTATGATTTAAACTCCATAAATGGGTAAGTAAGATATAACCATGCTCTGTGATCAAAATCTTACATAGTGCAAGCATCTGCAACCTACTCTGTCCAAGACATAAGCTTGGAAATATAGTCATCTCAATAATGTTCCTGCCTAAGCAAATGTAAAATCTCAATAATAAGACCACCCTTGACACTCTTGAAAACAGGTCTTCTTATGGAGCTGACCTTAATATTGAGGTCAAAACGGTGAAAATGGACTTGAAAATTGTGTGTTTATGCCCCCCCCCCCCCCCACTCTGAAAGGGGGGATATCGATTTGCCCTTGTCCGTCTGTCCATCTGTCCGCACTTCAGTCCGTCACAAAATATTGTGTCACTTATATCTCCAAACGTATACGAGCCAGAGTCATAAAACTTTAAATGAATGTTCACCAGCATGTGTAGTTGTGTACCTGGAGTTTCATGTTTGGCTGTGCCCAGTAAATGCACAGTTATGACCCTTGACTTAGTTAAAACATAGCCTACTGAGTATGCAATCTTGTGTCACTTATATCTCCAAAGCTATATGAGCCAGATTCATAAAACTTTACATTAATGTTCACCAGCATGTGAAGTTGTACTCCTGGGGTTTCATGTTCGGCTGTGCCCAGTAAATGCACAGGTATGGCCCTTGACTTAGTTAAAACATAGCCTACAGAGTATGCAATATTGCGTCACTTATATCTCCAAAGCTATATGAGCCAGAGTCATAAAACTTTACATTAATGTTCACCAGCATGTGAAGTTGTACTCCTGAGGTTTCATGTTCGGCTGTGCCCAGTAAATGCACAGGTATGGCCCTTGACTTAGTTAAAACATAGCCTACAGAGTATGCAATATTGCGTCACTCATATCTCCAAAACTATATGAGTCAGAAGCATAAGACTTTACAGGAATGTTCACCAACCTGTATAGTTGTGCACCTGGGGTTTCATGTATGGTTACGCCCAGTAAGTGCAAAGTTATGGCCCTTGACTTATCACCATAATCAGTACAGTTATGCACTTGGTAATTTTGATATCCATTCACAAACTATGAGCAGAATAATAGCATTTGCTTTTGTGACAAAGGCTGCAAGTGGGGGCATATGTGGCCTATGGACGCATTCTAGTTAATTCTTAGGTGCACTTATTATTTAGTAGGCCTTTAAGTGAGGTTTAACTTTATTGTATTCGGACATAGAATTTCATGAAAATCTTAGTTTAATTACTTGAATCTATATGGCTAAATCATATAGTAGAAATTGTCTGTAAATATTTTTGACTGTCATAAAATAAGTGTAAATGTTGTACATATTACAAACTGAATTTGATATTTTCCTGCACATTAAGGTAAGTACTTGTTGGGGGAGATGGTACTTACCATGAATCAGTGAATGGTTTGATAAGAAGATTACAAAGGAACAAGGACTAGATATTGATGATGTGGAGTGCGCTGTACCTGAAATAGATGTACCTATTGGACTGATCCCAACTGGTCAGTGCTTACCTGTCACTTGGTAACTAGCAATACAAGGGTCGTTTTTTCATATTTTGATAGTATGAGAAAAACCCAAGCAACCCCGAAGTTACCATATATATAGTGCATTAACCTGGTAACTTGAAATGCACGGGTAGTTTTTTCATAATTTTAATTATTGTACTAGTCTTATTAAGTAAATAAAAATAATTTGACATTATTAATGCTCTGCCTATCCCATATGTATCCAAATCCGTTACTATACAAATGCTCCTTTACCAAAGTTGCCCAGTTTTTAAAACCAATACTATCATAATAAACAAGCATATTATAACATATATTAGGGTATCGAGTGTTAGGCATATGTAATAAACGTGTCCAATATTTAATACATCGTTTTGATGAGAATGTGTACCTTGGGAAACGACACACAGATCACCTACGACCACATCATTACTGGCATTTTGATTAACATTGATACACAAATAACGACCTATTCTCTCAAGAACATTTAATTGTCGCGAAGCTTTTTTACACATGTTAGATATATGAGTATTAAAATTCAATTTAAAATCAACAGTCACTCCCAAGAGCTTAACCTCATCCTCACTTTTTATTTCTATATCATCCAATTTAAAACTTAAATCTGATGTTTCTTCTTCCCAATGGAAATGGCTTGGAATTTTTCAGGATTTGCTTTCATTTTATTTATATTAAACCTGTGGATGAGATTACAACTATCTTCTTCTAAATTTTTCTTTACAATGTCAAGATCATGATTTTAAAAAGAGACAGTATTATCCTAAGCATAATTATAAAGGTCACAATTAGACACAAAATAGAAAATATATATTTAAGAAAATGTTAAACAATACAGGACCAAGAATTGATTCTTGTGGGACACCTTTTATTATACTTTGAAAAGAGCTTTTGAAAGTTCCAATTTTAACACACTGTTGTCTACTTGACAATTAACTCAATAGTAAATTCAAAGCATCTTCAGAAGTACCATAAGCTTTTAACTTTAACAGCAGAAGGTCATGAGGTAAACTATCAAACGCTTTAGACAGGTTCATAAGAATTGCTGCAGTGTATTTATTTTGGTCTGAAGCAAGCTTCCAGTCTTCAATGAGTTTTAAAAGTGTAGTTTGACAACCGTAACCAGGCATGAAAGCTGATAAAAATGTATTGAAATGTTGATTAAAAAACTCAGTAAGTTGGGAATGCATAGCTCTTTCATAAATCTTGGATAAAACTGGTAAAATGCTTACTGGTCTATAATTGGTTTTGTCAAGCATACTATTCTTTTTGTATAGAGGAGTTACTTCAGCTTTTTTAAGAGTATCAGGAAAAACAGATTCTGTAAATGACTGATTTACTAAACTTATCAAAGGTAAAACAATTGATGGTTTTGCTAACTGTATGAGTTTAGCTGACAGTCCGTCATGGCCAGTAGCTTCCTTACAATTAAATTTATCTATTTGCTTACAAATGAATGCTTCTGTGACTGGTCTAAAATCTAACTCTTCAGTTTCAATTTTATTTTCCATGATTTTGCGTATCCTTGGGTGCGTGGTATCTACATGAACTGTGTCATTTCCAATATCTTTGGCAACATAGAACGAAAATGCATTTATTGTACAATGAATACCATTGAAACAGAATACCATTTCCTCTTAGTTTGTCCTTTTTACAGAGACTTAAGACAAAAATATTTCTGCCGATATTATTGTCATTGGCCAACTCTTACAAAATATTATAATATCATGTCTTCAAACTCAAAACGCATCCAAATTCACTTGGCAAAATATATCTACTTCGCTATGTCAAAAAGAAATTCTACAAATCTGTGAAAACTACATTGTACTTATGTTACTATTTATGTTAAATATTTGTCTGACTTTTTGTAACTACCATCATATTTCATTTTAAATCTTCACTATGCTCTGATGACTATTTCTCTCTCACCGACTATATATGTGGCAAAGAAACTTTGTAAATTGTTTAAATGCCGAAATAAATTGTATTGTATTGTATTTACAAAAAAATCATTAAAAAATTCAAAGACTTCTCTCTGATTATTAATCAATTTATCATTGTCATAAATAATAGTGTCCTTTTGTACATTGGAACCTTTATTGGTTAAAAACGGTTTGACAGTAGGCCAGAAGTCTTACGAATTGCAACCACCTACACATCTGTCTAAAAAATATTTATTAATAGATTTCCTCATAAGACTTGTAACCCTGTTCCTCTGTTTTCTGTAATTTTTAAAAAAAATGAGGTTTTACATTTATGAAATTTATTGTACAGAATTCTTTTCTTGTAAATAGCCTGTTTAGACCTTTAATCATTTATGGGACTGATTTGGAAGTAGTTCTTTTCTTTTTTATTGGGGCATGCTCATTTGCAATGTTTAAAAACTTATCACTGAAATCATTATAAACCATATTTATATCGCCATCTGTGTTAAAATTCCGAAGTTCATATTTCCATATCGACATTAAAACTTTCAACATTAAAATGTTTAAAACTGCGATAGGAATAAAAAGTTTTATTTTTACCAGGATTTCCTTTTTTTAGTTGACAACCTACAACATTGTGAACATCACTGATGCCGCTTGAAAAAATACATGTTCTGTTTACAGATGACTTGACAACAAATATTGTGATTACATGATGTAAAACGTTTATGAAACAGAGATATCTCTTCCATACGTTTAACTCGTTAGTGATTGTGTTTATTTCGGGCCAATTACAAAGAGACCATGGTATCAAGGAACAGGTGACAGGTGAGTGGCATACATTTACATGCATGATATTAAACAGAAGCAGTTGGCATTGTTATAACTACAATATTTGCCTATGTCCTCAAGATAACCTTTATCTGCACTTGATGGAATTTTAATGCATGTTCGTTTACAAGATATCTCAATAAGTTTGCATTGTAATATACAGCGATATTTTGTTGTTAGATAATACTGTTTTACATTGGAAACAATGCACAGAGTCATAACGTCGATACACTATCGCTTGATATTGGTATATTGTCATATATTACATGTGCTAGATTACGTAGATCAGGTTCGATATCTTGTATGCGAGAATGCTATTGTGTAAAGGCAACAATGACTTCGCTGTTCGTGTACAGTTCAACTCATTATAATTGAGCAAAGGCATTGCGGAATTATTTTCGTTTTTCGTCAACGGATGATTTTACAATTGTCAAGTCATTAGATACTACAAATGATAGTAAGTATGATTTAGAATCTATGTTTATCAGCGTTGGTATAAAAGTCACACATCTAAAGATGTTAATTACATGTACATGATGCATTTTTCATTCGTATTTATTGCACGGCGTGTCAACGCCGTGCATATTGAGTTCTGTTAGCGTCGTTTTGCAATGGACTCGGTTAAGAACAAAATTGGGCGGAAAATCGAACAGAGCCTAGGGTGGGACTAAAATCCGGGACTTTGGTTGGAAAATCCGGGATCGATATTTTGGACTATATCGTAGGTATCAACGGTCAATAACGGATAGAGGAACATTCGTTCACACCCTTCAGTTAACATATGTTCCACTCGAACAATTTTTAAAAATCGATCCCGGAGAATCCCGGATCCCGGATAACGGGTTTCAGTCCCACCCCAGAGCCTATTGTGCGCCTGCGCAGACCGGCGGGAATATAGGGGATAACGTGTTTGTAAACAAAACAACCCGATTCCGCGCATGCGCAGTTAACTGGTGGGCAAAAGGGTAAAAGGCGGCGGCGCCGTACTATACAACTAATATGGAATGAATGACACGGCGGTAGCCATTAATTTCTTTAATGTTTGACATACAATAATAAATTTGGCATCAACTGAAAGGTAATGCTCCCAGCTTTCCCACGACATAAAAATAATGACAATCAGAGGTTGTTTTGGTTTTAAAATTAGACTCTGAAAATGGGCATTTTTCCGTGAAATAAATTTCAAACTGTTTTGGTTCGAAAAACACGGCTGTAGGTATTTCAATTCTCATTTTTACATATATGCATCAAATCGATACCAGATCAAAGGCTTCCATAAATATAATAAAAAAATGAAAATCGGTGAATTTTCTGCATCAGAATGTGACTTTGAAAATGAGCACATTTTACGAAAAATTATTTTCAATTCGTTTAAGTTCGAAAAACACGGCGGTGGGTATTAGAATTCGTATTAATCAATTTATGTGCATAAAGTTGGTACCAAATGAATGATAATGCACCCAGCTTTCTAACAATGTAAAATATTGAAGTGTGCGAGTTTTCCGAAAATAATTTTTTAGTATGACTTTGACTTTCTGTATGACATGTGTATGTGCAGAAATAATTTGTTATGTGTGAATGCATCAATAGTAATTGTTAACATGAACACATATCTAACAAAGACAACAACGTGATATGTTTAATTGTGCGTCTATTTACCTTATCTTAATTTTACATTTAGCATTAAAACATATTAAGCAATTATATTTGAGTGTCATTCATACACACATATATTAAGACATAGCGGTAGATAAATAAATACACATATATTACATGTTAAACAGTTTGTCAATCAACTTTGTCTTGGCTGGCGCTAGGTTGAAAGAGTTGGTAGTCATGAGATTTGATAAATTGTATGGGAATAAATCTTTGCGAAATGTATTGGTTTGAATGGAGTCTAATGGATTCTTCGCTAGCGCTATCCTAGATGTTTACGTTATACATAAAGCATATTATCATTGTTGGGCAGTGCACAGTCAACTTCTCTACCAATGACAAAGTCTACAAAGCCAAGACTCCGTTTTAAATTAGACTAAATTCCTGTACAACTCACGTGATACCACTCAATTCTGCTTGATTTGTTTTCACACATCTTACAACATTTTTAATGACATCCGGTAATTTACATGTACAGATGTATTTTATTGTTTGAGACTTATCTTCTTTACAAGTCATTTTCGGTATTTTCATAACTTTTTGAAACAGTTCAGATTTGTCATTTTATGAGCATTTTATGAGATGCATCCTCATAGCGGGAATATCAAATCGAACATTGGTGATTTCACAATTAAAGTTACAATGCACAAGTTATGTAACATATGCGATGGCAAATACACAACAATCAGATGTGTTCGTTTGCCTTTGTACATCAGGTATTATCACATTCATCGCAAGTTTTTTAGATTCGCCCACATACATTTGTGACAGCTGTATGCTGATATTTGTGTTCTGTTCTTTAAACTGTCTAAAACATAAACGTGTGGAGTTAGTTTACATTCGCCACCGGGATAACAAAAACATAACATAAACGGAGCCAGTTGAATGTTTTTATACGACGTTACCCATTGGTAAACTTCCGTCCATCAGCATCTAACAATTATTGACACTTCTCAACTTTATTTGTATATATGTGTCTGATGGTGACAGCAAAAACTGATTGGATGCATATTGGACTCCCACTGGGCCAGACACTGTGAAATGCTGATTAGGGGGCTGAATAGGGGATAACGTGTTTGTGAACAAACTATCCGATTCCGCGCATGCGCAGTTAACTGGTGGGCAAAAGGGTAAAAGGCGGCGGCGCCGTACTATACAACTAATATGGAATGAAAGACACGGCGGTAGCCATTCATTTCTTTAATATTTGACATACAATAATAACTTTGGTATCAATTGAAAGGTAAAGCTCCCAGCTTTCTCACGACATAAAAATATTGAAAATTAGAGGATGTTTTGGTTTTCAAATTAGACTCTGAAAATGGGCATTTTTTCGTGAAATAAATTTCAAACTGTTTTGTTTCGAAAAACACGGTCGTAGGTATTTCAATTCTCATTTTGCATATGTGCATCAAATCGATACCAGATTAAAGGTTTCCGAAAATAATTGTTTTTATTGAAAATCGGTGAATTTTCTGCATCAGAATGTGACTTTGAAAATGAGCACATCTTACGACAAATTATTTTTAATTCGTTTAGGTTCGAAAAACACGGCGGTGGGTATTATAATTCGTATTAATCAATTTATGTGAATAAAGTTGGTACCAAATGAAAGATAATGCACACAGCTTTCTAACAATGTAAAATATTGAAATGTGCGAGTTTTCTGAAAATATTTTTTTAAATGACTGACTTTTCTGTATGTGCATAAATAATGTGTTATGTGCGAAATGCATCAATAGTATATGTTAACATGTACGCATATTTAACAAAGACAACAACGTGATATGTTTAATTGTGCTTTTATTTACCTTATCTTAATTAAGCCTTAAAACATACTTAGCATTTATTTGAGTGTCATTCATACACACACATATTAAGACATAGCGGTAGATAAATAAATACACATATATCACATGTTTAACAGTTTGTCAATCAACATTGTCTTGGCTGGTGCTAGGTTTAAAGAGTTGGTAGTCAGATTTGATAAACAATTAAATTGTATGGGAATAAATCTTAGCGAAATGTATTGGTTTGAATGGAGTCTAACGGATTCTTGGCTAGAGCTATCCTAGATTTTTACGTAATACATAAAGCATATTATCATTGTTCGGCTGTGCATATTTATTTTCTCTACCAATGACAATGTCTACAAAGCCAAGACTTAATTTTAAATAATACTAAATTCCTGTACAACTCACGTGATACCACGGACCTATATACCATATATACATATAGGTCCGTGGTGATACCACTCATTTCTGCTTGATTTGTTTTCACGCATCTTACAACATGTTTAATGACATCCAGTAATTTACATGTACAGACGTATTTTATTGTTTGAAACTTATCTTCTTGACACTTCTCAACTTAATTTGTATGTATGCGACTGATGGTGACAGCAAAAACTGATTGGATGCATATTGGACTCCCACTGGGCCAGACATGGTGAAGAGCTGATTAGGGGTCTGAATAAGATTGATATCTAGATAGTGCACGCAGGGGACACTATTGTTTATTGCATAACATTATATAAGTTGTCCAACCCAATATACTGGCCTTGTTTCTGACTCTGTTTCTTATTTATCATGTTATCTTATACGTATAATTTCTGGAGAAGTATGTGTTGCAGGATTTATTGAAGATTTTGGAAATAATCCTAATAGTGTAAATTATTGTCTGTCCCTATTTTGTAATGTCCGTCCCCACACTAAATCATTTGCTTTAAAGAATGTAATTGTCAATTTTAAGAAATAAGTTTTACCCCATGGACTTTTGACAGATGTTATAAAATCTTTTGGATGATTATAATAGATACAATATCCTAGATATCAAAAAGATGACATTTTTTTTGCATTAGTTGCTGTCAAAGACCTAAATACTGGTATTTAGGTCTTTGTTGCTGTAGATTTAGTATAACATTTTATGTTAGATGATTAACTATAAAGTTGTTTTTTCTTTCCGGACAAAATAAAGGTTGTCTATGTACATAAATATTTCCTAAAATACTTTTATTCACACTTAATAATATTATACATAAGGGAACGGACATTATACAGGTTGATGAGCCGACGGGTCGTGTTTTTCCTGTTAATGGCAGATAGCTACCAGCTATCGTTTCCTTCGCTCTTAACTCTTCTCATTCGAAATTCTGTGCCATGTAATCTTCGAACCCTTTCCCCACTTGTGTGTACAACCAACAACTATGAAAAACTGAATCATAACTTAAAGAATTAACAATTTAGATAAAGCGAATTGCGTTATAAACAATATGGCGCTGTAACCGGATATCGACTTTCTGCCCACCAGCAATGTTTACATTCGTATAACAGGTGCGCGTGACGTCACGGCGTTATCCTCTATATGTCGGGAAGCGAAAGATTGTGCGTTGTAACGTCATTATTGATTTTGTAGGCTACAAAAGCTAAATTAAGGTATGTGATTTTGTTGTATATTATGATTGATGTCATTAACTAATATTTTCAACTGTATGATTATTGAATTTTATCGTTTCAACATTGTGGTTGACCCATCGCGTGGTTGACCTACATTTTATTTGTTATTGTTATGATGCAGCCAGCATTCGTCTCTGTGCTCTGTTTAATATTTTGCAGTATTTTCCCTCTTTCATAAGTCATGTTTCGTTCAAACATGCGTGATAATTAACATGTACACGTTTAAACTCGCAGGTTGTATTAAATACACTGACCACATGTTCTAACCTTACAGCGATTTTCCGAAAATGTACTTTCAGTTTCAACTTTCAATTTCATTATTACATGCAGACTGCAGGGCCGTAAATTACATGGAGGCATGTAGGCAGTTGCCTCCTATTGCGGGCTGAAAAAAAAATCATTTTTTGTCTAAAAAGGGTCCAAAAAAATTTTCGCCTCGCTCCCCTCGGCGGGGTGCCTCCCCTTCCAGAGGAGGCAATTTACGGCCCTGGACTGAATGTGTCTAAGTACATACGCGTCGACTCGATTTAGCATATTCCTGTATGACCTCCAATACTTGAAAATGACCCTGGCCTCGGATATGAAATTGCAATGACTTTCAATTTTAAAAGTCCACGGAAAACACTGCCAATGATAGATGGAGAATCTAAATTAAGATAATTGTCTGATGACAACTTCAAATTGATGTCTTCAGATACACGATCAGCAAATGAATGGGTGTTTTAAAACATTATTTGAGATGAAAGGCAAAATGCATTATTATCCATTGGAAAGTCTAATGCAGTATTTTATTGATTTACCTTTTATTGCAGGAAGTTCCGAAGAAGCTGTATGTGAGGTACTGAGAATGTCAAAATAAAGAACATATATTTTGAAGATGCAACAAACAAATGTTAGGTGGCCTTATGGTGCAAATGTGTGAATGAAACCTTTCAACCTGAAGACTTGTCATAACAGACAGTGTTACAAATACCTACAGAAATGAAGTTTCCCTTTCAACAACATCCCAGACCTTAGTCACGGTATGTCACATGGTTCTCCTACTGTATAATAAACTCACTTTAAACAGATAAAAAATAGTGACTTTGAAAGCCTTGGAAAACTCGCGTTGAAGTGCGTGTAACATTTCCTTCAATCCTTGTATATAAGTTCATAATTTGAAGTTTAATACTTAAATGTTCATGGAAAAAGTTAATTTGAAAGACATGTTGAATGAATAAAATAGCAGTACAAATGCTGTTTTGGTCCTTGAATTTTGTGAAAATACCCTTTGAAGAGTCCTTGAATTTTTTTTTGGGAAGGGTGGGAAATCTGATTTGTGTTGTGTCTTGAACAACAGACAAATTGTGAGGTTAATTATTGCAATTATAGGAAATGATACATTGATATTCTGCTATACAAATTTAAATAGCAAGTTCAAATTATTGCAATCCTGTCGCCTGTTACTTTAAGCTAAAATAAGATATTGCAAAAAAATTCTGAATGTACTTTAGTACAGTAGTTATATCATCAAAAAGGCATAAAGTTTTTTTTGTCCATTCAGATAGTTTTAGTTTAATAATTTTAGCAGCTGTCAACTGATACTTTTGAAATATATTGTTATTGGCTAATACTTTTTAATACCATTAAATTTTACATGGAGACATTAATATGTCATGGTTATAATAAACATGTAACTAAATCCATTGTTAAAGCAGAAAAGTAAAGAAATACACAATTAAAGAACAACAAACCGTCAAAGATTATATGCAGCAGCAAGATCAAAGTAATACATTTTTTTTATCATAAACATGATTGGGTCACTTATCCTCACACTCCATCAAAAAGAGCTTTAACACTAGGCGAAAGGTTCAACACCTAAATATAGCAAACAATTTTCAGATATTTCTTAAATATGTTTCATTAATACCCTTACAATATACCTATACTATTGTATTTTAACAGAAAACAGAATTTCCAGTAGAAGACGTAATTGATGAGGTGGATAGTGTTTGTCAGGAAGAAGATGAGTTCTCCTTCTTAACAATAGATGACAAAGTAGTTGCGGTACCTGTAGGAATGGTGAAGCAGATGTTCCCAGATATGCAAGATGAACATTAGAGCTTCATATTGTTGCCTTGTGTAAACCTTACATAAGTGTCACTTGCACTTACAAGGACAGTGATCCCTTATCTATTCGGAACAACTGACACTGCAATAGAGGATAGTTATGCGAAAAACTAGATACTTCCATTTCTGATATCATTCGGTATTTATTCATATCCCGGTATTGAAGGTGCTAATTTTTTTTAATTTGAAGACATGATTCCCTGTGGCATATTCAAAGTACACACCAATTTTGATAAAAAGCATGAAAAATTATGCAATTGCTTACAAGTATAATTTCTTTTGGAATATTTTTGTTGCCAAAATTGAAAACCTGTTGCCAAATTATTGTCTTTTTCACATTTGATGTTATTGGCGAATGACAGAGGGAACCCTAGAAACAAAAAATGTGGATTTTATTCTTAATTTACGACTGTTTCAGAGAGAGAAAAAAAACTCCCCTCAACAACCTCTAACACACCACTTTATTATTTTCTTCATTGGTGGCTTTTAAAAATTGAAATTTACAATTAGCAGTAACTTTATTTCTGTAGGTAATGGGGTAATATTTGTGCATACGCCTTGGCATGTAACCAGGAAAGTACTGGGTAGATTCCAGGAAAGTACTGGTTAGATGCCAGGAAAATGGTAACTGTACGATGGGTCTCATTGGCACTATGCAGTGACCGTATTTGGCTTCAAAAATTGTCTGTTTGACCTATACTCCTCTACTGGCATCAAAAAAGTATATTTATGGTGTGCGGCAGACATACCGGGTCGACCAAATTACCATAATGTGCATTATAAAATGTGCGCGGCGACGGGCGACCTCATAAACACAGTAATACTATACATACATACCTTTTTACTGTATGGCAAAAGTTAAGTATGTCAAAAAAACACATGTAAAAAAACCCAGTCAGCACTCAAAAGTTTTAAAAAAACCAAGCCCTCCCTTATTTTGATTTAATTTTTGCTTGGGCCTCTTATTTGAATATATTGTACTGTGTTTTGATAGTTGACTTTGCTTGTCTTTGATACTTGTAACAGTTCTTACATTAATGTGCTTTTGCAATATTCATGTCTTGCCTCAGTCTTCAGGTGTTTTATTGCTGTTTGTTTCACTTTGATATTTTTTAATTATTTAACTCATTCGAGATTTGTTCATTGCATGATTGTCCTCAAATATTGTGTCACACAGCCCCACTCAGCCCCACGCGAATTCCAAAATAGCCACTTGGGCTTCTGATTGCCAGACATTTTTTCTAAAAAAATCTACGCCGTGCACCCACCTTTGCTGCATCAGGCAGCAATTTTTTACTTGTAAGCTTCTGTGGTCAGACCAGTGACAGGCCAGTGATTAAGTTATGGCACTAAGCTGGCTACCGACCAGATAACGTTATTATCAACTAGATAAAAAGTATGATTTTATTTTTTAACTAGATCTTATTTGGCTATTTGTTTGAGATGCAAAGGGACATTATTTCATAGCTATTGAGTAGCTACATGAGTTGTCTCCTATAACAAAAAGTAAAACATAGGGTTTGTATACAGGCTAAGATAAACCTAGTTGGTTCGGGTGAACCAATTGTGTAGTTTTAGTCTTTAACCTCTGTTCTGTAAGCATTCGAAACTATTTAAAATGTTCCGGTGCGCGTATTTGATGTAACTGATTATTGAAATCCGCAAAAATGCTTGATTTTATGTCGACCCATTAAATAATTGTATTTAATTTCGCTTATCCCATAACAAGTGTACGTCTCCCTGCACAGAATGTAAATTGTTTTGCTCCTGTCGGTCGGGCAGTTGGGCCGTCGGTATGTCGGTCTGTCGATAGACCAATTGGTTTTCATTCAATAACTGTTCAACGTTGATTGTTCAACCAAATCAGAATGATCGTCAATGGTCAACGAATTACACAATTGTTTTAGGTCAGTATGTCAAATGTCAAATTAACATTGACACTGAAAACCGTATCCGACCTATATCTGCAAAACGCTTATAAAGTATGTCAATGTCACAGTGACGTTGAAAAACGGTTTCCTATCAATAATTGAAGAACGCTTCACATACGTCGGCCAAATTACAAAGACTGATTGTTTGTAGAGGGTAGATGGCCCCTGTTTTGGGGGTAGTTCGGTCAAAGGTCTATTGGTCGGTAGATAATCACCTACATGCAGACTATCATGGGGTATTTAAGTGTTATCAAACAGAACCTTCTAATCATTAATTTATAAAAAAAGTTTTTGTAATATTAGGTTAAAGACGACATAAATGAAATTCCTGTTTCCGGACAATTTTATCGGTTTAGTTCCTCCAATACGACATAAAAAAATCCCCCACAATCCGGATCCTCTTTTCTCTGGAATCCGGACGATATTTTCTGTCTGGTTTGTTATTTTACAGGTAAAATAAATCTCCCAAAACCGGACGATAATTTTCCGCAAAAATACGTCAGATCGTATAATGACTGAGAATTGAAAGAAGGCATAATAATTTAATTGTCTCTATGAATATAGACCATTAGACGTAATCATCGTATGCATTAAGTTTTGGTGGAAACAAGGTAAGACCGGGTACGAGATGTACTTATTATGTAAACAATTGGAAAACATTGGATGTGAGCGCAGAAAAGGGCCCATTAGGTACACAAATCCCAATTCAAAAGTTTTACCCCAGATTATTATTTCCCTCTACGAAAAATCTTTTGAAATGAAGCTATGGAGCATAGTTTTCAGGTATGGCGTTTTGATAATACATCGTACTAAGTGCATAGCTTGTCAGGTTTTTTGCGACATATTACCGTCCATAACACCCATACTTAATTTCAGCTATGCTTAAACTCATTTGACATGTTGAATGATTCATTGAAATACTTGCTTGAGATTGATATATCCGCCTCATGCAGTGAAATTATCAAAATATCCATAAATTTCTAAAGAATAAAATATCTTATACATTTTCTGCACCGTGTAATTTTGCTGTAATGTCTACATCTATTTAAGAATGAACTGCAGGTCAAAATCTTAAGTTAATTATATTCAAAGTGTCATACGGTTTAATTAAACGAGAGGCGTCTATAGCGGTTCATATTCTGAAGACTCGAATTTCCTACATTTCTATAACGAATAAACACATTATAATGATAATTTACATAATTTATGAATGAATTCAATTAGTCTGCCAAGTCGAATAAAAGAATGCATTCAGACATTATATATTACATCGCAATAACGCAAACAACCTCTAACGAACTTATTCAAATTACTGAAAGAATGTCTTGCCTACGGACATTCAATGGAGGAAGTAAGTACGAAGTGCGAATAACATGTTTCGAAAATCTTACCCGTCAACAAATGATAGTATATTAAGCGGTCATTGAAAGGTGTGAATTATTGTATTGTTCGACCTATCTATGGTGAACAATGAATGAAATGATAGCTAGGGACCACAAATCCTGTTCAAGTGTTCGACCTATCTCTGTTCGAGTGACCTACTGTTAGATAATATGAAATAAGAAGGGGTTTCGCCGGGACTTAAGAACCTGTTCGAGGTATCTACTGTGTTCCAGCCAAAACTGTTCGAGGTTTCGGAGTTTTACTGTACGGGGAACTATTTAGACACGCATCGTGGCGGTTATAAGGTCTGATGCATTTATTGCTAATTTGGTGAAAGAAATTATGAGTCAGATTTTATTGTTTACTTTTTTTAAGTTAGAATTTTGCTACAGATTTATGCAAACTGCACGCACACATTCGTGAGGAAACCATTTTGACAATTCTTCACTCACTGTATTAAGAAGAGTTTTGGCTTAATTCGCTTATGGAACGCTCAACGCAACTCTGGCGGTTTGTGCCCTAATTTTAAATTGAACAACTTGATGGATGGTCACTTAGTCTGATCAAATTGGTCCATTCCCATGCGCGGATCTAGAGGGGGGTTCCTCCCTGAGATTTTGGCAAAGTAGTGTCTATATATCTGTATCTAATACTAGATCAGGAGGGGGTCCCAATTTCAAGGGCCTAGCTGATTTTTGTACAAAATTAGCGTATAGCAAAACAAGAAAACGTATTGCAAATTTCTAGGGACTCACTGCCTTACCAGGAGCTGAAACCCCTGAACCCCTGACGTAAATTGCTTGATCCACGTATGGTTCCTATACATGTCCTCAGGTGAGCAAACCATATCAATTGAATATGGCTCTCTCCTTAACATTCGCATTACACCACCGTAACACCGTTACTTGTTGGGTGCACGCATTCTTAATAAAATAATTACGTTCATACCGTCCCACTCGAAATGAAAATAGCAAAGAGACTAAACTCATTTCTTTGTAGTACCCACCACAATCCACTAATTTGCTACGAAGCATTGTATTAGAAACACAATCGCGCTCACTCTTAATGTACAATCTGCAGACAGGTGTCAAATGTCAGACATTTGTTTTGTTCTTAATGAGCTGATCTGGCTGAGAGAATTCAGAGTCATCTATCTTCCAATGACAAGGTAAACATGCTCATTGTTTTCACTCAGTACATGCTAATATGATTAAGTATATAGGAGTTAATCAAAGAAGTTTACCCTTGCCTGTGTAAACACTCTCTCACCGCAGTAAGCTCATTTATCAAATTAAGGAGTGTCATGAAAGCTCATGGTGGCATCGTAATGTCATTTAACAGCATATCCACAAAAACTAGAAACAGTGACTAATGCAATCGTGTACAGTACATATACAGAATGACTAATGCAATCGTGTACAGTACATATACAGAATGACCAATGCAATCGTGTACAGTACATATACAGAATGACTAGTGCAATCATGTACAGTCCATATACAGAATGACTAATGCAATCATGTACTGTACATATACAGAATGACCAATGCAATCGTGTACAGTACATATACAGCATGACCAGTGCAATCGTGTACAGTACATATACAGAATGACCAATGCAATCATGTACAGTACATATACAGAATGACTAATGCAATCATGTACTGTACATATACAGAATGACTAATGCAATCGTGTACAGTACATATACAGAATGATCAATGCAATCATGTACAGTACATATACAGAATGATCAATGCAATCATGTACAGTACATATACATAATGATCAATGCAATCCTGTTCAGTACATATAAAGAATAAACAGTGAAAACCAGTACAGTACATATACAGAATGAACAATGCAATCCTGTTCAGTACATATAAAGAATAAACAGTGAAAACCAGTACAGTACATATACAGAATGAACAATGCAATCATGTACAGTACATATACAGAATGAACAATGCAATCATGTACAGTACATATACAGAATGACAATAAAAATCATGTATAGTACATATACAGAATGACCAATGCAATTATGTACAGTACATATACAGAATGACAACTAAAATCATGTAAAGTACATATACAGAATGACCAATGCAATCCTGTTCAGTACATATAAAGAATAAACAGTGAAAACCAGTACAGTACATATACAGAATGAACAATGCAATCATGTACAGTACATATACAGAATGAAAAATGCAACCATGTACAGTACATATACAGAATGACAATTAAAATCATGTATAGTACATATACAGAATGATCAATGCAATCATGTACAGTCCATATACAGAATGATTAATGCAATCCTGTTCAGTACATAAAAGAATAAACAGTGAAAACCAGTACAGTACATATACATAATAAATTATGCAATCCTGTTCAGTACATATAAAGAATAAACAGTGAAAACCAGTACAGTACATATACAGAATGAACAATGCAATCATGTACAGTACATATACAGAATGAACAATGCAATCATGTACAGTACATATACAGAATGACAATTAAAATCATGTATAGTACATATACAGAATGACCAATGCAATCATGTACAGTACATATACAGAATGACAATTAAAATCATGTATAGTACATATACAGAATGACCAATGCAATCCGGTACAGTACATATACAGAATGAAAAGTGAAAACCAGTACAGTACATATACAGAATGAACAATGCAATTATGTACAGTACATATACAGAATGAACAATGCAATCATGTACAGTACATATACAGAATGACAATTAAAATCATGTATAGTACATATACAGAATGACCAATGCAATCATGTACAGTACATATACAGAATGACAATTAAAATCATGTATAGTACATATACAGAATGACCAATGCAATCATGTACAGTACATATACAGAATGACAATTAAAATCATGTATAGTACATATACAGAATGACCAATGCAATCCGGTACAGTACATATAAAGAATAAACAGTGAAAACCAGTACAGTACATATACAGAAAGAACAATGCAATCATGTACAGTACATATACAGAATGAACAATGCAATCATGTACAGTACATATACAGAATGACAATTAAAATCATGTACAGTACATATACAGAATGACAATTAAAATCATGCACAGTACATATACAGAATGACAATTAAAATCATGTATAGTACATATACAGAATGACCAATGCAATCCGGTACAGTACATATACAGAATACACAATGCAATCCTGTTCAGTACATATAAAGAATAAACAGTGAAAACCAGTACAGTACATATACAGAATGAACAATGCAATCATGTACAGTACATATACAGAATGACAATTAAAATCATGTATAGTACATATACCGAATGACCAATGCAATCCGGTACAGTACATATACAGAATGACCAATGCAATCCTGTACAGTTCATATACAGAATTACCAAAACAATCATGTACAGTACATTTACAGAATTAACAATGCAATCCTGTAGTGAATTTTTACAGAATGGCCAATGCAATCCTGTACAGTATATAGACAGAATGACCAATACAATCCTGTACCGTACATATACAGAATGACAAATGCAATCATGTACAGTAAATATACAGAATGACAAATACAATCTAGTGCAATACATATACAGACTGACCAATTCAATTACTGTACAGTACATATACAGAATGACCAATACAATCATGTACAGTACACATACAGAATGACCAGTGCAATCATGTACAGTACATAAACAGAATGACCAGTGCAATCATATACGGTACATATACAGAATGACCAATGCAATCCTGTAAAGTACATATACAGAATGACCAATGCAATCATGTACAGAACATATACAGAGTGACCTATTCAATCATGTAAAGTACATATACAGAATGACCAATGCAATCATGTACAGAACATTTACAGAATGACCAATGCAATCATGTACAGTTCATATACAGAATGACCAGTACCATCATGTACAGTACATATACAGAATGAACAATACAAACATGTACAGTACAAATGCAGCATGACCAGTGCAATCATATACAGTACATATGCAGAATGACCAGTGCAGTCATGTACAGTGCATATGCAGAATGACCAGTGCAATCATGTACAGTGCATATACAGAATGAACTATGCAATCCAGTAGTGTACGTATACAGAATGACTAATGCAATCATGTAGTTTACATATACAGAATGAACAATGCAATCCTGTACAGTACATATACTGGATGACCAGTGCAATCATGTACAGTACATATACAGATTGACCAATGCAATCCTGTACAGTACATATACAGGATGACCAGTGCAATCATGTACAGTACATATACTGGATGACCAGTGCAATCATGTACAGTACATATACAGAATGACCAGTGCACTCATGTACAGTACATATACAGGATGACCAGTGCAATCATGTACAGTACATATACAGAATGACCAGTGCACTCATGTACAGTACATATACAGGATGACCAGTGCAATCATGTACAGTACATATACAGAATGAACAATGCACTCATGTACAGTATACATAGTTCAATACAATATATATACAGAAGTATAAGTATACATATACAGAATCAACTATGCAATCCAGTATTGTACGTATACAGAATGACTAATGCAATACAGCATGACCAGTGCAATCATGTACAGTACATATACAGAATGACCAGTGCAATCATGTACAGTACATATACAGATTGATCAGTGCAATCATGTACAGTACATATACAGCATGACCAGTGCAATCATGTACAGTACATATACAGATTGACCAGTGCAATCATGTACAGTACATATACAGAATCAACTATACAATCCAGTAAAAAATCTGAAAATTGATCCAAAAGTTGTCTGCTGGTCTAGAGATAAAATTCAATGTTGATGTGTTCCAAGTAGCTAATTGTCTGTTTTATTTGTTGATAGAGACTTTAATTCTGATCTAAACCCAGTCCATGACAATTAAATCTTACTAGGTGCAAATGTTGAGGACAAGATGTAAGATGTTTGGACAATGTTTGAGAATATACATAGAAATGATACAAGAAACACAAATGCTGGTTCATCCTTTTTTTATTAAATATTCACAGGTCTTCATTTCATCACTAAATTATATATCATGTACACTTTGTTATCAGTTACCTTCAATAAAAAGATAGTGGAGAGAATTTCAATAAGCTTTAGCTTCCAATTCTATCCACTTGTCTATTACATGCACTTTATTATCCTGTATTTATTGCATATTACATGACAATTTAGACAAATAAATATGTTTAAACTAATAAAAAGATAATTGTAGGGGTTGAATGTTTATTTTAAAAAATGTGATTGTCATTTTACTACATGATTTCATATTTTCTTTTTTATCTAGAACTCACAATAACACATAGTCCCTGATTTTATCTAAATGATTCCATTTACAAGCACAAAACTAGCATAAACAATCTTTATAATATTTAATGATACTGTTTAAACTTAACATTTAATATGCATATATCCAAGAAATGCAAATCCATTTATTTTCAGTACAATTTCAAAACATTCTAGGCCATATAAGTGTGTTATCAAATAAGTCGAGATAAAAATTTGTTCAGACCACTGAGTAGATATGGGAAGAATCACAAATAAATCCCTGTGAGATGGCTGTAGAAAGTACCACCTTGCTACATGTATATTTGTGTACAATAGGACACATTTATAACCATTATCTGTACTGAGCAATAAACACTAGAATATTTGTACAGCTTATCATATGGAATATAAAGACAATAGAAATGCTAAACCATCCAATAATCACTAATCACACAAAATGTAAAGTTTCCATTAAAATGTTGATGTAAGTTGAATCACCTTAAACAGCAATTTAAATTTGAATGTCACAAATTCAATAACTGACACTATAGACATGTTTACTCATGTGTTGGTATGATGACAGATTTGCTGATTATTTCCTATTGATTTGTCTCTATTTTCCTTGTGTGGTATAAGCTCCTTTATTTTATATCATATGTGTTCCTGTGTCCATTGCAATTAACCAACAGGTCATATATGTACATACCTGAAAATAATTAATATACACAAATTTAATATTTATTTTTATTACTTACATTCAATTAATTAAATTCATTAATTCATATCAAGCAGTACATTATTCAATAGAAATATCAACTTTTACCATAATCTGGCTAAATGAATATATTTTAAGTAATTTATCTATGTTTAGTTATAAAGTGAAATGTCATCCAAGAATTTTATTTCATATAATCAATGCTAAATTTTATTTATAAGAACTATTGCATTCAAGCATAATATTTACCATATATCCTGTTTAGACAAACATCTAATTGAGTGTTTGATCCTATTTCATGGTATTTCATGGTATGACATTGCACCATTATATATTATGCATACAAGTATGCTCTGTCTGGATGTAAATCTGCAATGAAGAAGTGTGTTGTAAATTAATTTCATCATTTTAATGACACAATGAACATTGCAATAATGTAATACACAGATAAACATCATGTGAGTGCTGGTGCACCTCATTGATGATTGAAATCTAAAACCAAAATACAACTTGTTTATATGTTGTGCATTAATTCCAGTATATCTGAGTATCATGATAGTAGGTGTTGTTGTAACATAAAATGAGTAATAGTAGGCATGTCTAAATTAGAGCCTCCAACACAGATCACTTGAGTGCATATAATAGAATAATGGTAAGAGGAGGATCTAAAACACAAAGTTCTAAACATTAGGGCTGGGTCCAAATACCTAAATATAAGTATTTTATATAAGTCTTTGCTGGGACCAATATCCCTGTATATATTGGTAACATATTATGGGTATGGGACCGTCAAGGGAATATAGCAATAGAACAAATATGCCATTCAGTGACTGCATACTATTAATAAATAATTGAAAATAAGTCTTCTTTTCAGCAACAGCAACGGATAAGTCAGATACAAGTGGGTGGGGTAATGTTTACTTTTTACTAACTATAAGTAACACGTTACAGATATTCCTCACACAACTCATAAAATGAAATCAATAGATGCATTTATTTTATGACTGACGTAAGTGCTTTATAAACGAACAAGTTAATGAGATAATACGTAAACTTGGCGCTTTCTCGGCATGTCAATGAAGTCAATGAAGGAGTATTCTCCCTTGAAATAATGACAGCTATTGAATGTAAAATGCATAAATTCAATATGTCATGACAAAGTGTGGGACGTGATATTGATCTATGAAAAGAGAGAAAAAACAAAGCGATTACCTGGCATGGATCCAGCGAAGGCATTTCAGTTGTTTTTCTTAAATTGTGTTTACATTTAGCACATTTAAGCGATTCCCTCTCGTTAATTTTCGTACCCGTCATTAACACTTCGTCCCAAAAGTATTCGAATTATGCTTTATTTGTTGAAAATGCTTAAAATGTCTTTGAAGCGGACTCACATGGCGGCCATTTTTGTTTGAGTTACGGCACGCTAAGACAGCCTCGGACCTGTCTTAAAAGTTACGACAAAAATAGGCAAAGTTACGACATCTTAGCTACGACAAACGTTGATAAAACGCCCTTGTCGTAGATTCGGCGTCTTACGACAGACTTGCGACAAAAAACGTCGTAAGACACGTTGATAAAACGCCCCCCAGTATTGTACGTATACAGAATGACTAATGCAATCATGTACAGTACATATACAGAATGAACTATGCAATTCAGTATTGTACGTATACAGAATGACTAATGCAATCATGTAGTATAAACAATGCAACCCATTACAGTACATATACAGAAATCCACAAGGAAGTATTAAAATTTGTAAGGCACATGTAAATATATATGGATGTAGAGGGGTCTCTTGTAGAAGATTGTCACGTACTATATACCATTTGATAATTGTTACGATATTATAAAACAATGACATAAATAGTCCCTAGATAAAAATTAAAACTGAACGATCACAAATACATGTATCATCATGATTATGATGACAATCCGATCTGTATTTGTTCTAAATTACGCGAGTATGTTTGATTGTTGAACTTTTTCACTACATAAATAATTCATGGTACTGGTGTACTCTCTAGAGTATGTATATACTGGAATATCAACATTTAATCACTTCCCTTTGGCAATGTATTAAATCAACGCATTTAAGCGTATTTTTTTGTAAACAACACGATCTATACAGATTATGTTCGAATGACTTGTCATTAATATGATTGCTTTTTGGAGAGTTTGTCTGCTTAGTTTACAATGTACAATTAATTACACACCGGTTCTTTTGTTTGACTAAGGTCTATATTATTTTGATAGACCTGTCAGAACAAAAGAATTCTCGTGACCAGGTCTTTCTATGCACGTGGACAGGTCTGTTCTTCTACTTACACCTGTCCAAGTGCACAGACAGACCTTGCCACGAGAAATTCTCTATGTCAAAGGTACGATATTCTTCCACTTGCATAAACAAAACAGATTGTTATGTCATTTATTGGGTTACGAAATTTACATTTTAAATCACTGTTTACTCACAAAAACACGAGAAAAATAAACGTTGTATTATCACTCAAAAGTGTACACCATACTTGATACATAAGCGTTTTAATACTTGAACTGCAGGAAATCTAAACATGTTTATTTATCAGGCTTTGTTTCATAATTCATGCGAATTTCATAGTTTTTGAGGTAGCGCCTACACTAGTGGTAGCTTGTACTATTTGAGTTTGACATTCGGAGCATTGCAGAACGTTTCATGATAGAACTGTTTAAGATGTTGCAAAAATACTACTATAGCATATATAGCTACTGTTCCACTTGGTACTAAAACTTTCAGCCGACTCGGCTAGTGAACATGGTAGCCCTCTGGACCACCAGTCCGAATGTCCCAGGTTCGAATCCAAGTTCGGTCGGCTACAGTCAATGTGGTGATTCAATTAAATAATCTGTCTGAGGTAATTATCTTTCCATCACTGTTTCAATTGGGAAGTCGGTCGCTGACAGTAAAACCGAGCAATGCAATGTTTATGTATCCTTTATAGGTTGGCTTCAATTGTCCAACCCTGTTGATAAGGCGTTAAACCTAGCAAAATAAAACCAAAACTTAAAACGACTGTTCAACATTCAAATTCACTTCACTGCTGTAAATACTAGTCTCGACGTTTTTTAGTGAAATCCATGCACATAAACGTTATTTACTCATCTTTGCAGCGCAAAAGTGATTCACTTGAGACATTTTACGTTAGCTTGTGTGAGTGGTTTGACGGTGTGTAAGACGGATATCGGCCTCGTAGATTGGGTTTCAATGAAAGAAAGACCTGTTTAGAATTAATACATTAATGTGTATTTTGATAAACTTGTCAAAACACATGGCGACTTCACCACCTTAAGGTGATGTCCACTGAATACGCTTATGGCGATGTCCCCCTTGATAAGCTTATGGCGATGTCTCCCTTAATACGCTTATAAAATGACGATTATCCCCTTAATATGCTTTTGGCGATGTCCGCTACTGAATGTGCTTATATCACAGTTTCCAATGAATACTCTTACGGTGATGTCCCCAAATGCGTACACTTACGTAAAGTATGAATATATATGTAAATGAACGTATGATATTCTGCCTTAATTTAAGCAACACTATAACATTTTGATGTAGCTTATATTGTTCATATTTCTCTTCAGGGGTTTAGCCTAAAATTACAAAAAACATCCATGAAATATAACATCGAATACGAAATCCTCTTGGCGCAGAAAATAAATAACAATGACAAAAACATAATTCACATGGACTGTATAATCGGACATATTGCTTGGAGACTTAATATGTCAACCATAAACGAAATTAATGCTTTAATAGAGTAACAGCTGGATAAATACTATCTAAATCAACTACAACGAAAATTATGCCACATTTAGATAAATCTCTATGTTATCTAGTAATATTGTAATGAGATCACTTTAGCGATAATTAAAAATGGAATCGTTACAATTATTGGAATAAACTATCAATGAAAACATCATGGATTAATGTGTTTAATCGTAAATGATCAAACGTATTTCTGAAAAAAGTGGGCGTTCCAGGCGTAGCTTACACATCCCAGATATGCTTATAACGGAATGCGCCACGGCTTTATAATTCTAACTGTTTATACGAGTAATTCGTACATGGTTGGAATGAGATTTTAAGGTAGTTTTTGAGATATTTTTATTGTGGGATATTCAATATATTTGTGTTCAAGCAATAAAGATACAGCTTGCAATTATGACAAACGTGTCCACACTATCACCAGTAAGCGGACTGAACGGCACTAATCATACTCCACAAGATGGCAGCATAGCTTGTGGTCCACCACCAGGCTGGTCTGGTATGCCACCACCAGGAGTATATGCAGACATCGCTACCATGCTACAGAACATACTTCTACCAATGATAATCCTGTTTGGATCATTCGGCAATATGTTAACGGTTACAGTTTTGTTTCGCCAGTCGAGGAAGTTGTCGTCAACTGATGTGTTTTTACTGTGCTTAGCTATATCTGACACCGTATTGCTGTACAATGCTCCATTGCGTCGCTGGATAATCTCAGCATGGGACTTTGATGTTAGACACTATGGCAAAGTAGGATGCAAAATATCTGTATACTTGACCTATTGTAGTATTCAGTTTTCTTCTTGGATTCTTGTTGCCGTTTCGATAGAGAGACTTATCAGCGTGGTATGGCCTCATCGTGTCAAGCTGGGTTGTACAAAGAGAAATTCCGGACTATTCACAATAGTTCTATTCGTTATCATCTTTGGTTTGAACACACATATTCTCTATGGATTTGGACGCTCTATGTTGCATGTACATGCAGGGATGGGTTTTTGTGAACCTCAATACGAAGGCTATTTGTATTTTTGGAAGAAAATTTACTCCTTTATTGATTTCGCAGTGTCATTTGCAATGCCATTTATCGTTATAATTGTTGCAAACGCTATCATCATTCACAAACTTGGCCAAGCACGTCGTGAACGCAAGGAAATAACCACAATGGCGAAGACAAGTAGTTCGTCAGATGCCAGAGATTCCCGTTCTATTAACATTATGCTTGTATCTCTTGGTGTCATTTTTTTCTTATGTATGGCCCCAGTGTCAGTCTATTTCATCTATGCTCCTTACTGGGCAACACAAAACAAAACGTGGATATGCATAGATGTCTATGAGTATTTTCGTCATAATGAAATTAGGGAGCTGATCTTTGTCATAGTTACGATACTGGCTTACTCTAACGCCTCTCTCAACTTCTTCTTGTACGTGATAAGCGGATCAAAGTTCCGCACGCAAATCAAAGCTCTATTCCTTTGCCGACCTGTCCGCAGTGAGACAGTGTTTGGAAGCGGCAACACAAGCAGTCATCGTCAAAGACATACAGTTTATAGTGAAATGTTATCTATGGAACATGCAGGTGGTATTTTGAAGAAGTCTGCTATACTTTCTGCGGGTGATTCTTTGGACCAATCAAAAGCAGTAGAGAGCAAACCCGAGGCAGAAGTTGGGAAATACTAAACTGCTTATGAGAGTTGATGTAGTAACCGGTGCGTAGCTGGGCGAACGCACATACGCGTGCGTATCATCAATTTTGAACATTGACGAATTTAAATATGTAACATTTGTTAGATATAATGTACTGAAAAAAACTATTTTCGAATGCAAAGTGTTCAGTCACAGGTGTACGTGCAGATGTATTTACATGGAGTGCAACCATCATGAGATCAAGGTATATTATGGACAGTCCTTTGATCAATTTAGTTTAATTCGTCTTTTGCAAGAAGTGTAGAGCTTTTTCTTAAACGTTTATTTTTATGATACAATATATTTCGTGCTTATTTCCAAGTAATTCAATACAATATACGATACTTACTAAAAATCAACATTGAGCGTTGTTCGCATTTTTACGAAAATATAGTTTGGCATTAAAAAGGACACTTGTTAAGATTCAACTATAAAGTAAAAAATAAGATACTTACTTTTTGTAATCTCAGGCTGATTATGCTTAGGTCGCATTTTATATTTGAGGCAGATGATTTATTTGCTACTTTGCCTTTCCGTTGTTATCGAGATAGACCATACAGTACTTGATATTTCACATCACGCAAACATTTAAAATATGTGCGTGTATTTGTTTTGAAACAGTATTGTTTTGTTCATTTGTTTTTTCCGATGTTAATTATTCTATGTTGACCCATGACCAGATATCTGTCCATCGTATTATTGTCTTTTTTGTTTTTATGTATCTCTCGTTCAAGAATATTAAACTATTGTTTAGTAGCATAATTCATCGTAAACTGTTCGTGTATTCCGAAATAAGCTCTAGAAACAGAACGTTCGGTTTAATGGTCATATTAGTGTAATGTTAGTGTTTTGAGTATAAGTATTGTTGATTTTCTTCATATGTATTAACATGTTGTTGTAAAAAGATTTATAAAACAAATGCTTACTATTGACAGCATAAAACATACATAAGTGTTTAGTTATCCACAGTCAACATGTACCAGCTATACAATGAGGTCTTTATCTTGTCTTATATGGTCATTTGTAGTCGTGGTCACTGTTACGAGTGGTGATAGGAAAAGTAATATTCTGTGACTTTTTCGACATATCCCGACTCCACAGCAAGCCTGGTTGTCATAGTATATACATGTATTATACATGGTTGTATGACTAAGAAGAAACTATATGTTGAAATTTGTCGCTGCTTTGAAACCTAGCTGCCGGCAGAATATGTCGAAGCCGTAGGTTTTATTTAAATACAAGTTGTCTTTGAAATACCACCGAACTATACGCTCAATTTTCGGATTGATACAGCAGTATCAAGGATGTAAACTTGTAGAAAATGACCATATGTTAGCTATATTTGGCTGCCTGCAGACGGCGTATTAGCAATCTGTTTGGGGTAATAAAACAAATTCTGGTTTCTTTAATATAACTCTTAGTAATACATGAATAAATAGTTGTAAGTTTAGTACATGTACTGTCATTACTATTATTAGTAGTTGAAATACTAAGTTACTCGATCCTGTTACTGCTGTTAATGCTTAAGTTGTGGCAGTAATATTATGTAATGTTTCCGGAATTTTGATTCTCTAAACTGTGTTGCTGTAAAAGACAGTTTGTATATTGCTCATGCGCAGTTATAGACCTATTTTGTAATGTTATAACAAGTAGAAAGAGCAGTATTACCCTTCAATGTTATTGCTAATAGCACTACACCACTCTCACGCATATCCCACTTACTTCTTATAGTATCAACAATGACTCTCCATCTGACCATTCTATTACTGCAAGCACTATTATCTGCATTGATTCTTATTACTGCTAGTATCATTGATTTACAGCAGTAATAGCAGTGCTACTGCTACTTTTTCCAGTATTTTAGTAGTAGTAGCAGCAATGTGATATTCACATCGGTTAAACGAATAAGCTTACATGCTTTTTATAAGCTTTTTAGTGCCAATAGGCAACAAATTCTGCACGGTTTAAAATCGCCCAAAAATCCGGATTTTTTTGTAAAATATTCAAATCTCCCCTCCTACCACAATCAAGTTCATTTTCAACGTAATTGATACTTAAGAGATTGTCATGCTTGAATGTATTGCGCAATATATTTTAACATGTGCAGCTTTCTGGGATAAATATCAAGAATGATCTCCCTTGATTAGCGGCTTTGTTAAAGCCGGTCCCTCTGATTGGATAGTGTCCCTTCCACGCGAAAATCATACATGTCAAAATTTGTCAATGATCAATATAGGAGGTGTTGTAAACAATCGATCGATTTTGTAGAACCCGGCTATACTGCTTATAGAAAAGCATGATGTAATTTTGCTACAAGAGACTTCGTTACATAAAGATTCCAATATTAATTTAGTCATTAAAGGTTATATTAGTAATCACTTATTTGATAATAAATCACCGCATACATCCAAGGGACGTCATAGTGGCGGTTTGACTCTATATTATAAAGAACATTTGAGATCGAAAATTTGTATAGTTGAAAATAACCAGCCTGGAATTATGTGGTTAAAATTATCCAAAGATATGTCCTATTTTAATGAAGATGTTTTGCTATGTAATACTTACGTATTGCCTACCAATTCGCCTTTATTCAACCAGCATGAATTTTATTTTTTTGAGCAAATAGAGTCGGATATAGAAAAATATAAATCGTCTAGCAGAATTTACGCAACGGGTGACTTTAATGGAAAAACTGCTTCTTTATCTGATGTTATTGATCGTGATCGTTATTTATTTAATAAAAATGACAGTTATGAACTAGATTTTGAACTTATAGCACGAGCTAATACTGACCACGTGACTGATTCCCACGGTAGGAGATTATTAGATTTGTGTAAAAATACAGGTTTATGTATTGGTAACGGTCGACTGCACAATGACATTTATGGTGATTATACATTTCATTCCCACGATGGATCGAGTACAGTTGATCATGTATTATTAAGTACAGAAGACTTTTTTAATTTGTCTGATTTTTTTTACATTTATCAATAAAACAAATTAGACAAATTAAAATTACATGTAAAAAGAACTCAAATGAAGAGTGGAAATTTGATGTATTGAGCAGTATTTTATGATTAGTTTTTTACACAAAACTTGCATATGACCCAATTAGCGAAATTCAATGCTTGCAATATGATTTAGCGAAAGCCCGGAACATTCATGTTTCATTCTTTCTAATAGATATGAGAAATTAAGAGAGAAGTATTTTATTTGGTAAAATATACAAAACATTGATATACATATACATGCATACAATATCTATGTCACATTAGCATGAATAATGCGTACAAAATAGGATTTGGGAAGAGTCCCAAATTGGCTACTTAGATAGTACTCCAAAAAATATTAACCTAATGTTTTTCTTGTAACAAATAAACAAATGTTTTGGAAATGCATAATGTTGATTTAAAATTAGCTGAGAATGCCTTTATTGTGCCACTATTTCTAATGGTATATTTTACAACGCATGTTTTCCTTTGCTTACCACCTCGAACTTTGTTTTACATCAGTTATCAAGTACATACGAACTAAACATAACGACGGATAAACATACAATGTGGTTGTGGGGATGGTGATAACAGATACTTTATCCATTATTATTTCCAGAGCAATTACAGTGAGTTCAAGGATATATGTTAGGTTTCTTGTCATTATGTATAATACTTCGTGATATTTACCACTACAATGATGTGCTCTATATGGTTGACTTGTTTCTGTACAATGTTTTTTTTGTTTCCGGATATTGACACGGCTTAATAACTTAAGCGCAGAGACAGTCGCTGTGGTTGTGCTCACTGTCTAGGCGGCTGTCTTTTTTCAGAGAGTTACAAACTAGTTTTGTGTATGGTTTTGTTAACAAGTATAAGTGCATTCGGAGAGAAAAATAAACATTTGCAAGATTGTATGGGTGCTGTGTGTTAGACTTTACGCCGTATTCAACAGTATTTCAGTTATTTACGGAGGTATATTGACATACCCAGTGTTCCGGGAATACATGTCCTTCCGCAAGCAACTGGAAACTTCCCACATGAATCAACGTTGGAAAACAAACTATTTATGATGTATCATATTCCAGTAAACTCATCATGGAGAGCATACGCCTCATCCTAGTTCCTGCCTACTGAATCCTTATTGTGATTTCGAATGCTGTACTGATCTAGCTAACAGCTAACTAGCGAGCTGGCAAGTTTCTAAAGAAATACTATTTGACATGACAAAATATATAGTACTACATAATATGCACAGAGATAGGTAAACAGTGGTCAGGTATCTTAACGGTGTTCATAAATGCTCGAGGAGAATCGATACAAATACATCATATAACTATCATTATTTGGTGCACTGAAGTAATATATTTCACTTTAAACTGTTCCGTTGCGGTATGAATGTTCCTTTTTTCAATAGAGAGAGTGGACATATAGTATGACTATAAAAACATGTTTTACAGAAAATGTGTGGGTACATTTAGATAAAAAAAATGCAAGTTTATATAATATAAAATGAATACATCTCTGCTTACAATAAAATGATAAAATGGTTATTTGAACGGTTATCTTTAGACAGCAACATGTATAACTATTATAGTTGAACTTTTGGAAACGTTTGAGTATTTCCCACTGATCAGGTACTGTAATATTGAACTCGTTTAAAATGATTGTAGTGCCGTATCAATTTTTAAACAGCAGAAAGATCAACGATATTCCACAAAACAATGCCATGGTAACACGGTTTATGTTAGCTCCACATATTGCGTCCTTGGTTAGCCCTGAGCGAGTGCTGTTGCTTCGGTCATATATATATGGTGAATGCACATTTAACCAAAATATTGTCTCTTTCCTCACAATTGTCGCCCTGTAATAAAATTTATAAAATTATCTATTAGCGTTTAGTTAACATGATTATTTTCCCTCATCTATGTTGCAAGCATTTAGTGCTTGTTTCAGCAATCTCGAGTGGGGTTCCTTAGAACAATGTACATTTGCATCGATTTTAAAGAGGTTTACTGTAATTTGCAACATTTTTCAAAGCTACTTGAAACTGATTGTAACTGACAGTGCTAGTAGTGTCCTACTCAGTTGGAAATGTCGGTATGCTAAAGCTATTTGTCCTATATGATCAAAATACGTCAAGATAAGTTAGGGATATTTGGTTCGGTAACTTGAAGTAAAGAAATATATATTCAGCTTCATCATTCATCAACAATGCCATAAGCCGACTGTTATGGATGTACAATTTTCATTACCATATGATTTGCAAAATTTCTACCCATGTAATGACGCAGCGTAGTTTCCAAAATTGGAAGCTAGGTTTATAAAATACGTACATGAACATGTTTCTCGCGTATATGATATTTTATCACATCATTGATATTCAAATATAGATTAGTTTAATATACATATAATATTGGTATATGGATAATATACTTGCTTCAGAAATAAGTGCCCGGCGGCAGGGGACGGTGCTGTCCAGTAGAAAGTTCTGTTATAGATATGAAAATGGCTGTAGTGGGTCAGAGCACTCTGCAATGAAAGAACATGTATTTGATGAAACCATTTCATTGAGATTATTTACGATTATACAAAAAAATGATAACTGACGTTGACAATGATTTATGAATCTATACGCAAAATTTAGACTTCATTCGAATAGCGAGGTCGTGATTGTGGCCAGAAAAACATCTCACCAAATAAAGTTAACTATACCTTATTATTTCTAGACTGGTCCACTTATGATTCACATCAGTGTAAACAATACTTACAGCAGTTTTGCCAAAACAGTTCAATGTTTGAAGAAATATGTCATTATTCTGTACACTAAACGTTCCAACAGATGTCGTTTCACCTTGACAGTCCACGGTTCGAGCCTGAACCAAGAGTCCTTCCATAAACCAGTCCCCGGATGAATTAAGAAAAACTGCAATATAATTGGTTGTGGATATGAGATATCTAATATTAACACAGGTTTGGTCTGAACATTGTCAGGTCTGTGGTGTTGGATTTAAGGTAAGTATATGCTTTTAACTACCTGTGTTTAAGTTATATACGGCGGTATGTTGACCTAACAAGTCTTCCTGGATAACCAACCAGTACTACCCCGTTCTTTGGCATACACCTAAAACTCTCTCCCGCGAATGCGAGGTTGAGGACCAATGACTTGAATGCATTATCTTCAATCAAAATATCACACAGAACAAATGCCTCGGCCAACGTTCGAACCTGCAACATCCAGTGTGGCAGTCGAGTGCTCTACCGACAGAGCTAACCGGACGGACTACATTCAAACAAAAATCATATAGTGATTAATTGACACTACTCGAGATATACGGTAATGATATCGTTGTGTACTATGCTGATGCTGATTTAATAATAATCAATGAATGGCAGTGACGGAAAATCACAAAACGGGTTTAAAGGTGGATGCATATTTAGTAAAAATATACAGAAAATTCTTGACTACGAAACTATATTAGAATAGACGGAATCTTGTTGTCAGTCGCTCTACCCTAGACCATCATGCCTCTTTATATGACTGTTACAAATTGTAAAGATCATATACGTGTATAGCTGGTTAGATGCTACGCGATACAGAAATATTTATTCAGCGTTCAAAATGAATAAATTCAGTGTGTGATTTAACTCACGAACCTTCAATCACATCTCCGGGGCTGTATTCTGTAGCATTCAGTTTAAACGTAAATGGAGCTGGTGGATCAGTTGTGGCTGAGACGTTGTGATTCGGCACCATATATTTGCAAACTATAGGTTCATTCGGTGCACCCGTGCTGTGACCATATGAGTAACTCATTAAGGAGAAGACGAACAAAGCGACGAACTGATACATGTTGGAAGGTACTGGTTTCGTGTAGATTTTTATCTGAAACATTAAGACAATAATGTTATCTTAAGTATGAGCTAACAGCCATCGTGGAATTATAATAGTACATAGTGAAGTTGTTTCTAAGTGCATATTAGTTGTTTTCGATGTCCATTAGATAAAACGCAGATGCATTAAGAAGCGAAATGTCTTCCTTTATAACAATGATAATATTATCTATAATATTGCACTATAATAAGTCTTTTCATTTAACTAATCTATTTCTGCAATATGTTTTCTTTTGCATGTCAAGTATTTTATCAGGAAAAAGAATACACCTGGGTGGTATACAGTTAATGTGTTTATCATAGAAGGTGCAATTGTTTACTGACCTGCTAAACAAAGACAATGCACTCAACAAACTATTAACCGAATGTCATGAATTATGAAATAATATTTAAAAAATCGCATCATACTTTTATTACATTTGATGTACTCACTAATACATACAACGTCAACGAGAAAAAAAATCGCATAGACAATAATAGAAATTTATTGAAAAATAATTTATTAGTTGAATGAAAATTAGAGTTTATCAACAATCGGAATGCTTGAATTTTTGGAGATATATATTTTAATTTCCCATGTCTTTGACTTGTTTGCTGTTGAATTTACAGGGCCTTAATCAGTATCGGTTCTTTCCAACGCTCTTATGCTTCTTTATCGCATTGACCAATCGTAATGTCACATGTCGATATGTGGAATGGTATTCCACTCATGTCAGGCGATGGATTAACTGGGTGTAGTACGACTGTAACTGTTCTACAGATTAACCTATTGTTGGTATTGTTATACACGGCGCTCAGAATATGATAGTAGTGTAGTCGTTTGCTATTTTTGAGGACATGTATATTCACAAAATTTAATCATACAATTTTTCAATACTGCCAGTAATGTCTTATGTACTTGAAATTTTAACTACTGCTGACAATGATTACTGAATTCCTGCTAGAAACGCCAGCAGTTGTATGTAGCAGTAATACTGTCGATACCGCCAATCATACATATATAACACAGTGATAACTTGCTTGTTTGAAATTGGTGTTCGGTACACGGATTTGCGCATGCGCATGAACTACCTGTTTATACGTAATTCCGTACCAATAGTGCATCGAAATATGTAAATTCAGTTAAAGTAACATTTTGCTCATTTTTTGTTCATTTTTTTACCTAGACAAATATGAAATTATTGTCCATTAGTTAAACTATCAAAAAGTTTACATGCATTAACAAAGAATGAACTCATAATGTATTGATCCGTATTTGTTGAAGAAAGATGTTTGTACATCATAAAATTAACAAAAAAATCATTTTTTTAACAATCAGGCCATTTTACAAGTTTTATTTGTTAGTAATATGGTAAAGAAAGCTATTTTCAATCGGTTATACATTGCTATGGTTCTTATTAGAGATGTTTTAGCCAATGTAACAACAAAACTGGATGAAGCCAATACAAACATTTATGTTCAGATAAGCCAGATACATATTTAATATCATTCTATACATCATTTGTCGCGCCCGTGTAATTATTCCATTTGTCTGAAGAAAGCATTATACAATTTAATCAACATACGTGTATATATACATGTACACTAGTATAATTTATGACAAATCTTTAAATGACGTATTGTGTGGTCAGTAATGAAACTTACACCTGTAAGCAAATATGTCTTGGTATATTTGACTGGACGAAAGAAATTTGGTCAAAGGGAATATCATATATTTCTTCAGACTACATCACAAAGAATAAATAAATGGATTAAAACTTTATTTACATACAGGAGATCTACGTACTTGAAAAAGAATGGTTGATATGTCGCGTGATACTGATGCATGGATTGAAACTATTTGCATAAGTGACATTTGAATAGTGCTTATAAGTATATGTCAATGAAATACAGTTTGCATTGAATAATAATTCGCTATATAAGTAACTTCAACATGAATTTAATCATGTATTATATATGAAGATAAAAGGCATGATTGCATTTATATACATTGAAACACTTTGCTGATAGAAGAGATCGTGTTTGTAAACAAAATAATCAGATTTTGCGCACATGTGCAGTTAAATGGTGGACAATAAACAAACTGACGACATTGAATTATCTGAATATGATTATAACTACTATGTAAAAAACTCTTTTCAGTGTTCAATATGCACATAAAATATATATTTGTTAAGAAGCTAGATCGACACACCCGGGAGGTTAACAAAAGAATCGCTGAAAGTCTTCAACCGATGATTCTGTTCGGAATGTAAGTTCGGCAATAAAACGTCTGGAGAATATCCGAGCGTCCCTGTCATGATCTTTATATGTCGTAATTTATATCAACTAGAAATATCTTGAAAAAAGATGGTCAGCGCAAATTGAAGGTTAAGATTAACATAAAACATGCCGAGATGTTACGATTGCTATGATACGCATATACAGTCATTGCCCCCCTTAGTCATCCAAATTCATATTAAGGAAAATGCTAAGGGCAAGTGATTAATGTAAATAACCACAACACTGTTTGATTTTATGCACGGCATGTGGTATTAAGATCTACTAACACAACTTTAAATCATTCCAGTATGCATATATACATTTATATTCATGATGGATTATCGTGAATATCAAATCCCACATTACGTTTATTCAAACTTGCTCACAAAGAACGTAAGTCGGTTATATATTGAATGTAAGGGCTACATACCGTAGATAATTAGATAAACTCAGGCCGACCTAAAGCAACGAACCATGAAATTAATAAATTTTTCATATTAAAAAGTTAACAAAATGCAATACGTTATACCTCCATACATTTGTTATGCATACATACCAGAATACTCATTGACACACACATACTAGCAATTCATACATAATGTACAACATATTTCTTTTATGTAGCATTCCTGTTTTTATCCTTTGACAGCGGGTGTGTACGAGAAACTCCACTTAAAGACCAACCCAAACTAAAGAACACAATGTTCATTTTCACTGTTTTGTTCTTTATTCAACCTCAATACTAAGACCACCTCAATATAAGGACAAGCTTTCAATGGTCCCAAATGTGGTCTTATTATTGAGGTTTTGCTATATCTGGTATTTATATACAGATTGACCATACACATATTTGTTTTATTTTTGAGTTAGTTGAAATGTTTTATGAATGTATATGGGAGAGATGTAAATATAGAATATGCAAAAAAAGTTTAGAGCTCACTGGTTTGTTATTTGTTTGTCATAACACAGAACTGTAGAATCTATGTTCGATACAATGACAGTTGTTTCCAAACGATGTCGTTTATTTGGTGAATGTCAGGATCTGTTTTTAATTCCACGTAACCTTCAGCTTTCACACAATTCCACATTTGTAATTTGCCCTAACTAAAAATATGCAACCCTGTAGAGAGGCCTAAATCAATATACGTGCGAATATACATGAACCCGCCACTGTAGTTTTTTTTAAAAATCAGAAAATAATAAACATTCGCCCCCGCGTTGCTAATACTATTTATATCGGTAGTGGAGCACATGATACATGGATAATTAACACATGCAAGAATATTAACACACATATTACACACCAACACCTATGACTGCTCAAAAAAGTGTTAACTCTTATTTCCATTATGGTCCTACGTGTTGGTGGCATGACTTTGATAGGCATAATAATTGAATTAATTCATATCACAGAAATTTAAAAGTATCTCAAGAAAATTAATATATCACAAATTGCCATATAACAAATAACATTATCACATGTTGCGTAATTAAAGTACATCTATGATATAAACTCATGTAAATGAGTGTATATTCACGATTGGAGACTTTTGAATGAATAAACCTCCATGAATGTACGTAAAAACGTCACAATTCATTTTACGGTACAAAACATGCGTTATAGTTCTGGGGCCGTATTCACGAAACATCGTAAGGTGTACGTAATGAAGTAAAAATTACAAAAATAACGTTCATACAGATTCATACTATTTTTCCATTGTGTATACTTTATCATCTTCTACTGTGGTTTTAATGAGTGAACAAGTATTATTCATCTACTGTTTGTCATGCAAATATAATGTTTTTACATCTTAATACTGTTTAACATTGTGTATAATTTATTATATTTTACTTCCACAATATTGCATCAGTATATTTGTGTATACCGTCAAAGCATATTCGACAAACGACATTATCTATTCAATATGACAGATTGTATTATAACACGTTTTGGCAGTTTGGCTTATCACTTCTTGGTCAAAATCACCTTTTGATAATTATTTTCCTGTTAAAATCTCGATATTACCATTTAGCCCCGAGACTACGGGTCTATTTTAATAATAGGATGTACTTATGACGGTTTTAAAACGTATTGTCATAATACATTCAAGGTATTTTTTAGTTGGATGCAAAAAACGAAGAAGTTTTCTGGTCAAGTATCATTACGTTACTTGGCATTAAATAAACTGGATATAATTGGAAAACTGTTCGTTTGGTGCTTTACAGGTATGTTGATTTGTCATATATTTTGTTGTTTTAATTGTAGTTGAATACATGTTTCGTGAGATTTGATTTAATATTTTCAGTATTACGTTTCTAAGTTATTAGTGTGTTGCACGTTTAACTGTTCTTATAATGCTTAAATTATATTGAAGCACTTTCAAATAAGCTCATATTTATGAAATTACATTCAAATTAATACTTTAAAACTAACGGTTTTTTGGTACCTCACACTTAAGTTAAGCGAGTTTTACCCTAGATCAATTACTTCAAAATTCAATTTGTGTACTTTATTTATTTAACGTTAAAAATAGCGTCCAGATATTATTCACTTTGTATTGGATTTTATAAATGTGTATTTAAATTATGATTAAGTAATTATCCAGTGTAACCTTGTTGAAATATGTGTATTTGTTTATATTTCTTGATTGATAATATGATAATAATTCAAACTCAATTTCATGAATCTGTAAAACAATCGCATTCATACTAGTATCTCATTATTTCACTTTCATAATTGCATCTCATTATTTTATTCTCATCATTTATACTGTAAGATTATTGTATGATCATTACGGTACTTGGCATTAAATAAACTTGATATCATTGGAAAACTCTTCATTTGGTACTTTACAGAATCTTTACTGAATAATTTTCCGACAAATAAACATTACCCCCCCCCCCCCCATAACAGCAACAGAAAACCTCAACATAAAAAGCGAACTCAATATTGTATTTATCCTTATTTTATTTTCCTTATCTAAAGATAAGGAAATCCTTAACCTTATATGTATCATCAGTGCCAGTTAAGGCGTTCCTTAGCTACGGAAAGTCTTAACTGTAAGGAAAGTACTAATTTCATCTAAGGAAAATGACCGCTACCTTATCTATAAAAGAAAAAATGTCATATATCAGGAAAATTTTAAGATAAGACATTTAGTGAATACCACTTAATTATTTTCTAAATATTGAAGGAAAATCGTGTGGATATTAAGGAAAATAAAACTTTTAAGGAAAATGTTTACTTGTTGCGACTACCCCATGGACTAAAAAAACTGAAACTTTCTGCACGTTTCACGTTGGATTGTGGATTTTTGGTGAGATGAACTGCTAAATTGCTATTGTTTGATGGAAGTGTATTGTATTAGCTACACGCAGGTACTTGTGAATGTGAATTTGGCGGAGTATTTAAATTTCGACGGACAATTAAATGAACTTGTTGTAAAAATTTGTTTGTTTTAGTTATAACCCTTGTTAATGATATTACATGGTATGATTGATTTTGACTTGGATGTCTGTTTTAGGTCATTTCCTTAACGTGCCGACCCCCTTTGGTATCAGCCTGATTCAAATCCATGGTTTGTTTATATGTCCGTGCTAAAAGTAATAGATTTCTCTTTCAGATAATGCTTTCATACAACGGCCCCGAACTGATATCTTCAAATTTAAACAAATAAAGGGTATAACACTCTGCTTCTCCCAAAGTTTGTCTTCGGACCCACCGAAATATACAGCAATAGACTATAGAACACAATTTATTATAATGGTCAATCAATTTTACACATGAACATAATACATAAAGTGGGTTTATTTGTTGTGGTGTCACCGCTATTTAAAGGGCCGGCCATTTCTGATTTAGTAGACACTTTCTGAGTACATTTACTTCGCGATTCCTAGCATTTTTAATGTCAGGCACCAGGCAGGTAGGCGCACGGTAACCATTATTGAACTAGCTGTCGGCTCACCAACCGGCCATATCAGAACGAACCCCTACCGGGATTCGAACTGCGACCTTCCGTTCCATCCCGCACCTTAACCACTCGGTCACGGGAAACGACCATTAAAAGCTTCGTGTAGAAAATCTACCCTGTTTATTCATGGACACAACTTTTCACGAGGTTCATTAAAAAAGAGTTATCAACATCTAAATCAAGAAACAATACTAAAAGTAATAACCCATGAAAGTGTATTTCACTTTCTCATCCATAACGTTGATTAGATCCCGTTGCCTCCAGGCTATTTTTCAGAAATTGAGATCTACTCGCTCTTTCTCATAAACTTAGACATACCTTATTTGGAAATGTGTAAAGCGACATCAAATGAATCAGCTGTTAACACTTAACCTTAATGTAAAACATTTATAACACAAGGAGGTCAGTTAGAATTACACATTTTAGAAGCATTGCCAGCTTTGAATAGCTGTTATAATTACATTTCAATGCAAAGTGTTTGCTTAAACATTGAACGCCTCCACAAAACTCCAGTGAATAAATTGAATGGGATATGATTCCTTATGTATACGCGGTATAGATGAACATATCTATGGTGGCATATTACTGCCACCAGTTAGCATGATAGCGTTCGCGAATAAATTCGTGTTAACCACTTAATTATTACGATAATTATCTAGCTATCTAGTTAATATTCGTGATAAATTTTCGGTATGATAAATATAATAAAACTAGAAACAGGCTTGAAAGTGCCCAGAACTGCCACCTCTTACCTTTTTATGATGTAAGTGGTAACACGAATCTTAAGTGAAATTCGCGAATTTGAGTTATTAAGTAACATAATAAGTAGTCAACTAGATAAGATTCGTGTTTCCACTTACATGTAGAAGCCAAAAATGAATAAGTGGTAACACGAATCTTAAGTGAAATTCGCGAATTTGAGTTATTATGTAACATAATAAGTAGTCAACTAGATAAGATTCGTGTTTCCACTTACATGTAGAAGTCAAAAATGAATAAGTGGTAACACGAATCTTAAGTGAAATTCGCGAATTTGAGTTATTAAGTAACATAATAAGTAGTCAACTAGATAAGATTCGTGTTACCACTTACATGTAGAAGTCAAAAACGCCTTTATAAATAAGTGGTAACACGAATCTTAAGTGAAATTCGCGAATTTGAGTTGTTAAGTAACATAACAAGTAGTCAACTAGATAAGATTCGTGTTGCCACTTAAATCTAGTGTAATACATCATAAAAATGTAAGAGGTGGCAGTTATGGGCACTTTCAAGCCTGTTTCTAGTTGTATGGTATTTATCTTACCGAAAATTTATCACGAATATTAACTAGATAGCTAGATAATTATCGTAATAATTAAGTGGTTAACACGAATTTATTCGCGAACGCTATCATGCTAACTGGTGGCAGTAATATGCCACCATACATATCTATTCAGAAAAAATTCATTCGTTATATTTCATCTCGTTGATTTATTAGCATATTGGAATATTACATGATTTTGACATTTTACAATCTAAAAACAACTTGTCTAGATAGTTGATCATACAGCTATACAACATCCCTTCATGACAACAGATTAATATTTTTACATTTTACGTGATTTGTATAGTCGATTGTTTACAGCTTTACAACTGCAACATTTTTTTCAACCCAAACATCGCACAAACCAACAGTAAAACTTGCGATGCGCATTTACTGAATTATTTTAGCATTCAATTATCATTTTAATATAATGTATTTGAATACAAGTGTTCAAAATATCGAGGAGGTAAATGTTTGAACGCACGTTCGCATCTGTTCTACGTCAATCATTGTCTTACAATTAACACACTGATATTAAATATCAGATCAATTTCCGCGAAAATTACATACCTAAACATAAAAACATGATTTAATGCAAACAATCAAGTAAACAATATATATATATATATATACACACACACTATGCAGCTTATTTGACAAGACAAGAAAATCAGACAAATTAAATATATTTATGAAACGTTCGCTTTCTATTTTCTAAACATTTGCATTCCCCAGCTGGAGGGGGGGCTAGAATTCACCAGCTGTCGCACTACAGAGGGGTAAGACCCCCCCACTGTGCCTGCCCGTTTGCCGTGGGCTCCTACCCGTGTCGCCTGATGAGAGGATCCTGGTAGTTGAGCGGGTTCTGAGTTGGCAATCTATACTTGGTTCTCTCAATACACTGCTTTGGCCTTAAGTTGGGCTAAACGGGAGGTCTGGAAGGCCCGTCTAGATCAATCGGCTAGTCATGCCACGATATATTGTACCCCCATGTCTATTTATATTTGCTTATTTTATAAATACATACATTATCTCGTTGACGACTTTCACGATTTACCTTTTACTTATTTGTATCTTGGAAGGCGGTGGCCCATGGGCCAATCGGATACTTGTTTGGCCTTTAACTGACATTCGAAATTTTCCAAAGTTTGTTTTAAGCTTGTAAAATGTTCTGAGGGAACTCATTTGTCCAGTTTAACCCTTTTATCACGAGTATATCATTGATGTATCCCTGTCATGACCAGTGTTGGATGTCCCCTGGTCATGTCCCCTTGTTGGACTCCGTGGCGGGTGGGGAGCATCAATGATGAACTAATTCAATCAGCATGGCAACCCCAAAAAAAGCCAAGCGAACACTCTCGGAGTCTGACTCTGAGACAGACATATCACACATGACCCCCCAAAACTGCTCTCGTTTCATTGTTATAAAATCTTCAGATTCAGAGAAACCAATTACCAAACTTTCCCCCTTTGTCATACAGAAGACTTTGCAATCCATTCTCGGAACGCCAAGGTCCGTGAAGAAATTGAAAGATGAAACGTTGCTGGTGGAATGCTCCACCATGCAACAAGTAAAAAACCTTTTAGGTCACAAACAATTCTTTGGGTTGGGGGTCGTCATTAAACCCCACCCATCACTAAATTCTTCCAAAGGTATTATTCGTTGTAGGGATCTCGCATGTTGCGAGTCCCTCGACGAAATAAAAACTAATCTCCAGGGGCAGGCTGTCTCTGAAGTCAAACGTATTTCAATTAAGAGAGACGGTAAGATTATCCAAACAAACACTTACATACTAACATTCTCAACATCTGTACTTCCATCCAGCTTAAAAATTGGGTATGAATGCGTTCCGGTCTCTGTGTATGTGCCAAACCCTCTGCGCTGTTACAGGTGTCAGAGGTTTGGCCATCACGAGACCAGATGCACAAATATTCAAGTTTGTGCAGTCTGTGCACATGAGGGGCCAGACCATGATTCTAAAGTCTGTCATGAAAAACCCCTCTGTGTAAATTGCAAGGGTTCCCACCCTGTTTTTTCAAAACATTGTCAGTCGTGGAAGACTGAGAAAGACATTTTAGAAATTAAATATAACCAGGGTGTTTCTTTCTTTTGTAGAGGCAAGGAGGGTTGTACAGAACCGCCAGAGGGACCAGGCACAGGCTAGCAGTAATGCTAGCTATGCCAACAAAGCCGCCCCTTTGGCGAACATCCCTCCTTGTCACTCTTGTAGTGATCTTATCAAAATTTTAATAGAAAAGTATCCTCAGATTGCAGAGGCCCTTAAAGGTCTGGCCCCCTCATCTGTGCAGACACAGAGACAGCCTGCCCCAAAGGTTCCCCCCCCCTGCACCAAAAACATCCAATCAGCCAAAAAAACCTGTTTTGCCCGAAAAACCAAAATCCATTCCTCCAAAAACCAAATCACCAGCCCCTCCTACTACCAAGAAACCAATACCCACTCCAACTAAGGCCACATCGCCTGCCTCTACTACTACCAAACCTAAGGTGAAATCTGCACCAGCAAACAAAAATAACAGCAAACCCACTTCCCAACCTCCTAAAGAAAAACCTGCAGGTCACAAACCTTCACCACCATCACCCACACCAAAACCACGTAAAACAAAAAATTATGAAACCCCCCTCAACAACAAGTTTGAATGTCTTAGTGACATGGAGGATGACAGTGATGGAATCTCTGTCTCAGGGGATGAGAGCATGCTCTCTGATGAAGAAACTTAGTCTTATTTTATTTTTAACTTATTTTTAATAAATCTGGACTGTATTCCATGAAATACGCCTTTCACAGTACATTTTTTCTCGTTGGCTGTGTTGACCTTCAACCAGTCCGCTAACTAGTTAACATTTACAAGTATATCACGTTACCTTTTTTAGTTTCACATAATTTCACATTTCTTGCGCGCTAAATGACCAAAGCTGTCAATGCGCCATAAAACCACATGATAATAATTAAAAGTCTCATTGAGACTATACAAGTTGGAAAATTCATAAGCTACATCATAGAGATTGGCTTTTACAACAAGCTATGATATTTATAATTTAAAATCTCATATTATACTATATTTACCCCAATTTAACATATACAAGTATATCACGTACCTTTTTTAGTTTCACATATTTTTAACATTTCTTGCGCGCTAAATGACCAAAGCTGTCGATGCGCCATAAAACAACATGATAATAATAAGAGATTGGCTTTTACAACAAGCTATGATATTTATAATCTAAAATCTCATATTATACTATATTTACCCCAATTTAACATATACAAGTATATCACGTACCTTTTTTAGTTTCACATATTTTTAACATTTCTTGCGCGCTAAATGACCAAAGCTGTCGATGCGCCATAAAACAACATAATAATAATAATAATAAACATTTGCAGTTTCTTATTAAAAATGAACAAATTTCTTCATAGTTTATTTATGTTTCAATAGTTTATATGGCTAAACAATGAATAAACAATACGACTACAATAGTAAGATGTGAAGCAAAGTTATAACACTTACATCTTAACTCCTTGATGTTCCGAATGCGTATACGTTGGTTTAAATTTATTGATGGTGCATGTATTACCCGCGTAACCGATGCGTGTAGTCCGCCTAGGCATCAATTAGAAGTTAACTCGTGACTTAATGTTACTATTAATACTTGCACATCAATATGTTAAAACACTAAATGGTCACCTTCGTGAGTTTGCTTTTTGTGTGTTATTATTTATTCTTGATTATTCGTTATTATAAACTACTAGATAAAAGTGTTTTAAATCAATACCAATTTATATCGTGTACCATTTATAACTTCCACTTTTTCAGCTGAAAATTAAAAGGAGGGAACACAAATAGGAGATATCCCATATCGTATTTGAAATTATGCCGTTTATACGATATAAATCAAGCAAACCAAGTTAAGTGTATATGTACCGAAAAGCATCAATGATATCCTGAACGAAAAGAAAGCTATGACATGATCCAGATAACCGCCTACCGATACAATGTTTAAGTACATAAAATCAACTAAGTACTTCAAAACCAATGGAAAAATGAACAAAAAAAACAAAAGAGTGGATCGAATTTCGCACGAAACAATGCAAATGCACTAAACAGCAAGTTAACGGAAGACTTTTTGACATACACAATATCATCAACATGTTATGGCTCTGAATTAACAACAGATCGATAAAGGAAAATCTACGGAACATGTGTATCTGTGTCAAATAAATAATCTATAAAATAAGAGTTCCACATGTGAAACATAAAAACAACTCTTTTTAATGTTAACAAATAAATGTAAGCATTTTAAGCGGTGAGTATCGGGTCTTTTAAGAAAGACGGATTATACAACATATATTTTACCACTTTCATACACATTTAACAAGTAGTGGTTGCGTCTTGTTTGTGGAAATTGGTCTATAATTGTACTTATATCATTTGTTTAATGCTATACATTGGTCAGTTGATCATTATGTTTAAATGATTATGGGATGTTTTACCTTCCTTCTATTTTAAGAATGCAGTACAATTTATTCAAGTTTTGAAAATACTCGTTTTACTTCTGGTTGTTCCAGCTTGTCCTACTCTACAAATAGTCTGACTTAGTATTGATTCAGACTGACCAATAAAAACACACACTGGCCATGTATACACCATTTCAGTTTTTGATTAGAAATAAAATATGAAGTATTGTCGATTTGAACTAATAAGCTAAAACAATTACTATGTATCAACTGTAACACGAAGCGTTCCATTAAATATTAGCGAATTGTTTTGGAAAACAAGTTACAACTTTTTATGGATACCCGATGAGCAGAATTGGTGAGCTAAATTGTTCTTTGAAAGATATAACCGCGTAAAGTAATCAGTGAGATGTCTATGTCCTGTATATTACTGTACTTTTCAATTCAACATTAATCTTTTGTTGGTAAAGTTTGCATAAAACAAAAATGCACACTGTTCGTATTTTGTTATGAAAAAAACTATGATTTACATAATCCCTAAATCAATCCCTAAGCTGAACTCCCAATGGTCCAACCGAAATATATTCAGATTATGTCTTTTGTTGACGATCCGAATTCAAAGAGCGCGAAAACTTAGCTCTTCTATCCAATCGCTTGAATATATATCAGGTCCATCTGTTAAGCCAATTGTTTAAAATAGGCTATCTTTATCCTGAGGATACCTGTAATTTCAATCAATTTGATTGGCTCATTCCTTGACTAAACCGCACGTCAACCAATCAAATGGAATTGTGGTTTTTATGTGAATGTTCGCATTTAAGTCACATATTCTTAATTTAATATTTACACGGTAGTCTTATAATACATCGTATACCTTTTGTATAATTTTATGTATGTGGTATATGCTTGTATAGTCTCGTATAATTCTTATTTGAATGGCTTTGGACAATGTTTTTTATGTTCTTTATTGTCTATACTATATGTATAGTTATGCTTGTACAAAGATGAGACTTTAATAGATAAAATATAATTGGTTGTCTTTTAACCAAACCAAATGGTTATCCAGTTTTACCCAATCACTTAAAGATGTACCAGGTCCATATGAACGTAAACTATTTGAATGAACTTCATCCAGCGTTATAACTACATTGTCTAAATCATCTTTAATACGAACAATTGCTATGTATAACCAATATTCAAACATACTTGTTACGAATTTGCAAAACTTGTAAAAAGCCATCCTTGTTAAACAAATTGGATGTTCGTTTAGTTTAATGATATTGCAAACTTCTTCTTTTCGACAAACATCGACGAAAACTAGCAGTGTATTATTTGATAATTAATATTTATTAAAGGTTTAACTAAACAATATACGATATTCATTTATGGGCAAACTCAATCCTATGCATTTTACCTGTAGTTTTAAGATAATGGATCACTTGAACATAAGTGTTCTCTTCCATGACATGAGTTTAATGTTAAGTAAACTACCTGAAAAATTGGTCCACAAATCCCAATCGATACTTAACTCGTTAAGATACTTATCTAGTTAACCACATAATTATCTAGTAAATTAAGTAGTTATCTAGTTTCTTTAACATGTATACCACATCATATCTAGTTAATTAAGAAGTTAACTAGTGGCATAATTTATTTTTATAATATTTAACATACAGTGGTGTTAGGTTGGCATGGGTAGCAGTAAATGCGGTATTACTGCATAATCGATTCTCACTGACATTCTTCTTCCACGTCAGCTGACAGTAAACATACATGGAATTGCATGTTTCTAATATACCAAAGGCAGATTGACTAAAAGCACCATTTCAGGCAATATTGAATAATCAAATTTCATAAAAAAAAACATTAAAATGTGTCCATACGACACGGATGCCCCTGGTATGGACTTTCAATTAAGTAGTTAACTGGTGGCAGAAATATGCCACCATACATCGTTCATCTAGTATAACTTATACATTTAAATATAATTTCTTATTTACATATTCAAGAGTACTGTTCCAAATTAACTTATAGACTCACACTATACTTAATTATTGACGTTCTTTATCCAAAAAAAATCCCGTTGTTGTTTCCATAATGATTTAAGTTTCAAACAATTCTATCATATTTGTATGAAGATCTAAGACAAATAAAGTCAGCATTATTATCAAGTAGTATTGCATGGATAAGTGTGGTGCATCCGATACTGTGCGTTGTCAGTGGTTAAATTTACTACGGAATCCTGTTCGTGCCAGTTGTAATGTCGCTTGTCATGCTTAAAAGGGATACACTCGACAATGCGACACAACATGGCAACAATATGAAGTGACATCGCGATCATGCGATACAACGTAAGCAAAATTGCATTCAGCATCAGTCTTTGTGTAAAGCTAGGTCGCCGGTGCAGTGGCACAAGTTACTAACAGGTGTTTTGGCGTCATCTCAAGCATATCAAAATGAAGACAAAATGTTATTGTGTTACCATTAATCAAGTTTCATTATTGTATACCGAGGTGTTTTGTTTCCTGAACTGGTCGCCATTCATCGTTTTTTATTCCGAAACAATGTGAAATGTCTACATTTATACTATCAGGGCTCATTTGCAAGGTCATTAGAAAGTGCAAATTAAACTCCATCCCATGTTTTACTATATGCAGCATTAATACGCTTGGAACTGTCCCTCATATGGACCTTTATTTGTTGTATCTATGGATGGCTGCACATGCTCACGTACAAACGGTGCGTATGTAAATATATCACGACTACTTGTTTTACCACTAGAACCTTTTAGACGATCATGTATACTTTTTCGGCTCTGTCTATTAGTGTTTAGAGCTATTAAATGTATTTTTAAATGATAAGCGCGAATAGACCATTAAGATGTCAGTTACAAGTGTTTTCAAAGCTTTTAAAATGACTCACGTACTAAATTGGTGCGACTTCTTTGATCTATTCAGGCGGCTATATGGTAGTTTCAAACCACCCAAATTGTATATCAATTACATAATGACTTTGGTATGGCTGTGTTTCTTAAACGAAAATAACCGATTTTTTGTATCTAAAACGATAAAAGGATTTTATTATTTCTCGTATGGGTTACGCACCGAGCAATTGCTGTGTGTCATTGCATCAAAACCGTTTTACATACATTATTCCATGTCTCAAAGCCTCACGTTCAACACATTATGCCAATGATTATTCTTCGTAGACAGAAACGTTTAATAATTGTCTTAATTATTGCAAACTGTATCAAAGTCAGCGAAATGAAAACTATTTTCCTTAGCTAGATTGTCATTCCCATTTGAAATGATTTTACATGAATACGCTATGCCACTTTAAAGCTTCCAGTATAAAACTTTAAGAGGTCATTTCTGTGCCTTAAGGGCCATTTTTCTGACCTCATAGTTCAATAATTATTATTATAAAGAATGAACAATACAATCCAGTAGAGTACATACAAATTATATAGGATGAACAATGCAATCCAGTACTGTACATATACAGAATGACCAATGCAATTCTGTAGTGTACATACACAGAATGAACAACACAATCCTGTAGTGTACATATACAGAATGAACAACACAATCCTGAAGTGTATATATGCAGAATGAACAACACAATCCTGTAGTGCACATATACAGAATGAACAACACAATCCTGTAGTGTACATATACAGAATGAACAACACAATCCTGTAGTGTACATATACAGAATGAACAACACAATCCTGTAGTGTACATATACAGAATGAACAACACAATCCTGTAGTGTACATATACAGAATGAACAACACAATCCTGTAGTGTACATATACAGAATGAACAACACAATCCTGTAGTGTACATATACAGAATGAACAACACAATCCTGTAGTGTACATATACAGAATAAACATCACAATCCTGTAGTGTACATATACAGAATGAGCAATGCCATCCTGTAGTGTACATATACAGAATGATCAACACAATCCTGTAGTGTACATATAAAGAACGAACAATAAAATCCTATAGTGTACATATAAAGAACGAACAATAATATCCTATAGTGTACATATATAGAATGAACAACATAATCCTTTAGTGTACATATACAGAATGAACAATGCCATTCTGTTGTGGATATATACAGAATGAACATTGCAATCCTGAAGTGGATATATACAGAATGAACATTCCAATCCTGTACAGTACATATACAGAATGAACAATGCAATCCTGTAGTGGATATATACAGAATGAACATTGCAATCCTGTAGTGGATATATACAGAACGAACAATGCAATCCTGTAGTGGATATATACAGAATGAACATTGCAATCCTGTAGTGGATATATACAGAATGAACAATGCAATCCTGTAGTGGATATATACAGGATGAACAATGCAATCCTGTAGTGGATATATACAGGATGAACAATGCAATCCTGTAGTGGATATATACAGAATGAACAAAGCAATCCTGTAGTGGATATATACAGAATGAGCAATGCAATCCTGTAGTGGATATATACAGAATGAACAATACAATCCTGTAGTGGATATATACAGAATGAACAATGCAATCCTGTAGTGGATATATACAGAATGAGCAATGCAATCCTGTAGTGGATATATACAGGATGAACAATGCAATCCTGTAGTGAATATATACAGAATGAACAATGCAATCATGTAGTGGATATATACAGAATGAGCAATGCAATCCTGTAGTGGATATATACAGAATGAACAATGCAATCCTGTAGTGGATATATACAGAATGAACAATGTAATCCTGTAGTGGATATATACAGAATGAACAATGCAATCCTGTAGTGGATATACACAGAATGAACATTGCAATCATGTAGTGGATATATACAGAATGAGCAATGCAATCCTGTAGTGGATATATACAGAATGAACAATGCAATCATGTAGTGGATATATACAGAATGAGCAATGCAATCCTGTAGTGGATATATACAGAATGAGCAATGCAAACCTGTAGTGGATATATACAGGATGAACAATGCAATCATGTAGTGGATATACACAGAATGAACAATGCAATCCTGTAGTGGATATACACAGAATGAACAATGCACTTCTGTAGTGGATATATACTGAATGAATAATGCAATCCTGTAGTGGATATATACAGAATGAACAATGCAATCCTGTTGTTGATATATACAGAATGAACAATGCAATCCTGTAGTGGATATATACAGAATGAACAATGCAATCCTGTAGTGGATATATACAGAATGAACAATGCAATCCTGTTGTGGATATATACAGAATGAACAATGCAATCATGTAGTGGATATATACAGAATGAAGAATGCAATCCTCTAGTGGATATATACAGAATGAACAATGCAATCCTCTAATGGATATATACAGAATGAACAATGCAATCCTGTAGTGGATATATACAGAATGAACAATGCAATCCTGTAGTGGATATGTACAGAATGAATAATGCAATCATTTAGATGATATATACAGAATGAACAATGCAATCCTGTAGTGGATATATACAGAATGAACAATGCAATCCTGTAGTGGATATATACAGAATGAACATTGCAATCCTGTAGTGGATATATACAGAAAAAAACATGCAATCCTGTTGTGGATATACACAGAATTAGCATTGCAATCCTGTAGTGGATATATACAGAATGAACAATGCAATCCTGTAGTGGATATATACAGAATGAACATTGCAATCCTGTAGTGGATATATACAGAATGAACATTGCAATCCTGTAGTGGATATATACAGAATGAACAGTGCAATCATGTAGTGGATATATACAGAATGAAAAATGCAATCCTGTAGTGGATATATACAGAATGAACAATGCAATCCTGTAGTGTATATATACAGAATGACCAATGCAATTCTGTAGTGTACATACACAGAATGAACAACACAATCCTGTAGTGTACATATACAGAATGAACAACACAATCCTGAAGTGTATATATGCAGAATGAACAACACAATCCTGTAGTGCACATATACAGAATGAACAACACAATCCTGTAGTGTACATATACAGAATGAACAACACAATCCTGTAGTGTACATATACAGAATGAACAACACAATCCTGTAGTGTACATATACAGAATGAACAACACAATCCTGTAGTGTACATATACAGAATGAACAACACAATCCTGTAGTGTACATATACAGAATGAACAACACAATCCTGTAGTGTACATATACAGAATGAACAACACAATCCTGTAGTGTACATATACAGAATAAACATCACAATCCTGTAGTGTACATATACAGAATGAGCAATGCCATCCTGTAGTGTACATATACAGAATGATCAACACAATCCTGTAGTGTACATATAAAGAACGAACAATAAAATCCTATAGTGTACATATAAAGAACGAACAATAATATCCTATAGTGTACATATATAGAATGAACAACATAATCCTTTAGTGTACATATACAGAATGAACAATGCCATTCTGTTGTGGATATATACAGAATGAACATTGCAATCCTGAAGTGGATATATACAGAATGAACATTCCAATCCTGTACAGTACATATACAGAATGAACAATGCAATCCTGTAGTGGATATATACAGAATGAACATTGCAATCCTGTAGTGGATATATACAGAACGAACAATGCACTCCTGTAGTGGATATATACAGAGTGACCAATGCAATCCTGTAGTGGATATACACAGAATGAACATTGCACTCCTCTAGTGGATATATACAGAATGAACAATGCAATCCTGTAGTGGATATACACAGAATGAACATTGCACTCCTGTAGTGGATACATACAGAATGAACAATGCAATCCTGTAGTGGATATATACAGAATGAACAATGCAATCCTGTAGTGGATATACACAGAATGAACATTGCACTCCTGTAGTGGATATATACAGAATGAACAATGCAATCATGTAGTGGATATATACAGAATGAACAATGCAATCCTGTTGTCGATATATACAGAATGAGCAATGCAATCCTGTAGTGGATATACACAGAATGAACAATGCAATCCTGTAGTGGATATATACAGGATGAACAATGCAATCCTGTAGTGGATATATACAGAATGAACATTGCAATCCTGTAGTGGATATATACAGAATGAACAATGCAATCATGTAGTGGATATATACAGAATGAACAATGCAATCCTGTAGTGGATATATACAGAATGAACATTGCAATCCTGTAGTGGATATATACAGAATGAACAATGCAATCATGTAGTGGATATACACAGAATGAACAATGCAATCATGTAGTGGATATACACAGAATGAACATTGCACTCCTGTAGTGGATATATACAGAGTGACCAATGCAATCCTGTAGTGGATATATACAGAATGAACAATGCAATCATGTAGTGGATATATACAGAATGAACAATGGAATCCTGTAGTGGATATATACAGAATGAACAGTGCAATCATGTAGTGGATATATACAGAATGAACAATGCAATCCTGTAGTGGATATATACAGAATGAACAATGCAATCCTGTAGTGGATATATACAGAATGAACAATGCAATCCTGTAGTGGATATGTACAGAATGAACATTGCAATCCTGTACAGTACATATACAGAATGAACAATGCAATCATGTAGTGGATATATACAGAATGAACATTCCAATCCTGTACAGTACATATACAGAATGAACAATGCAATCATGTAGTGGATATATACAGAATGAACATTCCAATCCTGTAGTGGATATATACATAATGAACAATGCAATCATGTAGTGGATATATACAGAATGAACAATGCAATCCTGTAGTGGATATATACAGAATGAACATTGCAATCCTGTAGTGGATATATACAGAATGAACAATGCAATCATGTAGTGGATATATACAGAATGAACAATGCAATCATGTAGTGGATATATACAGAATGAGCAATGCACTCCTGTAGTGGATATATACAGAGTGACCAATGCAATCCTGTAGTGGATATACACAGAATGAACATTGCACTCCTCTAGTGGATATATACAGAATGAACAATGCAATCCTGTAGTGGATATACACAGAATGAACATTGCACTCCTGTAGTGGATACATACAGAATGAACAATGCAATCCTGTAGTGGATATATACAGAATGAACAATGCAATCCTGTAGTGGATATACACAGAATGAACATTGCACTCCTGTAGTGGATATATACAGAATGAACAATGCAATCATGTAGTGGATATATACAGAATGAACAATGCAATCCTGTTGTCGATATATACAGAATGAGCAATGCAATCCTGTAGTGGATATACACAGAATGAACAATGCAATCCTGTAGTGGATATATACAGGATGAACAATGCAATCCTGTAGTGGATATATACAGAATGAACATTGCAATCCTGTAGTGGATATATACAGAATGAACAATGCAATCATGTAGTGGATATATACAGAATGAACAATGCAATCCTGTAGTGGATATATACAGAATGAACATTGCAATCCTGTAGTGGATATATACAGAATGAACAATGCAATCATGTAGTGGATATACACAGAATGAACAATGCAATCATGTAGTGGATATACACAGAATGAACATTGCACTCCTGTAGTGGATATATACAGAGTGACCAATGCAATCCTGTAGTGGATATATACAGAATGAACAATGCAATCATGTAGTGGATATATACAGAATGAACAATGCAATCCTGTAGTGGATATATACAGAATGAACAGTGCAATCATGTAGTGGATATATACAGAATGAACAATGCAATCCTGTAGTGGATATATACAGAATGAACAATGCAATCCTGTAGTGGATATATACAGAATGAACAATGCAATCCTGTAGTGGATATGTACAGAATGAATAATGCAATCATTTAGATGATATATACAGAATGAACAATACAATCCTGTAGTGGATATATACAGAATGAACAATGCAATCCTGTAGTGGATATATACAGAATGAACATTGCCATTCTGTAGTGGATATATACAGAATGAGCAATGCACTCCTGTAGTGGATATATACAGAGTGACCAATGCAATCCTGTAGTGGATATACACAGAATGAACATTGCACTCCTCTAGTGGATATATACAGAATGAACAATGCAATCCTGTAGTGGATATACACAGAATGAACATTGCACTCCTGTAGTGGATACATACAGAATGAACAATGCAATCCTGTAGTGGATATATACAGAATGAACAATGCAATCCTGTAGTGGATATACACAGAATGAACATTGCACTCCTGTAGTGGATATATACAGAATGAACAATGCAATCATGTAGTGGATATATACAGAATGAACAACGCAATCCTGTTGTCGATATATACAGAATGAGCAATGCAATCCTGTAGTGGATATACACAGAATGAACAATGCAATCCTGTAGTGGATATATACAGGATGAACAATGCAATCCTGTAGTGGATATATACAGAATGAACATTGCAATCCTGTAGTGGATACATACAGAATGAACAATGCTATCATGTAGTGGATATATACAGAATGAACAATGCAATCCTGTAGTGGATATATACAGAATGAACATTGCAATCCTGTAGTGGATATATACAGAATGAACAATGCAATCATGTAGTGGATATACACAGAATGAACAATGCAATCATGTAGTGGATATACACAGAATGAACATTGCACTCCTGTAGTGGATATATACAGAGTGACCAATGCAATCCTGTAGTGGATATATACAGAATGAACAATGCAATCATGTAGTGGATATATACAGAATGAACAATGCAATCCTGTAGTGGATATATACAGAATGAACAGTGCAATCATGTAGTGGATATATACAGAATGAACAATGCAATCATGTAGTGGATATATACAGAATGAACAATGCAATCCTGTAGTGGATATATACAGAATGAACAGTGCAATCATGTAGTGGATATATACAGAATGAACAATGCAATCCTGTAGTGGATATATACAGAATGAACAATGCAATCATGTAGTGGATATGTACAGAATGAACAATGCAATCATGTAGTGGATATATACAGAATGATCAATGCAATCCTGTAGTGGATATATACAGAATGAACAATGCAATCCTGTAGTGTATATATACAGAATGAATAATGCAATCCTCTAGTGGATATATACAGAATGAACAATGCAATCCTGTAGTGGATATATACAGAATGAACAATGCAATCATGTAGTGGATATATACAGAATGAACAATGCAATCCTGTAGTGTATATATACAGAATGAATAATGCAATCCTCTAGTGGATATATACAGAATGAACAATGCAATCCTCTAGTGGATATATACAGAATGAACAATGCAATCCTGTAGTGGATATGTACAGAATGAACAATGCAATCATGTGGTGGATATATACAGAATGAACAATGCAATCCTGTAGTGGATATATACAGAATGAACAGTGCAATCATGTAGTGGATATATACAGAATGAACAATGCAATCATGTAGTGGATATATACAGAATGAACAATGCAATCCTTTAGTGTATATATACAGAATGAATAATGCAATCCTGTAGTGGATATATACAGAATGAACAATGCAATCATGTAGTGGATATGTACAGAATGAATAATGCAATCATTTAGATGATATATACAGAATGAACAATGCAATCCTGTAGTGGATATATACAGAATGAACAATGCAATCCTGTAGTGGATATATACAGAATGAACATTGCAATCCTGTAGTGGATATATACAGAAAAAAACATGCAATCCTTTTGTGGATATACACAGAATGAACAATGCAATCCTGTAGTGGATATATACAGAATGAACATTGCAATCCTGTAGTGGATATATACAGAAAAAAACATGCAATCCTGTTGTGGATATACACAGAAAAAAACATGCAATCCTGTAGTGGATATATACAGAATGAACAATGCAATCATGTAGTGGATATATACAGAATGAACAATGCAATCCTGTTGTAGATATATACAGAATGAACAATGTCATTCTGTAGTGGATATATACAGAATGAACAATGCCATTCTGTAGTGGATATATACAAAATGAACAATGCAATCCTGTAGTGGATATATACAGAAAAAAACATGCAATCGGGTAGTGGATATATACAGAATGAACAATGCAATCTTGTAGTGGATATATACAGAATGAACAATGCAATCCTATAGTGGATATATACAGAATGAACAATGCCATTCTGTAGTGGATATATACAGAATGAACAATGCCATTCTGTAGTGGATATATACAGAATGAACATTGCACTCATGTAGTGGATATATACAGAATGAACATTGCACTCATGTAGTGGATATATACAGAATGAACAATACAATCGTGTACAGTACATATACAGGATGAACAATACAATCGTGTACAGTACATATACAGGATGAACAATGCAATCCTGTAGTTGATATATACAGAATGAACAATGCAATCGTGTACAGTACATATACAGAATGAACATTGCAATCCTGTAGTGGATATATACAGAATGAACAATGTAATACTGTAGTGGATATACACAGAATGAACATTGCAATCCTGTAGTGGATATATACAGAATGAACAATGTAATCATGTAGTGGATATACACAGAATGAACATCGCAATCCTGTAGTGGATATATACAGAATGAACAATGCAATCATGTAGTGGATATACACAGAATGAACATTGCAATCCTGTAGTGAATATATACAGAATGAACAATGCAATCCTGTAGTGGATACATACAGAATGAACAATGCAATCCTGTCGTGGATATATACAGAATGAACAATGCAATCCTGTAGTGGATATACACAGAATGAACAATGCAATCCTCTACTGGATATATACAGAATGAACAATACAATCCTGTAGTGGATATATACAGAATGAACAGTGCAATCATGTAGTGGATATATACAGAATGAACAATGCAATCCTGTAGTGGATATATACAGAATGAACAATGCAATCATGTAGTGGATATATACAGAATGAAGAATGCAATCCTGTAGTGTATATATACAGAATGAACATTGCAATCCTGTACAGTACATATACAGAATGAACAATGCAATCATGTAGTGGATATATACAGAATGAACATTCCAATCCTGTACAGTACATATACAGAATGAACAATGCAATCATGTAGTGGATATATACAGAATGAACAATGCAATCCTGTAGTGGATATATACAGAATGAACATTGCAATCCTGTAGTGGATATATACAGAATGAACAATGCAATCCTGTAGTGGATATATACAGAATGAACAATGCAATCATGTAGTGGATATATACAGAATGAACAATGCAATCCTGTAGTGTATATATACAGAATGAATAATGCAATCCTCTAGTGGATATATACAGAATGAACAATGCAATCCTGTAGTGGATATATACAGCATGAACAATGCAATCATGTAGTGGATATATACAGAATGAACAATGCAATTCTGTAGTGGAGATATACAGAATGAACAATGCAATCCTGTAGTGGATATATACAGAATGAACAATGCAATCCTGTAGTGGATATATACATAATGAATAATGCAATCCTCTAGTGGATATATACAGAATGAACAATGCCATTCTGTAGTGGATATATACAGAATGAACAATGCCATTCTGTAGTGGATATATACAGAATGAACAATGCAATCCTGTAGTGGATATATACAGAAAACAACATGCAATCCTGTAGTGGATATATACAGAATGAACAATGCAATCCTGTAGTGGATATATACAGAATGAACAATGCAATCATGTAGTGGATATATACAGAATGAACAATGCTATCATGTAGTGGATATATACAGAATGAACAATGCAATCCTGTAGTGGATATATACAGAATGAACAGTGCAATCATGTAGTGGATATATACAGAATGAACAATGCAATCCTGTAGTGGAAATATACAGAATGAACAGTGCAATCATGTAGTGGATATATACAGAATGAAGAATGGAATCCTGTAGTGGATATATACAGAATGAACAATGCAATCCTGTAGTGGATATATACAGAATGAACAATGTAATCCTGTAGTGGATATATACAGAATGAACAATGCAATCCTGTAGTGGATATATACAGAATGAACAATGCAATCCTGAAGTGGATATATACAGAATGAACAATGCCATTCTGTAGTGGATATATACAGAATGAACAATGCCATTCTGTAGTGGATATATACAGAATGAACAATGCAATCCTGTAGTGGATATATACAGAATGAACATTGCAGTCATGTAGTGGATATATACAGAATGAACATTGCAATCCTGTAGTGGATATATACAGAATGAACAATGTAATCCTGTAGTGGATATATACAGAATGAACAATGCAACCATGTAGTGGACATAAACATAATGAACAATGCAATCATGTAGTGGATATATACAGAATGAACAATGCAATCATGTAGTGGATATATACAGAAAGCAACATGCAATCCTGTAGTGGATATATACAGACTGAACAATGCCATTCTGTTGTGGATATAAACAGAATGACCTATGCAATGCTGTAGTGGATATATACAGAATGAACAATGCCATTCTGTAGTGGATATATACAGAATGAACAATGCCATTCTGTAGTGGATATATACAGAATGAACAATGCCATTCTGTAGTGGATATATACAGAATGAACAATGCCATTCTGTAGTGGATATATACAAAAAAAACATGCAATCCTGTAGTTGATATATACAGAATGAGCAATGCAATCCTGTAGTGGATATATACAGAATGAACAATGCAATCCTGTAGTGGATATATACAGAATGAACATTGCAATCCTGTTGTGGATATATACAGAACGAACAATGCAATACTGTAGTGGATATATACAGAATGAACATTGCAATCCTGTTGTGGATATATACAGAATGAACATTGCAATCCTGTTGTGGATATATACAGAATGAACATTGCAATCCTGTTGTGGATATATACAGAATGAACAATGCAATCCTGTAGTGGATATATACAGAATGAACAGTGCAATCATGTAGTGGATATATACAGAATGAACAATGCAATCATGTAGTGGATATATACAGAATGAACAATGCAATCCTTTAGTGTATATATACAGAATGAATAATGCAATCCTGTAGTGGATATATACAGAATGAACAATGCAATCATGTAGTGGATATGTACAGAATGAATAATGCAATCATTTAGATGATATATACAGAATGAACAATGCAATCCTGTAGTGGATATATACAGAATGAACAATGCAATCCTGTAGTGGATATATACAGAATGAACATTGCAATCCTGTAGTGGATATATACAGAAAAAAACATGCAATCCTTTTGTGGATATACACAGAATGAACAATGCAATCCTGTAGTGGATATATACAGAATGAACATTGCAATCCTGTAGTGGATATATACAGAAAAAAACATGCAATCCTGTTGTGGATATACACAGAAAAAAACATGCAATCCTGTAGTGGATATATACAGAATGAACAATGCAATCATGTAGTGGATATATACAGAATGAACAATGCAATCCTGTTGTAGATATATACAGAATGAACAATGTCATTCTGTAGTGGATATATACAGAATGAACAATGCCATTCTGTAGTGGATATATACAAAATGAACAATGCAATCCTGTAGTGGATATATACAGAAAAAAACATGCAATCGGGTAGTGGATATATACAGAATGAACAATGCAATCTTGTAGTGGATATATACAGAATGAACAATGCAATCCTATAGTGGATATATACAGAATGAACAATGCCATTCTGTAGTGGATATATACAGAATGAACAATGCCATTCTGTAGTGGATATATACAGAATGAACATTGCACTCATGTAGTGGATATATACAGAATGAACATTGCACTCATGTAGTGGATATATACAGAATGAACAATACAATCGTGTACAGTACATATACAGGATGAACAATACAATCGTGTACAGTACATATACAGGATGAACAATGCAATCCTGTAGTTGATATATACAGAATGAACAATGCAATCGTGTACAGTACATATACAGAATGAACATTGCAATCCTGTAGTGGATATATACAGAATGAACAATGTAATACTGTAGTGGATATACACAGAATGAACATTGCAATCCTGTAGTGGATATATACAGAATGAACAATGTAATCATGTAGTGGATATACACAGAATGAACATCGCAATCCTGTAGTGGATATATACAGAATGAACAATGCAATCATGTAGTGGATATACACAGAATGAACATTGCAATCCTGTAGTGAATATATACAGAATGAACAATGCAATCCTGTAGTGGATACATACAGAATGAACAATGCAATCCTGTCGTGGATATATACAGAATGAACAATGCAATCCTGTAGTGGATATACACAGAATGAACAATGCAATCCTCTACTGGATATATACAGAATGAACAATACAATCCTGTAGTGGATATATACAGAATGAACAGTGCAATCATGTAGTGGATATATACAGAATGAACAATGCAATCCTGTAGTGGATATATACAGAATGAACAATGCAATCATGTAGTGGATATATACAGAATGAAGAATGCAATCCTGTAGTGTATATATACAGAATGAACATTGCAATCCTGTACAGTACATATACAGAATGAACAATGCAATCATGTAGTGGATATATACAGAATGAACATTCCAATCCTGTACAGTACATATACAGAATGAACAATGCAATCATGTAGTGGATATATACAGAATGAACAATGCAATCCTGTAGTGGATATATACAGAATGAACATTGCAATCCTGTAGTGGATATATACAGAATGAACAATGCAATCCTGTAGTGGATATATACAGAATGAACAATGCAATCATGTAGTGGATATATACAGAATGAACAATGCAATCCTGTAGTGTATATATACAGAATGAATAATGCAATCCTCTAGTGGATATATACAGAATGAACAATGCAATCCTGTAGTGGATATATACAGCATGAACAATGCAATCATGTAGTGGATATATACAGAATGAACAATGCAATTCTGTAGTGGAGATATACAGAATGAACAATGCAATCCTGTAGTGGATATATACAGAATGAACAATGCAATCCTGTAGTGGATATATACATAATGAATAATGCAATCCTCTAGTGGATATATACAGAATGAACAATGCCATTCTGTAGTGGATATATACAGAATGAACAATGCCATTCTGTAGTGGATATATACAGAATGAACAATGCAATCCTGTAGTGGATATATACAGAAAACAACATGCAATCCTGTAGTGGATATATACAGAATGAACAATGCAATCCTGTAGTGGATATATACAGAATGAACAATGCAATCATGTAGTGGATATATACAGAATGAACAATGCTATCATGTAGTGGATATATACAGAATGAACAATGCAATCCTGTAGTGGATATATACAGAATGAACAGTGCAATCATGTAGTGGATATATACAGAATGAACAATGCAATCCTGTAGTGGAAATATACAGAATGAACAGTGCAATCATGTAGTGGATATATACAGAATGAAGAATGGAATCCTGTAGTGGATATATACAGAATGAACAATGCAATCCTGTAGTGGATATATACAGAATGAACAATGTAATCCTGTAGTGGATATATACAGAATGAACAATGCAATCCTGTAGTGGATATATACAGAATGAACAATGCAATCCTGAAGTGGATATATACAGAATGAACAATGCCATTCTGTAGTGGATATATACAGAATGAACAATGCCATTCTGTAGTGGATATATACAGAATGAACAATGCAATCCTGTAGTGGATATATACAGAATGAACATTGCAGTCATGTAGTGGATATATACAGAATGAACATTGCAATCCTGTAGTGGATATATACAGAATGAACAATGTAATCCTGTAGTGGATATATACAGAATGAACAATGCAACCATGTAGTGGACATAAACATAATGAACAATGCAATCATGTAGTGGATATATACAGAATGAACAATGCAATCATGTAGTGGATATATACAGAAAGCAACATGCAATCCTGTAGTGGATATATACAGACTGAACAATGCCATTCTGTTGTGGATATAAACAGAATGACCTATGCAATGCTGTAGTGGATATATACAGAATGAACAATGCCATTCTGTAGTGGATATATACAGAATGAACAATGCCATTCTGTAGTGGATATATACAGAATGAACAATGCCATTCTGTAGTGGATATATACAGAATGAACAATGCCATTCTGTAGTGGATATATACAAAAAAAACATGCAATCCTGTAGTTGATATATACAGAATGAGCAATGCAATCCTGTAGTGGATATATACAGAATGAACAATGCAATCCTGTAGTGGATATATACAGAATGAACATTGCAATCCTGTTGTGGATATATACAGAACGAACAATGCAATACTGTAGTGGATATATACAGAATGAACATTGCAATCCTGTTGTGGATATATACAGAATGAACATTGCAATCCTGTTGTGGATATATACAGAATGAACATTGCAATCCTGTTGTGGATATATACAGAATGAACAATGCAATCATGTAGTGGATATATACAGAATGAACATTGCAATCCTGTTGTGGATATATACAGAATGAACAATGCAATCATGTAGTGGATATATACAGAATGAATCCGCAACTTCTGCATATTATTCTTATCTTTGAACCCGTTATCATCAAATTTGCAAGCAATTTATTAAATACATTTTATTAGACAGGATTAACTGGTACTCATTTATCTTCGCCATTCTATTCGTATACAATCCGCGTTCTCGTCGAGCGAACACGTGATAATTATACATGTATTGAACGTCGCCGATAAAACAAAATAGAATATATAATATTTTAAAAGCAAATAAACACAAAAATCAAGCAATAAATTTATTGTTCTTTTTGGAATTAAAATTCATTTTTACCATAAAATTACCCAACAATTACAGAAGCACCAACTGCAGTAGAATACCTAAAATTTAAACATAAGTATAGTGACAAAGGATGCGTATATATACAATAACTACATACATATGAGTGTTTATTCATAAGCATGTGTATAATGTGATACTATCAAAGTAAAATGCAGATATCACCAAATAGAATTATTTTACAATATTGTGTACTGAAAATGTGATGTACGCCATTCAATTTCTAATTATCTGTGATCAGAAATCATCGTACGGTAATTATCATTTCGATTCTTTGTATCGTGTATTCGAATTGGTAATGTGCATTTCGAAATAATGATATCTACATTTCGAATGTTTGATGCCTACATTTCGAAATTGAAATATCTTCATTGCGAATTGGTAATGTCTACATTTCGTACAAATGACTTCTGCATTTCGAATTGGCGATACCTGCATTAAGAATTGGCTATACCTGCATTGCGAATTGGCGATACCTGCATTTCGAATTGGTGTTAGCTAATTGTATAATAGTGATACCTGCTTTATGAATTGGTGATATTTGCACTTCGAATTGATGATATCTACATTGGGAAATCATGATATTTCCTTTTCGAATTGGCGGTACCTGCTTTTTGAATTGGTGATATCTAAATTTATAATGGTGATGCCTGCATTTCGAATTGGTGATATCTAAATTGCGATTTAGCGATACCTATATTCCGAATACATGATATCTAAAAGACGTGTCAATTAGAAAAACGGCACCCATACAAACAAAATGATATCAAATATTAGTGTGACTAGATTTGCCGTTCTGACATTAACGCTAGATTTTATGTATATTACATCTCGCCTTAGATTAGCTATTCTTATCTGCAGTACCTTTCATATACAAAGACAAATTACGATATACATGATTTGCTGCAAATTTAATTATCAAATAGATCTACGAAATACTAGCTTCAATTACTTTTACCACGTAAGGAAAATTTACATACAAATCCGTTTGTAAGAATCTTTGAAGTTTGCATTGAAATTCATAGGAATATGATAAATATACTGGGTTTGTCTTGTTGTATGGTTAAAGTCATATTAGAAACAGAAAACGAGAAATGACAAAAAGAAACTTACGACGAGCGTTCACATATGTACCTTAACCTAATGGAACAGAGGTAGTCATACCAGTGGTATTGGTGCTCTCTGCCTAATGCCACACAATCTTCTTCATGTTTAGCATTACCTTTAATGTAAAATCTACGTTATTGTTTAAATTTGCCGTTTCTGTTTTGTTATACACAGTGAAACATTGACAAGAACAGTGTTCCTGGATTTGTTTCCTACACTAACTTGTTATGTTTGTTATACACAGTGAAATATTGACCAGAACAGTGTCCCTGTATTTGTTTCCTACACTTACTTGTTCTGTTTGTTATACACAGTGAAATATTGACCAGAACAGTGTCCCTGTATTTGTCTCCTACACTAACTTCTTATGTTTGTTATACACAGTGAAAAAGTGACCAGAACAGTGTCCCTGTATTTGTCTCCTACACTAACTTGTTATGTTTGTTATACACAGTGAAAGATTGACCAAAACAGTGTCCCTGGATTTGTCTCCTACACTAACTTCTTATGTTTGTTATACACAGTGAAATATTGACCAGAACAGTGTCCCTGTATTTGTCTCCTACACTAACTTGTTATGTTTGTTATACACAGTGAAAGATTGACCAAAACAGTGTCCCTGGATTTGTCTCCTACACTAACTTCTTATGTGTGTTATACACAGTGAAATTTGACCAGAACAGTGTCCCTGGATTTGTCTCCTACACTAACTTGTTATGTTTGTTATACACAGTGAAAGATTGACCAAAACAGTGTCCCTGTATTTGTCTCCTACACTAACTTGTTATGTTTGTTATACACAGTGAAATATTGACCAGAACAGTGTCCCTGGATTTGTCTCCTACACTAACTTCTTATGTTTGTTATACACAGTGAAATATTGACCAGAACAGTGTCCCTGTGTTTGTCTCCTACACTAACTTGTTATGTTTGTTATACACAGTGAAACATTCACCAAACCAGTGTCCCTGGATTTGTCTCCTACACTAACTTGTTATGTTTGCTATACACAGTGAAACATTGACCCGAACAGTGTCCCTGGATTTGTCTCCTACACTAACTTGTTATGTTTGTTATACACAGTGAAACATTGACAACAACAGTGTCCCTGGAATTGTTTCCTGCACTCAGGGGTGTATCTAGTCCTTTTTGAAGTGTACGCACAATTAGGGTTTAAAGTGGCCCTTGACGTTGTTAAAGGAGAGAAACCTATTTGCATACCAAATTGAGGCTTGTATAACTCACTTGATACTGCAGGGAATATAAAGCGTTCGTTCAAATAAAAGGTAAACGAGGCTCTTATCTAATGACGAATTGTACGCACGGGTGTATTGTACGTAACGGCAGCTACGCCACTGCACTAACTCGTTTTTCCGCAACTAACAGAGTCATACTTCCCCCATTTTAAAAAGAGACCAATTAATTTAGAATGTAACGTTTAGACAGTCATTTTACAATCAGTTCAAGCATCACAGAGAAATATAGGATCTTATATGAGTGTCCATTATTTATTGAATTTATTTTGGTTTTATATAAACAGTCAATCTTGCTTATGCAACCACGTGTCTTATGCGGCCATTTGCAGTAAGCGACCGCTTTGAAAACCTCCCGACATTTTTCGCTATATCTTTACGTTTTGCTAGGCGACTTTTGTTTAACGCGACCAGTCGGGTTTTTCAGTCATCGTTTTCCTTTAAACGACCGCTAATTCATAATTGACCGCAAATTAATTTATAAAGATTAAGTGTGTGCGTTTAATTTTTATTGGAAGACGTATAACATAAGAGCTGGTGAATATTTGTTTAAGAAATAAAAGAATAAAACACTTTGTATTTTTAAGTACAAATGTATGTATAGTAGCAGACTAGAAAATATTGAAGCCCGTTATCTTATCTGGAACCAAGCTTTGTATTAAAAGACCGTTTCTTTAAGAGACCACTTTTTGTCTGACCCTTTGGCGGTCTCTTAATACAATATTGAATGTATTTTATCGGTTAATTGTATGTCAGCATTTGTTTTGTAACTTTTTATTTTCATACAGCATAGCAAATAAAATTTGTACATTCTTTTTTTTCAAGGAACACAACATTGAATAACCAATAAAATTTAAAAACAAAATAATAATAGAAAATTTAACTGTTTGGCTGAAGTAAAAACATACTTTTTAAGAGGATTGTTGGATATAAATTGTGAATATAAATTCAATGATTGTTAGGATAACATTATTGAATTTACTAACCGAGTCTTCTAAAAACGATAAAAACGATCAGTTGCCGAGTTTTGTCAGTTTTAGAAGACGAGTTTATAATAAACTCAATAAAAATGTAAGATTCTATTTATCACATAACAGCAGAAACGTCTGGTTTTCGCCAAAACATTTAATTTACCTTAAACCTTATATGCAAGCAAATACATTATTTCAGTTGCGAAATCTGAAAACTAAAAATATACCATTGTTAGGTTGATGGTGGCCCCAATATGTATATTGTAATGGTATGGTTGTATTGGTCAGTCGATCTCTCCATAACCATGTTCCTTCTTCAACATCATCCATTCCACCAATCCATAGTTCTCCATGCACAAAATTTCCTTAGAGTAATACATTATATAAATTAAGATATTCTGTTATATTTGGGTGTAAAGCTGTTTTTCATCCATATTTCTGTTATATGCAACATGTGCTCAGTACCCCGCAAAACCATAAATGAGGTCGGCGTGTTCATGAATTATATTTCAATTTTGATTTCTTATAATTTGTTAGAACTGTATGTTGCTAATTATCATTTTAACACTATTCTTTGTGACTTCGGAATCATGTACAGGCTAAAAGAAGTGGGGGGGGGGGGAATTAATTTTAACTATAACAAACAACTGTTTACTGCATCCGTTTGTATGGTGGCATATTTCTGCCAAATTAATCACGATACTTATCTAGTTAATTACTTAATTAACTTGATAATTATGTGGTAATCACGTTGTAGAAACTAGATAACTACTTAATTAACTAGATAATTATGTGGTTAACTAGATATGTATCGTGATAATGTTTTACACCAGATAAATATCTTAACACGAAAAATTGTCTGATAGCATCAAATCTCATAATCACCAAAGTGACTGTATAGAAATAGGATACCGACAGAAAATGAGGCAACATCAGAATCATAGCTTGTGCTTAGATACTGTTGTCCTTCTTCTATCAACTCACACCGGCTCGATCAATAGATTATCGCCATATTTCAGTCAGAAAGTGTGACTTCAGAATACAAACAAATGGATAATAGTGTTAATAAGTGCGACATACTTACTATAAGCGTACAATCCTTCGAGATAAGTAGATACAAAATTCTGCTCTTCGGAAGAATTTACGAAGACTAAATGAGAATTTAGTTTCAGGCATTCATCCTAAAATAGATTTGTTAACATTATGCAATAATAGTAAGGTAAAGAAAGAATATGCGTTGTGGTTATTTCTAAACGCCAAGAGAAGAAACTGCTACGAGGAGTTTAGGGGATTTAAACAAACTGCAAACTGTATAGTCTGAACTCAATTTCCCGTGCTTGTCAAATTTATCGGAGCTGTTCCAGACGTCAACAATCTGGTCGACACATAAATTCCTGTCAAGTCGATTTCCTAGGGGACATTCTCTCCAGGTTGGAGGAATTCCCAAGTGTCAGAATAATCCGCTGACTAAATACACTACAAACTCTCCACTGGTCACCCCATTAGAGCTAAACATAGATAGGTACACTATTAAATTGTTTAAACCAGTTAACATTCTGCGTATCAGTACAAATATATTCAGTGTGATGCTGGTGAAGTTCTTACTTACTCGAAACTAGTCAAAGACTTTTGTTCATGTGTTTTCCTTGGCGGAGTTTTATAAGTATGACACCGAGCGTATACATGCATGCATTCCGCCAATAAGCTGTTTGATAATACAATGAGGCCAAAATACATATACAGTTGAAAGTTGGTGATACATTAAGAACATCTTCTATCCATGGTTTGATACGCAACATTTACCGAGGAGACTGGAAGGTACGTTTGCATTAATGCCGGAGGAATCAAAGTTTGTGTTAATTATTAAATACTTACGCTAGCGTTTTGTTGGCTTAGTTTGTTGTCGATGACGAAAGAATAGCAGGATTCGTCATGTCTAATCCAATGTTCAGGGCATCTTTGCACTGCATGAATATTGAGTGTCAATTATCAGAATATATGACGAAAATAAAGACGAATTACAAGAACGAAAAAGGAAGGCTCAACCGGAACACACCAGTTTGCACTTGTATAATGTACAAATATATTAGCCAAATATATTCTTATTGCATTAACTACGCAGGCAAAAAACTCAATTAGCAAATTAAAATGACTCTCATTTTTTAGTATTCCTGAAAGTGTGACGTCTAACGTATACTCGTATATGATTAACACATATATGTTTTAATTTTCAACAAATTGTGATGAAAAATAAATGTGTTCGTGTAAAAAGATTCAGGGGTCCGTTTAGAAGATTTGCTAAAAGTATTATAAATGTCGTCGAGTATCACAATGATAAGTTGAAAAAAAACACCCTAATATACTTGTATTGTTCCATATGTTTGACACACGTAACATGAATCAGAGTACAACAATTACTGTTACAAATTCAATGCTTCTCAATCACTTGTCGACTTATTTATTCGTAATAATGTAATACATGTATATCTGTGAATATAGAATGTTTGCATTTGCAAAACTTACCAACACTTGGTATTGAATGTATCGGGCCTGCTGTAGGTGTTGTAATTTGTTGAGTAGTAAGTGCTGCGGGTGACGTTGATGCTGCATTTAGTTAAACAAATTCAAATTACAACAAAAGTTGCTGTATTACTGTAAATAGGTTCTATGCATGTCTGATTATTTAATAATTAGAAAACAACCATCTGGTATAACGACGTTTTAACAATATTATGTTTTCTGACATTTGAATTAACTAGTGTGCATAGGTTTCCCACCAACACTGACCAGTTCTTTCGACAAAATGACCAAAATAAGAAAAGTGACAGATCAAACCGGACAACAAACACATTGTAGTAAAACAAACTCTAGACCATTGTTTGAATATTGTACGCACATTCTATATGGATATCCAAAGGACGCGTTAATACAGAATAAGCTTGTGTATTAAATTAATCAAGAAACACTGGTGTTTCTTATCCAAACGTGCGCGTTAATACATTACAACAATACAGAAATAGAGGATACGCATGGTTGATCATTAGAAAAATAACTTAACGATTCATCGTACAAAGAAGGTGCGTGTTTGTCGACGTGACCATCGGCGTTGTCATTGTTTGTGATGTCACTGATCTTGCATCAACTAAAAAAGAAACACCAGGGCCTGTATTCACTAAAACATGTTCGGACTTGATACATAAGCTTTTATTTCAATGAACTTTTATGAAATTCAAGTTCACGAGAATTGTTACGTCAAGAAAGCTGCTATGAATGCTTCAGCAGCAATAGTAGCAATTTTTGGGAGTGATCGTTTGTTCAACCACTTTGAAACATGTTTAATACTAAGTCTCAAATTCAGACTGTTAGTGAACACGGGCCGAGGACCAGGGGTTATAACGGATTCTCACTCAGCACCCAAATCTCAAATTAATCTTAGCAGTTTGGTATTGAAGTGATTGTTGAAAATGCTGGAAATTTAAAATGAGTGCTGAATACTCTGTTTATTCCCTTTCCTTTGAGGTTTTACTGTGATTATGAGTCCATAAAGAACAACACAGGAGAATTAAGGGGGACAACTAGGAAGAAAATGTCAATGGGATAGAATACATCACGGAACAAGTCAGGAAAGTCGGTAATAGTATGCTGAAAGGGGGAGAGAAAAAACATGAATATTGTATCAAGTGAAAAGATTACACATAGTGATCAGGTTAAACAGCATACATCTAAAACATAAATAGAAATAATAACCATACAGCGACTTGCAGCCTTGGAACTGTCAGTAAAAATACTAGCGGTTCAAATCAATTTAACAGCTAGCTAACATCACACTTAAACATATGCACATACATTTTCCCTTTGGTGTCCCCCTTATTTTTTATCTGTTCTTTATGGTCGGCCAGACCATTCTTTTCACCCCAATGTCCATACACGTTAACCCTTGCAACTCCTCAGTGCCTGATGTGTTTGGACTGTTGTGTAGCAGATGTGTTTTTTTGTGTTGAGGCATTGTCTTGTGTATGCAGCCTTCCCTGTCACAACTTAATCTATCTTTGTACTATTTTGAATATTATCTTATCTGGTGTCATTTTCTATAACATGTTTCAGGACATATATGCATTTAGCTTGAAACTGAAAACACGAAATTTGAAATTACTCATTCTGTTGTGTTTGACCTTACTTCATTTGTATACATAATGTAGTATTTTATTATAATATGGTAAACATCGTTCCAGATTTTGAGCAAGACTAACTCGTTAGTCAACAAGCAGCAATTTCTCAATTTCCTTACCGAATTTTAGCCAACAAAAGCATTATTGAGAACATATGCGTCCATTGAGTTCTGAACTCACGACCTCCATGGATAACGCCTTATACATCAACGAGTGGGCGTACCGGACGGACTACTTAATAGCACGTGGACTGCTAAAGTTGTGTATTTATTAAATAAATGCATTTCTAATTCTTTACGATCATAGAAAAACAAAGTATCATCCGAAAAATGTATGTGATATAAATCCATTTTTTTCTTACCAATATCGGTCAATGGAATTTCACCAGTGCACGCTTGTTTAACAGTGTCACCGCCTTGTTTCTCTACATATCCAATCTGAAATAAAGAATTTAAATAAGAATTGAAGATACTGAGTAACAGATCTCTAATTTAGCCAACATTTCAATTCTTATGTGACTGTAATTTTATCAATATATTGTATGCCAAATTTCGTAAAATGACAAAACACTTGAACACGAACGTAAGTTGTCAACAAGTGCATGCGACGCGTTCCTATGCGTTTAGGACAAAATCCATCACAATTCGGTCATTGTTAACGGATCGATGTGGAAATGATAGATGGTCCACCATACCATAGACGTGTGCATTTTTATAGATGCAGATTCATAGGTTACGAAGTAAAATGAAAGAGAGAATAAGTTGCTACAGGGAACGCCACACACCTAAAAAAAGCCTCCCCACACAGTCCTACCAACAGTCCATAAAACATCAGACATTTTAGGAGGTGCAAGGGTAAATACTCAATGATGATCCTCAAAATAGTTTAACTGATGAAAAATCAAATTACAGTAAGTTGTCTTCCTTCATGGAGAAGAGACGATAACTTATAAGTTGGCATGCTCTCCCGCGTTTGATTTGAAACTTAATCCTAATTATATGAATAAAGTTAGTCGCGAGTCAATGATATCACCTTTCATGATTTCCTGTATGTGTTTCGATGTTACACAGTTTGACTATAGTGAACTTGGTCCCTTGCATTGCTTCGGGTAGTATTTTATTACGGTAGTTAATGACAAGTTTTCACAAGTCAATGACCATATAGTGGTTAATCATGAGGTTAGCTGGCTGATAAATCGATTTAAACCTCCAGTATTTTTACTGACAGTTGCAATGCTATGCATCGCTATGAGGTTATTATTCATACGGATGTTAAGTTTCCCTTTTCCCATATGCACCTCGTTATTGCCTAATGATTCGTTGGCTGATGTTTGCCCTCACACCTCATTATTCCCTAATGATTCGTTGGCCGATGTTTGCCCTTCACCTCCTTATTCCCTAATGATTTGTTGGCTGATGTTTGCCCTCACACCTCCTTATTGTCTAATGATTCGTTGACTGATGTTTGCCCTCACACCTCCTTATTCCCTAATGATTCGTTGACTGATGTTTGCCCTCACACCTCCTTATTGTCTAATGATTCGTTGGCTGATGTTTGCCCTTCACCTCCTTATTCCCTAATGATTCGTTGACTGATGTTTGCCCTCACACCTCCTTATTGTCTAATGATTCGTTGGCCGATGTTTGCCCTTACACCTCCTTATTCCCTAATGATTTGTTGGCTGATGTTTGCCCTTACACCTCCTTATTGCCTAATGATTCGTTGGCTGATGTTTGCCCTTACACCTCCTTATTCCCTAATGATTCGTTGGCTGATGTTTGCCCTTACACCTCCTTATTCCCTAATGATTCGTTGACTGATGTTTGCCCTTACACCTCCTTATTCCCTAATGATTCGTTGACTGATGTTTGCCCTTACACCTCCTTATTGCCTAATGATTTGTTGGCTGATGTTTGCCCTTACACCTCCTTATTCCCTAATGATTCGTTGGCTGATGTTTGCCCTTACACCTCCTTATTGCCTAATGATTCGTTGGCTGATGTTTGCCCTTACACCTCCTTATTCCCTAATGATTCGTTGACTGATGTTTGCCCTTACACCTCCTTATTGCCTAATGATTCGTTGGCTGATGTTTGCCCTTACACCTCCTTATTCCCTAATGATTCGTTGACTGATGTTTGCCCTTACACCTCCTTATTGCCTAATGATTTGTTGGCTGATGTTTGCCCTTCACCTCCTTATTGCCTAATGATTTGTTGGCTGATGTTTGCCCTTACACCTCCTTATTGCCTAATGATTTGTTGGCTGATGTTTGCCCTTCACCTCCTTATTGCCTAATATTTTGTTGGCTGATGTTTGCCCTTACACCTCCTTATTGCCTAATGATTCGTTGGCTGATGTTTGCCCTTACACCTCCTTATTCCCTAATGATTCGTTGACTGATGTTTGCCCTTACACCTCCTTATTGCCTAATGATTTGTTGGCTGATGTTTGCCCTTCACCTCCTTATTGCCTAATATTTTGTTGGCTGATGTTTGCCCTTACACCTCCTTATTGCCTAATGATTCGTTGGCTGATGTTTGCCCTTACACCTCCTTATTGCCTAATGATTCGTTGGCTGATGTTTGCCCTTACACCTCCTTATTGCCTAATGATTTGTTGACTGATGTTTGCCCTTACACCTCCTTATTGCCTAATGATTCGTTGGCTGATGTTTGCCCTTACACCTCCTTATTCCCTAATGATTCGTTGACTGATGTTTGCCCTTACACCTCCTTATTCCCTAATGATTCGTTGGCTGATGTTTGCCCTTACACCTCCTTATTCCCTAATGATTTGTTGGCTGATGTTTGCCCTTACACCTCCTTATTCCCTAATGATTTGTTGACTGATGTTTGCCCTTACACCTCCTTATTCCCGTATGATTTGTTGGCTGATGTTTGTCCTTACACCTCCTTATTCCCTAATGATTTGTTGGCTGATGTTTGGCCTCACACCACCTTATTGCCTAATGATTCGTTGGTTGATGTTTGCCCTTACACCTCCTTATTCCCGTATGATTTGTTGGCTGATGTTTGTCCTTACACCACCTTATTGCCTAATGATTCGTTGGCTGATGTTTGCCCTTACACCTCCTTATTGCCTAATGATTTGTTGGTTGATGTTTGCCCTTACACTTCCTTATTGCCTAATGATTTGTTGGCTGATGTTTGCCCTTACACTTCCTTATTGCCTAATGATTCGTTGGCTGATGTTTGCCCTTACACCTCCTTATTGCCTAATGATTTGTTGGCTGATGTTTGCCCTTAAACCTCCTTATTGCCTAATGATTTGTTGGCTGATGTTTGCCCTTACACTTCCTTATTGCCTAATGATTCGTTGGCTGATGTTTGCCCTTACACCTCCTTATTGCCTAATGATTCGTTGGTTGATGTTTGCCCTTACACCTCCTTATTCCCGTATGATTCGTTGGCTGATGTTTGCCCTTACACCTCCTTATTGCCTAATGATTTGTTGGCTGATGTTTGCCCTTACACCTCCTTATTGTCTAATGATTCGTTGACTGATGTTTGCCCTTACACCTCCTTATTCCCGTATGATTCGTTGGCTGATGTTTGCCCTTACACCTCCTTATTGCCTAATGATTTGTTGGCTGATGTTTGCCCTTACACCTCCTTATTGCCTAATGATTTGTTGGCTGATGTTTGCCCTTACACCTCCTTATTGCCTAATGATTCGTTGGCTGATGTTTGCCCTTACACCTCCTTATTGCCTAATGATTCGTTGACTGATGTTTGCCCTTACACCTCCTTTTTGCCTAATGATTCGTTGGCTGATGTTTGCCCTTACACCTCCTTATTACCGTATGATTCGTTGACTGATGTTTGCCCTTACACCTCCTTATTGCCTAATGATTCGTTGGCTGATGTTTGCCCTTACACCTCCTTATTGCCTAATGATTCGTTGGCTGATGTTTGCCCTTACACCTCCTTATTGCCTAATGATTCGTTGACTGATGTTTGCCCTTACACCTCCTTATTCCCTAATGATTTGTTGGCTGATGTTTGCACTTACACCTCCTTATTGCCTAATGATTTGTTGGCTGATGTTTGCCCTTACACCTCCTTATTGTCTAATGATTCGTTGACTGATGTTTGCCCTTACACCTCCTTATTGCCTAATGATTCGTTGGCTGATGTTTGCCCTTACACCTCCTTATTACCGTATGATTTGTTGGCTGATGTTTGCCCTTACACCTCCTTATTGCCTAATGATTCGTTGGCTGATGTTTGCCCTTACACCTCCTTATTGCCTAATGATTCGTTGACTGATGTTTGCCCTTACACCTCCTTATTGCCTAATGATTCGTTGGCTGATGTTTGCCCTTACACCTCCTTATTACCGTATGATTCGTTGACTGATGTTTGCCCTTACACCTCCTTATTGCCTAATGATTCGTTGGCTGATGTTTGCCCTTACACCTCCTTATTGCCTAATGATTCGTTGGCTGATGTTTGCCCTTACACCTCCTTATTGCCTAATGATTCGTTGACTGATGTTTGCCCTTACACCTCCTTATTGCCTAATGATTCGTTGGCTGATGTTTGCCCTTACACCTCCTTATTGCCTAATGATTCGTTGACTGATGTTTGCCCTTACACCTCCTTATTCCCTAATGATTTGTTGGCTGATGTTTGCCCTTACACCTCCTTATTCCCTAATGATTCGTTGGCTGATGTTTGCCCTTACACCTCCTTATTCCCTAATGATTTGTTGGCTGATGTTTGCCCTTACACCTCCTTATTCCCTAATGATTTGTTGGCTGATGTTTGCCCTTACACCTCCTTATTACCGTATGATTCGTTGACTGATGTTTGCCCTTACACCTCCTTATTGCCTAATGATTCGTTGGCTGATGTTTGCCCTTACACCTCCTTATTGCCTAATGATTCGTTGGCTGATGTTTGCCCTTACACCTCCTTATTGCCTAATGATTCGTTGACTGATGTTTGCCCTTACACCTCCTTATTGCCTAATGATTCGTTGACTGATTTTTGCCCTTACACCTCCTTATTGCCTAATGATTCGTTGGCTGATGTTTGCCCTTACACCTCCTTATTGCCTAATGATTCGTTGGCTGATGTTTGCCCTTACACCTCCTTATTCCCTAATGATTTGTTGGCTGATGTTTGCCCTTACACCTCCTTATTGCCTAATAATTTGTTGGCTGATGTTTGCCCTTACACCTCCTTATTGCCTAATAATTTGTTGGCTGATGTTTGCCCTTACACCTCCTTATTGCCTAATAATTTGTTGGCTGATGTTTGCCCTTACACCTCCTTATTCCCTAATGATTTGTTGGCTGATGTTTGCCCTTACACCTCCTTATTGCCTAATAATTTGTTGGCTGATGTTTGCCCTTACACCTCCTTATTGCCTAATAATTTGTTGGCTGATGTTTGCCCTTACACCTCCTTATTGCCTAATGATTCGTTGGCTGATGTTTGCCCTTACACCTCCTTATTCCCTAATGATTCGTTGGCTGATGTTTGCCCTTACACCTCCTTATTGCCTAATAATTTGTTGGCTGATGTTTGCCCTTACACCTCCTTATTCCCTAATGATTTGTTGGCTGATGTTTGCCCTTACACCTCCTTATTCCCTAATGATTTGTTGGCTGATGTTTGCCCTTACACCTCCTTATTGCCTAATAATTTGTTGGCTGATGTTTGCCCTTACACCTCCTTATTGCCTTATAATTTGTTGGCTGATGTTTGCCCTTACACCTCCTTATTGCCTAATAATTCGTTGGCTGATGTTTGCCCTTACACCTCCTTATTGCCTAATGATTTGTTGGCTGATGTTTGCCCTTACACCTCCTTATTGCCTAATAATTCGTTGGCTGATGTTTGCCCTTACACCTCCTTATTCCCTAATGATTTGTTGGCTGATGTTTGCCCTTACACCTCCTTATTGCCTAATGATTCGTTGGCTGATGTTTGCCCTTACACCTCCTTATTGCCTAATGATTCGTTGGCTGATGTTTGCCCTTACACCTCCTTATTCCTTAATGATTTGTTGGCTGATGTTTGCCCTCACACCTCATTATTCCCTAATGATTCGTTGGCTGATGTTTGCCCTTACACCTCCTTATTCCTTAATGATTCGTTGGCTGATGTTTGCCCTTACACCTCCTTATTGCCGTATGATTTGTTGACTGATGTTTGCCCTTACACCTCCTTATTGCCTAATGATTCGTTGGCTGATGTTTGCCCTTACACCTCCTTATTCCCTAATGATTTGTTGGCTGATGTTTGCCCTTACACCTCCTTATTGCCGTATGATTTGTTGACTGATGTTTGCCCTTACACCTCCTTATTGCCGTATGATTCGTTGGCCGATGTTTGCCCTTACACCTCCTTATTCCCTAATGATTCGTTGGCTGATGTTTGCCCTTACACCTCCTTATTGTCGTATGATTTGTTGGCTGATGTTTGCCCTTACACCTCCTTATTGCCTAATGATTCGTTGGCTGATGTTTGTCCTTACACCTCCTTATTGCCTAATGATTTGTTGGCTGATGTTTGCCCTTACACCTCCTTATTGCCTAATGATTCGTTGGCTGATGTTTGCCCTTACACCTCCTTATTGCCTAATGATTCGTTGGCCGATGTTTGCCCTTACACCTCCTTATTGCCTAATGATTCGTTGGCTGATGTTTGCCCTTACACCTCCTTATTGCCTAATGATTCGTTGGCTGATGTTTGCCCTTACACCTCCTTATTGCCTAATGATTCGTTGGCTGATGTTTGCCCTTACACCTCCTTATTGCCTAATGATTTGTTGGCTGATGTTTGCCCTTACACCTCCTTATTGCCTAATGATTCGTTGGCTGATGTTTGTCCTTACACCTCCTTATTGCCTAATGATTTGTTGGCTGATGTTTGCCCTTACACCTCCTTATTGTCTAATGATTCGTTGGCTGATGTTTGCCCTTACACCTCCTTATTGCCTAATAATTTGTTGGCTGATGTTTGCCCTTACACCTCCTTATTGCCTAATGATTCGTTGGCTGATGTTTGCCCTTACACCTCCTTATTGCCTAATAATTCGTTGGCTGATGTTTGCCCTTACACCTCCTTATTGCCTAATGATTCGTTGGCTGATGTTTGCCCTTACACCTCCTTATTCCCTAATGATTTGTTGACTGATGTTTGCCCTTACACCTCCTTATTGCCTAATGATTCGTTGACTGATGTTTGCCCTTACACCTCCTTATTGCCTAATGATTCGTTGACTGATGTTTGCCCTTACACCTCCTTATTCCCTAATGATTCGTTGACTGATGTTTGCCCTTACACCTCCTTATTGCCTAATAATTTGTTGGCTGATGTTTGCCCTTACACCTCCTTATTCCCTAATGATTTGTTGGCTGATGTTTGCCCTTACACCTCCTTATTCCCTAATGATTTGTTGGCTGATGTTTGCCCTTACACCTCCTTATTGCCTAATAATTTGTTGGCTGATGTTTGCCCTTACACCTCCTTATTGCCTTATAATTTGTTGGCTGATGTTTGCCCTTACACCTCCTTATTGCCTAATGATTCGTTGGCTGATGTTTGCCCTTACACCTCCTTATTCCCTAATGATTCGTTGACTGATGTTTGCCCTTACACCTCCTTATTGCCTAATGATTTGTTGGCTGATGTTTGCCCTTCACCTCCTTATTGCCTAATATTTTGTTGGCTGATGTTTGCCCTTACTCCTCCTTATTGCCTAATGATTTGTTGGCTGATGTTTGCCCTTACACCTCCTTATTGCCTAATGATTTGTTGACTGATGTTTGCCCTTACACCTCCTTATTGCCTAATGATTCGTTGGCTGATGTTTGCCCTTACACCTCCTTATTCCCTAATGATTCGTTGACTGATGTTTGCCCTTACACCTCCTTATTCCCTAATGATTCGTTGGCTGATGTTTGCCCTTACACCTCCTTATTCCCTAATGATTTGTTGGCTGATGTTTGCCCTTACACCTCCTTATTCCCTAATGATTTGTTGACTGATGTTTGCCCTTACACCTCCTTATTCCCGTATGATTTGTTGGCTGATGTTTGTCCTTACACCTCCTTATTCCCTAATGATTTGTTGGCTGATGTTTGTCCTCACACCACCTTATTGCCTAATGATTCGTTGGTTGATGTTTGCCCTTACACCTCCTTATTCCCGTATGATTTGTTGGCTGATGTTTGTCCTTACACCACCTTATTGCCTAATGATTCGTTGGCTGATGTTTGCCCTTACACCTCCTTATTGCCTAATGATTTGTTGGTTGATGTTTGCCCTTACACTTCCTTATTGCCTAATGATTTGTTGGCTGATGTTTGCCCTTACACTTCCTTATTGCCTAATGATTCGTTGGCTGATGTTTGCCCTTACACCTCCTTATTGCCTAATGATTTGTTGGCTGATGTTTGCCCTTAAACCTCCTTATTGCCTAATGATTTGTTGGCTGATGTTTGCCCTTACACTTCCTTATTGCCTAATGATTCGTTGGCTGATGTTTGCCCTTACACCTCCTTATTGCCTAATGATTCGTTGGTTGATGTTTGCCCTTACACCTCCTTATTCCCGTATGATTCGTTGGCTGATGTTTGCCCTTACACCTCCTTATTGCCTAATGATTTGTTGGCTGATGTTTGCCCTTACACCTCCTTATTGTCTAATGATTCGTTGACTGATGTTTGCCCTTACACCTCCTTATTCCCGTATGATTCGTTGGCTGATGTTTGCCCTTACACCTCCTTATTGCCTAATGATTTGTTGGCTGATGTTTGCCCTTACACCTCCTTATTGTCTAATGATTCGTTGACTGATGTTTGCCCTTACACCTCCTTATTGCCTAATGATTCGTTGGCTGATGTTTGCCCTTTCACCTCCTTATTACCGTATGATTTGTTGGCTGATGTTTGCCCTTACACCTCCTTATTGCCTAATGATTCGTTGGCTGATGTTTGCCCTTACACCTCCTTATTGCCTAATGATTCGTTGGTTGATGTTTGCCCTTACACCTCCTTATTGCCTAATGATTCGTTGGCTGATGTTTGCCCTTACACCTCCTTATTACCGTATGATTCGTTGACTGATGTTTGCCCTTACACCTCCTTATTGCCTAATGATTCGTTGGCTGATGTTTGCCCTTACACCTCCTTATTGCCTAATGATTTGTTGGCTGATGTTTGCCCTTACACCTCCTTATTGCCTAATGATTCGTTGACTGATGTTTGCCCTTACACCTCCTTATTCCCTAATGATTTGTTGGCTGATGTTTGCCCTTACACCTCCTTATTGCCTAATGATTTGTTGGCTGATGTTTGCCCTTACACCTCCTTATTGTCTAATGATTCGTTGACTGATGTTTGCCCTTACACCTCCTTATTGCCTAATGATTCGTTGGCTGATGTTTGCCCTTACACCTCCTTATTACCGTATGATTTGTTGGCTGATGTTTGCCCTTACACCTCCTTATTGCCTAATGATTTGTTGGCTGATGTTTGCCCTTACACCTCCTTATTGCCTAATGATTTGTTGGCTGATGTTTGCCCTTACACCTCCTTATTCCCTAATGATTCGTTGGCTGATGTTTGCCCTTACACCTCCTTATTCCCTAATGATTTGTTGGCTGATGTTTACCCTTACACCTCCTTATTCCCTAATGATTTGTTGGCTGATGTTTGCCCTTACACCTCCTTATTACCGTATGATTCGTTGACTGATGTTTGCCCTTACACCTCCTTATTGCCTAATGATTCGTTGGCTGATGTTTGCCCTTACACCTCCTTATTCCCTAATGATTCGTTGGCTGATGTTTGCCCTTACACCTCCTTATTCCCTAATGATTCGTTGGCTGATGTTTGCCCTTACACCTCCTTATTGCCTAATGATTCGTTGGCTGATGTTTGCCCTTACACCTCCTTATTGCCTAATGATTCGTTGACTGATGTTTGCCCTTACACCTCCTTATTGCCTAATGATTCGTTGACTGATGTTTGCCCTTACACCTCCTTATTGCCTAATGATTCGTTGGCTGATGTTTGCCCTTACACCTCCTTATTGCCTAATGATTCGTTGGCTGATGTTTGCCCTTACACCTCCTTATTCCCTAATGATTTGTTGGCTGATGTTTGCCCTTACACCTCCTTATTGCCTAATAATTTGTTGGCTGATGTTTGCCCTTACACCTCCTTATTGCCTAATAATTTGTTGGCTGATGTTTGCCCTTACACCTCCTTATTGCCTAATAATTTGTTGGCTGATGTTTGCCCTTACACCTCCTTATTCCCTAATGATTTGTTGGCTGATGTTTGCCCTTACACCTCCTTATTGCCTAATAATTTGTTGGCTGATGTTTGCCCTTACACCTCCTTATTGCCTAATAATTTGTTGGCTGATGTTTGCCCTTACACCTCCTTATTGCCTAATGATTCGTTGGCTGATGTTTGCCCTTACACCTCCTTATTCCCTAATGATTCGTTGGCTGATGTTTGCCCTTACACCTCCTTATTGCCTAATAATTTGTTGGCTGATGTTTGCCCTTACACCTCCTTATTCCCTAATGATTTGTTGGCTGATGTTTGCCCTTACACCTCCTTATTCCCTAATGATTTGTTGGCTGATGTTTGCCCTTACACCTCCTTATTGCCTTATAATTTGTTGGCTGATGTTTGCCCTTACACCTCCTTATTGCCTAATAATTCGTTGGCTGATGTTTGCCCTTACACCTCCTTATTGCCTAATGATTTGTTGGCTGATGTTTGCCCTTACACCTCCTTATTGCCTAATAATTCGTTGGCTGATGTTTGCCCTTACATCTCCTTATTCCCTAATGATTTGTTGGCTGATGTTTGCCCTTACACCTCCTTATTGCCTAATGATTCGTTGGCTGATGTTTGCCCTTACACCTCCTTATTGCCTAATGATTCGTTGGCTGATGTTTGCCCTTACACCTCCTTATTCCTTAATGATTTGTTGGCTGATGTTTGCCCTTACACCTCCTTATTGCCTAATGATTCGTTGGCTGATGTTTGCCCTTACACTTCCTTATTGCCTAATAATTTGTTGGCTGATGTTTGCCCTTACACCTCCTTATTGTCGTATGATTTGTTGACTGATGTTTGCCCTTACACCTCCTTATTGCCTAATGATTCGTTGGCTGATGTTTGCCCTTACACCTCCTTATTCCCTAATGATTTGTTGGCTGATGTTTGCCCTTACACCTCCTTATTGCCGTATGATTTGTTGACTGATGTTTGCCCTTACACCTCCTTATTGCCGTATGATTTGTTGACTGATGTTTGCCCTTACACCTCCTTATTCCCTAATGATTCGTTGGCCGATGTTTGCCCTTACACCTCCTTATTCCCTAATGATTCGTTGGCTGATGTTTGCCCTTACACCTCCTTATTGCCGTATGATTTGTTGGCTGATGTTTGCCCTTACACCTCCTTATTGCCTAATGATTCGTTGGCTGATGTTTGCCCTTACACCTCCTTATTGCCTAATGATTCGTTGGCCGATGTTTGCCCTTACACCTCCTTATTGCCTAATGATTCGTTGGCTGATGTTTGCCCTTACACCTCCTTATTGCCTAATGATTCGTTGGCTGATGTTTGCCCTTACACCTCCTTATTGCCTAATGATTCGTTGGCTGATGTTTGCCCTTACACCTCCTTATTGCCTAATGATTTGTTGGCTGATGTTTGCCCTTACACCTCCTTATTGCCTAATGATTCGTTGGCTGATGTTTGTCCTTACACCTCCTTATTGCCTAATGATTTGTTGGCTGATGTTTGCCCTTACACCTCCTTATTGTCTAATGATTCGTTGGCTGATGTTTGCCCTTACACCTCCTTATTGCCTAATAATTTGTTGGCTGATGTTTGCCCTTACACCTCCTTATTGCCTAATGATTCGTTGGCTGATGTTTGCCCTTACACCTCCTTATTGCCTAATAATTCGTTGGCTGATGTTTGCCCTTACACCTCCTTATTGCCTAATGATTCGTTGGCTGATGTTTGCCCTTACACCTCCTTATTCCCTAATGATTTGTTGACTGATGTTTGCCCTTACACCTCCTTATTGCCTAATGATTCGTTGACTGATGTTTGCCCTTACACCTCCTTATTGCCTAATGATTCGTTGACTGATGTTTGCCCTTACACCTCCTTATTCCCTAATGATTCGTTGACTGATGTTTGCCCTTACACCTCCTTATTCCTTAATGATTTGTTGGCTGATGTTTGCCCTTACACCACCTTATTGCCTAATGATTCGTTGGCTGATGTTTGCCCTTACACCTCCTTATTGCCTAATGATTCGTTGGCTGATGTTTGCCCTTACACCTCCTTATTGCCTAATGATTCGTTGGCTGATGTTTGCCCTTACACCTCCTTATTCCTTAATGATTTGCTGGCTGATGTTTTCCTGGGATCTATGTGTGGAGGCATTTGCTTGTGTCTGTGGCGCTTCATGTAATATTTATATATACTCGTATTGGAGAAGTGCTTTCCTTCGCACCTTTTGAAGTAATAATTATTTATATTTGTGCATGGATTTCTTGTCATCTTCTGTTCATATAAAATCTTTCGGTGCAGTTTGATTTGTTTTATTATAAAACGAGTTGTGCCATTGAGCCAAATAACTGGTATTACAAAATGGGTTCTTCAAAATCATGACTGTATTATATGGAGTTTTACTATCTTCTTTTTTTCAAATAAGGCTTATTTTGCATCTGTTATTAAACATTCTAGTATTAAAAGAAATAAAACGGTTCTGTGCCTCATACTGTTTAATACGAAACGTGTAGCGTCTAGAAAATTGGTATTACAAAACGTGTTCTTTACAATCACATATTTATTGCACGAGTTTTCATTTTATATTCGGAAATAAGACTTATTCTACATATGTATACTGGTTTCCAGTAATTTCATGTTGTCAACTTGTAAAATAAATGAGCTTTTGTTACATAAGGGTCTGTAACAGAGATTTTAAAATTATTAAGTAAAACTGAATCAATACGACCTGATTTTCAAACTGTATTGGTTGGAATACTCCGTGGTCTGTTGTTTGTCCGTATGTTGGTTTGCAGTCAAACTCATATATGCTGCCTAACACCTTAGAATTTGTGTTATTATTTGCATACACATATAATTCCACTACATAACTACACAGACAAGGATATTCCGCTCGAGAAACTGAAACACTTATAAACACTAATAGTGCAATAACTAGACGCATTTTTCTAACAGATCACGAACAACAATGATAAATTGTCGACCTTATATATAAAACTCAATTCTTATCTCTGATCACTGAACGTATCCCATTTAACTTGTACTTAGGCATAATTAGATATAGTTCTATATTCGGAAACCGCACTAAATGTAGTATGTTTGCACATGTATGATTGTAATAAGATTGTAGCAAATTTGTTTGCAAACAAAGACCTTCAAGGAATATGTGTTTTAAGATAGATAAAAATGTGTGTAAATACAAATATTTGACTTCAATAATATTTTAATTTTAGCCTATATTTTACGTTATTGTGTATTCAACAATAGAGCGAGAACATTGAGCAGTAAATGTTACAAAATGCACAGTCAAAGCTGTACATTTACTTGGACACAAAGGCATTGCTAAAAAGGCTACTCTATATGACAATATTTGAAATAAGGTATCAAGTACATGAATGTATAAGTTCTATTACATCATTTAATTCGTATGCGTTGTGTGTTGCTTTCACTAAACTCAAATTTTTACATATTGGTTACATGTCTTGTTCAACTGTTCAAACATGTGTATTCGTATCAGATTGACGGGCTTCTCGGTTCAAACGACTGATTGGTCGTCAAACGCCTAACTACATGTAATATATAATGTATTCACTAAAAGTTACGTCTACATAATTCGCAAATTGCAAAAGTTACGTCAGCCATATTAAGTGTAATTTTGACAGAGGCCATAACTCGTGTTATAATTATGACCAATAATATTTAATGATTTACATAAATTACGAAATTGCTTTAACAAACATAAAAATAAAGAGTGAGTGGAAAAATGGTTCGTGAATAAGGGACGAAAAGGTACGTAATTGAGTAAGAAATAGCTAGTAAGAAAAGTCCGCGAAAACTTTTTATTCGTTAAAACTTTCTGCAATGGCTGAATAGTATTTACTCCTGTAATGTTACACTGTACCTGGTTGTGGTGTATTTCAAATTGCAAAAAGACGTGTTGTAAATGTAGACTTTTATACGACACCGTGTGCCGAGTGCGTATGTAGCGTACTATATTATACATGCTCATTTACGAACGCGTATACGCAATATTACGTAAATTACGTAGATCCTGACTAACAGTTGTTGTATAATCCGCTGTTACTACCAATTTCAAGTTTACTGTCATCCATGTGTTAGTTTCAGGAGTACGCACGATAGAGTAATATTGGTCTGGAGAAGAACCGGTTCAAAACTTGAAACTTTTGTCTGGAAATGTGCGTGATGTTTACAGTTATATTTCTCAATGTTTATTAAAAGCGGTGTACGATATAAAATAAAATGGTTCTCTTTCTTCCCAACAACGATATTTGATACGATAGGATTCTCATAGGCCGGTTCATGTTCTGTCACTAAGTACGTTTAAACACTTATACAACGTATTCGCCTTATTTCATCGTCCTAGACCGTTCCAGATTTAGATTTTCGCGATGAATTGAAAATGAGCTTAACTTATTATATTATACTGTATATGTGATAAGTCAAATCAAAGGAATGTACGAATGTCACGTATATAGTGTGTGCATGAACTCTTTCTAATCTGATTCGCTTTAATGGTTTGGGTAACTCAACGTCCATTTATTTTTTCTAAAGATAGTACTAACATACTATGCTAAATCAATGTATTCACTTGAATGTATTCCGAACCGTAACTTGATCATTATTTAGTTATTTAACGATGAAACTAATTTTTGTAGAGTGCTATAAATGTACATGTATGTCGTGATATTGGGTAATTGAAAATTCAAACGCCGCATGTGTGTTTATCTGTTGTCATTACTTTGGACATGCAATGTAAGAAAAGTTTGAATTAATCTATGAATACCTTTGCGGTGTATAAAAACGCTCCTTTGCTCGCCTGTAAGCGATTTACTTAATTTGATTAACTCTCGTGCAATGTTTTAACACAGCATATTCTCGTTTATGTCATGTTGTTTATTGTTTCGTCTTGGATAATATATTTTCTCTTGATATGAACCTGTACATCACCAATGATAGAGTATCTTCCAAAATCTACGATGACAGGGATGATTTGAGTTTAATTTTGTGAGTTATCCTCATTAGGATGGAGATGTGCCCGATGCTACATCTTATGGGGTTTACATCTCACAACTCAGTGGTTTTGCAAGAGCTTGTACAGCTGTGGATGGCATTAATAATCACAATCGCTGTTAACTGGAAACCTCATAAAACAAAGCTACAGATATAATAAACTTCGTAAAACATGTTTGAAATTCTACTGGGAAATCCTACCTCTTTCTGTAAGGATAATTGCTAATTTAGAGGACATCTGTGAAAAGGTATTTCACATTCGAAGCTTTACGGTGATGTGGTTTATAAATGTCGTAAGATCTTTGGACATGCGTGTTTACAGTCCTTGTTTGTCAAAAGAATCGCAAGAGAGGTAATGCATCTGCCGTGTTGTAGCACACAGCATTTACAGTTGACCATCACGCTTCTCTCTTTTCTCTTACGACGACATAACGGTTTAACATTAAATCACTAATCCAAAAAAGGAAGAGTGTGACTGATGTTTGTATTTTTCCCATTCTGATTGGTCAGCGAGTACATGTTGACTGCCTTGTTTTATATACATATGATCTGCATGCATTATCATGTGTTTGCCGTGTTTTATGTTGGGGAGTTGTCCAGCGTTTGTTTAATTAGAGTGATCAAAAGATACGTGTGAGCTTAGGTGTGTAGTATTAGACTGTTTACATATCAGGCACATTGTACATGTAACTTGATACTCCTGCATGCTTGGGTTTATAAGATGCTATCGTATTGTAGAGCGACACTCTTGTAGACTAGCTTGAATAAATAACATCGAACTATCTTGTGTTCTATAATACAACAAGGTGCACCATTAAATCAAAGTGTAACCCCCAGTGTTGTTTTTGCCATTGACCGTTTTTGTATGTATCTTTGTCCCTTTTGCCTTCTAGTAATTATATATTTTCATGTCTCCTGGTGCTTTGGGATGACTGTGTACTTTTCCTTTCGCCGAAAATAAAACCCAACTGAGCAAATCTCCAACATAAGAGACGGTGAACACAGGATAATGCATGTAGACATTAGATACATAAACAATAGTCCCGTCAGTCAAAAACGTACTCGATGACTAACTAGAAGCCAGAGCATCTGAAGAGAAGCTCTGAAGGGCACCACAAGATAGGCAAAATACAAACATCAGAAGCCTTCCTTTTGTTGACAGGTTATGGAGGGATCTGATGAGTCTAACAAACAAAGACTTGAAATACGTACGTCCAAGGATCTTGCCAAGTTAGTGAAAATGAATGAAGTCAAGCCAATTAGTTATGTATCCAAATGAATTCACTTGAGATCAAATGAATGCAAAATTTTAAAAAAAGATAAAAGCTAAGTGATTTTCAATAAAATTCAGATGAAGACACATTCTTTTCTCGTTGTATTCATTTTTGTTCCCATAACGAATAGATTTTCAAGCTAAGTTTTATGTAGTTATTGTCATTATGAACTACGAAAATCAAGCGATGGAATCAGTTTCTGTATAAGTCCGATTTTCCACTACATTACCCAATCACGATAGATGCCCCTCCTATAATAGAATATCTGAAAATAAACAATTATAATCAATGATGAAGCATGCAGTTGACCATAATTGCATGTATACGTTATGTCTAATAATATAATTATTGCGAAATGCGTTTGTCCGTAGTTATTGATTAAATATAATCTACATGTACAGGAAGCTTTAAAGTTTGTAGTCAGCTGTTGATCGAACTGGCAACGATGTACAAGCGTGTCATTTTTCTGTATTTCATTTAAATATAAAAAGCAAGAAAGGCACGAATGTAACTTACGCAGAACGTTCACATATAAAGTAGAATTGAGAGGAGCAGCGGAAATCATGCCAGAAGTAATGATGTTCTCCTCGTATTGCTACACAATCTTCTTCATGGTCACCACTTCCTTTAATATAGTAGTTGCTGTGGTTGATTTTGTCTATGCTCGTATCGCGTTTATTTGGGTATATGAATTGATCAAACCAGACTGCCTGGGTTTCTGATCTGAGCTTTATGTCCAATTCATTTTTAGTGAAAATGTCAAACTTCCCAAATTGTGTATTTAACATCTCGTAAATCAAAACAAACAATGTATTTGGTTATGTTCAAGAAACCAATGTTACGTAGTGTATTTTCTGAATGATAAGAACAATCATATTAATGATAAAATTAGGGATGTCAACGAATATTCGAATATTCGAATATTCGTTTTATCTTCGAATATTCGAATCCTGTTTCAATATTCGAATATTCGAAAAAATATACTTAATAAATAATTTATGAAAAATAAAAAATGTTGTTTGTTTATTTATTTGCCGACGCCGATTTGTGTAAGATAGTATGAGAGTAATAAAGGATGTTGTTGTTGTTGAAATATACGCGCTTGTAAAAGTGTCATTGTGTATATTTGGGGGTGCTTATATAATTGTATATCGTCCGGTGATGACATTTTGTCTCTATCGATAATCCGTTAATTACTGACCGTTTGTAACAGTTTGATAGTCCATAGTCTCAAATAGAAGAAAATAGGTGTCTAATTGTCTGTAATTTGGTTGTTGACGAAAGCAGTTAAAACCACGGACATGGACTTGAGTTAATGACTCGCTTTTTAATTAAGGAAGATCAAAGATGGAATTGAGAAAAGAAACATGCCGAAAAATGGGGTGACGGGAAACAACATAATTTGCATACCAATTTTTCACGTAGGTCATATCATCCAACCAAATGACTGTTTAAAAGCATTTTACTCAATATACAACGAGTAAATGTATTTTGAATGGTTCGATTTTTAATTAAGTACTCAATATTCAAAAATAGCGTACCTAAACAAGATATTTACACTGATATAATAAAAATCTCATAGTTCATGCTAAATTACAAGTATCGTCAAAATGCCGTCTGCCGCCTGGAACTATTTCACCTGATCGTTGGATAAGAAGTCTAAGTGACTAAGTGTTACCAAATGTTCATGTTTATTTCATATATTTTGATAACAAAAGCTTTCTGCATCAGAACGATTACCAAACCGAGTGAAACCGAGTTGTGAATTTGACATTGAGACTGAATGAATGTAGAACTTCTATTTTATGTATGTTGCCAAGTTGTCATGTTCTTGATTTTATGAATGCATAACGTTGAATACTTGTATGAAAAAACGAAAACAAAACATATTAAACACTTCACAAAGATATTCATAAACACGAATATTGGCATTCAGAAGATGATCTGTTAACTGCAATAGTATAATTCGTCAGAGTCTTAACTTCCGGTGAAAACGAAAGTAGAATACACACAGCACGTAAGGAACTTTGGTATATGAAATATTATTTTTTTAATAATTTTGTCTAAGTTGTGTCGAACGAATATTCGAATATTCGTTCGAAATGAAAAACGAATATTCGAATACCTGATTTGCTATTCGTTGACATCCCTAGATAAAATATATAATATTCCTTGTCTGCTTCTTGTCTTTTACGTTGATGAAACGGTTGTGCGGAACACAAATGAATCATGTTCATTAGTATTGTGTATTTCATTTGTCATGTGTGGTCTTACGAAACGTCGCGTTATCATGCAAATTTGCTGTGCAACGTATTGTTAATGTCAGATAAATCACACTAACTTTACATAATTTCGAATACGAAATCCATTTTAAAGTTTAAATATACCATTGTCAGGTTGATCTTTCTCCCAATGCGTATATTGAAATGGCGAGCCTGTGTTGGTCAGTCGGTCTCTCCATAACCATGTCCCTTCGTTAACATTATCCATTCCACCAATCCACAATTCGTCACGTCCATCATTCTCTTATAATAATAAAGTATTTTGTTATTTTGTGTGTAAAAGAAGAGAGCTAATACGTAACGAGAGGGTAAAGAGAGAGAATACGTAACTACAGGGAAAGCCACATACATAAGACAATGCCTCCCCACGCAGATCTCCCTATTTTGTTGTCAACATATGCCGTATTAACATATTCATCCGAACAAGTACTGATGACGTAAAACGTCAACAGGTAATTTATATTTGAAATTTTCATCACGATATGAGACGTCATCAATTTATGTGCACCTGTCTGATGCATTCTGGAATATCGGCACACAACGAGTGTAAACAAAAACGCAAGAAACCGCGTTAAATTAACCGGTCAACGAGCTAAGAAATAACTACTTTTTGCATCGATATTGAATCCTCTGAAATTTGACTGGACACGTGTACGTCCAGTAAGTGAATAACTAAGTTTAACGGTATACTAAATATGGGAATATTCTGGAAAACTTTTCTTTTTTTTAAATGTTTTGACGATATTTACTGAGACTTGAAGTGGACAATATACTTACTGTATGACTGCATCCCTTCCAGATATCCATTTATGAAGTTCTGCTCGTTTGATGAATTCACGAAGACTAAATGAGAGTCTTGTTTCAGACATTCATCCTAAAATGAATTTGCTAACAGAATTTAAGTTCGCAAATAAATAAATATAATTGGTCATATCATAGGTCACTAAACTAAGAAACACAGTGCTTTGAATCGTTAAACAAAGCATAGTTGACAACGTTAAGGTTCAGATAAGTAAACATCTTTTAAAATACCGTACGTACACTCGCATGTTGTTGGTTCAATTTGTGGTCTAAGACGAACAAATAGCAGGACTCGTGGTGTTTGAGCCAGTCATCCGGACATCCTACCACTGTATGAATATAGATATCAGAATATATTAATAAAGATAAATAATAAACTACAAGAAAAGTAGGAAGAACTAATCGGAATTACGCTGACAGGTGCATATTATGTTTTTTACTGAAAATGCAGGTTAAGTCCTTATTCCTTACATTACGCCTTCCACGATAATTACATAAAAATAAATACATAAATTTGGTGTAAGCCTGTGGGATTGACAACCAACTGCCTGTGTATTTCAATATTACCAAATGCCAACATATGTTAAAGCAATACATAAAGACACATCAACTTTGCAAGTTTCTACAAATACTTGTTACCTAATACATATATATGTATTATTATCACTATTTTTCATCATTCTTTGATGAGGTATCGAACACTTTGTGTACTTTACTAACTTTGTTTTAACACATAAATAAAAGCATTACGTCTTATCGCTCGTCGGTCCAAATGGATACTGGGACATAACTTGTGACAATCTCCTGTGGCGCGAACTGAGCGTAAATTTCTCGTGCGAACGAGGCGCCACCTATCGTGGAATCATAACCGAGGGAGATCAACTTTTCATGAGTATTTCTGACGTATCAACAAAAAATATCGACCGATTGTCAAGCATTGAAATACTGCAAATGTAAGGGAATTAAATTAAAATGGTGAAAATTACATTAAGCAAAGAATGAGTGCAACAGTGCCATATTAAAATCTTAGCAAACGTAATTCCTATAAAACTCTATAACACAAAGTTGACCGACATGGCTATGAACATTTAGTCGTGTCAAGACAGCAACATACTATTTGCTGAATCTGCATGTAACCAGAACAACACATGACCATATTAAAGTCACTGTCACATCGATGCTTATCAGCTATTTATATGTTGATTTTGTAAGTATTAATCCTTTGTGTATATTTTACTTGCCAACATTTGCCATTGTTGAAACTGGAGATATGGTTGTAGTAGTAGTGGTGGTGGTTGTTGTTGTTGTTATTGGTCGTGAATTCGTTATTGTTGTCCTCGTTGATGTTGGTTGTGAATTCGTTATTGTTGTCATTGTTACGGGTGAAAGCGATGCTGCATTTAATAGAGAAATTAACTTTAAATGTACAACAAAATTTAAAGATTTATAGTTGTGAAAATGGTTCGTAAGGATATTTAGGCAAGAACAAATAAATGTATAATTTATTATTATCGAATGTTTGACATAACCATCGTCTCTTGGTTCCAAACCAGTACGAACGTGTCCATTCAAAGGAAACTGAGAACTTATGTAATGTATGTATTGGTTAAACATCACGAGAAACATACATGCTGTCATAGGAATGAATTCCAGAGGTCTTGATTTTTGCATCAACCCATACTAGTTAATACATTACGTTAATATAGTGATATATGATGCACTTTGCTGTAAACTTATTAGAAAGAACTTTACTAGTCATCCTAGTAGAAAAATGGGTATTCGTCGTGACCAAAGGTGATGTGCTTGCTTGTGACGCCGCTGCATAAAATAACAAAATCAATGGCAAACGGGACACAAGAGGAACAGAAATGACGGGTGAAGGTGCAATGGTCATTGGCAAAACACCACTGGAGATTAAACCTGGTGTAAAGGTACTACCAACCTCACACTTGTCAAAATATCGCCCAAATGAAACAAACAGTGTAAGTAACAAATACCTGCTGGACAACTTACCAACATAAGAAACGGCGACCACATGATAGTGCATACAGATCATAGCTAGATAAAACAATACACCCGAGAATCCAGTCGAAAGTGTGTACTCAATGAAAAGTCGTTCATAGTGCGACAGGATGTATTACATTTATCATATCGTCACACATGCAAAAAGCGTGGCCCACTGGGGCTTTGCTATCAAACATGTAATGCTGTGCATTATATTAGGTAAATGGACTATCTTAATAAAAAAGAAGACTATACGTCCGTATTATTAAGAGTCTTTATACATACACGGTCAAAAATAAGTTTAGGTAGGCATCTTGTCAATGTAACCATATATCATAAGTTTACCTAGAATCAGGACTCGCAAGAAACGAAAACAGAAACCATGAAGTTTGGAATGTGCCTTTTTCTGTTGTGTCGGGCTTTACCTTGTTTTTAACACACTATTATTAACTTATTCTCAAAAAATTACTTTTAAAATACCATATTTCCAGCCAGTTCAAGTTATCATGTTTGCCCACAAGCCATTGCATACGTTCGTACTTGATTATCGTTAACTCTAATAGAAAAGAGCAACACACACATCCAGTGATTTAGTGAGCTCGCCATTGACAGAAGTACGTTCTAATTAAGAAAACTTGCGCAATACTAAGCCAGTATTTTCTTACCAATATCTGTGGATGAGATTGTACCGATACACATTTGTATAACAGTTAAGCCATTTTGTGTCTCCACAAATCCTATCTGAAGTTAAACAAATAGATAGACAATCAAACTTGTCAAGAAAGATCAAGCATAAACATCTTACGGAAGTGATACTTTAATAAACTGTAAACAATAAATGTTCATTCGTATATCCATTCGTGTCTTCAGGCTAGATTTGATATTGCACCATGCACAGGTCACCACATTGGAGTTTTGATAAGAAAGAAATGATATCAGGTGACGGTCATGTGTAGACAGTGTTTGAACTGCACAATAACAGAAATTTTCAATTTGATTTCCACACGATTTAGAAAAGAAATGCAACTGTCCATATGTATGTATAATACCAGTTTTCAATATGAAAACATGATTTTAGCATTCAGTGGGCTGCATAATTACATCCGACAATGCGTTGAGCATAATTACAACGTGGTTTGCATGTATGGTATATGCACAGAACAAAATAAGTTTCGAACACAAGACTATGCCTTAAGATTAATTTGATTGGGTTTTTTAAAAACCGTGAGTTTTTTTTCAGGGCCGCGAGCAAATAGCTTCGTCAAAGAACCAAGCGATCAGAAGGAAACATGATTTAAAATGTCGGTATCTTACATGACTACCGTGAACATTTAAAAATAGCTTGACCACGTTTTCACATGCTACAGGTTTGACGTTCTAACAACTTGCGTATGTGTTCTCCTCCATTCCTCTTGAAGACCACATACCCACATTATTGACGTCAACGCGATCTTTGATCTAACGCCAAGACAATCCCACAAATTACTGAAATATCGGATGATCTTGCCGACCAATCAAGCACTGTAACATTATGCTGTCTTAGAATATTCGGTGTGTATCTTATAATTATAGTGCGGGTTCGTGCTGTCGTGTTGAAAAACTGCAAAAATGGCAAATAATTGGTCGGATGATTTCATCACAACAACAACGCAGTATTTCTGCGACGACATATACGAGCACAGACGATGACGCAGCCACCAACATAGCGATCACGTCAGTAGCAGTAAGCAGTCTCCCATCGGCAAAACAAACGCTGAATCTTGAGTAACTTGATTCCAATCAGTGCGATTCCACGTTCTATGAGCGCGCAATCAGTTCACCCTGACACTGCGATTTCTTAAGGTCAGTTGGACGTACTCGCACGGTCGGCGATCGCGTAACCCGGAAACAGCCTGTTACGAACAGGCCGATCACTAATTATCACACCAGTACGAATCCTTAGACGAGAAGAAACGTTCTACTTGCCATATCGTGACGCCAGGATGATATAACGGTCTTTCCTCGAATTCGTTTTATAGTGTCGGCCGGAGCGTGGTCTGTCATTCACGTTACCTTTCTGTTTAAACTGGTCTACAGTGACCGATCGTTGACTTGCTGTGGTTTAGAGAAGAGCAGCACCGTCTCTGCCACTTACTCGTAGTACATCAGTAAACATTCCATGGCCTGATAACCTTCTTCCAGCGTTGTTCCGTTAAGTCGACCCTTTGCTTGCATCTGCAAATTGTCCACGATCTCTTATGGTTATGATAGAAATGCAATACGTTGACATGGTGGACAACCTTTTATATATGCGATAAATGTCTTACAACAGAAATATAAAACATGCATCTTCACTTGACGTTTAATCACATTTACACTACTTACAGTGAGCATAGTGTGATGTAAACGGAATGTAAACAATAAACTGACAAATACGACCGACCTGATTATTAAACTGAATTTGTTGAAATACACCATGGGCAGCAGTAGTTCCGTATGTTGGTTTGCAGTCAAACTCGTACATGTAACCTAACACCTTAGAATTTGTGTCATCATTTGTATACACATTTAATTCCACGGAGTAATTACACAGACAAGAATAGTCCCCACGGGAAACTAAAATACAGATTGACAATACCACAGCATAAACTACAAACATTGTTCTCTGATGTATTGGAACAACAATGATAAACTGGTGAACTAACATATACCTTACTCGTATCTCTCGTTTACGCTATTAACCTAATTAGCTAAATTATCTTATTTTGGGAGCATAAACATAAACTACATGTATATATATATTTCAAAACGGCATTACTATATGCAATTGCAGCTTGCTGTATACTGACGTAATTAGTGTTTAGTTTAAACATATTTTATTTGCATACTATCAACAACATAATAATACAGTATACAACATTTTGCATAAAACGAGTGTGTTCAATAGTTAGTGTAAAAAGGATGAGACCGAAAGCAAATGACTTATATAAATTTTCTCCTTAATAATATACATTTCCAACAGGTACGTGATTGATTTAAGTGTTTATAAAGTTCACACAGAAATACGAATGTTTAAACTCTTTTGTTAGTATTAAGAAGGTTTTTTTTAATCTACGAGAAAAGAAAGGATAGAGGGAGCAAAGTGTAATGTGTAACAGTGAAATTGTTACAACTGTTCGACTCATAGCGTAAAGCGTATGGTTTCCTATATGTATTTGTAAACGGATCTAAAAATAAGAACATTGGTTTCATTTGTATACGTGGGGCAACCGAAAAGTAAAACTATTGTATCAAGACTAACATTTATGTTTGTAAGATTAGATAAAAGAACATGTTTTTGGTGTCTATATAATGGACAATACATGTACAGGAAAAAATGGTCTGTTGATTCGAAATAACCACAAATACACTCACGGGTACCAGTTATGTTTTTTACAAATAAGTAGGATTTAAAGATGCTGCATCCTGTTCTCGGTCGAATATGAAGAATTTGGAGCCTCCTGGGGCCTAGACAGTAATAGACATTTGTGATTTAAGCCGGTGACGGAGAACGACATCGGACTTGGATATAAATTAGGGGTCGTCTCAAACTTATTTACGAATACAGATGTACAGGACACGTGTTTCGAATTATTTTTTTGCATGTAAACTCAACAACACATTATTTTTCAAATTTATTAATTTTCATCTGAACTTGAACTAACACCAATCATTCGCATTAATTTGGTGATAAAACCTATTATAGGCTTCTTGGTGTTCACGTATAATTTCTGCCACAGAGCGTTTCCTTTGTCGCCTGCGTCTACCATGTGCTCGGTGTTGACGAAGCTGTTCCCCGTCGCTGGATTCAGAGGATTGAGCAGCAGCAATGTCCTCTCTGACACCAGGTCGTGGTGGATCTGCTGGTCCAGCTTTCATCTGCACCAACGGCTGTTGTTCTGGTCTCGGAATTAATCGTCGTTCATGTTTTTTTATTTCTTCTACTGCATCCCTGAAACGAAAATGATTACAGTGGCGGTATGAAATTTATTCGGGACAATTGTTGAAAACGGAGATAAACACAAGTAAACAAATCATTTTATCCTTGAATATATCTAACTGGGCACTTATCATACATTGCTTATAATTTACTTTGATTAAGGAAGTAACATACCTTATATCCGCATCAGGTATATCCTCTGGTGACTTCTTAATTAGGAAACTGAGTTTTCCAGACATTCAATCCAGAAGTTGTCTGAGACTGCCAGTGTTATAAACTTCCATGGTGGCTGGTGACAAAATATTTAGATTTTGTTTCACCTCATCAAGAATGTCCGGCCAGTTTGTTGGATGGTTAATATAGGCTCGTAAGATCAGCATAGTTTCTTCTTTATTTATCTTTACAGATTTTCGGCGCCTTTGAAGCAATGTACCTAAAACATAGACATCATTTATTAGTATGATCGAGGAAAATATATTATCATGAATATAGTGTATATTATGTGTACTTAGATGTATTTGATAATAAAATATTGCATTGTACACGTACAATTAGTATGTCTCGACACCTACACCCATTCATTAATTTTTCTACCCTAGTATTGTCCAGTTTTATTGACCAGTCACACTTTGCATATCTTCATGGTCAATGCACACACTTGATCGAAAGTGGCCCGAGTACTAATCTATTGTGTGCATTGACCATGAAGATATGCAAAGTTTGACAGGTAAATAAAACTGGACAATAAACACGGAGCCGTGTGGTAAACGACATCAGTTAGCTGACACGAAAACATCATAACCACGTGCTCATACGAGATACCGAACGAAAGTTTTGTTTATAAAACTGAAAGGTAAAATATATTTTTTTGAATAATTATTTATTTAAATTCACTTACCTATGTTATTGTTATCCATAGCTTAAGACAAAGTTACTTGTGAAAATTATTTTAGTTGCGCTTCAGGTAGATGTATTAAAGGTTTCCATGTATACAAATATTGCACGGAAAACCCGTGCTAGTTGTAGTGCTAGCAGAAATAAAGTGCTACAGGTATGTAGGAACAATATGGAGACATCGTCGGGGTATGTTACCCCGAGTAGTAACAATTTGCGCAGGTCTTTTGTGCCGGAAGAAGGAAATAGGTTTAATATTGTAAAGTGTGGTTCAACCAAGCTGGTAATCAAATAAAATGTACGCCTCTGTGTAACGTTTTGTTCATTATTATTTTGAGTCAACCCCTCCAATTTTTAATCTATATATCGATGTCCGTCACCGGCTTAAATCACAAATGTCTAATACGAAGGAATTGTAGTGACAGTATTGTTAATAGAACTATCTGATTTGATAATTACAGTAAAAACTCACTTAAAGACCACCTCAATATAAGACGATCTAAAAAAATTAATAACACAATTTTCAAGTCCCTTTTCACTGTTTTAGTATTTATTCCACATCAATATTAAGACCACTGCAATAAGAAGACGCATTATTTTTTACTTTTGCACAGCAATCCTCTTCAAATTGCGCCGACCATTTATTAACAAAATATTTCTTGTTTACTAACTAAAAACGTCTTATACAGTTGATATAAACTACTATTACTAACTAAAAACGCCTTATACAATTGATATAAACTACTATAATATGAAAATGTCGAATTCAAAATAAAAAGATAAATTCAACAAAATCTGGGACCAAATGCCTAGTCAAAGATCACCGATATCTGTAAGGGGAGATGACTGCGTAGGAGATTGTCCAAACTCCCCGCAGTTGTTACTTCCCTTGAAGTTTAGAAGTATGCAGTTGCGCTCGGAACCAGTCAATTTTCTGTTAACCTCCGCGATATTTTTTATTCATAGCGCATGTTTACTCAAACTCCACACACCAGTTACTCGATTACGCTACCCTACAATCTCCTATATCTATATCATAAATTCCGTAATTGTATGCTCCGATATCTGTCATTTACCCTAGTAATCGCAAAGGTGTTCCGGATGACTTCCCAGGGTACCAGTCTAAAAGATTGAAAGAGGACTTCCGAATGAGTGTACTAATTTTTAACTCTTTCTTTTAAGGATTTAAACAAGTAAACCATTTTGGTGGACTTAACTCTTGATGCCAATTAGCAAGAGAAATCACTATATGCGGTTATCTACCTGTTTATCAGAGATACGTTTCTGTGTTAATATCCGAAGGGGGCGATAATTGGATGTACATTGTAGCTTGATTTGGTAAGCACAGTAATCAAAGCGCTGTTAGCGCTGAAGACCTGGGCTGCAGATAGCTGAATTGTGGATTTGCTTGCCCTGTGTATATCTAGTTACTTGTTTGTAAACAAATTATCATTTTACTACTGTATTTCCATATTAAGTTACTAGTATTTTTTCCATTAGTTAATTTGTGCAGACTATACAAGTAAGTCGGTATATCTTGTGCATCCTCGATAACCCTAACCCTGGTTTATATGTCCGTGGTTATAATCATATTATACGAACATTCACATTATGTCTGTTACTGCATTTAGCAATCACTATTGACCAGAAAGTTGGCAATTTGAAGAAACAAAAAATATGACAAGCAGTCACACATGTATCCGGTATGGTTAATAGTTTCCGTTTGATATCTCCATTTATCAAGGTTTAATAGTGAGAACTTCATGCATGCTAATCAGACAATTTTATTTCTAACACTACATAGACGGATTAGTATAAATATGGATATTTCCCTTTACAAAAGTATACCGCTAAGGTGATAGCCTTGTCATGTGTTTTGACAAATTTATCAATATACACATTTATAGATAAACACTATACACTGTATAATTTATTTGTACATGTAGAATGACTTTTGGTGATGTTTTTCAATCCGGTAAATGCACACAAAATTCAGTTTAGTATTTTTTAATATCAAAAGTATTTTTGGAAAGGAGAGAGAATATACTAGCTTATGCCATCGAGTTTCTTTCAAAATTATATCAATATGAACATAAAAACTAGATTTTCCATACTCACCCCTTGTTACTGTTGTTGTTATTTTGGGAACAAACTTAAATTTATGTTTCTTTTGCAAAATTAACGCTTGCGCAATTAGCCTGATTTACCGGACAACATGTACAATTTTACAATGACAACAGTTCAAATAACTTCATTATTTTTCAACATTTTTACACAATTATAGCAGTATGAGTTGAAGGACTGTATAAACATCATACATTACATCTTGCTAATTATCATGTTGTTAGATAATTATTGCTGAAAAGCAAATATGGCTATTTCCTTCTGTCTACATCGCTTTAGCATCGTGCTCGAATCGCAATGAAAACAAAGACCGGATTTAACGTGTGACCGAACTTGAGGGGCCTTATTCATAAACGTTTCTAGGCCGTCTAAATCTGAGACTTATGTTTAGACTAGACTTATCAATCATTGGTTCAATTCATGAAACTTCTAAGTCTATATTTCTAATTTAGACTTATGACGGTAATTCTGAAATCCTAAGTCTACTTTTGTAGACTTATATGGTTATATATTGATAAGGTTGTCGTCATATAGTACAAACGACAATATTTCATACCAAGAACTTCACTGACATTGTTCATGTTACGCTCCACACAGCGCTTTGATTCCAGTACCATTTAGCATTGTAATCAATAGTTAAATGTTAACAATGCCACCGCTGTTTTAATCCAGTGGGTGGGGTATGGTTCCATTCGTAGTTTTATCAGTTAGTTTAAACTGTAACTACAGTGTTAAAAGTAGGATTGTTGCATGCATTATGACTGACTTTGTAATCATAATGATAACCTAGATTTATCAAACTTTACCGTGAACGCTCATTTTACCTCGGATTCGCCCATATGTTATTGTAGTCAAAGTGCAAGTACTGTGATGACGCCACATTCCGCGTGCGGGTTCTTACGGGTTATTAACTAGAGTATATCTACTTTATTTGTTCTATTTGTATCTAAGATATACTTGAAATGTGGAACCCATCTGAATATTACCTACTATATTGCCTACGTCGTTGACAAAAAACCAAACTTAGCTAAGTTTGTCGGTAAGTACGTTTGTGAATTAGACTTAAATCGATTTGGGTAAGTCTGAGACAAAGTCCAAATCTAACTCTAAGTCTAAAATAATTAGTTTTGAATAAGGGCCCAGTTCGTACCGCTGGTAAAAACCCATTCCGGATTTCATCTATTAACGTGATTGACGCCTACCAATAGTGCCAGTTGTACACACATGTACTATAACGTGTATCGAATTTTACAAGGCTGCTGAAGGGGCGGTCAATGTATTTAATGTATAAATCGATCGCATTTTATAATCATCTTTCAAATTTTAAAGCAGGAAATCGCCGAATTCGCAAATCGCTATTTTATCCCCACTGTGATCACAAATGTGCGGGCCATGACTTTTTTAGACCAATTTGGAGTCCCTTTCAGAGAGATTCTCTTGCATGCGAGCAGCTATTTTGGACGGTACCACACAGGTACCGTCTAAAGTAGTGTGGCAATTTGTGAGGCATACAACAATTGGTTCCCGTTTTCAAAACAGAAAAAAGGCTGAAGGCCGGTAACAAGTCAAAAACGTTTTTAGTAACACCAGCAATATTTACGAAAATAATGATTGTTATTCAACGAAATATTCGCCTAAGGAATATATTTTCCTTAAGTAAATACTTACCTAAGGAAATTCCTAAGGTGTTTTTTGAGTGAAAAGTTAGGATGGGAATGCTATTTCTTGTTCCTTATTTATTATTCATTTATTTTATTTTCATTTATGAAAGTAAATCTCCATTGACCAATGTATGTTTATATCGGGGGTTCCACTAGGTACTAAATCTCAAGGGTCATTTGGATAATTTTTTATAGCAAAAAGAAAAATTGAACCTTTCAGCCCGAATGTGGCTTTTTGGAAATACCAGGGATCAAAAGGTCAAATTTAGGGTCAAATGAAACCCCTGTATATGTAGATCACGATATATTATAAATGTTTGACGGTTATTTTTACTCCCAATATTGAAATAATTTTACATAAATGTATCGTAACAAGTTTGTTCAGATAATCATGATTCATAAAAACATAACTGCTTGGGGCGAAGTCAAGTTTATTGATAGCACTATTCTAAAAACTGCATTTTGGCGCAAAATAGTTTTCCAGAGATTTAGAAAGTGTTTATATTCTTGCGTCTTGATGATTAACGAAATGTGCTGGAGTTCCACTGCAATGGTAACTTTAATTTCAGGTCTCAGCTCATTTCCCAATGGCTTCTGTCGAGGATGATAGGGATCTGGTCAAAGTTCAATGTGTTTGTAAGATTAAGCAACAGGAATATACAGTTATTTTGACATCATCAGATCTGAGTTGGCAGGTGGTTGGAAGCAAGACAGGTACATTATTTGTACTTTGTATATCATACAAGTTTTGGCTTACCCATGAGGCAAGCAGGGGCGTAGCTTAGCTAAAATAGATGTGTAGGCCTAGTTTTAGGGGGGTAGCTAGATCGTCAGAGATGCGTTTTGGTGTATTTTGTTCCAGTAAATATGCTTACAATAACATCAAAAACATACATGAAATATCTTATTGCAGCAATTTTTCAAAAAGAAGTGTATAGGAATCTATGCTCCTGGCAAGTCTCTTGAGAATTAATCGGGAAAAGAATGTGATTTAATAGGATGTAAATATACAAACTCAAACTGACCATCATTAAATATACATTCGTATTCAACGATTTGGTGCTGACATGCCTGATGTAGGTTATACTGAGCAATTACTTACGCTGTCATGAATGTATATACAGTAAAACCTCACTTAAAGCTCACCTCGAGAATTCGATCACCTCAAAATTAAGAACAAAATGTCAAGCCCATTTTCACGGTTTTGTTCTTTATTCTACTTCAATATTAAGACCACCTTAATAAGAAGACCAGTTTTCAAGGGCCTCTAGGGTTGTCTTATCATTGAGGTTTTCCTGTATACTTATCTTTGAGGTTAGTATTAAGCATTGGTTTAACTTACTTGGTACTATGCATGTGTAGTTGAATAAAATATATATATATCGTACTTTGGTTGTATACCAGGGGTTCCACTTGGTGCTGACTCGCAAGGGTGATTTTTGACTGGAATTTACCATTTTATAGCCAATTTACCAAAACTTAGAGAAAAATTGAGCTAGAATCCAGAGGGTCTAAATGTGGCTTTTTTGGAAATTCCATGGGTCAAAAGGTCTTATCAAGGGTCAAATGGAACGCCTGTTTACTACAATTCTTCCTAAAATTATTTGTAATTTTTTAATACTTCAGACTTGATATCAGTAAGGATCTCGGAGATCCTCTCAGTAAAGATTCAAAAGTCTCATGACAAAGATATTCTGTGTGTCAGCTTCGCCCAAGTGCAGAAAAATTTGGTATTGAAGAGATGTGTTGTTGAATTCTCTGCAGATGATGTGAGTTGTCTTGAGCAGTTAAACAGCCAACTATCAAGGCTTATCAGTGATGGTAATTTTCATTATCAGTAACTAAGTTTACCTTACAGTTAAAGATGTATCTCGCTCATCTGAACATAAAATGTTTGAATTGGCTTCATCCAGTATTGTTGTTACATTGGCTATAAACTCTCTAAAGCCCCAGCCACACCGGGCCTGCGACAAGGTTACGACCTGGCTAAGATCGAAAAAGATTGGAATCGCAGGCAAATCGTAGAAAGAGGTCACGACTGGTCGCAGAGGTCGTGGGTGATCGCCAGAGCTTAATCACTCGCAGCAAGGTTGATGGTCGTGTTCAAAACTTCTGAGCTGCGATTCCAAATCGTAAGAGGTCGCAGACAGTTCTTACATGGTCGTACCACCAGTCGCGCATGGACGCACCAACAGTCGTGCATAACCGTGGGTTAAGTAATCGCACGTTTGATCGTGTTACCGGTCTTGCCACCTATCGGTTGGTGGTGCCTCTAAAGATTGGTGGTAGGTCATCGCACGATCAAGAAAACGTACGATCTGGTGTGACTGAGGCATAATAAGAACAATTGCAATTTATAACCGATTGAAAATATCTTGTTTTACTAACAAAACTTGTAAAATAGCCGGATTGTTAAAAAAAATGGGTTTTGTTTTAATCGTATGATGTACAAACATCTTTCCTCAATAAATACGGATCAATACATTATGAGTTCATTCTTTGTTAATGCATGTTTATTGATGTTTTAACTATAGGAAGTATATTTTTCATGTTTGTTAAGGTAAACGAATGAACACAAAATGAAATGTTTGAACATCTCCACTTAAACTCTGTCTCGCCATGAATTCAGACACTAATTCAGCGACGAAACTTACGATGTTGGCTTATTTTAAGTATATACATGTATTTATAAGTATAAGTTTTATAAATTTTCATCTACATATTTATTAAAACCAATACGAAATTTACGAAAACTTAGAATGCACATTGATATATGGCATGGGAAAAGTTGGTATGGTCAATATGTCTTCTGATTTAAAACGCGGGCGGATTCTAATGTGATCGCAAGTCTTGGACCCCTCTCATCGCGTTATAATGGAGTTATATTGGAGTGTATGCACATTTATTGTGATAATAGTAATTTGATCTTCTTATGTACAGTATTGTTTTATTTCTATTTCAGATGATCATAAACCTAAGAGTTTATTGGTCATTGTGAATCCTGCCAGTGGTCGAAATAAAGGGATGTCTATTTATACTAAAACGGTAGCACCTATATTCAAGGAAGCTGAAATCCAGACGAACGTTGTTGGTAAGCCAAATATAAATTATTGGCAGGAATTATTCCCGAATGTTACACATTTAGCACACCACTATTATCTTTATAATTATCTAACGTGATGTCAAAGTTTTGGTTCATAAAATGTTTGCCTGTGTTAGAAGGCATTTTGTAGAATTTTTCCGCATTATTGTTGCAGATTGAGTAATTTTAGGGACCACCAGTGATACAGCTTATTAACTTCCATTTTAAATTCATCAAACAATTTAGGTAAGCAGCCGTAGAAAATTATGCGATATTTTACTTACCCGATTCTTGTTTGGTTCTGTTTTACCTTCTATCAGGGTCGGGACATGTATGCATTTAAATGATTGATGATGATTAGACTTTATTGGTCTCTATTTTTTATATTCAGTGACAGAAAGAGCCCATCAAACTGAGGAGATATTATCTACGTATGATTTAAGTTCCATAAATGGGTAAGTAAGATATAATCATGCTATGTGATCAACATCTTGCATAGTGCAAGCATCTGCAACCTAGTCTGTCCTAGTCATAAGCTTGGAAAGATAATCATCTCAATAATGTTAATGCATAAGCACAAGATAAGAAAAATCTCAATAATAAGACCACCCTTGACACTCTTGAAAACAGGTCTTATTATGGAGTTGACCTTAATATTGAGGTCAAAACGGTGAAAATGGACTTGAAAATTGTGTTTTTAATTTTTAGGTGCTCTTATTATTGAGGTGGCCTTTAAGTGAGGTTTAACTGTATTGTATTCGGACATAGAATTTCATGAAAATCTTAGTTTAATAACTTGAATCTATGTGGCTAAATCATATAGTAGAAATTGTCTGTAAATATTTTTGACTGTCATAAAATAAGTGTAAATGTTGTACATATTACAAACTGAATTTGATATTTTCCTGCACATTAAGGTTAGTACTTGTTGGGGGAGATGGTACTTACCATGAGGCAGTGAATGGTTTGATGAGAAGATTAACAAAGGAACAAGGACTAGATATTGATGATGTGGATTGCGCTGTACCTGAAATAGATGTACCTATTGGACTAATCCCAACTGGTCAGTGCTTACCTGTCACCTTGAAACTAGAAATGCAAGGGTCGTTTTATTTGTCATATTTTGATAGAATAAGAAAACCCCAAGCAACCCCGAAGTTACCATAGATATAGTGCTGTAACCTGGTAACTTGAAATGCACATGTAGTTTTTTCACAATTGTAAGTTTTACTAGGGTAATGTTTGGAAATTCTCCAAAAATGTGAGAAAGTATCAAAGAGATAGAACAAGTAACCTTCATAAATGCCCCGTTGTCATCGCCGATCTGAGAACCTCGATCTCCCCGATCGGCCGAATTCCGCGACCAAGCTCGACCAGGTGTTTGGTCGGGGGTCTACACGACAGAATGGACATCTGCCAGACCTGTACTGGACCCTACTAGATCAACTCAAGACCCTTCCAGACCACTTCAAGACTATTTGCCGACACACATCCCGATTTCTACTCGACATCTACTCGACCTTCCCGACCCTTCCCGATGTTTACCCGATCAACACGACCAGCCCGATATTTTCTCGACCTCTACACGACCTCTTCCCGATTTATACCCGACCATGTACTATCGGGCACGATCGCAGCACGATAGCAGCAGACTAGGTATAAAGCTGAAGTATTTTGTTCGGTATTCAGTTGACCAAAGACTATTGAAGAAGCAACATCATGGAAGTTGAGCAGCAGGCATTATATCGTGCACGTTGGTTAGAGTTTGCGATACAGCTGGCAATATTCTAGCTGAGGAGGAAGAACAGGAAAAGGCTCTGGCTGAGCTTCAACGCAGAGGAATAAGACATAGTCGTGTACAACTTCGCAAGGCTATCTGTTGTAGGCAGTGACTGGCACGTAGGCCACTGTATGGACAGTATGAACAACTCCTGCAAGAACTCAACCGTGAAGACCCTAAAAGATGGCCGCAACTTGAAATAGTTGAAATATAAATATATACTTACACAATTTATAATTATTTAAACTGTTTCTATTGTATACAAAGTTAAACTATAGTGTAGAAAACAAGACATATTATTATCTAATTTTAGAACTGTTATTTATAATTTATACGACATTTTCTATTCTTATGCAAGCCCAGGAACCTGGACTTAAGTTGGCTGTCACCCTTCGCCACCTTGCAACTGGTGCTTCCGTGTAGCTAAGAAGACTATGTGCATCTTCATACCAAAATTGTTAAAAGTCATCATACAGGAGTATGCAGAGGAGTTACTGCCACCAATCATCACCTATGAGCAGTGGAAGCAGATTGCCGATGACCTCCCAACCAAGTGGAACTTTCCTCATGCCTGTGGGGCAATAGATGGCAAGCATCACCGTATAAAGAATCCCAAGGATTCTGGTTCATTGTTCTATAATTACTAGGGCTTTTTTCCATGACATTACTCGCAGTCGTCGATGCAAAGTATAAGTTCGTCTGGATCAGGAACTGTTAAATCAATAACCTGCTAGAGCAAGATAACCTTACATGCAGCAGTGCTGGTCTTCCCCTTCCTCTTCTGGGTGTTGTGCACTTCTGGGGGCAGCTGCGACGGCGATCTGCTGTCCTCAGCGGCCTCATTATCAATGTAGACAGCAGCTGGGCTCTTCTTTCGTCCACTTGGCATGGTGACTTGTAGCAGAAGGTAGATGTAGTATCGATAGAATCCCGGCAAGTTATGAAAAAAAGCCAAGATGCCCGCTGTGACATTGACATTGGTCACTGAATAGAATATCGAGGCTGTCGGGTATGATCGGGTAGAAGTCGTGTATGTTCGAGTAGGGATCGGGTGCGGTCTGCAAACTATCGAGTTGATCGAGTAAATGCATCTGATTGGGGTCGTACAAGATCGAGTACAGGTCGTGTACAGGTCTAGTTGATCGAGTACAGATCGATAAACAAATGTGACTAGATGTCTTCCCGATGAACTAGACCTTGTACACGAGTATATACACGAGTTTACCAGAGCGTTACAAGACTGTCTGGCTTCTCGAGCGCTACACAGATTTTTTTCTCATGTCAAATCGTGTTGAAACTCAGACCTCTACCGACCAAGGGAGACCGCTTCAGACCGGGTGGGACCCCCTGCAGACCGAGGGAGATCATTGCACGACTGCATGATTGGGTTTGATCGAGGTACTTAGATCGGCGGTGAGAACGGGGCATTAACAAAGGAAGTAGTGGATTACTAATGCACTCACTTGCGCAGATGTGCACATTTATGGCCATGTTTTTGTTTCAGATAGCCGGCCTTTATTAATAAGAATCATGGTTTATTCAATGTATCATTCTTTATTTCTCATCAGAAAAGCATGTCTTTATAGTAAATTAAAATTGTTGAAAATGTCATTTAGCATAAGAATCATTTGTATTTATGTTCACAAACTGTCATTAAATTTGTTATCATTTTGTCATATCAGGAACTGGTAATGGAATAGCGTTTGCATGTTATGGAAACTATGATGTACAAACAGCAGCAATATCTATTGCAATTGGTAAATTGTTTTAACTTAGTACTGTGTGTCTGATGTTTGGTTACTAGAACCAAGCCAAGTTGTGCATACTGTGAGCATTTCTGGTCAGAATATATTTGACATAGTTATGGCCCTTTAGTGAAGAAAATTGGCATTGGACAGGGAGACATCATTGTTACTTCTGGTATTTGGTATGTCATTATTAAGCCTTGTGGACAGATATAATTATTGCATCATGTTTACTTCAGCTACTCAGAAAATATCTCAAGTTATTACTCACTGAGATTTGGTGTTGAGCAATCGACCTTTGCTACTACAGGCTTAAATGGCACAAAATAAATGAAGTCAAACATGCAATAATTTAAAGACCATGACTGCCAGGGAATCTGGTCTCAGATGAGCGATATAGGGCCATGATGGCCCTCTTTTTTCATGTTTGTGAGGAATGCCAAGTATGAAAACTGCTGTTGATATTATGCTGTGTATGTTTATCATTTTATTATTCCAGGTTTCCGAGCAAAATCGAACATTTTTTCCTTACATAGTGCAGGTCGTTTGATTTCTTATGGTGTACTACTGTTAGGATTTGGGATGTGGGGAGATATCATTCATGTTGCTGAGAGTCGTAGAAGTCAAGGTGTAATGAGATACATAAGTATGTTCCAAACATTTGACTCACAATCATTGTAAGACTTCATTCTGGTAATTTCTTTCATCCAAGGTCCGACTTGGTAAAAGAAATATTGGTTCCAATTTAGTGAACCTATCAGTTTCTTGACTGTGTATTGATTCTGTGATTACAAAAGTTAGTACAGTACGTTCCAATTATAATGATAGAAAGGGGAGTTTACTTCATATTGATCAATATATCCAGGTATTATACCCAAGGTTGACTTGTTCTGCAAACGAAATCAGTAGTGAGTGTTATGTGCTTGATTAATAAATATGCATTAATAATTATTTTAGATATGGCGACACTAGTATTATGATATTTGATCGAACTTGTGTTACAAATAATAAATTATTTGAATGTCTGCTTCTTTCTTACTTGAAAAATGAATCTAACAATTCGTAGTCGTAGACTGAAATGCCGTTTTCTCCATCTGTTTACTTTTGCAAACATAGAAACTAAGACTTACTATTAGGTCGAACTTGTTGATCAAATTAGCTGTAACACGACTTTCATCTGTGTCTTGCTGTTGATTAAGAATGTATGAAATAGAACATGTTGCCTTTATGGACCAGGATTTAGTTACGACTGTTGGTATTTGTCATCTTTTATTAACAAGATACATCTACAATAAATATAATACGCACTCATTAGCGCTTCCACACAATGGTGACAATGATGTTCGAATGTCCAAAAGGTCTCGTAGATATCTTTACAAGCATGAGAAGTATGAGTTTGGGACCCAAAGAACAAATCGTAGTGTCTGAAATAAGGTGATGCACAACATCATAGTACATGTATAAGGAATAAATATAGATCGAACTGGCAGATACTGTGAAATGTGTATGGTAATAAGTGGCATATCGCGATAAGTGGTATCATTATAAGTGGAGTTTACTGTGTAAAAATATTGACTTGAGTTTGAATATTGAGTGACATATTCATATGTCATTTCTGTAAGAAGGGCATACAGCCAGGGCTCCTTTATTCAACAACCTTTGAATACTTTGTATCATCCAAAATAAAGATCGGTTCTGATCTATCTTCTTAGGCCAGTCAAATTGAAATGGGCTATTCGAAACTATGTAAATACAGTATTCGAAATAACGTTTCAGACCTGATGAATTCGAATGAACGAGATGCTTTTTCCTCTGGGGTAAAAATGTGAGCCATCAATGCTTAAGTTACAGTTGAAATCTTGCAAGCATTGTCACAATTCATGCAAGACAAAATACTAGGCCACTGAACATCCAGCTGATTAAAGCTACGCCTAGCTGATAAGGTGGTATTAAATTGATAATTCATCATGAACATATACGTTATATATATCTATGAAAGCATTTTTATAATTTATTTTATAGTTCTTATTTCACTCAACCCTGTCGTGTTCAGTGTAGGAAAGTGTTTTCAAAAGTTTAGCAATGTGTGTGATTGAAATACCTTTAAACACTTCAAGTAGGTCTTGTTGGAATGTTACTATGTAGTTAAATTGAGTCGCTAGCAAGTCAAATATCATTTGTACCAATGTTATACTAGGCTCTGGGTCATCTCAACAATTTGTTCTGCTTTTCAGCAACTATGGGAGAATATGCATTTATTAGAAGAATGCGTGAAGTCCCTGTTACTGTAAAATACATCAACAAGACTGACAAAAGTGGGGATGATGCATCAAGTCTTGAAGGAGTCGGTCAAGCTGTAGAGGCAAGCACTAGGTACCATTAGTGTCGTATGATATTATGTGGCTTTGTTGACTTTTAAAGATATTTGGCAAATATGCAGTTCAGTAATTCCAATACTGTTAGGTCATCCTTAAAAATTGTTTGTTTGCGGTAATTTTAAGTAGAAATGTTTTTTTAGTTTAGTATTTTAATGGCTAATAGACTGAAACATTTTTTTTCATTGATGAACCTGAGTCGCAGCATTTTTCATGAGTCGGTCGCGTAACTGCCAACAAACCATTTTTTAGTATGGCCTTAGGTAATTCTACATTATTCTGTAAGTGACGTCTTTTCAAGAAAACGCAATGTGTGACGTCACCAATTCCAAGCAGGAAACAAAATTTACTCCATATGATCACTCCGTTATCATATTGCCTTAAGGGGCAAATATTGCTTACTGTCAGTGCATGGTGACATCACATGTGGCGTTTTATGGAAACGACGTCACTTAAAGAAGAGGTTGGAAATCGTTCAGCGGCGCTCAAATAGACTTTGAAATTATTAGTTAGTGTTTGATAAGTAATGTAGTTAAATAACATATTTAAAGTGAATATACCTGTATGCTGATGTCAAAGTTGAATGAAATTAGCATTGAAAATTAACATATTTAAAATTACATTCATGAAAGAAATTTCAGTGGATGTCAGTGTCATCAACATTTGTAAACAAAGAAGATGACAGTAATAAAATTAGTAATCATCTTTCCACAGACCATATGGACTTTTAAGGGTTACTTATAATAAGTGAATACCAAAACACCAAATTAATAATTACTAAAAATTTGAATTAAACGTGTCATTATCATGATATCTTGTTGGTATCAAATTATTGAATTAAATGTATCATTATCAGGATATACATGTATTTAATCAAATTTATCGAATTTCATGCTTCCTCAAAGATCTCTTAAAAATATTTACTTGTGTAATTACAGTTAATTTAGCTCATGGTGAACATCTCCAAGATTGCAAAATGTGTTTGCTATATCTAGAGTTTACCTCAAAGTTAAGATCAGTTTTCAAGGGTCCCAAGGGTGGTCTTATTACGTTACGTATTCTCTCTCTTTTATTATCAAGGTTTTACTGTAGTCTAAAATTGACTAAGTTGTTTTAAGAATTCCAATTTTGCCAGGCAATTGGACTATTCAAGAATTTTCCTTTTCTTATTGTGCATAACATAAATACTCACACAATTGAACATTTGGCTTGACTTTAGTTATTAAAGTTTTCAAACTTCCCCGTACTAGATGAGAATAATTAGATTATGCAGAAAATGTGGTGTGATGAAATGAATCAAAGGATTATAAGAAGATGGTATAAATATTTAGACTATATGAACTACTGGTACAAGTAAGAAATCAGTAAATTGAAAATTACAATGTTCATTCCTTGAATGAATGGTGTTGAAGTGAATATGTTGTTGTCTTGAATTTGAGCAATGACACAATATGCAGATTCGTTGCCAGGAAATGTTTGTCTGTAAACAAATATTCCTTTGTAACACATGTCAGTGAAAGGAGAGGTGACTGTACTTGTATATGTTTCGTTGAAACATGCTTGCTTCCATGAAGACAATATATTACTTGGAGAATAATGAAAACATGTATCTATTTCAGTCATGGTTGGATAACATCATCGGACACAGTGATTTCAGGGTTGGTATTTGCAAGTAATTTCGAAAACCTTTCTAAGTCTATGACTGGAGACAGTGCAAATCTCCACATAACACGACCATGTAGTAAACTGACGATTGCTAAGTACTTCATAAATTTGGTTAGGAAGAAACATGAAGCCGTAAGTTCAACTTCAACTCTATATTATATTGCACAAATGCGTTATGTACAAATTGTTATAATACTTGCTTGTCCTCAGTTATGCAATGTTAATATGGTTTTGTTGTCCTGTCAAATACAATGAAGCCTCGATAATACGACCACCCTTGCGGCCCTTGAAATTTGGTATTCTTATGGAGATTGTCTTAATACTGAGGCTGAATGGACAGCACAACAGTGAAAATGGACTTGAAAATTGTGTTCTTAATTGCGAGGTGGTCACATAATTGATATGGACTTTAAATGAGGTGTTACTGAATAATAATTTTGTACTAAAATGTTAAGTCATACGTGCATCAGTCTGATCTTCCTTTATGTGTATGAATATTTATTTTGTTTCTCTTAAGATTTTAAATAAACAGCTTTCTCAAAAAATAGATACATTTCTATGATCAAAGGAATCTAGCTCTGGATTATTTTGCATTGAGCAAAATTACTGACAGCTGAAGTTGATTTGATTTTTAGACTTGCATGTATATGTTGTCACATATTACATTCATGTCACTGTCAATTTATTATCACATTATTTCATGTACATGTATCATTAAATAAAGAAATACTAAGAGTACTAGGATATCCTATAAAAACCGGAAAGTTTATTTCCATTAGGGTCCTTAAATGTCAAATGGCATGATACACAATAGATAAAAAAGACATATAAGTAAAATTACTTAATAAAATAGACAAGAACTTTTCAAATTTGAAGGCTGCAAGATTTAAAATGTTTCTATTTTGATATTAAGACTTAGACAACAACTAAAATAAACATTTCAACATAAGGAATATCAGAATAGACATGAAAACAGTTTAAGGGCTAAGTGGTCTGAAAAAGAAATATTAACCTCGTTTGTGTATTGCTTCCTGAGTAACTAACCTACCAAAACTTGCTCCTTATGGGAGACATCACTCGGTAGTCTCCCTTGATAAAGCCTGTTTGGTGGCGCTGTTGTAGTATTGGTCCTGCCTTGCGTTCAGTTACAGCTAACAGTCGCGAACGTTTTGTATTGTATCCCTTGCCCACCGTATCACATAGACTGCACACGGAGAACCATATTGCAAAACATTATGAAACGTGAGCCGCAAATACCTTTTCCAGAACGCAGGGCTGGTTTACTTTTACGTTTTAAGCTGATAGCATACACAGATAACACAGATAAAACATTCATTCAAACTAGCCATCATGAATTCGAAATTTAACTTGTTATCATTAGGTCAGCTCAGGACTGATGGGGGAAGTTCGTATTGTAGCCTTGCCTTAGGTGATATAAGAACTCACAGCGTTCAGATCAGGAATCAGGTGCTCTACCCATCGACCACTATGCCTTCAAAAGACATTTTATTACAACAAAACTTAGCTACACGCAATTACTGTAAAGAAATAAATGAATCAATTTGACCCATTTTCAGATGAGCGGCCCTGAAATCAGTTATTTGACTGGACAAGAATGGAAAGTGTCTCTTGATAACCCAAGTGATCCAGAATCGGAGATTGGAATCTTAGAACATATTGTAAATATAGATGGAGAACCTACTGTTATACCAAGAACCGAGTTTCATGCCAGGTAAGTGCATTAAATGTTAAGTACAGATCTTATCGTTTGACAATAATTGTTTTGATTTTCTAGATAACTCTGTATACTCCAGTCCCTGAGGACATCTCGTGTGCAAAAAAAGGTCCACGGATAAGATTTATATCGATGTAGATTGCAAGTCGATGCTGTAATTTCGCTATTTTCCCGCATTTTTTAAAGCCTTTTTTAAAAAATCCAGAAAACACAGAATATGTTCATCAATTTGCATATTTTGACAATGTGGAGAATGTGCTGTGGTTTAATAGTAAAAAGTCATATTGTTTTTCACTCTAAACAATGTAATTACATCATTAGGCTGTCTGTGCATGTTTTTGTGAACTTGTAAGTCAGGTTTAACCACTTTAATAGTGACAAGAAAAAGGTCTGTGTATTATTTAGTATAATTGATTTCAGTGCAATAAATTATTACTGTTTCAAGTTTCATACTTTCAGGTTGCTGCCAAATTTGGTGACGTTATTCAATAATATGCCATATGCTACTGGGAGGCCAGAGAAAACAAATTGAATTACAGTAATTAGTAAAGAGTTCTTGGCATTTGTTGAAGGTTCTGCTCTTGGTTTTGTTTTTGAAATTAGGGGCTATAACTGCCACTTTCTTTCAATTCACAATTGCAATTGATTAATGATTTTAGTAAATTAGTTGTGTTTTGTTGAAAATTGTACCATTTCATTTTTAACTCAACTGGGTCCAAATGACCTCAGGGTAGTATATGAGATCATGTGCAGTCCATTTGTACCACTGTCGCCAGTTTTGAACAGCTTCTTTTCTAAATGTATTTGATGTTTTTAACTGACATTGGCGAACGCATACTTTAGTGGTAGGGATTGCTGAATGTTTGAATGATAGCACCTCCCATGTAAGGGGTTAATACATGGGTTAAAACCACATGAGTTTGCAACGAGTTCTATCCCTTTATATTTATAGTATTATATATATATATACTATAGAAGGGATAAAGGGAGATAACACTGGAAAGGATAAAGGGAGATAAATCATGGCAATCTTCTGTGGAGGTAACGCCCCCTCTGGGCATCTTCATAATACTATAGTGTTCATATATACTTTTGGTGCATTTGATGTCTAGGTTTTGTAAACACTAATCAGAGGCCTTATTTACTAATATGTTAAGACTTTTTTCATTAAAGGTATATTATGCTCATTTTTTGTTCACTTGTTCACCTAAACAATCATGAAAAATATGATTTATCTAGTAAAAACTTTAAAAAATATGCAATATCACAGAATACATTTATAATGTATTTCTCTGTATTTGACAAAACAAAGACGTTTGTATTATCAAAAAATTAAAAATACTTCCAGTTTTTTAACAAGCGGGTGTTTTTTACTACTTTTGTCTCTTATGATTTATGATTAAACAAGATTGTTTTATACGGTTATACATGGCATTGGTTCTTATAAGTGATATTTTAGACTATGTTACAACAATACTGGAAGAAGCCCCTTAAAATTAGTTTCAGATGAGCAGATACATCTTTAAATCTAAACTTTTGAAATTTTGTTGCAATAATTGTTGTTACCCACTCTAAATGTTTGCCAATTTTTATTAAAATCGATGGAACAAAAAGAACAGTATAAAGTTTCTAAGTCTGCGTTTTAGTCTTAAAAATATTTGTGAATGAAGCCCCATGCTGTAGACGTTGGCATTGTAGATCGAAGTGACTTTCTGAGAGTCTCATTCATGTTCTGTTGAATTGTATTCATATATGTTAATTTTACAAAGTTTGCTTAGGTCCTGATACATTCGTTGCATGATTTTTTTAGGAAATAAAAACCATAAAAAATCACACACACCCCGGTCACTGGTTGCATTTAATGTAAAAAGTATTATGTAGTGGCATTATAGATCTACATAATATAATTGTGTAAACAGGTTGTATTTTATGTATTTTAACGATTTTGTCTTTGAGGGACTGTAATAAGATGGCACAGTACCTCTCTCACATCTGGATCAGGAAGGGTATGCTGCATGTTAAATTGTTATTATAATACGATAGTGCATTTATACAGTGTTGTTGATTTTATGAAACAGATGTTTTAAATAATGATGCTGTTTCAGTTGTTTTATCAAGTTGATGTACATTTCGTATTTTAAATGTGTATCTTCTTGTATGTTGAGTATGTAACTTTATATTTTATATTGTTTTGTTGTTTACAATTTATTTACAATTTATTTTCATTGTACTTGTATTTAACTGCAGACTTATTATGATGCGAATCAATATAACTTGTTACTCTTTTTTATACACCCGTTCAAAGAACGGGGTGTATTGTAGTTTCACCTGCGGCGGGTGGGCGGCGTCCGAAAAGTTGTTCAATCAATAACTTTTGAATACTCAGAGTAAACTTCACCAGACTTGGTCAGAATGTGTATGGGCATAATGTTTAGCAGCTATATCGCACTTGTCATTCCAAAAGTAGTGCCCTTTAATTAGAGAAATTACCTACAATTGGTCTTGTCCGATCAATAACTGTAGAAGCATTTTTCCAATCATTACCGAATTTGGTCAGAATGTGTATGGGCATACTATCTCGGACAAGTTCGATAACCAGCCGTATCTCTTGGGAGTAATCTCCCTTTGATTACAGAAATAACCTAAAATTTGTCTTGTCCGATCAATAACTTTAGAAGCATTTGTTCAATCGTCGCCAAACAAGTGCGATAACCACCCATATCGCTGGAGTCACTTGGGAGTTATCGCACTTTGATTATAGAAATTGCCTAAAATGTGTCTTGTCCGATCAATAAAAGAAGCATTTGTCCTATCATCATCAAATTTGGTCAGAATGTGTATTGGCATAATATCTCGGACAAGTTAGATAACCAACCAAATCGCTCTAATCACCCTTGAAGTAAAGAAATTATCTAATATACATTTCCATTATTTACTGGATTTAAAGGTCAGAGGTCAAAGTCACAGCATCTTGAAAAATAGTTGAACACCTTGAGAATGTTTGTCCCTATGATCTAGCTACTGGATAGAGCGGTTAATCATTGCCCTTTAAAATCATTACATAGCTTTTTCTAAATCAAAGCACTGAAAGTGCTGACAGGAAGGGGCTCACTGCATATCACAGACGTCACTGTGACATATATTTTACCTGTCACAATAGTTTATCAAGGTCACTTTGTTATGTCAGTTATGCAATCCATCTAAAACTAAAGTATTTTGCTACATAAACTATAATGTCATTACATGTGCTCTAAAAGTAGACTTCAGTTCAAAGGGACAGAATTCTAAAACAGTGTGATGGATGCACAGCAAATTTATGTCTTTCACATCTACAAATCATGTAGCATGGTACTTGTTTATCAAACTGCATTGTAATCCCTTGAAAACTGAAGAAGAAGTTAGCCACACAAACTACATATGTTGTATATTGGACAGAACAACCAATCGACCGAGCTACAGACAGGATGACAATAAAATAAAAAGTAGCTCTATGTTTCCGTTAATCGTCGATATTCAACGGAACGATGACGGAAAATTGCATTTCCTATGATTTGAATATACGTTTAATTGTTCGTTGGATGTATTATATGTGCACCGTTTTCTTCTAAACGTATCTCTGCCTACTGCTATCGTCCGCTGAGTTATATTCCTACTGTATACTAGCTTATACTATCGTCCGCTAGCTTGTTTCAGTGCAATTCACGCGTTATACGGCTGCGGCGTAGGTAGACATTGTTTTCTGTAATTTGCAATATTTAATCAGCAAGTTTCTTTGGGGTTCTTTCTTTTGCGTAAGTGTTGTCAGCTCAAATCCGTTTTCTAGCTGATAACGCAAATGCTTATCGCTATTTTTTGTTAGACACGTGCTACTTTCTTCAGGAGTATGTAGACTTTGGCGGTTCAGAATTACAGACTTAGGATGACTCATCCGATGTGTGTCCGCAGATTTCGCCTTCTAACGAGCCCCTTCCTAAAAATGTATGTGCTCTATCTGTAATAGAAGCCATGGTGTAGAGTATAGTACACTTTTTAAAAGTACTAGCAGTACATTGTAGAACATGAGATGTCTTTCATTCATGATATATTGGGTCAGGCTACTGAGCACATATCATGAAGTGAATAGTCCACCTTGTCTGAAAAACTGTCAATTAAAATGTGCCACGTCAGATTGAAAATAGATGATAATGTCATTTTCTTGGAGGTTTTGCATCCTAAAAATAAAAAGCTATTCTGCAAAACAGTACTCTGTTTGATGAACCCTACTGTTTTGAGGTTAATAGGTCAATGATCAAGGTCCATGTGGCCTTAAAAAGTAAAACCATTTCCTAGCACAAACTGGGGAATGCTTGAGCCTAACCTTGTTTGTATGGGCATTTTGTTCTTGACCTGTTGATGACCCCTTTTGTTATTCATGTCACTAGGTCAAAAGACCACAGGGACTAAATAATGAGTGAAGTGGTGGCCGATCAATGACTAGAGAACTGTTTGGTTCAAGTTCCATCTTGATGTTTGTTTTATTAAATATTTGTTAAAATCAGTTACTTCTCAATAACACATGATTTAACACCTATGTGAAAATCTGAAAAAATGTTTCGTTACAATTTCATTGTTTTCCTAATGTAGGAATATTTATATAATATTTATCCAAATTCGCTTTGTATAAGAAAACCCTTAAGCTTATAAAGCAGTAATCTCAAATGGTATAAAAATGAAACTAAAATTCAACGCATTTATAAGGCAAAACGGTGCCGTAAATCAAAATATAGTTCTATGTTTTTGTCTACAGAAAAGGTTCACAAGTTAACATGTACTCTAAGATTCAAATACTATATTTTGGAAATCTGAAAACAAAATAAGAAGTTATTCACCATATAGTGAGTAGGACAGGTGTCATTATAATGTTATTCAATATTCCTCTACTGGACTAACCAGTGTTGTCTGCTTTTATCCAAGACTGTGAAAATGTGATGGACAAATGTGACCTTTAGAGTGCAGAGGTTTCGAATAATTTGCTGTAGTACAGTATGTTTCCAAGCAGCAAAGCTTAATTTCAATGCTACATGTGTATATAGCAAGGAACATTATCAAGGCTTGTTGCCGCCATAAAACTAGGAAGCAATAGGAGCATTCCGAATGTTAACTGTTTTTTCATGGAAACAGATACATTTTCGCAAAAATGAGGTGCAGATTAAAGCGCTACATTATCAAACTGCATTGTAATCCCTTGTTATCCTGTCTGTAGCTCGGTCGATTGGTTGTTCTGTCCAATATACAACATATGTAGTTTGTGTGGCTAACTTCTCCTTCTGATTATGGAACCAATAAATAGGGTCATTGGTCACCATGCTTAAAAATGGGCGGATCCTAACGCCGATTATCTAACGACAGTCTTACGTCTAATTTGACGTTGTAATATATCACCTCTCGTTGAATATTGGCTCCTCGTATATGTATGTATATACATGTAGTACTGACATAAACCGATCATATTTTCTTATACAGTAACTCGTCACTAAATGATCATTAAAATAAATATCATAATCCCTAAGGTATGATTATACCGAGAATATTATATGTACTGCTTTGTCGGTTGGAAACCTTCACGTAAAATATTCTATGATCGATGCTGGTACCAATATTTACTCGTATTGTATAATTATATATACGGATTCTATTACAGTTATATATATATATTAGCGTTAGATATTGTATTATCATATATGCATATATTGGTCTCAGCTCGAAGGCTAAATTCACATAAAAAATTAACGGTAACACAATTATAAATATCTGTATTGATGACTCACGCCATTCATTTAAATTCTGTGAAAATTCTCGCTTTGTTAAATATGTATGTAAAACATGAGATGCAAATAGTCGGATATATTTGATCTGCAGATTTAAGTGTGATTTGTTACCCTCCTATACAACTGTATAAGATTTGGGAAAAGAATCTTTGTTGATAATTTATGTTCACAATCTTAATCATATGTATAAATATAATCTTCTAATGACTCGCATTGTTGATTAATCTGCAATTTGGTATTAATTGAGTTAACTCATGGACGCAAGTGACGTGAAACTCGGTTCATAGTAATAGCAGCAGCGTATCAAGCGTATATTGATTTCACATACATGTAGTTTCAATGTTGGTATGGATAGTAATGAATTTACTCGGATTAATATTTAGTATTTGTAATAATTAAACGTTTATAATATCAAATTTTATTGAAATATGTTAAAAGTCGCTGCATTTTGCCATTAAATCGCAACATTTTGCGTTGTAATCGCAACATTTTTCTACATTACGCATTTAGGCACTTGCTAAAATTCTCTACATTTTGTTCCCTTAATCGAATATTTTGCTACATTTAGCCCCATTTTGCGGGCAAAATGTAATATTTCAGTGTTTATCATATTAAATGTTATTGAAATTTGCCAAAAGTCGCAACATTTTGCCCTTTAATCGCAACTTTTTTATACATTACGCATTTTAGGCACTTGCTAAATTGTTGTACATTTTGCTCCCTTAATCGATGTAATCTGCTACATTTAGCCCCATTTAGTGGGCAAAGTGTAGTATTTCAACGTTACAATATTACATTTTATTGTAATGTGCAAAAAATCGCAACATTTATCTACATTTTGCCCTTTAATCGCAACATTTTGTCATGTAATCGCAACATTTGTCTACATTACGCATTTTAGGCACTTGCAAAAACTCTTGATATTTTGCCCCCTTAATCGACGTATTTTACTACGTTTAGCCCCATTTAGCGGTGTAGTATTTCAACGTTTACAACATTTTTCTACATTACGCATTTTAGGCACTTGCTTAAAATTCACTCGATTTACATTTGCTCTTTATTACGCGTATCTTGCTGAATTTAGCCCCATTTCGCCCGCAAAATGTAATATTCTAACATATATGATATTCAATTGCATAATAAATGACAAAAGTCACTGCATTTTGACCTTTAATGCAATATTTTGCTCTTTAATTGCAACATTTTGCTACATTGTGCCATATTTTGCTACATTTTTGCTACATTACGCATTTTAGCTACACCGTTTCGAATGACTTGCTAGGGAAGATTGAAAGAGGAGTTCCGAATGATTGTACTAATTGGATCGGCCTTTTTCCATACGCACGGTTTACTGAAAGCTATCCTCACGCTTACCGGTGTAACCATAAAATACCACCAGTTAAGACATCCCTTGCTTGCTGGACTCTGCGTTTGCTTTTAACACTACTATATGAGTGTATTGCGCTAAGCAATCAATTCATTTGGCTCGTAACTTACTTTAATAAATTAATACATTGTCGTGTTATATCGTATTACGGTTTGTTCATGTAGATGGCGTATCCCGTCAAGATCTTACTACATAATGTTTCAATAACTATATATTTAAAAGAAAAGTCAAAGTGAAAGAAGAATAACATATGAAAATAACATATGAAATGTGGTAAATCGTATTCATATAACAAGAGGCACAATGATCAGGCTAGATAAATTATAACAACAACTTTTCGTATATATAAGGTTTTGAGTATATATGCATCTTGGGGATAGCCACAGTGAATTACAACAACAACTGTTCGTATATATCAGGTCTTGAGAATGTATGCAGCTTGGGGATAGCCACAGTAAATACCAACAAGAACGTCTCTGATTTATCAGGTATTGAGCATTTATGCAGCTTTGGGATAGCCACAGTAAATTAAAACAATAAAATATCTGATATATAAGGTATTGAGTATATATGCAGCTTGGGGATAGCCACAGTAAATTACAACAACAACTTTTCGTATATATAAGGTATTGAGAATGTATGCAGCTTGGGGATAGCCACAGTAAATTACAACAAGAACGTCTCTGATACATCAGGTATTGGGTATATATGCAGCTTGGGGATAGCCACAGTCAATTATAACAAAAGCTTATCCGATATATAAGGTATTGAGTATATATGGGAGAAGCTTTTGTTCTATTTAACTGTACCTATCCCCAAGGTACATATATACTCAATACATTTAATATATCAGAGAAGTTCTTGTTGTAATATACTGTTGCTATCCCCAAGCTACATATATACTCAATGCCTGATATATCAGAGACGTTCTTGTTGTTATTTACTGTGGCTATCCACAAGCTACATATATACTCAATACCTGATATATCAGAAAAGTTATTGTTGTAATTTACTGTGGCTATCCCCAAGCTACATACGTACTCAATACATGATAAATCAGAGATAGTTTGCTTTAATTTACTGTGGCTATCCCCAAACTACATGTATACTCAATACCTCATATATCAGAGACGTGCAAGTTACAATTTAGTGTGGCTTTCTCCAAGCTACATAATATTCAATCCCTGATATTATCAGAGAAGTTAGTTTTATAATTTACTGTGGCCATCTCCAATCTGCATTCATACTCATATATCAGAGAAGTTCATGTTACAATTTACGGTGGCTATCCCCAAGTTGCATACATTTTCAATACCTTATATATCAGAACAGTTCTTGTTATAATTTACTGTGGCTATCCACACTCTTCGTGTACATGTAGTCATAAGCTCCCATATTGTACAAGGTTTAATTATAGTGTATTAGAAGTGTCTCCTCAAAATAATCATCTGTACATTTGCGAATCACTGTCCGATATGTTTTGTATATCGTTTCCTTTTTACATGCGTATATAATATAACCACGGACCTATAAACCATGGATTCATGATATCGATCAATGACATCGTTACCTCATATAATATTGCGTTCGCATAGCATCAATTTAACTGTTGAACTTTACTTCGAGGCGCAATAATTACAATTTAAAAATGCTTAATAATCTGCTATAAAACAAGCCGGATAATTCATCCGGGCGAAACGATCGAACAGAAAAACTGCGCACGCACCGGATCATTGAGTGCGCGTATAGCATAGTCGTGGAGATGGAAATAAGTCATTACCGTACTAATTTTTAACTCGTACTTTTAAGGATTTATATCTGACATGTATATATATACAAGTAAACAAATTACCAACGTAATCTCTTGATGCCAATAAGTGAGCAAGAGAAATCACTATATGCGGTTATCTACCTGTTTATCAGAGACACGATTCTGTGTTAATATCCGAAGGGGGCGATAATTGGATGTAGCTTGATTTGGTAATTACGGTACAAACTCGCTTAAAGACCACCTCAATAATAAGACCATCTCAAAATTAAGAATACAATTTGCAAGTCCATTTTCACTGCTTTACTCTTGATTTGATCAACCTCAATATTAAGACCACCACGATAAGAAGACCAGTTTTCAAGGGTCCCAATGCGCAATGGTGGTCTCATTAGTGAGGTTTTACTATATATATAATGATAATTAAGTATGAAAAAATCAGCAATTAGCCGCAGGAACTTCTACTTCGTTCTTTCAACTGTCAATTTCTGACGTCTTACATGCCCATTTAACCATAACCATTCATTTTGTTATTTTACTTTCACTTTGCATGTAACCAGAAAGTGTCAAAATGTGAAATGAGTTATGTAGGGTCTTATTTATAAATTATAGGACAACTGACACTCTAGTGTTTGCCTATTAAGAGTTTTCATCATACTGGTGTTATTTAAAATGTATCTGGCAATTGTACTCTTTCTATTATCAATGATTTTTACCAAGGATGCCATATTGACGAACAGGTTGCCCTTCCTATACCTGTCTGATGTCAAAAACGCCCGCTTGGTCCCGTCCGGTCACCTGACGAATATCAACCGAGACCGTATCATGGTGCCCAGTGGGTTGCCTTCCAATGATCGGACGGTGGCTTTGGGATTATGGTCTAGAAAATGATCCCAAAAATCACCAGTGACCTTCAGATATCAAAGGTGCCGAAATGGTCCCTCGTCGATTATTGGCCGATGTCCTTAAGATTTTTAACAGATGGGTCTCCGGAGTCCAACTCATCCGAAGAAAAAACTCCTCCCTATTTTCATCTGATGTGCCCACCGATGCCCAATTTTCGATAGGTGACCATAGGATGTGGAAAGGTCATCGCCCCCCTGACGATTTTTTAAAAAGTCAGCCTCTTACTTAATCGCTAGAGCATCTATTCCCTTATTGGTGGAAATATGACTGGGATATTTAACTCCAGTGTCCATTTTTCTCCCATTTTCTACTTTTATATTTAGATCACTCTGTATTATAAATTTTACTCCATTATGAAATTTTTTCCAATATTGAAATAATAATTAATTTTACAAACATGTTTCGTAACATGTTTAATCAGATTGTTCAACTGCTTGGAATGGGGTCAAGTTCCATGTTTTGATAGCACTATTCTAAAAACTGCAATTTGGTGCAAATAGTTTTCCAGAGATTTGGAATATGTTTATATTCTTATGTCTTTATGATGAAAGAAATGAGTTCTACTGCAATGGTAAATTTGATTTCAGGTTTCAGATCATTTCCCAATGGCTTCTGCAGAGGATGATAGGGATCTGGTCAAAGTTCAATGTGTTTGTAAGATTAAGCAACAGGAATATACAGTTGTTTTGACATCATCAGATCTGAGTTGGCAGGTGGTTGGAAGCAAAAAAGGTACATTAATTGTACATTGTATGTCCTACAATTTTTGTCATACATGGGAGGCAAGTCTCTTGAGTTGAATTGATAGACATGTTGTCAAATGGATATTGATAATAGTGCCAGTAGTAGTTAAGAATTATTAACTTGGACGCGAAGGACAAGAATGTAATTAAGTAGGATGTAAAAATACAAATTTGTGCCTCTATAAAGAACAGCAGAAAATTCACAGATTTTATACTGTTTAGTTAAATTCTTGTCTTCGCCAAATCTCAGCAACATCTACTATATACTGAGCAGTTATACTTACACTGTCAGGAATGTATTTATACTTATGTTTGTGGTTAGTATGAAGCATTGGTTTAACTTGCTTAGTGCTATACATGTGTAGTTGAATAAAATATCCATACTTTGTATGCTACAATTGTTTCTAATATTATACCCAGTACATTTAAAAATACACAGTTTGTACCTGTGATATGTCTTTTAAATGTCATTTTATTGGGTTTTAAAATTCATGTTGAGATCATATGAAAATTGAATTGTTGATCGAAAGAACATTTAGCAATCATCACTGCGTAAAATGAAGTAATATTATGATAATTTCTTTATCCTGCCTCCTTTGTTCATGAAGTTTGAGAAATCTTACATTTGCATTTTTAAATGTACTGAGTATATTTGTAATCTTTTGAATACTTTTCAGATTCGAAATCAGTAAGGATATCTGAGATCCTTTCAGTAAAGATTCAAAAGTCTCATGACAAAAATATTCTGTTTGTCAGCTTTACCCAAGTGCAGAAAAACTTGGTGTTGAAGAGATGTGTTGTAGAATTCTCTGCAGATGATGTGAATTGTCTTGAGCAGTTAAACAGCCAACTAGCAAGGCTTAGCAGTGATGGTAATTTTTTATCAGTAACTAAGTTTACCTTATGGTTAAGTCATACTGTTATAACATGAACTATTTGAACATTTCACCATGAATTCAAACAATATTTCTGCAACAAAATTGATGATGTTGCCATATTTTAAATATATGTTCGTAAATTCATTATTTTAGGGCTTTTCAGAGCTTTTTTATGTAAACTGGTATTTTTATGCTCCAACTCTGAAAGGGGGCATATAGATTTGTCCTTGTCCGTCCGTCACAAAATCTTGTGTCACGCATATCTCCAAAAGAGTATGAGCCAGTGTCATAAAACTTTATAGGAATGTTCACCAGCCTATGTAGTTGTGCACCTGAAGTTTGTCTGTGCCCAATAAGTGCGGAGGTATGGCCCTTGACTTAGTTAAAATAATTTTATAGCCTACAGAGTATGCAATCTTGTGTCACACATATCTTCAATACAATATGAGCCAGATTCATAAAACTTTACAGGAATGTTATCCAGCATGTGAAGTTGTGCACCTGGGGTGTTTGGCTGTACCCAGTAAATGCAAAGTTATGGCCCTTGACTTAGTTAAAATATAGCCTACAGAGTATGCATATCTCAAAAGGTATATCAACTACATTCACAAAACTGAACATGAATGTTCACCAGTCTGTGTAGTTGTGCACCTGGAGTTTCATGTATGGCTCTGCCTAGTGCAAAGTTGTGGCCCTTGACTTATTGAAAATATAGCATACAAAGCATGCAATCTTGTGTGACGCATATCTCAAAAAGCATAGGACTTACAAAACTTTATAGGAATGCTCACCAGCATGTGTAGTTGTGCACCTGGGTTTCATGTATGATTACGCTCAGTAAGTGCAAAGTTATGGCCCTTGACTTATCACAATAATCAGTACAGTCACAAAATAGCAGCAGAATAATAGCATTTGCTTTTGTGACAAAGGCTGGAAGTGGGGGCATCTGTGTCCTATGGACACATTTCTAGTTTATGTTAATAATGGCATTCAACTTCATTTTTCTAGTTTCCTGTCTTTAAAGATATTGCAGTCCTTTTCCTGGGTTTCATATCAAAATCAATTTTGATTTCAATTGAGATTTTTCCTTGAGAGTGGGGAAAAAGGAGCTTATTTGGCATTGGAAATAGGGCCTATATTCTGCCCCTTGTGACAACTAGCGTAAGTCGGGCTTAAACTTCGTACCATGGCAGTGTCCTTTGATATCAATTTTGCTGAACTGTCTTGGTTATAATGTACCAGTAGTGTGCAAAATTGCTGCACTTACTACTATAGTGTTCTACATGGTGTCCAGCACATTCTGGGTACATCAGAAATTATTCAGTTGGTGTAAAACTTGATAAAAAAGTTGATAAAGGCTATATTAGTATTAATTTGAATCAAAATATTGTTGTTAATAAAAGAGAGGTGTATGCATTCAAAAAATTTGGAAATCAATGAAATCGGTGGCATTTTTGTTCCATGCCAACTAGTTTATGGCATATCCAAAAATCACTGGGCACAGAAAGGTGCTTGTATGCATATTTATTGTAGTACATGTAATAGTAATCTCTTATAAACAGTATTGTTTTCTTACTATTTTAGATGATCATAAACCGAAGAGTTTATTGGTCATCGTGAATCCTGTCAGTGGTCGAAGTAAAGGGATGTCTATTTATACAAAAAAGGTAGCACCTGTATTCCAGGAAGCTGGAATCCAGACAAATGTTCTTGGTAAGTGAAATATAAATTATTTGCTGAAATTATTTCCGAATGTTGCACATTTAGCACACCATGATAATCTTTATAATTAACTAACATGACCGTCAAAGTTTTGGCTCATAAAATTCTTGCCTGTGTTGGAAGAACAGCATTTTGTAGAATTTTTCAGCATTATTGTTGCGGACCATCAGTGATACAGCTTATTAACTTCCATTTTAAATTCATCAAACAATTTAGGTAAGCAGCTGTAGAAACATTATGCGATATTTTACTTACCTGATATTTTACTTACCGGATGACTTGTTTGGTTCTGTTTTACCTTCTATCAGAGTCGGGACATGTATGTATTTAAATGATTGATGATGATTAGTCTTTATGGGTTTCCTATTTATATACAGTGACAGAAAGAGCCCATCAAACTGAGGAGATATTATCTACGTATGATCTAAACTCCATAAATGGGTAAGTAAGCTATAAACATACTATATGATCAACATCTGGAGTCAAGGTTGTGGTTGAATAGAGAGCAAAATCATGAAAATGAACTTGAAAATTGTGTTCTTAATTTTGAGATGGTCTTATTATTGAGGTAGTCTTTAAGAGAGGTTTTACTATATTGTATTTGGACAATAAATTTCGTGAAAATCTTAGTTTAATTACTTGAATCTATGTGGCTGAAACGTAATAGAAATTGATTGTAAATATTTTTTACTTTTGTCAAATATTAGTAAATGTACTTATTAGGAACTGAATTTGATATTTTCCTGCAAATTAAGGTTAGTACTGGTTGGAGGAGATGGTACTTACCATGAAGGAGTGAATGGTTTGATAAGAAGATTAACAAAGGAACAAGGACTAGATATTGATGATGTGGATTGTGCTGTACCTGAAATAGATGTACCTATTGGACTAATCCCAACTGGTCAGTGTTTATGTTTCAGATAGCCGGCCTTTATTAATAAGAATCATTGTTTATTCAATTTCTCATTCTTTATATTTTCATCAGAAAGGCAGGGTTCTAGAATCATCTACTTGAGTTGCAGTTAGTCCCAAACAAGTCTGTTTTTATAGCTAACCAACATCAGCAATTGTTCAGTTGTAAGTCAAACCTTAGAATCCCACAAACACATACATGTGATTATTAATTTTAGATTGTGGTGCTATCATTGTGTATGTTTATTTGTTACTAAGTTGACCAATATTCTCAGACAACTAGCTTCCTATTTTGGACAAGTCAAATTTTACATTTCCATTAGTCTGGGACAAGTGTCTTTAAAACATAATCCAGAGTCCTGACAGGCATGGCATGTCTTTACAGTAAATACAAATTGTTAAAACATGTCAGTTAGCACAGTTATCATTTGTATTTATGTTCACAAACTGTTCTCTCTGTATTTATGTTCACAAACTGTTCTCTCTGTATTTATGTTCACAAACTGTTCTCTCTGTATTTATAATTACAAACTGTTCTCTCTGTATTTATGTTCACAAACTGTTCTCTCTGTATTTATGTTCACAAACTATTCTCTCTGTATTTATAATTACAAACTGTTCTCTCTGTATTTATGTTCACAAACTGTTCTCTCTGTATTAATGTTCACAAACTGTTCTCTCTGTATTTATGTTCACAAACTGTTCTCTCTGTATTTATGTTCACAAACTGTTCTCTCTGTATTAATGTTCACAAACTGTTCTCTCTGTATTTATGTTCACAAACTGTTCTCTCTGTGTTAATGTTCACAAACTGTTCTCTCTGTATTTATGTTCACAAACTGTTCTCTCTGTATTTATGTTCACAAACTGTTCTCTCTGTCTATTTGTTATCATTTTGTCTTATCAGGAACTGGTAATGGAATAGCGTTTGCATGTTATGGAAACTATGATGTACGAACAGCAGCAATATCTATTGCAATTGGTAAATTGTTTCAACTTATTACTGTGTGTCTGATTTTTGCCCTCATTGTGTTTTGTGCGAGCCATGTGATAAGTACCCTTAAACTACTTAACCAGTGGTCGGATTTTAATAAAAGTTCATGAGTTATTGGTACCAAGCCAAGTTGTGCATACTGTGAGCATTTCTTGTCAGATTATATTTGACATAGTTATGGCCCTTTAGTGAAGAAAATTGGCATTGGACAGGGAGACATCATTGTTACTTCTGGTATTTGGTCTGTCATTATTAAGCGTTGTGGACAGATATAAATATTGAATCATGATATAATTATTGCATCATGTTTACTTCAGCTACTCAGAAAATATCTCATATTATTACTCACTGAAATTTGATTTTAAGTTACCGACCTTTGCCACTATAGGCTTAAATGGCACACAATAAAATGAAGTCAAAAATACAATAATTTAAAGACCATGACTGCCAGGGAATGTGGTCTCAGGTGAGCGATATAGGGCCATCATGGCCCTCTTGTTTCATGTTTGTGAGGAATGCCAAGTATGAAAACTGCTGTTGATATTATGCTGTGTATGTTTATCATTTTATTATTCCAGGTTTCCGAGCAAAATCGAACATTATTTCCTTACATAGTGCAGGTCGTTTGATTTCTTATGGTGTACTACTGTTAGGATTTGGGATGTGGGGAGATATCATTCATGTTGCTGAGAGTCGTAGAAGTCAAGGTGTATTGAGATACTTAAGTATGTTCCAAACATTTGACTCACAATCTGTGTAAAACAGAGAGAATACGTAACTACGGGGAACGCCACATACACAAGACTTCATTCTGGTAATTTCTTACATCCATGGTGCGACTTGGTAACAGAAATATTGGTTCCAATTTAGTGAACCTATCAGTTTCTTGACTGTGTATGGATTCTGTGATTACAAAAGTTAATACAGTACGTTCCAATTATAATGATAGAAAGGGGAGTTTACGCCATATTGATCATTATATCCAGATATTATACCCAAGGTTGACTTATTCTGCAAACGAAATCAGTAGCGAGTGTTATGTGCTTGATTAATAAATATGCATTACTAATTTTTTTAGATATGGCGACGCTAGTATTATGATATTTGACCGAACTTGTGTTACAAATATTTAATTATTTGAATGTCTGCTTCTTTCTTACTTGAAAAATGAATCTAACAATTCGTAGTCGTAGACTGAAATGCCATTTTCTCTATCTGTTTACTTTTGCAAACATAGAAACTAAGACTTACTATTAGGTCGAACTTGTTGATCAAATTAGCTGTACTACGACTTTCATCTGCGTCTCGCTGTTGATTAAGAATGTATGAATTAGAACATGTTGCCTTGTTGGACCAGGATTTAGTTACGACTGTTGGTATTTTTCATCTTTTATTAACAAGATCTACAATAAATATAATACGCACTCATTAGCGCTTCCACACAATGGTGTCAATGATGTTCGAATGTCCAAAAGGTTTCGTAGATATCTTTACAAGCATGAGAAGTATGAGTTTGGGACCCAACGAACAAATGATAGTGTCTGAAATAAGGTGATGCACAACATCATAGTACCTGTATAAGGAATAAATATAGATCGAACTGGCAGATACTGTGAAATGTGTATGGTAATAAATGGCACATCGCGATAAGTGGTATCATTATAAGTGGAGTTTACTGTATAAATATTGACTTGAGTTTGAATTGAGTGACATATTCGTATATCATTTCTGTAAGAAGGGCATACAGCCAGGGCTCCTTTATTCATCAACCTTTGAATACTTTGTATCATCCAAAATAAAGATCAGGTTCTGATCTATCTTCTTAGGCCCGTCAAATTGAAATGGGCTATTCGAAACTATGTAAATACAGTATTCTAAATAAAATTTCAGACCTGATGAATTCGAATGAACGAGATGCTTTTTCCTCTGGGGTAAAAATGTGAGCTATCAATGCTTAAGTTACAGTTGAAATATTGCATGCATTGTCACAATTCGTGCAAGACAAAATACTAGGCCACTAAACATCCAGCTGATTAAAGCTACGCCTAGCTAATAAGGTGGCATTAAATTGATAATTCATCATGAACATATACATTATATATATCTATGAAAGCATTTTTATAATTTATTTTATAGTTCTTATTTCACTCAGCCCTGTCGTGTTCAGTGTAGGAAAGTGTTTTCAAAAGTTTAGCAATGTGTGATTGAAATACCTTTAAACACTTCTAGTAGGTCTTGTTGGAATGTTACTATGTAGTTAAATTGAGTCGCTAGCAAGTCAAATATCATGTGTACAAATGTTATACTAGGCTCTGGGTCATCTCAACAAATGTTACTGCTTTTCAGCAACTATGGGAGAATTTGCATTTATTAGAAGAATGCGTGAAGTCCCTGTTTCTGTAAAATACATCAACAAGACTGGCAAAAGTGGGGATGATGCATTAAGTCTTGAAGGAGTCGGTCAAGCTGTAGAGGCAAGCACTAGGTATCATTATTGGTGTTGTATGATAGTATGTGGCTTTGTTGACTTTTGAAGATATTTCGCAATTATGCTGTTCATTCCAATACTGTTAGGCCATCCTTAAAAAGTGTTTGTTTGCGGTAACACGACCCTGGATTTTAAGTAGAAATGTTGTTTTAGTTTAGTTTTGTAATGGCTAATAGACTGAAACATTTTTTTCATTGATGAACCTGAGTCGCAGCATTTTTCATGAGTCGGTCGCGTAACTGCCAACAAACAGTTTTTTAGTATGGCCTTAGGTAATTCTTCATTCACGCATGGGATTTTATAAGTTGAACATACCTTTTGTGAAATGCCGTAAAGATTCAAAGAGGTATGTCACTGTATATGTCGGGATGAACTGAGGGAATAAAAAGAGGAAAAAATTAGCACCGCTATGGGATTTACAACCTCTTCAGTAAGTGACGTCATTTCAAGAAAACGCAACATGTGACGTCACCATTTCCAAGCAGGAAACAATATTTACTCCGTATGATCACTCCGTTAGCATGTAATATTTAGTAGATTTTAAGTAAAATCTTATTGATTAAGAAGAGGCGGAGCGAGCGTAGCGAACGAGCCCTCTTCTTAACCAATAAGATTTCACTTAATATCTACTAACTGACTTAGAATGTAACCTACATTTTGATTGGCCGATATGCATGCAAATTTCAAATAAAAGCTATAACGGACAAGAATAGTAAATTTCCAAATATAATAACGCTCACACAGATTCGCAGTAGGCGGAGCTTAAAAAGCCCTCGAAAAGTCGAAATTCTTAATGAATAAGCGTAGTACTTAACGGGAGCCGTTCTGTCATTTCATTGACTGAAAATGTAGGTTGCATTCTAAACTGCCTTAAGGGGCAAATATTGCTTACTGTCAGTGCATGGTGACATCACATGTGGCGTTTTATGGAAACGACGTCACTTAAAGAAGAGGTTGGAAATCGTTCAGCGGCGCTCAAATAGACTTTGAAATTATTAGTTAGTGTTTGATAAGTAATGTAGTTAAATAACATATTTACAGTGAATATACCTGTATGCTGATGTCAAAGTTGAATGAAAATTAGCATTGAAAATTAACATATTTAAAATTACATTCATGAAAGAAATTTCAGTGGATGTCAGTTTCATCAACATTTGTAAACAAAGAAGATGAGAGATAAAAATTAGTAATCATCTTTCCACAGACCATATGGACTTTTAAGGGTTACTTATAAGTGAATACCAAAACACCAAATTAATAATTACTAAAAAATTGAATTAAATGTGTCATTATCAGGATATCTTGTTGGTATCAAATTATTGAATTAAATGTATCATTATCAGGATATCTTGTTGGTATCAAATTATTGAATTAAATGTATCATTATCAGGATATACATGTATTTAATCAAATTATCTTTTATCGAATATCATGCTTCCTCAAAGATCTCTTAAAAATATTTACTTGTGTAATTACAGTTAATTTAGCTAATGGTGAACATCTCCAAGATTGCAAAATGTGTTTGCTTTATCTAGTTTACCTCAAAGTTAAGATCAGTTTTCAAGGGTCGCAAGGGTGGTCTTATTACGTTACGTATTCTCTCTCTTTTATTATCAAGGTTTTACTGTAGTCTAAAATTGACTAAGTTGTTTTAAGAATTCCAATTTTGCCAGCCAGTTGGACTATTCAAGAATTGTCCTTTTCTTATTGTGCATAACATAAATACTCACACAGTTGAACATTTGGCTTGACTTTAGTTATTAAAGTTTTCAAACTTCCCCATACTAGATGAGAATAATTAGATTATGCAGAAAATGTGGTGTGATGAAATGAATCAAAGGATTATAAGAAGATGGTATAAATATTTAGACTATATGATCTACTGGTACAAGTAAGAAATAAGTAAATTGAAAATTACAATGTTCATTCCTTGAATGAATGGTGTTGAAGTGAATATGTTCTTGAATTTGAGCAATGCCACAATATGCAGATTCGCTGCCAGGAAATGTTTGTCTGTAAACTAATATTCCTTTGTAAATGTCAGTGTAAGGAGAGGTGACTGTACTTGTATATGTTTCGTTGAAACATGCATGTATCCATTTCAGTCATGGTTGGATAACATCATCGGACACAGTGATTTCAGGGTTGGTATTTGCAAGTAATTTCGAAAACCTTTCTAAGTCTATGACTGGAGACAGTGCAACTCTCCACATATCACGACCATGTAGTAAACTGAAGATAGCTAAGTACTTCATAAATTTGGCTAGGAAGAAACATGAAGCCGTAAGTTCAACTTCAACTCTATATTATATTGCACGAATGCGTTATGAACAAATTGTTATAATAACTTGTTAATACTTGCTTGTCCTCAGGTATGCAATGTTAATATGGTTTTGTTGTCCTGTTAAATACAGTAAAATCACAATACTACGTCCACCCTTGCGATCCTTGAAATTTGGTATTCTTATGGAGATTGTTTTAATATTTAGGCTGAATAAACAGCAAAACAGTGAAAATGGACTTGAAAAGTGTGTTCTTAATTGCGAGGTGGTCATATAATTGATATGGACTTTAAATGAGGTGTTAATGTATAATAATTTTGTACTAAGATGTTAAGTCATAAGACCCTTAGTCTGATCTTCCTTTCTGTGTATGAATATTTTGTTTCTCTAAAGATTTTAAATAAACAGCTTTGTGAATTGTTGTTTTTTTCTCAAAAAATAGATACATTTCTATGATCAAAGGTATCTAGCCCTGGATTATTATGCATTGAGCAAAATTACTGACAGCTGAAGTTGATTTGATTTTTAGACTTGTATGTATATGTTGTCACATATTACATTCATGTCACTGTCAATTTATTATCACATTATTTCATGTACATGTATCATTAAATATAGAAATACTAAGAGTACTAGGAAATCCTATAAAAACCTGAAAGTTTATTTCCATTAGGGTCCTTAAATGTCAAATGGCATTATTCACAATAGATAAAAAAGATATATAAGTAAACTTACTTAATAAAAATAGACAAGAAGTTTTCAAATTAGGAAGCTGCAAGATTTAAAATGTTTCTATTTTGATATTAAGACTATCCGAATAGACACGAAAACAGTTTAAGGGCTCAGTGGCCTGAAAAAGAAATATTAACCTAACCACGTGTGTGTATTGCTTCCTGGGTAACTAACCTACCAAAACTTGCTCCTAATGGGAGACATCACTCGATAGTCTCTCTTGATAAAGCCTGTTTGGTGGCGCTGTTGTAGTATTGGTCCTGCCTTGCGTTCAGTTACAGCTAACAGTCGCGAACGTTTTGTATTGTATCCCTTGCCCACCGTATCACATTGACTGCACACGGAGAACCATATTGCAAAACATTATGAAACGTGAGCCGCAAATACCTTTTCCTGAACGAGGTCTGGTTTACTTTTACGTTTTAAGCTGATAGCATACACAGATAACACAGATAAAACATTCATTCAAGCTAGTTATCATGAATTCGAAATTTAACTTGTTATCATTAGGTCAGCTCAGGACTGATGAGGAAGTTCGTATTGTAGCCTTGCCTTAGGTGATATAAGAACTCACAGCGTTCAGATCAGGCATCAGGTGCTCTACCCATCGACCACTATGCCTTCAAACGACATTTTTTGCAACAAAACTTGGCTACACGCAATTACTGTAAAGAAATAAATGAATCAAATTGACCCATTTTCAGGTGAGCGGCCCTGAAATTAGTTGTTTGACTGGACAAGAATGGAAAGTGTCTCTTGATAACCCCAGTGATCCAGAATCGGAGATTGGAATCTTAGAACATATTGTAACTATAGATGGAGAACCTACTGTTATACCAAGAACCGAGTTTCATGCCAGGTAAGTGCATTAAATGTTAAGTACACATCTTATCGTTTGAAAATAATTGTTTTGATTTTCTAGATAACTCTGTATACTCAAGTCCCCGAGGACATCTCGTGTGCAAAAAAGGTCCACGGATAAGTTTTATATCGATGTAGATTGCAAGTCGATGCTGTAATTTCGCTATTTTCGCACATTTTTTAAAGCCTTTTTTAAAGCCTTTGTTTAAGAATCCAGAAAACATAGAAGATGTTCATCAATTTGCATATTTTGACAATGTGGAGAATGTGCTGTGGTTTAATAGTGAAACTTCATAATGTTTTTTACTCTAAACAAAGGAAGTACATCATTTGATGATGTCCGATTAGCAAGGCCGAAATCTGTTCACTCTAATTTTATCGACATAACACATTTCACTATTAGGACTGGAGTGTTGAAAAAGTCATACTATACCTGTCACATAGTCAATGACTATGTTCAAAAGCTAAAAATAATCATTAAATATAGTCATTTGTATATGTGTCTTGATGTATAATGTCTTTGTTAGTAGAAAGAAAAATGTTGTAGATACATGAGATTACTCTTTTGTTTGTTTTATCTTGCCTGGTAGGTAGTTTTCGAAAAATGAACTTGACTCTAAACACAGACAGAATTTGGTTTGGCCTTGCATGAAATCACTTATCTTCAAAATGACTCCAGGGCCTTGAATTTGTTAACTTGAAGGATTTTGTATTAAATGAAATTTAAACTTATCTTTGAAACAGACGTGATGTTTTGTGAACTTGTAAGTCATGTTTAACCACGTTTAATAGTGACAACAAAAGGTCTGTGTATTATTTAGTATAATTGATTTCAGTGTAATAAATTATTACTGTTTCAAGTTTCATACTTTCAGGTTGCTGCCAAATTTGGTGACGTTATTCAATAATATGCCATATGCTACTGGGAGGCCAGAGAAAACAAATTGAATTACAGTAATTAGTAAAGAATTCTTGGCATTTGTTGAAGGTTCTGCTCTTGGTTTTGGTTTTGAAATTAGGGGCTATAACTGCCACTTTCTTTCAATTCACAATTGCAATTGATTAATGATTTTTGTAAATTAATTGTATTTTGTTGAAAATTGTACCATTTAATTTTTAACTCAACTGGGTCCACAGGACCTCAGGGTGGTATATGATATCATGTGGAGTCCATTTGTACCACTGTCACCAGTTTTGAACAGCTTTTTTTCTAAATGTATTTGATGTTTTCAACCGACTTTGGCGAACGAATCCTTAAGTGGTAGGGATTGTAGCATGTTTGAATGATAGCACCTCCCATGTAAGGGGTTAATACGTGGGTTAAAACAACAGGAGTTTGCAACGAGTTCTATCCCTTTATATTTATAGTAGTATAATATACACATATACTATAAAAGGGATAAAGGGAGAGAACTTTGGAAATGATAAAGGGAGAGAAATCATGGCAATCTTCTGCGGAGGAAACGCCCCCTCTGGGCATCTTCAAAATACTATAGTGTTCATATATACTTTTGGTGCATTTGATGTCTAGGTTTTGTAAACACTAATCAGGGGCCTTATTTACTAATATGTTAAGACTTTTTTCATTAAAGATATATAATGCTCATTTTTTGTTCACTTGTTCACCTAAACAATCATGAAAAATATGATTTATCTAGTTAAAACTTTCAAAATATGCATTATCACAGAATACATTTATAATGTATTTCTCTGTATTTGACAACAAAAAGACGTTTGTATTATCATAAAATAAAACAACCGGGTGTTTTTTACTAGTTTTGTCTCTTACTAATATGAATAAACAAGATTGGTTCATACGGTTATACGTGGCAATGGTTCTTATAAATGATGTTTTAGACTATGTTACAACAATACTGGAAGAAGCCCCTTAAAACGTTAGGTTCAGATGAGCCAGATACATCTTTAAATCTAAACATATGAAATTTTGTTTGAATAATTGTTGTACCCCACTCTAAATTTTTGCCAATTTTTATTAAAATCGATGGAACAAAACGAACATTGTAAAGTTTCTAAGTCTGAGTTTTAGTCTAAAAGTATTTGTGAATGAAGCCCCATGCTGTATACGTTGGCATTGTAGATCGAAGTGACTTTCTGAGAGTCTCATTCATGTTCTGTTTCTGTTAAATTGTATCCATATATGTTAATTTTACAAAGTTTGCTTAGGTCATCATACATTCATTGCACGTTTTCAGGAAATAAAAACCATAAAAAATCACCCCCCCCCCCCCCCCATCGGTCACGGGTTGCATTTTATGTAAAAAGTATTATGTTGTGGCATTATAGATCTACATAATATAATTGTCTAAACAGGTTGTATTTTATGTATTTTAACGATTTTGTCTGTGAGGGACTGTAATAAGATGGCACAGTACCTCTGTCACATCTGGTTTAGGAAGGGTATGTTGCATGTTAAACTGCCTTTACACAGTGTTGTTGATTTTATTAAACATATTTTTTAAATAATGATTCTGCTTCAGTTGTTTTATCAAGTTTATGTACATTTCGTATTTTAAATGTGTATCTTCTTGTTTGTCGAGTATGTAACTTTACATTTTATATTGTTTTGTTGTTTACTATTTTTATACAATTTATATTCATTGTGCTTGTATTAAACTGCAGACTTATTATGATGCTAATCAATATAACGTGTTTCTCTTTTTTATACACCCGTTCAAAGATCGGGGTGTATTGTAGTTTCACCTGCGGCGGGTGGGCGGCGTCCGACAAGTTGTTCAATCAATAACTTTAGAATTCTCAGGGTAATCTTCACCAGACTTGGTCAGAATGTGTATGGGCATAATGTTTAGCAGCTATATCGCTCTATATGTCATTCCAAAAGAAGTGCCCTTTAATTAGAGAAATTACCTACAATTGGTCTTGTCCTATCAATTACTTTAGAAGCAGTTGTCCACTCATCACCAAATTTGTTCAGAATGTGTATGGGCATAATATCTCGGAGAAGTTCAATAAGCAGCCATATCGCACTTGTCACTCCAGAGTTATTGCCCTTTAATTAGAGAAATTACCTAAAATTGGTCTTGTCCGATCAATAACTGTAGAAGCATTTGTCCAATCATTACCGAATTTGGTCAGAATGTGTATAGGCATACTAACTCGGACAAGTTCGATAACCAGCCATATCTCTTGGGAGTAATCTCCCTTTGATTACACAAATAACCTAAAATTTGTCTTGTCCGATCAATAACTTTAGAAGCATTTGTTCAGTCGTCACCAAACAAGTGCGATAACCACCCATATCGCTAGAGTCACTTGGGAGTTATCGCACTTTGATTATAGAAATTGCCTAAAATGTGTCTTGTCCGATCAATAAAAGAAGCATGTGTCCTATCATCATCAAATTTTGTCAGAAGTGTGTATTGGCATAATATCTCGGACAAGTTAGATAACCAACCAAATCGATCTAATCACCCTTTAAGTAAAGAAATTATCTAATACACATTTCCATTATTTACTGGATTTAAAGGTCAGAGGTCATAGTCACAGCATCTTGAAAAATAGTAGAACACCTTGAGAATGTTTGACCCTATGTTCTACCTACTGGATAGAGCGGTTCATCATTGCCCTTCTCAATCATTACATAGCTTTTACTAAATCAAAGCACTGAAAGTGCTGACAGGAAGGGGATCACTGCATATCACAGACGTCACTTTGACATATATTTTACCTGTCACAATAATTTATCAAGTACACTTTGTTATGTCAGTTATGCAATCCATCGAAAACTAAAGTATTTTGCTTCATAAACTATAATGTCATTACATGTGTTCTAAAAGTAGACTTCAGTTCAAAGGGACAGAATTATAAAACATGTTGATGGATGCACAGCAAATTTATGTCTTTCACATCTACAAATCATGTAGCATGGTACTTGTACTGTACCTGTAGTCTTTACCAATATTTATGATATTTAGACATGTAATTCGTATCGACATGAAATAAGCTTGGGTTTGTTTGGTTTGTATTATTTCTATATTATTGTAACTTTTGTAAACTGTTGATGTTTCTGTAAAAAATGTCGTATAAGCTGTAAATTTGTTGGAATCAACCCATGTGTGTGTAGTATAATAATACATGTACATGAACATACCCAGTGTATGTAAACATCATGCAGACTTTTACATTTAATTATTGTTAATATAATAATCATTTGCATAATCATTATAATATTCATGTATGCATTGTTATGCAGAAAGATGACATTTCGGTCAAAACACAATTATTGTTTAATTTAACGTAAATTAATTGTGTCTTCTCTGCAACTGTGTATGTTTGAATATTCCTGTACATTCTTGTACATGTAAATGTAAATATAGTGTTCTCATGGGCCGTGAGGCTTATTGGATTATGAAATAAAGTATATCATAATGTTCTACAAACATGAGTCAAGTTATGTTAGTCAAATTCAGACAGGTGGATATAGTTATGTGCCCTTGGTTGAAAAAAGTGTGTGTTAGTTTATTTTCAACTTATTTATTTTACATCGATTGTGAAACATGTTCTTACAGCTTATCAATTACTAATCACTCTCGATGACTGCTTCCTGGTTACCAACCGAAACTCGCGCCGCAAATTTAGGGATTGTGAAGTATGTGATCAAAACCCGCTCATCGTGGTACTCCGGATCAGGAGTTAGTCGCTGTATCACTGCGCCTCCCTAAATTGTGTATTGAACTATCCACCGTTTTTTACACACCAGCAACACCTCACCCATTCTGTCCATACGGGCTGTGTATTTCAATAAATTTCGGTAGGTGGTATTAATGCCAGATTGGACAGATTTTCCAAAGTTTCCTGACCATCATTGTAACGACATCATTGCTTCACCATTTCGAATGTCTATGTCTGTGTGATCGATGAAACAGTAGAAAACTGTCAATGTCAGACTATTTATGTTTGAGTAATATGCTCATTAAGTTTTAATTGCTATATAAATTACAGCATATTCAGATTCTCATAATGAAGCGAATAAGTGTGACTATCTGTATGAAAAAGTGTGTTTAGTTGTATGGATGAGTGTAATTATCTGCATCATTTAAATAGATTATAGATTTGCCCTTGTCTGTCCACCCTTCCGTCCGTTACAAAAGTGTGTGTCGCGCTCGATCTATATTTATAAATGAAAGTTCAGCACACTGACGTAAAATCATAAAATTGTGATCCATGCTAAAATTATGCGAGGTGACATTTAAATATATATAGTTTTCATGGGTATTAACTATTAAGCCTATTTTCGTGCAACATAATAACGTATAATTAACGTATTAAAATAAACAGCATTAATTACACTTAATTATATATTAAACATTTTATCGTCCGTTCATACACAAATAAAATCCAGCTACATCTCTTTAGTATTTTGAGAGACGCATGACGGGGACATGATTAGCTAATTTTCAGACTGTTTGTATAGAAATCAAAGGTTCGGACCGATGTTAGATGCAAATACATGTAGTTGCAATTAAACCATGTGTACTATATAATATAATTATTCTGTCGATCAGACATCAAATTTTCTTCGTGACTATGTAATACATATATGTATGAGTATATGACTGCTTTATTTAAATGAATTGTAAATAATACTAATAGAAAATGAAATTCTTAATTCTTTCACTTTCAAAGTGTATGTCTGTAGTAGAGACTCATACATAACACATTCATAACTGTCGGAATTAGTGTAATATTATTAGTAGGAATAATTTCGAGATAAATACATCGTGCAATATTAGTGTGATCCAGGCAAATGCAAATGTGTATGACTGATTTCCAGCAGCGCGACACGTCACATGACGTCTGATAAGGCCGATACCAGTGATCCGTAAAGTATGTTACACAATTGAAGCATGTAGCACATGCTTTAAGGCAGTGGGCCAATGAATGTGTTATGTAACTGACACAGTTGGAGTCAATCTCCTTTGTATTTACGTTTATTTATCGTCGCCACCGGTTTACAATATGGGCGACGCCTCCGGAAGAATATTAGTCATTTTAGATTTTTGGAGGATAGTGCATGATACAGGAGATGCCCCACTTCCAGAAGCACCCCTGGTTCTTTTACGTGCTCGATGTAAAGCATCATACACGGGACCTCTGTTTTTAAAGTCTCGTCCGAAAGACTGTTAGTACTGTCAGGGATGGAGTGGGGAATCGAACCTGCGATCCCTGGATACTCACTAGTCCAGCGCGTTACCACTGGACTACGGATCCGCTACCAATCTCCTTCTGATTATGGACCCAATAAATAGGGTCATTGGTCACCATGCTTAAAAATGGGCGGGGCCTAACGCCGATTATCTAACGACAGTCTTATGTCTAACTTGACGTTGTAATATATCACCTCTCGTTGAATATTGGCTTCTCGTATATGTATGTATATACATGTAGTACTGACATAAACCGATCATATTTTCTTATACAGTAACTCGTAAATATCATAATCCCTAAGGTATGATTATACCGAGAATATTATATGTACTGCTCTGTCGGTTGGAAACCTTCACGTAAAATATTCTATAATCGATGCTGGTACCAATATTTACATATCTTGTATAATTATATATACGGATCTATATCAGTTATATATATATATTAGCGTTAGATAGTGTATTATCATATATACATATATTGGTCTCAGCTCGAAGGTTAAATTCACATAAAAAATTAACGGTAACACAATTATAAATATCTGTATTGATGACTCACGCCATACATTTAAATTCAGTGAAAATTCACGCATTGTTGAATATGAAAAATTGTTGAAAATCATGAGATGCAAATAGTCGGATACATTTGATCTGCAGATTTTAGTGTGATGTGTTACCCTCCTATACAACTGTATAAGATTTGGAAAAAGAATCTTTGTTGATAATTTATGTTCACAATCTTAATCATATGTATACATATAATCTTCTAATGACTCGCATTGTTGATTAATCTGCAATTTGGTATTAAATTAGTTAACTCATGGACGCAAGTGACGTGAAACTCCGTCCATAATAATAGCAGAAGCGTATCAAGCGTATATTGAGTTCACATACATGTAGTTTCAATGTTGGTATGATTAGTAATGAATTTACTCGGATTACTATTTAATATTTGTAATAATTAAACGTTTATAATATCAATTTTTTTTTAATATGTAAAAAGTCGCTGCATTTTGCCATTAAATCGCAACATTTTGCGTTGTAATCGCAACATTTTTCTACATTACGCTTTAATGCACAAGTTTGCTAAAATTCTCTACATTTTGTTCCCTTAATCGAATATTTTGCTACATTTAGCCCCATTTTGAGGGCAAAATGTAATATTTCAACGTTTATCATATTAAATTTTATTGAAATTTGCCAAAAGTCGCTGCATTTTGCCCTTTAATCGCAACTTTTTTCTACATTTTGCCCTGTAATCCCAACATTTTTCTACATTACGCATTTAGGCACTTGTTAAATGTTTCTACATTTTGCTCCCTTAATCGATGTTATCTGCTACATTTAGCCCCATTTAGTGGGCAAAGTGTAGTATTTCAACGTTACAATATTAAATTGTATTGTAATGTGCAAAAAATCGCAACATTTATCTACATTACGCATTTTAGGCACTTGCTAAAATTCTTGTTATTTTGCCCCCTTAATCGACGTATTTTGCTACATTTAGCCCCATTTAGCGGTGTAGTATATCAACGTTATATCAACGTTTACAATATTAAATTTTATTGAAATGTGCAAAAAGTCGCAACATTTTTCTACATTACGCATTTTAGGCACTTGCTTAAAATTCACTCGATTTACATTTTGCTCTTTATTACGCGTATCTTGCTGAATTTAACCCCATTTCGCCCGTAAAATGTAATATTCTAACATATATGATATTCAATTGCATAATAAATGACAAAAGTCACTGCATTTTGACCTTTAATGCAATATTTTGCTCTTTAATTGCAACATTTTGCTACATTGTGCCATATTTTGCTACATTTTTGCTACATTACGCATTTTAGCTGCACCGTTCCGGGTGACTTGCTAGGGTACCAGTCTGAAAGATTGAAAGAGGAGTTCCGAATGATTGTACTAATTTTTAACTCGTACTTTTAAGGATTTATATCTGACAAGTAAACAAATTTTACCAACATAATCTCTTGATGCCAATAAGTGAGCAAGAGAAATCACTATTTGCGGTTATCTACCTGTTTATCAGAGACACGTTTCTGTGTTAATATCCGAAGGGGGCGATAATTGGATGTAGCTTGATTTGGTAATTACGGTACAAACTCGCTTAAAGACCACCTCAATAATAAGACCATCTCAAAATTAAGAATACAATTTGCAAGTCCATTTTCACTGCTTTACTCTTGATTTGATCAACCTCAATATTAAGACCACCACGATAAGAAGACCAGTTTTCAAGGGTCCCAATGCGCAATATGGTGGTCTCATTATTGAGGTTTTACTAAATATAATAATAATTAAGTATGAAAAAATCAGCAATTAGCCGCAGGAACTGCTACTTCGTTCTTACAACTGTCAATTTCTGACGTCTTACATGCCCATTTAACCATAACCATTCATTATGTTATTTTACTTTCACTTTGCATGTAACCAGAAATGTCAAAATGTGAAATGATTTATGTAGGGTCTTAATATTTATAGGACTACTGACGTCTTTGCTCTAGTGTTTGCCTATTAAGAGTTTTCATCATACTGGTGTTATTTAAAATGTATCTGGCCACAGTCCATTGTAATCTTTCTATTATCAATGATTTTTACCAAGGATGCCATATTGACGAACAGGTTTCTAGTTTCGGTCTTATATCAACAAGTGTTATCCTTGTAGTGGTTACACCACTCCCAGACACCACTCCCGTCCCCACCAGCGATCGGACGATATTCAGCCGAAATGTGTGAAAGCTTTTCAACCGGTTGCTTGATGGGCATCAGTAGGGTACCAGTAGATGTCATTGGATGTCACTCAGAGGATTGACCGGCATGAGTACGGACACGTACCCTTCTGTATACAAAGATTGTACAGGGCCCAAACCCATCATGTATTCTATGGAAGTGTTTTTAAAGGACAAAGAGGATGACGAGTATACTGTAATGGTGCATCCACTGCAACCACTGAGGCTGGTCATGCTAGAAAGCACGAGATGCATACAGCCAAATCCGGGCTCCTTATATACCTTGAAGAGATGCTGGTCGGTGCCCTTCCAATACCTGTCTGATGTCAAAATCGCCGGCTGGGTCCCATCCGGTCACCTGGCGAATATCAACCGAGACCCGTATGGTGCCCAGTGGGTTGCCTTCCGATGATCGGACGGTGGCCTTAGGATTATGGTCTCTAGAAAATGATCCCAAAAATCACCAGTGACCTTCCGATATCAAAGGTGCCGAAATGGTCCCTCGTCGGTTATTGGCCGATGTCCTTAAGATTTTAAACAGATGGGTCTCTGGTGTCCAACTCATTGGAAGAAAAAAATCCTCACTATTTTCTTCCGACGTGCCCACCGTAGGATGTTGAAAGGTCATCGGCCCCCCCCGCCCCCCTGGCGATTTTTTAAAAAGACAGCCTCTTACTTAATCGCTAGAGCATCAGACTCTATTCCCTAATTGGTGGAAATATGACTGGGATATTTAACTCCATTTTCTCCCATTGTCTACATAGAGGATCTTACATGAGTGCTTATTTGTTATTGTTTTTATGAAACGAGTCGACTGAAATAATATGACGCGAGGCTCTGCCGAGACTCATATTCGTTTCAGTCGACGAGTTTCATAAAAACAATATCAAATAAGCACGAATGTAAGATTCTATTTATCACATAACACCATAAATAGATTGTTTTCAATCTTTAAATAAACAATATTTTTAATAAATGCCGAAATTCAGAACAATTGTAAACAATATGCTGTCATTTAAAGTGACGTCACACTGGCCATTTATGACGTCATAAGTGACGTCACACTGGCTATTTATGTAACTAGTTACATATGATATTTATGTCGCTGCTTTATGCCACTCCTGGAGTGCAAGTTATGTGATCATTTTATATATATGTAGATCACTCTGTATTATAAATTTTACTCATTATTGAAAATTTTCCATTATTGAAATAATTTTACATAAATGTTTCTATTCTTATGTCTTTATGATAAAAGAAATGATCTAGAGTTCCACTGCAATGGTAAATTTGATTTCAGGTTTCAGATCATTTCCCAATGGCTTCTGCCGAGGATGATAAGGATCTGGTCAAAGTTCAATGTGTTTGTAAGATCAAGCAACAGGAATATTCTGTTGTTTTGACTTCTTCAGATCTGAGTTGGCAGGCGGTTGGAAGCAAAAAAGGTACAATAATTGTACATTGTATGTCCTACAATTTTTGTCATACATGGGAGGCAAGTCTCTTGAGTTGAACTGATAGACTTGTTGTCAACTGGATATTGATAATAGTGCCAGTAGTAGTTAAGAAGTATTAACTTGGAAGCGAAGGACAAGAATGTAATTTAGTAGGATGTAAAAATACAAAGTTGTGCCTCTATAAAGAACAGCAGAAAATTCACAGATTTTATACTGTTTAGTTAACTTCTTGTCTTTGCCAAATCTCAGGGACATCCTCATATATACTGAGCAGTTACTTACGCTGTCAGGAATGTATTTATACTTATGTTTGTGATTAGTAGGAAGCATTGGTTTAACTTGCTTAGTGCTATGCATGACTTTGTGTAGTTGAATAAAATATCCATACTTTGTATGCTACAATTGTTTCTAATAGTATACTCAGTACATTTAAAAATGAACAGTTTGTACCTGTGATATGTCTTTTAAATGTCATTTTATTGTGTTTTAAAATTCATGTTGATATCATATGAAAATTGAATTGTTGATTGAAAGAACATTTAGCGATCATCACTGCGTAAAATGAAGTAATATTATGATAATTTCTTTATCTTGCCTCCCCTTGTTTATGAAGTTTGAGAAATCTTACATTTTGCATTTTTAAATGTACTGAGTATATTTAAGCCGCGGCCGTGGTCCAGTGGTTAGTGCGCTGGACTTGTAACCCGGAGATCTGGGTTCGATTCCCGGTCGCGGCAGGTCATACACTTCCATGAAAATTAGACAAAAATGTCCACATGTGGAGAAGTTAGTACTGGTTAGATTTCAGTCCAGGAAAAACTGATTAGGTGAACCGGCCGCTTTATATAACTGAAATATCGTTGAGAAACGGCGTTAAACCCGATGAAACAAACAAACAAACTGAGTATATTTGTAATCTTTTGAACACTTTTCAGATTCGAAATCAGTAAGGATATCAGAGATCCTTTCAGTAAAGATTCAAAAGTCTCGTGACAAAGATATTCTGTTTGTCAGCTTCGCCCAAGTGCAGAAAAACTTGGTGTTGAAGAGATGTGTTGTAGAATTCTCTGCAGATGATGTGAATTGTCTTGAGCAGTTAAACAGCCAACTAGCAAGGCTTATCAGTGATGGTAATTTTTATCAGTAACTAAGTTTACCTTATGGTTAAGTCATACTGTTATAACATGAACTATTTGAACATCTCACCATGAATTCAAACAATATTTCTACGACAAAATTGATGATGTTGCCATATTTTAAATATATGTTTGTAAATTCATTTTTTAAGGCTTTTCAGAGCTTTTTTATATAAACTGGTATTTTTATGCCCCCACTCTGAAATGGGGGGCATATAGATCTGCCCTTGTCCATCCGTAACAAAATCTTATAAAAATTTATAGGAATGTTCACCAGCCTATGTAGTTGTGCACCTGGAGTTTGTCTGTGCCCAATAAGTGCAGAGGTATGGCCCTTGACTTAGTTACAATAATTTTATAGCCTACAGAGTATGCAATCTTGTGTCACACATATCTTCAATACAATATGAGCTAGATTCATAAAACTTTACAGGAATGTTATCCAGCATGTGAAGTTGTGCACCTGAGGTGTTTGGCTGTACCCAGTAAATGCAAAGTTATGGCCCTTGAATTAGTTAAAATATAGCCTACAGAGTGACAGAGCATGCATATCTCAAAAGGTATATCAACTACATTCACAAAACTGAACAGGAATGTTCACCAGTCTGTGTAGTTGTGCACCTGTGGTTTCATGTATGGCTCTGTCTAGTGCAAAGTTGTGGCCCTTGACTTGTTGAAAATATAGCATACAAAGCATGCAATCTTGTGTGATGCATATCTCAAAAAGCATAGGACTTTGGAACTTTATAGGAATGCTCGCCAGCATGTGTAGTTGTGCACCTGGGTTTCATGTATGATTACGCTCAGTAAGTGCAAAGTTATGGCCCTTGACTTATCACCATACAGTACAGTTCACTTGGTAATTTCGATAAACATTCACAAAATATGAGCAGAATAATAGCATTTGCTTTTGTGACGAAGGCTGGGAGTGGGGGCATCTGTGTCCTATGGACACATTTCTAGTTTATGTTAATAATGGCATACAACTTCATTTTTCTAGTTTCCTGTCTTTAAAGATATTGCAGTCCTTTTCCTGGGTTTCATATCAAAATTAATTTTGATTTCAATTGAGATTTTTTCTTGAGAGTGGGGAAAAAGGAGCTTATTTGGCATTGGAAATAGGGCCTATATTCTGCCCCTTGTGACAACTAGCGTAAGTCGGGCTTAAACTTTGTACCATGGCAGTGTCCTTTGATATCAATTTTCCTGAACTGTCTTGGTTATAATGTACCAGTAGTGTGCAAAATTGCTACACTTACTACTATAGTGTTCTACATGGTGTCCAGCACATTCTGGGTACATCAGAAATTATTCAGTTGGTGTAAAACTTGATAAAAAATGTGATAAAGGCTGTATTAGTATTAATTTGAATCAAAATATTGTTGTTAATAAAGAGAGAGGTGTACACATTCAAAAATTTTGGAAATCAATGAAATCAGTGGCATTTTTGTTCCATGCCAACCAGTTTATGGCATATCCAAACATCGCTGGGCACAGAAAGGTGCTTGTGTGCACATTTATTGTGATAATAGTAATTTGATCCACTTATGTACAGTATTGTTTTCTTACTATTTTAGATGATCATAAACCGAAGAGTTTATTGGTCATCGTGAATCCTGTCAGTGGTCGAAGTAAAGGGATGTCTATTTATACAAAAAAGGTAGCACCTGTATTCCAGGAAGCTGGAATCCAGACAAATGTTCTTGGTAAGTGAAATATAAATTATTTGCTGAAATTATTTCCGAATGTTGTACATTTAGCATACCATGGTCATCTTTATAATTAATTAACATGACCGTCAAAGTTTTGGCTCATAAAATGTTTGCCTGTGTTGGAAGAACAGCATTTTGTAGAATTTTTCAGCATTATTGTTGCAGATTGAGTAATTTTAGGGATCACCAGTGATACAGCTTATTAACTTCCATTTTAAATTCATCAAACAATTTAGGTAAGCAGCCGTAGAAACATTATGCGATATTTTACTTACCCGATCACTTGTTTGGTTCTGTTTTACCTTCTATCAGGATCGGGACATGTATGTATTTAAATGATTAATGATGATTAGTGGAGTTGAGTTTATTTACCCTCGCCACCGGGATATCCCATATGGGCAAGCATAGATGATTAGTCTTTATGGGTTTCCTATTTATATACAGTGACAGAAAGAGCCCATCAAACTGAGGAGATATTATCTACGTATGATCTAAACTCCATAAATGGGTAAGTAAGCTATAAACATACTATATGATCAACATCTGCAGCCAAGGTTGTGGTTGAATAAAGAGCAAAATCATGAAAATGAACTTGAAAATTGTGTTTCTAATTTTGAGATGGTCTTATTATTGAGGTGGTCTTTAAGAGAGGTTTTACTATATTGTATTTGGACAATAAATTTCGTGAAAATCTTAGTTTAATTACTTGAATCTATGTGGCTGAAACGTAATAGAAATTGTTTGTAAATATTTTTGACTTTTGTCAAATATTAGTAAATGTACTTATTAGGAACTGAATTTGATATTTTTCTGCACATTAAGGTTAGTACTTGTTGGGGGAGATGGTACTTACCATGAAGGAGTGAATGGTTTGATGAGAAGATTAACAAAGGAGCAAGGACTAGATATTGATGATGTGGATTGTGCTGTACCTGAAATAGATGTACCTATTGGACTAATCCCAACTGGTCAGTGTTTAAGTTTCAGAAGCCGGCCTTTATTAATAAGAATCATTGTTTATTCAATTTCTCATTCTTTATATTTTCATCAGAAAGGCGGGGTTCTAGAATCATCTACTCGAGTTGCAGTTAGTCCCAAACAAGTTTGTTTTTATAGCTAACCAACATCAGCAATTGTTCAGTTGTAAGTCAAACCTTAGAATCCCACAAACACATACATGTGATTATTAATTTTAGATTGTGGTGCTATCATTGTGTATGTTTATTTGTTACTAAGTTGACCAATATTCTCAGACAACTAGCTTCCTATTTTGGACAAGTCAAATTTTACATTTCCATTAGTCTGGGACAAGTGTCTTTAAAACATAATCCAGAGTCCTGACAGGCATGGCATGTCTTTACAGTAAATACAAATTGTTAAAAAATATCAGTTAGCACAGTTATCATTTGTATTTATGTTCACAAACTGTTCTCTCTGTATTTATGTTCACAAACTGTTCTCTCTGTATTTATGTTCACAAACTGTTCTCTCTGTATTTATAATTACAAACTGTTCTCTCTGTATTTATGTTCACAAACTGTTCTCTCTGTATTTATAATTACAAACTGTTCTCTCTGTATTTATAATTACAAACTGTTCTCTCTGTATTTATGTTCACAAACTGTTCTCTCTGTATTTATAATTACAAACTGTTCTCTCTGTATTTATGTTCACAAACTATTCTCTCTGTATTTATAATTACAAACTGTTCTCTCTGTATTTATAATTACAAACTGTTCTCTCTGTATTTATAATTACAAACTGATCTCTCTGTATTTATGTTCACAAACTATTCTCTCTGTATTTATGTTCACAAACTGTTCTCTCTGTATTTATGTTCACAAACTGTTCTCTCTGTATTTATAATAACAAACTGTTCTCTCTGTATTTATGTTCACAAACTGTTCTCTCTGTATTTATGTTCACAAACTGTTCTCTCTGTATTTATGTTCACAAACTGTTCTCTCTGTATTTATGTTCACAAACTGTTCTCTCTGTATTTATGTTCACAAACTGTTCTCTCTGTATTTATGTTCACAAACTGTTCTCTCTGTATTTATAATTACAAACTGTTCTCTCTGTATTTATGTTCACAAACTGTTCTCTCTGTATTTATAATTACAAACTGTTCTCTCTGTATTTATGTTCACAAACTATTCTCTCTGTATTTATAATTACAAACTGTTCTCTCTGTATTTATAATTACAAACTGTTCTCTCTGTATTTATAATTACAAACTGTTCTCTCTGTATTTATGTTCACAAACTATTCTCTCTGTATTTATGTTCACAAACTGTTCTCTCTGTATTTATGTTCACAAACTGTTCTCTCTGTATTTATAATTACAAACTGTTCTCTCTGTATTTATGTTCACAAACTGTTCTCTCTGTATTAATGTTCACAAACTGTTCTCTCTGTATTTATGTTCACAAACTATTCTCTCTGTATTAATGTTCACAAACTGTTCTCTCTGTATTTATGTTCACAAACTGTTCTCTCTGTATTTATGTTCACAAACTGTTCTCTCTGTATTTATGTTCACAAACTGTTCTCTCTGTATTTATAATTACAAACTGTTCTCTCTGTATTTATGTTCACAAACTGTTCTCTCTGTATTTATGTTCACAAACTGTTCTCTCTGTATTTATGTTCACAAACTGTTCTCTCTGTATTTATGTTCACAAACTGTTCTCTCTGTATTTATGTTCACAAACTGTTCTCTCTGTATTTATGTTCACAAACTGTTCTCTCTGTATTTATGTTCACAAACTGTTCTCTCTGTATTTATGTTCACAAACTGTTCTCTCTGTATTTATGTTCACAAACTATTCTCTCTGTATTTATGTTCACAAACTATTCTCTCTGTATTTATGTTCACAAACTGTTCTCTCTGTATTTATGTTCACAAACTGTTCTTTCTGTCTATTTGTTATCATCTTGTCTTATCAGGAACTGGTAATGGAATAGCCTTTGCGTGTTATGGAAACTATGATGTACAAACAGCAGCAATATCTATTGCAATTGGTAAATTGTTTGAACTTATTACTGTGTGTCTGATGTTTGCCCTCATTGTGTTTTATGCGAGCCATGTGATAAGTACCTTTAAACTACTTAACCAGTGGTTGGATTTTATGAAAGTTCATGAGTGATTGGTACCAAGCCTAGTTGTGCATACTGTGAGCATTTCTGGTCAGATTATATTTGACATAGTTATGGCCCTTTAGTGAAGAAAATTGGCATTGGACAGGGAGACATCATTGTTACTTCTGGTATTTGGTCTGTCATTATTAAGCGTTGTGGACAGATATAATTATTGAATCATGTTTACTTCAGCTACTCAGAAAATATCTCAAATTATTACTTACTGAAATTCGATGTTAAGTAACCGACCTTTGCCACTATAGGCTTAAATGGCACACAATAGAATGAAGTCAAAAATACAATAATTTAAAGACCATGACTGCCAGGGAATGTGGTCTCAGGTTAGCGATATAGGGCCATCATGGCCCTCTTGTTTCATGTTAGTGAGGAATGCCAAGTATGAAAACTTATGTTGATATTATGCTGTGTATGTTTATCATTCTATTATTCCAGGTTTCCGAGCAAAATCGAACATTTTTTCCTTACATAGTGCAGGTCGTTTGATTTCTTATGGTGTACTACTGTTAGGATTTGGGATGTGGGGAGATATCATTCATGTTGCTGAGAGTCGTAGAAGTCAAGGTGTAATGAGATACATAAGTATGTTCCAAACATTTGACTCAAAATCATTGTGAGACTTCATTCTGGTAATTTCTTACATCCATGGTGCAATTTCGTAACAGAAATATTGGTTCCAATTTAGTGAACTATAAGTTTCTTGACGGAGTATGGAGTCTGTGATTAAAAAAGTTAGTACAGTAAGTTCCACTTACAATGATAGAAAGGGTATTATATCGGACAAGTCAAATTTAATATGTTGACTTATCCGGGACAAGAGTATTTTTTTTTTTAAATCTTGAGCCCCGAGTTCAATTGGGTCGATAGCATGGCAAATTTGATTAACTTGTGATAATTAAAATTGAATCCAGTGCTGATTTGTACAAATAGATGTTATCTAGCTTTGAGTCATCTGGACAAATTACTGCTTTTCAGCAACTATGGGAGAATATGCATTTATTAGAAGATTGCGTGAAGTGGCAGTCACTGTAAAATACATCAACAAGACTGACAAAAGTGGGGATGATGCATCAAGTCTTGAAGGAGTCGGTGAAGCTTCAGAGGCAAGCACGAGGTACCATTAGTGTTGTATTAGACTTTTTTGACTTGAAGATATTTGGCAGTTACGCAGTTCAGTTTTTCCAATACTGTTAGGTCATCCTTAAAAAAATGTTTTGTTTGCGATTACGCAATCCGGAATTTTTAGTTTAGTACTGTAATGGCTATAAAACCAAGAAAAACAATTTCATCGAAGAACCTGAAAAATAAATTAGTGCAGTATTTTTCATGAGTGGGTAGTGTATCTGCCAACTAACCATTTTTTAGGATGGCCTTAGGTAATTCTTCATTCAGGCATGGGCCGTTATAAGTTGTACCTACTAAGTAGAAAATGTGGTATGATGAAGTGAATCCAAGGATTATAAGAAGAGGGTATATATATTTAGACTATATGAACTACTGGTACAAGTAAGAAATAAGTTTAAAATTGCAATGTTGAATTTTTGGTGCTGAGTTGAATATGTTATTATCCTGAATTTGAGCAAAGACACAATATGCAAATTTTTTGCCAGGACGTTTTTGTCTTTAACAAATATTCCTTTGTAACAAATGTCAGTGTAAGGTGAGGTGACTGTACTTGTATATGTTTCATTGAATCATGTTTGCTTCCATGAAGACAATATATTACTTGGAGAATAGATGAACAAGAAATATCTTTAAAAAAGATGGTCTGCGCACATTGAAGTATGCAAATTTGTTGCAATCTGAAGGTTACAATTTATTGTACAACATAAAATATTGCCTAAATGTTACGACAATCGATCATTCAACTACGCATATTATATACTACAGAAACTCCGATACCTGTAAGGGGAGATCACTGTGTAGGAGACTGGATAAAAATAACTCCGTAGTGTGATTAGTCATAGACACAGTATAGTCTGTTTCAATCTAGTTCATCATTACTTACAGCATAAGGCTTGAACTCACACATTCATGTTAATTAACTTGGTACATAGTGATTTATCTGATTAAAACAATACAAATGTTCGCAACTGGTACTTAAAACCAAGAAAGTCTTCTTAAAAATTCCAACACTGGACAATTCCCGTGGGGATGACTAACAAAAGAGAGAGAATAAGTAGCAACAGGGAACACCACATATATAAGACAGTGCCTCCCCACAAAGAGATGACTAACTACACTACTTATTGGTTAAATCTCGAAATACACTATACGATTCACTTTCAGATGCAGTTGTTAAGGCAAACAATATTATATTCATCTAGTTTTCATACAACAATGTCATGTTTATTATAAGAAGAATAATACCTCTATCATGATCACGATTTTTTGGCAAACATAACACCATTTACTCTATAATTGTGTTCATTACTTTTATATGGAAGAAATAATACAGAGCAATAAACAAGTTAATATTTTCAGGTTTGGTAAACAAATATATAGGCCTTAACAAAATGTTAACCAATCTGTGTCAAGGTTACACACATCTTTTGGTTGAAGAGAAATTGCCTTGGTGGTTAACTAAGATTTGATTGGTTTACAAAACACTGGTATGGAAATAGCCAAACCATGTTAGTACGGCTGTGTCGAAAAATGTATCCATTTCAGTCCTGGTTGGATAACATCATCGGACACAGTGATTTCAGGGATGTTATTTCCAAGTGATTTCGAAAACTCTTTGGCTGCTGACTTTGCAACTCTCTTCATCTCACGACGATGTAGTAAACTGAAGATTGCTAGATTCTTTTTAAGTTTGGCAAGGAAGAAAGTTGATACAGTAAGTTCAACTTCTACTCTATATTCTATTACACAAATGCTTCGTGAACTAATTGTTATTAAAACTTGTTAATGCTTGCTTTTCCTGAGGTATGCAATGTTAATATGGTTTTGTCAATATGTTAAATACAGTGAAACGGCAATAATAAGACCACCCTTGTGACCCTTGAAAACTTGTCTTCTTATTGAGATTGTCATAATATTGAGGCTGAATAAAGAGCAAAACAGTGAAAATGGACTTGAAAGTTTGTGTTCTGAATTGCAAGATGGTCTTATTATTGAGGTAATACTGTATTTTAATTTTGTACTAAACTGTTTAGTCATAAGACCATCAGTCTGATCTTCCTTTATGTGTAGGAACATTTTGTTTCTCTAAACCCCTTAAAATAAACAGCTTTGTGAAGTGCTGTTGTTGTTTTTCTCCAAAAAAAATAGATCAAATTTTGAGATCAAAGGTATCTTGGACTGATTTAACAAAATTAGAAAATCACTAAAGTTTATTTTATTTTACTTTTAGACTTATATGTATATATTGTCGCATATAACATTCATAAAATAATTACAAAAAAATAAACATCTATGTCACAGTCAATTTATTGAGTATGCTATATGTGTTTATATATATATTGTCTAGGATAGCCCCTAAAAGCCCGAAAGCTTTTTTCCAATGGGGTCCTTAATTGACAAATGGTTTGATACACAATAAAAAATAAAGACATGTATGGAAAATTTCTTAATAAAAATAGACTAAAAAGATTTTGGAATTAGGAAGCTTCAAGATTTAAAATGTGTCTATATCTATATTAGGACAACAACTAACTTAAACTTTTCAACAAGAGAAATATCAGAACAGACAAGAAAACCATTTTAGATCTTGGTGGCCTGAAAGAGAAATGTTAACCTAACCACTTGTGCGTATTGCTTCCTGGGTAACTTACCTACTAAAACTCGCTCCGAATGGGAGACATCATTCGGTTTTCTCCCTTGATTTAGCAGGTGCCTGTTTGTAGTATTGGTCCTAGTTTACTTCCAAGTTCAAGATGATAGCATACACAGATCACACAGATAAAAAGTTCAGTAAAACTAGCCATCAAGAGTTCGAAATTTAACTTGTTATCATTAGGCCAACTCAGGACTGATGGGGAAGTTGGTGTTGTAACCTTTCCAAAGGTGGTATTAGAACTCACAGCATTCAGATCAGGAACAGATAGTTCCCACATCTACAAGATTACCCTCTCTTTTACTCAATGATCAGCCATTTTGATAGGCTAAACTGATAAGCACTCATAGGAGTAATTCCCAATTATGTGGTAATTGAGCAAATACCAAGAGAATTTGCATGTGACAACCACTTTTTCTTCAACTTTCTGAGCCCACATGAGCCTAATGAATAAGTTTATTTTATTTTATCATGGTTAACATTATATTCCCTATAAACTTTAAGGATATTTGCCTATCAATATAGCCGGCTATTCAGAACAAGGGAGGTAAATATTGTAAATGCGGGAACTGTCTATCAGGTGCTTTACCCCTCAACCACTATCACTTCAAAACACATTTTATTTCTACAAAACTTGGCTTGACACAATAATTTTAAAGAAATAAATGTATTGATTTGACCCATTTTCAGACGAACAGCCCTGAAATCAGTTCTTTAACTGGACAAGAATGGAAAGTGTCTCTAGATAACCCCAGTGATCCAGAATCGGAGATTGGAATCTTAGAACATATTGTAAACATAGATGGAGAACCTATTGTTATACCAAGAACGGAGTTTCATGTCAGGTAAGTGCATAAATTGTCAAGTACACATCTTATTGTTTTGATGTTCTATATTACTCTGTATTTGTCCTTTTCAACACTTCCATCCTTTCAGATGTGCTCTCTCCATTTTTGAGTATGTGCTTTGGTTAAAAAGTACCAAGAAATATCTTAAAAAAATATGTTCGGCGCAATTCGAAGGTTAAGATTTGTTGTGTTACATAAAATATTGCCGAGATCTTACGATTGCTGGTAACTCCAGATCAAAAAATGGATTCAGGTAAATTCACCAAGGGCAAGGAATACATTACGTTCGCGACTGTTAGCCATAATTGAACACAGGGTTAGTTTGGCCTTACATAAATCACAACTCTTCAAAATGACTCCAGGGCATTGATCCTACATGTATATGAATTTCTTTACTTAAAGGATTTTGTATTAAATGACATTTAAACTTATCTTTGAAACAGGTGATTTCTTGAAATTATACTGCAGTTTGTATGTAACGGATTATTGTAATTTTATTCTCAAACATTTGTTTGTTTCTTGATCGTGTAAGCTGTCTGTGCATGTTTTGTGAACTTGAAAGTCAGTTTTAACTACTTTTTATTGTGACAAAACAGCTTTGTGTATCATTAATATAAATTGCTTTCAAGTTTCATTCTTTCAGGTTGCTGCCAAATTTGGTGACATTATTCAATAATATGCCATATGCTACTGGGAGGCCAGAGAAAAAGAAGTGAATACCAGTAATGAGTAAAGAATTCTTGGCATTTGTTGAAGGTTCTGCTCTTGGTTTTGTCTTTGAAATTAGGGGCTATAACTGCCTTTTTTTCTTTTAATTCACAATTGCAATTGATTAATGATTTTAGTTGTATTTTGTTGAAAATTGTACCATTTCATTTTTAACTCAACTGGGTCCAAAGATCCTCAGGGTAGTATATGAGATCATGTGGAGTCCAGTTGTACCACTGTATCCTCAGGGTAGTATATGAGATCATGTGGAGTCCATTTGTACCACTGTCACCAGTTTTTAACAGCTTCTTCTCTAGAATTATTTGATGCCTTCAACTAATTTTGGGTGAACGCACCCTTTAGTGGTAGTGATTCCTGACTGTTTGAATGATAGAACCTCCCATGTAAGGGGTTAATACATGAGTTTAGGAAACCACAGGTCTTCCTTTATATTTATACTATTGTTTTATACATGTATATACACATACTATAGAAGAGATATAGGGAGAGAACTCTGGAAGGGATAAAGGGAGAGAATCCAAGACAATATTCTGTGGAGGTAACGCCCCCTCTGGGCATCTTAGTACTATATAGTGTTCATATATATTTTTGGTGCATTTGATGTCTTGGTTTGATAAATACTAATGCAGGACCTTATTCACAAATATTTTAAGACTCAGACTTAGAATATTGAAAAGTTATATTTACACCCTGGTTGCATTTAATGTAAAAATATAAACGGTGACATTATGGATCTATGTAATATAGTTATGTAAACAGGTTGTATTTTATGTACTCATGTGTTTTAACGATTTTGTCAGTGAGGGACTGTAATAAGATGGCACAGTACCTCTCTCACATCTGGATCATGAAGGGTATGCTGCTCATTAAACTGTCATTGTAAAACAATAGTGCCTTTACACAGTGGTGTTGGTTTTATTAAACAGATTGTCAAATAATTATTCAGCTTCAGTTGTTTTATCAAGTTGATATAAAGTTTGTATTTTAAAAGTGTATCTTGTTGTTTGTTGAATATGATTGTAACTTTATATTTTATATTGTTTTGTTGTTCACTATTTTTATACAATTTATATTAATTTTATTTGTATTAAACTGTATACTTATTATGATGTGACTCAATATAACAATTTAGAACCTCATAAAAAATAATGATAGTATCCAAATGTGGTTGGTAGAATTTTTTGTGTTGATACAGTCTTCACGTTTTACTCAGACTGTACATCTCTGCAGTCTAATCCCCTGAAAGTGAAAAGTAACCACTGCTATCAAATACAAATCCTGCTTGAGCTGGAAATAATTTATTTTTTCTGATGAATTTTCGAATTAATCAAAAAAGTATATACCACTAGTATTGGAATGGTATGGAATGCTTTAGACTTATGCTGTCTTCATATTACTTGATTCAAGCTCAATGAAATCAATTGTCAAACGTTCTTATTTTGCCATCTGTATCCAATATGTGACATTTCATGTGTCTCATATTTCATGGTGATCTCAGGGATTTTATTAAAGCTGTCCGTGTAAGCAGTCAAATTTCTGCATTGAGGTTGACAGTGTAAGTATAAATACTAAAAATTTAAAACCTACCTGAAGCCCTCTGGCAACATAAGACATATTCCTGAAGGTTGACAGGGTGACCTTTACATGCACAGATTACAACATAATAGACAGATAATAAAAATGTGTTTAACTTTTTCACCTTTATATTGAGTCTGTACAGTTTATATTTTGCCATCTTTATCTACCGGTGGTCTGTATATTTTACATGCGTTGCAACTTTTATCTAGTCGGAACATTCATATTCACATCATGTATCTTTGATTTTGTAACTGTTTATAAAACTTTTTTCTGAAAGTTGTTTTAAAGACGTAGGAACATATGTACTGTACATACATATGTTTGATATAATTAGAATCTTTAAAAGATGTTTTATATTAAGATGTTTTTCATTCTATTTCATACTCTGTATTGTATTGTGTGTATCATTGTTAACACGTACAGTCAAACCTGTCTGTAAAGACCACCCATGGGAACAGCAAAATGTGGTCTTTGTTTACAGGTGGTCTCTATTAACAGATTAAAAATCATTGAAAATGGTCTGATGGGATATAAAATTGGTGGTCTTTGCAGACAGGTTTTGTAATAGTGGTCTTTGTTTGCAGGTGGTCTTTAACACAGGTTTGACTGTATACTTAGTATCTCCTCATTCATTGGCTACTGAAATTCGTATTGATATATCTGGAATCTTATCATAACTTTGTTTAGGAAGCTGGTTCTGTTACCTTTATATGTGCTTATGTTTCCTCTGCTTTATTAATCACAATACAATTTTCCATTTTTTAAGGAGTAAATAAGTTGATAGTTTGATGGATGAACGCAACACTGGTCTATCTGTTTCTATACTCATATACAGATTGACCAGTTTCCCTTACAATGCTCGAGTTATTCTTATAAAGTCCCACATCTACAATATTTACCTCCATGGCGCTTAATCACCAGCCATTTTGATAGGCAAAACTGATAAGCCCTTATAGAAGTAATTTCCAAGTATGGGATAATTGAGTAAATACCAAGAGAATTTGCATGTGACAACCACTTTTTCTTCAACTTGCTGAGCCAACTGCCCACATAAGCATACTGATGAATAAGTTATTTTTTATATCTTATTAGTTTATCACCGTTTACATTATATTCCATATCAACATGGCCGACAATTTGGAACAAGGGAGGTAAATGTTGCAGATGTGGAAACTATCTATAGCACTTTGACAATGTGCTTACAGAAACGTATATTAAAATCATTTAAGTACTGTTATTATGACTCTCGAGTGCTTTGTTAATTATTCTCGCAGAATGTAATATATGACTGCTGAAAATATTACATTTCTATTAACACCCTTTTGTGCATCAAGCATAGTCCATGTGGGTAGCTCATAATTATTTGGGACCCATTTTCCTGCACAATCATTTTAATCTTGGGGTTAAGTTTTCCCATAACTATCTAATGAAAATAATTTACTTCTAATTGATAGTTAAATGTAATACTATATTTTATTATATTATTATGTTAAAGTTTTGTAAAAAAATAGATTTTAAATATTTTATATTAGATACATGTTGTCAGTATGTCTATTGTCGATTTATTAAGTTTTGTTGTTTTGATGTTGTCTCCTGGTTCATTTATATGATATATTTTACAATATAGTTATTCTTTGTGTTGTTAATTAATGTTGTTTACTTCAGTACTGTTTTCACTTAAGAAGTTTTATGCAAGTTTTGACCTCAGTATTTGAAGCGGCATTATATTTGTTCACTCTTCTCAGACGACTGTATGTCAATTTCAGACCACCCAAATTGCATTATCTTTGAGAAAAGATCTTCTATGTGTTTGATATTTCTAAACCAAAGGTAGCTGATTTTGGTCTTCAAAATCGAAAGTACTGTATTTTGGGCGATCAGGGAGGATTTTCTCATTTATCGTTCTGATAACGATTATGGAATAACGTTGCATTTCATTAAATAAATAAAAAATTGTGTTTTTTTATGTCAGAAATTGTCACATTCAACAGTTTATGCTTATAGTCCTTCAGTGACTGCAAAGTGTCTTAGAAGAATTTAAATATTTTATTTATTGCACATTATGTCAAATTTAGCAAATAAATAGGCTTTTTCTGTGTGGCAAAGATGTCATTTCTTACTTAAAATGTTGAAAAAAAGTTGTTTACATACATAATAACATCAATTACATAAAATATGTAATGCCACTTTAAAATCATTATATTTCATTTCATTTGTCTATTATTATAACAGTAATGTTATTTTTCCTCCAGTTCATTGAAATCCTGTTGCTACGTGTTTATTTCTCAGTGAATTTCTTACTCTGTTCTCTCAGTTACTATAGAATTATTTTAAATATTTTGTCAAGTTTAAATACCTCTTGTGACAATTCAAAACAAAAATTGAATTCAATACCCAGCACATGTCTACAAACTATCACAGCATCGAGAAAGCTATGTGCTATGAACTTGTGCAAAGTTATACTAATGAGTCTAGCAATTTACTGGTTGATAAAATGTATGTAAAAAATCTTCGAAAAAGGAATGATATTTAAAGTAAAAAACGTTAATATGCCAAGCAGTGGATTGAATGGAGGAAAGGTTCTACCACTACAGAGAAGTCATGGCATTTTCATTGTTTATTTGTAGTATATTGGCATGCTGTCTGTGGGTATTTATTCAGTTATCAGTATTGAAGAGTAATAAAATAATAATGTCTAGAACTGTGTCGGACTTCCGTTGTTATTTTCTCATCGTATGATGCAACAGGCTACAACCCACTAAGCAACACATGTTTTCAATGCATTTGAGTCATCACTTCAATATTGCATAGTTTCTTTGTAATTTGATCGATGCAAGCAGAAAAACAACTCGATTCATGCACATGGTTATAACTGAAAATCCACTAAAAATTGAATATTCCAGCCTAAGAACTTTATATATTACCAGTAGTATACAATCATGTTTTGTTTTTTTGTGTCAGGGTTTTATGTGGTTTTAACAGCATCTCCATTATACAGTTTACATTACCCTTTGTTCTATTGTACAAACCTGTTCTTCCACAAGCACCTCACAAATTTCCTGCACGAATCGGAGAAATAATTTCAGATGTATTATCTTCAGTCAAATTGTCATAGAGAACGAAGACTTCACCTAGGTTTCGAACCTAGTATACCCTAGTCTCTACCTACTGTGCTAACTTTGCATGTGAACCATATCCCAGTCTCCACTAACTGAGCTAACCTGGCAGGTGAACCATATCCCAGTCTCCACATAGTGAGCTAACCTGGCAGGTGAACCATATCCCAGTCTCCACATAGTGAGCTTACCTGGCAGGTGAATCATTCCAGTCTCCAACTACTGAGCTAACCTGGTAGGTGAACCTAGTACTCCAGTCTCCACCTACTGTGCTAACTTGGCAGGTGAACCTAGTACCCCAGTCACTACCTACTGTGCTAACTTGGCAGGTGAACCTAGTACCCCAGTCACTACCTACTGTGCTAACTTGGCAGGTGAACCTAGTACCCCAGTCACTACCTACTGTGCTAACTTGGCAGGTGAACCTAGTACCCCAGTCACTACCTACTGTGCTTACTTGGCAGGTGAACCTAGTACCCCAGTCACTACCTACTGTGCTAACTTGGCAGGTGAACCTAGTACCCCAGTCACTACCTACTGAGCTAACTTGGCAGGTGAACCTAGTACCCCAGTCACTACCTACTGTGCTAACTTGGCAGGTGAACCTAGTACTCCAGTCTCCACCTACTGTGCTAACTTGGCAGGTGAACCTAGTACCCCAGTCACTACCTACTGCGCTAACTTGGCAGGTGAACCTAGTACCCAAGTCTCTACCAACTGCGCTAACTTGGCAGGTGAACCTAGTACCCCAGTCTCTACCAACTGCGCTAACTTGGCAGGTGAACCTAGTACCCCAGTCACTACCTGCTGTGCTAACTTGGCAGGTGAACCTAGTACCCCAGTCTCTACATGCTGTGCTAACTTGGCAGGTGAACCTAGTACCCCAGTCTCCACCTACTGTGCTAACTTGGCAGGTGAACCTAGTACTCCAGTCTCCACCTACTGTGCTAACTTGGCAGGTGAACCTAGTACCCCAGTCTCCACCTACTGTGCTAACTTGGCAGGTGAACCTAGTACTCCAGTCTCCACCTACTGTGCTAACTTGGCAGGTGAACCTAGTACCCCAGTCTCCACCTACTGTGCTAACTTGGCAGGTGAACCTAGTACTCCAGTCTCCACCTACTGTGCTAACTTGGCAGGTGAACCTAGTACTCCAGTCTCCACCTACTGTGCTAACTTGGCAGGTGAACCTAGTACTCCAGTCTCCACCTACTGTGCTAACTTGGCAGGTGAACCTAGTACCCCAGTCTCCACCTACTGTGCTAACTTGGCAGGTGAACCTAGTACTCCAGTCTCCACCTACTGTGCTAACTTGGCAGGTGAACCTAGTACACCAGTCTCCACCTACTGTGCTAACTTGGCAGGTGAACCTAGTACCCCAGTCTCCACCTACTGTGCTAACTTGGCAGGTGAACCTAGTACCCCAGTCTCCACCTACTGTGCTAACTTGGCAGGTGAACCTAGTACTCCAGTCTCCACCTACTGTGCTAACTTGGCAGGTGAACCTAGTACTCCAGTCTCCACCTACTGTGCTAACTTGGCAGGTGAACCTAGTACCCCAGTCTCCACCTACTGTGCTAACTTGGCAGGTGAACCTAGTACACCAGTCTCCACCTACTGTGCTAACTTGGCAGGTGAACCTAGTACCCCAGTCTCCACCTACTGTGCTAACTTGGCAGGTGAACCTAGTACCCCAGTCTCCACCTACTGTGCTAACTTGGCAGGTGAACCTAGTACCCCAGTCTCCACCTACTGTGCTAACTTGGCAGGTGAACCTAGTACTCCAGTCTCCACCTACTGTGCTAACTTGGCAGGTGAACCTAGTACCCCAGTCACCACCTACTGTTCTGTCACCGACAGACTGGACCCGGTTAACAGTGGGCGCGGGAACCAGTACCCAACAAAATCAGGATCGTTATTCATACACACTTTATTCAAGATTCACAATACACGCACATGCGTGTGCACAGTTATAAACAAGAGAAACGTTACAAACGAAGTGTAGTGGAAGTGCAAACGAGTGCAAACGAGTGCAAACAAGTGTAAACGAGTGCAAACAAGTGTAAACGAGTGCAAACAAGTGCAAACGAGTGCAAACAAGTGCAAACGAGTGGTTATCTGAAATTAAAACAATTTCATATTATCAATAAACAGCTCACATAAACAGTTTACAAACCAAACAGAAGTCAATAAACATATCATATTATCCAGAAAATTACATTCAATTTAACAGCTAAAAACAATACATGAATCTAAACTTATTGTAAGAAATCTCATTAATCTCACACACAAAATTCTTTCACACAACAGATACTACTTACAGTATTTACGTAACAATTAATACGAATAAATGCTTAATTCTATGTGTTCAAATCTATCAAAAATGTCAAAACTAACTGATTGCTTTAGACAAAATAATTCAAATCAAATATTGATTTTAACACGCAATAATAAGTAAAACTACTCACTGAACGTTGGTTTTTTCCCGATTTTGCTATTTAAACAGTTTCTTTAATTTTAACGTACTTATTCGACGGAGTTCTGACCGAGAGTGCCTGAGAACAAGGAACTTTCTACTTGCTACATTGACTAATTGGCTGACCACTTAATAGTGTCAATATTAACATGTATATGATTTCTAAGATACTAAGCCAGGTTCTCACGATTGGACTAATGATAAGACAAAATCCATTAATTTTGTTTATAATATACTTACAGTACTCTCGCATCTCTACAGGTGCGAACACCGGCCCTCAATGAATCTTCCTAAGAACTTTCATTAACTTACGGTATACTTACCTCATTTAGACAACTCTAAAACGTCACTAAGTATTGTAATAATACTCTATAATCAGCAGCAAATCTGTATACTATGTTTATAAAGAAAAACAAATAAAACACTTGCTAAAAATCTGGATATACGGTACTACGTCTTGAAATATATACACTTGACAAATCATACCGGCTACAGCATTCACCTCTTATCAGCAAACATCAATAATATTGCATACATGTTTACAATGTTTCTTGCTCTAAGATACATAACTTTGTTACTGGTCTAACTTTAATAGAACCATTCATTCTAACTCTGCAAGAACGAACTAAGCCATCTCGACCTGTGTTTACCTCAATCACTAGCGCTAATGGCCATTTCCCACGAGGCAACATTTCATCACAGACTAAAACTAAATCATTGACAGCTAAATTTCTTCTCTTACCTTGCCACTTCTGTCTTATCTGAAGAGCTAGGATATATTCTCTTGTCCAACGTCTCCAGAACAAATTTGCCAGGTACTGAACTTGTCGCCACCATCTTTTGCCATAATTGTCATCTTTATCAAAAATACCAAGTGGAACACACGTATTCGGACGTAAAAGCAAAAGTTTGTTTGGCGAAAGTGGTTCTGGGTCCCTACAATCATCACTTACCTGAGTAATTGGTCGATCATTTACTACCTTTTCAGTCTCACAGGCAAGCGTTTGTAATGCCTCGTCGCTAAGCAGCTGTTGTTTTACAACTGATTTCATTGCATTTTTAACTATTCGAATAAGTCGTTCCCACACCCCGCCCATATGACTTGCGTACGGAGGGTTAAAATGCCATTCAATTTCCTTTTGCTGAAGCTGTCGTGAAATATGGCTTTGATTCCACTCAGCTATAGATTCACGGAGTTCTTTTTCTCCAGACGTCAAATTGCTCCCGTTGTCACTAAATAACTTTGTCGGCTTACCTCTGCGACTTATAAATCGCTGTAAAGCGCACAAAAACGAATCTGTGTCAATTCTATAAGCAATTTCAATATGTACAGCTCTCGTTGTCAAGCAGGTAAACAAGCAACCATATCGCTTCTGTTGACTTCGACCTACTTTAACATACAAAGGTCCGAAATAATCAACACCAACATACGTAAATGGCGGCTTGTCAGGTGTTAATCTTTCACCCGGAAGTGGTGCCATTTGCTGAACTTCAGGTCGTTGATAACGTCGTCTACAGTCAATGCATTTTCTGATTAACGTCTTCACAGTTTTCAGGCCTTGAATAATCCAATATTTAAGCCTTGTTTGCGACAGAATATGATGAGCACCCATGTGCGCATACTCTTGGTGACATTTTCTCACAATGAGATCCGTTACATGATGTTTACTTGGCAGAATGATCGGATGTTTGAAATCTTCTGAAGACTCGGAGTACTGAAGTCTACCACCAACTCGCAAAATACCATTATTATACACAGGACATAGCTTGACTAACGAACTCGACCTCGGAACTTGACCAGTTGTCTCGAGACTAAATATATCGCGTTCGAAAGCCGTCCGCTGCACTGCCTGAATAATAACATGGGTAGCATTCTCAATCTCACTCGCAGTCAAGTCTCCAACCATCGTAATTTCTTTGTTCTTTAAATATTTGTGCAGCATATAAGTTTTAAATCTTAATAACCAAGCAACTGATCTTTGAAGCTTGTGCCAGTCAGAATATCTGGTTATCAGTTCTTCAAGTGAACCTTGAGTTCGAGTCTGCACAGTATTTGTGAAGTGTTGTATCTTCACTTCTTCATCATTATCAGCAACAGATGCATAGCTAATGTCTGAAGGCCATTTGTTTTCATCTTCAAGCAAGAAGTCTGGTCCACTGAGCCACACTGTAAGTTTTGATGTATCAGACGGATGTACACCTCGAGATGCTAAATCAGCTGGGTTTATATCCGTCGGCACATATCTCCAATCTGATGGCGTCGTTCCTTCATGGATAATTGACAATCTGTTGGCAACAAATGTCTTGAACCTCTTACTTGTATTTCTGATATAGCCTAGAACGATCATGGAGTCTGTCCAGAAATAACATTTGTCAATTTTAAGATCCAGTTCAGTCTTAATAAACCGAAATAATCTTACTGCAACTACAGCTGCAGCTAACTCCAGTCTAGGTATCGATATCGACTTTATCGGTGCTAGCCTCGATTTTCCCATAACCAGAGAACATTTACTATTGCCTGTTCTGTCATATACTCTGAGATAAGCAGCTGCACCATACGCTATTTCAGACGCGTCACTAAATACATGCAATTCAATACTCGTAGAAGATGGATCAAGTCCCTGTGGTTTCATACATCTTTTTATGTGAATACATGCTAGTTGGTCAAGATTTACCAACCAGTTTCGCCATTTTACTACGTCTGATTCACACACGGGTTCATCCCATTGTAGTCCTTGTCGACATGCATTCTGAATGATCAATTTAGGAACTAAAGTCACAGGTGCCACTAGACCCAGAGGATCATACAGCGAACTAGCTACTGACAAAATACCTCGCCGAGTCTCTGGTTTCTCTTTCATTTTCACATCAAACACGAAGCAGTCGTCGATTATGTTCCATTGCAGACCGAGTGTGCGTTCCAAGCACGAGCTATTCTCAAGATCGACAATTTCTGCCGGTTTAGCTCTCTCCGACTCCGGTATCGCGTCGGTTACCTGCTTGCTATTTGTTATCCATTTGGTCAGTTTAAAGCCACCTCTGGACAACATGTCTCTAAGCTCACCTACAATTTTAACAGCTACATGTACGTTACTTACCGATTTAAGAAGATCATCGACGTACATATTACGTTGTACTGATTTAACGGTCTCTTCATCATAGTCATTAGCATTCTCTCGCACAGCACATTTCAAGCTGTATGCTACACAGCTTGGTGACGATGTTGCACCAAACAGATGTACTGTCATGCAATGTTCTTCCGGTGTGTTATTCAAATCCCCATTGGGCCACCATAAGAACCTCAATGCATCACGGTCCGTGTCATTGACTTTAACCTGGTGAAACATTGCTTCGATATCTGCAACAATAGCCACTTCTTCTTCACGAAATCGCATCAGTACACCTGGATTTATAACAGGATGATGTGGGAGATACCAAACTTTCCCATGCCTGTTACGTTCAAGCTCTGAGTCACTAAGACGCTTAGAATATCCATTATCAATATAGCTCTGTACTGTATCAGTATACTGACGATGCAAATCTGCGTTCTTCTGCAGTTTTCTTTTTAAATAATTCAACCGTGCGACGGCTAGCGATCTATTGTTTGGCAAACAGATCTGTTTATCTCGCCACGGCATGCCTATCATGTAGTGTCCATCCACTTTACACAATGTACGCTCCATAGTTGCTAGCGCTCGTCGGTCGTCTTGCGACATCCCAGTCTTCATTTCGTCAGCGTAGTCAGGGAAGTCAGTAGTCCACAACTTGTGTATATGTTGATTTATGTCAGCCTGCTGGAAGTTAACATTTACATTCGATGACGCTGAAGCTTTCCCGGTTGGACCAATGACGGTCCAGCCAAGCATTGTCTTAATGGCATACGGCTCACCACGCTTACCTCGCCTTTCCTCTTCTACCCAGAATGCTTCTGGTATGTCACTGCCGATCAGTAATTCAACCTCGTCTTGATTTAATCTAGGCAGGCTTACATCTGCTAAATGTTCCCATTTTCGTAAATCTGTGCTATCTGGAACTGATGTAGCAGATATAGGTAATCGTTCAACCGACAATACACGATTCAGCGTTAGGGGTCCGAGCCCATCAAGTGAACTTACATTAAGTTTGACCTCAAGACCTTTAATTTGTTCACTAGTTTGGTTCACAGTAGTTATATTGAAACAAATAGACTTACCTTTCGCTCTCAATTTTTTGACTAACTTGCTGCTACACAACGTTACATCGGAGCCTGCGTCTAACAGTGCGTAGGTCCGTACTTCCTTACTACCATTTTGAACAATAACAGGTAAAATACGTAAACTTACCTTGTTTCCGGTAGTTTCTGCCTTTGTGGCAGCACAGCTCCCAGTCACATCCTCACTTCGCGGATGTAACATAGTATGGTGCTTTTCTGTGCACCCAGGGATTTCACATGCACTCGGTATTCTACAAAACTTAGCAAAATGCTTGAAATTAAGGCAGTTATCGCACATCCTATGCTTACGAATTACGCTTTTCTTTGTAACAAGATCTACTAACTTAAACTTATCACAATCCTTTAACCTATGCTTTTCATGACAATACACACAAGACAAAATACGTTGTACATTCTCACCAACCTTACTCTCAGACTGAACAGATAACGTTGTCACTTTCTCTCTCCCAAAGCCTTTCTTACTATCTTTCGCACGACTCTCGCTCTTTGGTTCTCTCGCAAGATCCTGACCATACATAGTATTAGCTACAAGTGCTCTACTCTGTACAAAATTAAGAAGATGTTTGAAATTTGGTTCTTGCCCAGTCTCAATTAAATAACTGGCTTTTTCAACCCACTTTGATCGAATGTGCATTGGTAATCTCTTAACAATTTTCCTAAGATTTTCGGTATTGTTAATGTCTGAAATAAATCCAATTTGCGAAAGAGTAATCTCACACTTCTCCATTTCGAGCGATAGTTCCATGAGTCCTTGCACGTCATTGGCTTTAAGTGGCTGTCCGTTTATCAAACGTTCAACATGGGATCTTGCAACTAAATGCGGCTTTCCATAACGTGTCTGCAAAATCTGTTTTGCACGTTTATATCCCTCTTCTGGAGTAAGTACAACACAGTCTTCAATCGAACGTTTAGCATCACCGGAACAATATTGTATAAGATAACACAATTTAATTCTGTCATCAGCAATTTTACTTTCGACATTTGTCTCAAAGTTCCTAATAAATTTGCAATAGTCTGCAGGATTGCTACTAAATGTTAGAATTTCCGGTTTCGGCAGATTAAAACTTTCCTGAATCGTATTCGAAATTACTTGAATACCGTGTAACAATGTGTCTTGTTGTTGATTCGGCCAGGGTGTGGCTTCATGGTTTAAGTAGCTCAGACCTGGATCAGCCACTCTGTAATCACGATCAGCAGTCGATTGTGCTGCCGTCTGCTCGATGTTGTGGCTAGTATCGTAGTTTATTTCTCGTTTAATTTCATCATTATAAAACGTTTCTTCGAGTGCTGCCCTGTCAATATCCGCACAAAGCTCTTCTTCCTCCAGTTGTAATTGCAACTGACGCTGTTGCAGCTCAATACTTCGTCGTTTCCTTAACTGAGACAGTTTCAGCTCCGCTACTTTTCGCCGTAACGTAGCTTCTCTTGACGAAGATGACGCATTACTGCAAACATCGTCCACTTTGGATTCTGCTTTGCACTTACATATCCATTCTTGGACCCTTCCTCTCATTTCATGATGGTTTACTGTCATTCTCTTAAATGACTGCTGCATTTCCAGCTTTTCCTCCGTGTTCACAATTTCTTGGAGGCAGTCATTATGTGTTTTTACTAAACTTTCCCACAATTCCTCGATTTCGTGTTGCAGTCTTACAACATTGTCATAATTGGCACTGCTTATCATGGCAAGTTCCATGGCCTTACACAGTCTTGCCAAACACGCAGCCTTGTGGGATTTTTCGCGACTCACATCAGTAATACTGCCCGCAGCTGCTCCAGGCTGACCAGCACTTCCGGAGACATCAGCGTCGGGTTTAATATCCATGTTTCACAAACGTTAAGTAACTATAACTACAATAACTAGTTTATCGTTCATTAACTAGTATACCGTTCAATAACTAGTATACCGTTCAATAACTGTTCTGTCACCGACAGACTGGACCCGGTTAACAGTGGGCGCGGGAACCAGTACCCAACAAAATCAGGATCGTTATTCATACACACTTTATTCAAGATTCACAATACACGCACATGCGTGTGCACAGTTATAAACAAGAGAAACGTTACAAACGAAGTGTAGTGGAAGTGCAAACGAGTGCAAACGAGTGCAAACAAGTGTAAACGAGTGCAAACAAGTGTAAACGAGTGCAAACAAGTGCAAACGAGTGCAAACAAGTGCAAACGAGTGGTTATCTGAAATTAAAACAATTTCATATTATCAATAAACAGCTCACATAAACAGTTTACAAACCAAACAGAAGTCAATAAACATATCATATTATCCAGAAAATTACATTCAATTTAACAGCTAAAAACAATACATGAATCTAAACTTATTGTAAGAAATCTCATTAATCTCACACACAAAATTCTTTCACACAACAGATACTACTTACAGTATTTACGTAACAATTAATACGAATAAATGCTTAATTCTATGTGTTCAAATCTATCAAAAATGTCAAAACTAACTGATTGCTTTAGACAAAATAATTCAAATCAAATATTGATTTTAACACGCAATAATAAGTAAAACTACTCACTGAACGTTGGTTTTTTCCCGATTTTGCTATTTAAACAGTTTCTTTAATTTTAACGTACTTATTCGACGGAGTTCTGACCGAGAGTGCCTGAGAACAAGGAACTTTCTACTTGCTACATTGACTAATTGGCTGACCACTTAATAGTGTCAATATTAACATGTATATGATTTCTAAGATACTAAGCCAGGTTCTCACGATTGGACTAATGATAAGACAAAATCCATTAATTTTGTTTATAATATACTTACAGTACTCTCGCATCTCTACAGGTGCGAACACCTACTGTGCTAACTTGGCAGGTGAACCTAGTACTCCAGTCTCCACCTACTGTGCTAACTTGGCAGGTGAACCTAGTACTCCAGTCTCCACCTACTGTGCTAACTTGGCAGGTGAACCTAGTACCCCAGTCTCCACCTACTGTGCTAACTTGGCAGGTGAACCTAGTACACCAGTCTCCACCTACTGTGCTAACTTGGCAGGTGAACCTAGTACCCCAGTCTCCACCTACTGTGCTAACTTGGCTGGTGAACCTAGTACCCCGGTCTCCACCTACTGTGCTAACTTGGCAGGTGAACCTAGTACTCCAGTCTCCACCTACTGTGCTAACTTGGCAGGTGAACCTAGTACTCCAGTCTCCACCTACTGTGCTAACTTGGCAGGTGAACCTAGTACACCAGTCACTACCTACTGTGCTAACTTGGCAGGTGAACCTAGTACACCAGTCTCTACCTACTGTGCTAACTTGGCAGGTGAACCTAGTACCCCAGTCTCCACCTACTGTGCTAACTTGGCAGGTGAACCTAGTACTCCAGTCTCCACCTACTGTGCTAACTTGGCAGGTGAACCTAGTACACCAGTCTCCACCTACTGTGCTAACTTGGCAGGTGAACCTAGTACTCCAGTCTCCACCTACTGTGCTAACTTGGCAGGTGAACCTAGTACACCAGTCTCCACCTACTGTGCTAACTTGGCAGGTGAACCTAGTACACCAGTCTCCACCTACTGTGCTAACTTGGCAGGTGAACCTAGTACTCCAGTCTCCACCTACTGTGCTAACTTGGCAGGTGAACCTAGTACACCAGTCTCTACCTACTGTGCTAACTTGGCAGGTGAACCTAGTACCCCAGTCACTACCTACTGTGCTAACTTGGCAGGTGAACCTAGTACCCCAGTCACTACCTACTGTGCTAACTTGGCAGGTGAACCTAGTACCCCAGTATCTACATGCTGTGCTAACTTGGCAGGTGAACCTAGTACCCCAGTCTCTACCTACTTTGCTAACTTGGCAGGTGAACCTAGTACCCAAGTCTCTACCTAGGTATAGTTCTATATATACTTGCATTATAGAAGGGACGAAGGGAGAGAATTCATGCCATCCTCCTGTGATCGCAGCAAATCGATTTATAGAATCGAGTGTACAGCAACCTCGCCCAACTAGTTGCTGTAAAATAACTGCAAGCATCATTATTATTGCGACTCTAAAATACATGTGAATTTTAACCAATGTAAGGACGTATCGCGCGATCGATAAATCTGATGCAACGTTTACCGTGCAACAAATTTCTTAAATGATAAATTAAAGTGAAATGTTTTAGTTATTTAACCCGAATTATTGAAGAGACACCAACATTAAAGAAAAGAATACATGTATGGTCATTGATCTGTTTGGTCTCCCAAGGTCCGGAGGAGGGTATGAATTCCAGTTGTAATTTATTTAGTACATGTATTCATGTTTAATTAATGTCTTCTTCGCTCGTGTGCGTGAATTTATAAACATAATTCATTGGGTTTATAGGTTTACTTTTCGTGCTTATGAATTAATATACTGGTACATTCTATGCGTAACTGTAAGATCTATAAATCTTTATCAGATGCCATCATGTATGGAATATTGTAAAACCAGTCGTCTGGTTATAGATAAGATGTGTATCATCTGTTAGACAGACACACGCATGCTTAGTAGTTTTGGTAACGTATAGCCCAAATATCATTTTATGATGTTATCAGTTCAGTACAATTGTACTAAATAAATTCAATACAACCTTTTAATGCCTTAGTATGCCCGTAGTTCAGACATAGAGGTGTATCCATCATGAGCGGATTCTATATAAAAAATTCTATATTTTGATAAATTACGTTATACGCTGAGGTGATATGTGCATGTATCGTAATTGTGCGTATGTCATATTGTCATGTCAAGACGATACGAACAAACGCATCAAACGGTCGGAACCAAGTTCTGGGAACAATGCCCACAAATACCATTAAAGTCCTATTATCATGTATACATTTACAATTAAGCACAGTCCGTGATATGCCTGGTAAAATAGTATACAGTGGTTCAAGCTTAGATATAACGAATTTCCGGGAACCTGGAGTTTACTTCGTTATATCCAAACTTTTTTATATCCATGCAACGAATTTCGATGTAATTTTATGGAAATATAAAAAGTTTCGTAATCATTACTGTTGACTGCTGCGATAAATTATTGCATTAGTTAAAACCTGTTTTTCACACACAAAGCAATCGAAATTGTGACTTATGTTATAACCGAGCACGTTTGCGTTATAATGTGCCTTTTAGACCCACAAATTACTACGTTGTATCCAAAATAAGGCTTTATCCAAATTCATTATGACCGTGTATTTATACAATAAAATATAGAAGAGCTTGGCCGGGGAATAAAAAATTACTACGTACTGTCCGATGTTTCGTTATAACCGAGTACGTTATAAGCGTGTTCCACTGTATACACTGTACATGTATGTACAATACGTAAAAATGTAAAAGAAAGATGTTTTCGCCACTTAGTTTCAAAGGGTAGTCTTTATGTAATTGTAGAAGTACAAAGTATAATGATATTTAGTAAGTGAATGGATACGATAGAAACAGCTTTATTTAAAGACGTCAGGTAAATACTATGCGTTCTTTGTACAGGTTCAAAACAGCAATGCATGATTTCTCAAATTTCATGGACTTGCATAGAGGTAATGGAAAATAACTTAAATGACATTTTTTATAGCATACAGCAATACTAAATAAACATAAACACCATCTTGGCAGTTTTAAGATTTAATAGTTTAAGTCTAGACGCAAATATCTGATCGTGCAAGACTGAACACTACGGTACAATTTTGTTTTCTACAGATAATATGTTTTCAGTCACATCTGCAGTTTTTATTCGTCTACAAATCAACTTATTATATAGATGTAGGTAAGCATAACTTCAGAATTTTGAATATATGTCCAATACAGTACAAAAGCCTTAACTGCAATAATAACATTGTCATTAACATTTTAAGATATACATATATTAATTTTAGAAGTTAAACTTGTTTTATTCGGTTGGATTAACACAGTTTTTTAACCTCGGCTATTATCAAACAGTTTCAATCTTCACAAGCCAGTATCCCGGTGTAATGTATATATTTGACACTGTCCCATGGTATGTGAACATTCACTAACACATTCAGAAAACAGTTAACTCTAAAATATGGATTATAAGCGATATACATGAACCAGTATAAGAGAATGTTGAATCTTGATCTATATAATGTATGAATCAGTTTATCTCACGACACTCAAAGCCTGATTGATTGCGTGTTTAAATCGTTGTTCACAAAGCCTTCATTGTGGCGTCCACCATTCACTGGCGTATGCATGACTTGGTCTTGTTGTTTGCCCTCCAGTTTACCATTGATGGTGTCATCATCTAGAACATATTTTTCACTTTTGTCATAAACCACCCCGAACCGTAAAGGTTTTCTTATACCTTCAGGAAGACAAGGGAACATGATGTCGAATATTGGACATATCAACCTACAGTCCACCGACTTGGGTTTCGTATAACCTGTACATACGCTGACGATGAGGGCAATTATGACACAACACAACATCCCGAGACCGGTGTACCATAGATAGGACATTCGGTAAAAATCGTGAAGAATCGGTTCTTCTGTCGTTGATGCTACTGCTGTGGTTGTTGTTATGATTGACTGCAGCGTAGTTGTGGGTGCGACTTTACCCAATGCTGTCCAGTTGCAAGCTGTAGTGTAAGTTGGTAATGGCACATAGCCAGATGGCTTTTCAATAAGAGTTCCAATACCAAGCCAGCACATAAATGCAATGGACAGGATAAATCCGGAAACAGCGCCGTACTTGTTTGTCCACGGAAAAATCATTCCGGCCACAAACAGACCGAAAATAGGACCGGCTGTTATTGAATACATGCTGTATGAGAACTGTAAGATCAAACCTTTGAACTGTGATATCATCACAGCCATTCCAAACTGGACGATTCCAATAACTAGCACCAGAATTTTTGACACAAGTATCGCATGCTTTTCTACAACAGATTTGCAGCAAAATGGTTTGATGAAGTCTTCTAGAAGCACTGCAGACATTGCGTTTAGTCCTGATGATATAGTGCTGAGACCGCCACTGAATACACACGCTATGAACACACCAGCTAGACCTGGTACCCGGCCAAGAATATCCATCACAAACAAGGGTAACAACTGATCTCTTCTGTCCACTAGACCAACGGTCACTGGATGACATTTACTGTAAAATGCGAACATCACGATTCCAATTAGTACTGTGAGAATCACTATGAGGACCAACCCCGGAAAATTTAACCAAAGAGCAATTTGTGCTCGCTTAAGAGTAGGCAAAGAGCAGGCTCTCTGAATCTGTGCTTGGTTAACACCGTACAGATACAACCAGAAAAAGGCACCTCCAATTGCTACCGTCCAAACGCTATGGCGAGTTCTTGGATCAAACGAGAAGTCGTCGAACTTAAGTCGTCCATTTTCTTTCGCTATTTCCCAAGCATTGCTAAAACCACCGTTAATGTTTGCACCTTCAATGAGAACAGCAAGAAGACCTACGATCATAATTGTAAACTGAAGACTGTCCGTCCACAGAACAGTCTTCATGCCCCCAAATGTGGTGTAGATTGTGCAGACAGCAGCGGCTCCTATCATACAGCCCCACAGAGATATACCAGTAACTGCTTCAAACGCGAGTGATGGCGCATACAGAACGAAGCCCATGTAGACAAACGTTTGCAATAAGAACAGCAGGGAGGCCAAAATGCGAGTGACTTTGCCGAATCTCATCTCAAGGTAATGGAAGCAGCTAGTTTTGTTAAGATTATAGAACATAGGCATAAACAAGTGTGTGGCGGCGGCGGTGGCAATGAGCATGGCGACTAACATCCAGATATACATAGTGCCATTGGTGTAAACTTCAGATGGTGTTCCCAGAAGTGTGAGTGACGATAAAAACGTAGCAGATAGAGACAAGCTGACCGGAATCGGGTGCATTTTCCTTCCTCCCAGATGAAAATCTTCAGCATTCTTTTTATTTCTGTCTCGGTATGCGTGGTAAAATCCAATCAATGCAGATGCACAGAACATTAAAGAAAACAATACATAATCCAGGGTTCCAAACGTACGTTTTTCTCCCGTGTAAATACTATATCCTTCAACCATTTTGTACCTGGTGTATATCTATCGCTTAAGACGTTATTTCTGATTTAGATGAAAGCTTTAAACGCACGGCTTGTTTAATGAAGCATTCAAGTAAACATCATGTCTTATAGTTCACACCCCTCGTACTTTTATTGTAAACTTTGAGGTCAACAGACTGATTATGGAATATTTATACAGATTTCTCCAATTATCCCAAGTTGAAAAAAAACACAAATAAAACTCAAAAAGGCTTTCATATCATTGGACATATATAACACTTTAGGTAAAATGTCTCACTGCTGTTGTATACGCGTTATATGGATGAACTTCAAATGAATATATCGAGGGTTCAGTGCAAGACTATACTAACTCCTATGTATTTATATAGGAGTTTGTATAGTCTTGCACTGAACCCTCGATATGCTTATAAACTATTTGCTGCACGCTTGGCTTAAGTTTTTCTCACAGTGTAAACAGACGGTAACGATGTGTTTCAATAGAGAGGTGTGATCTGGTAAATGTACAATGAAGGTCTTAGGATTTTTCATATACTTGACAAAGTTTGAAAGGTTAAAGTAAAGAGGTAATTACACCCTGCGGCATACAAATATACTTCGTCTTCAACTTTTACCTACAAAGTTCTGTCTGTGCCATGTATGCTGTCGTACGAATCAGTGCACACACATGGGCGTAGCCAGCCAAAATATGAATGTGCAAGCACAAACTAGCGTTATTGTCAGAATATGTCCTTATTATTATATAATCGTTATAAAAAATAACTATGCAAATGAAATTAATTGGTAGGTCCGAACCTTTGGGTGTAAAACGTAGATGGCCTCGCGAACTTGTGCTGATATCTGATTTATATAGCAGTATTTTATAAGTTTTCTTGGTCTGTACAATTGCGATAGACTGATGCATGGTGAGTCAATTTATAAAAAAATGAATCTAACCAAGTATATCGATGTTTAAATCCATTTATCTCATAATTTCAGAAATATGCGAAAATACACCGAAATGTATCAATGTCAAGTTGCAATGAGCTCGATGATTAGATCTAAGACAACTGCACTACAAATGTTGTACAACTTTGAAGCTACACGGTGTTCAAATGTTCGATATTTGCATTCACAGAAATTTAAGGGAAGCCAATTTAATATACAAGTTATGAAAAAAGTGAAAACTTTTGATCTTGTACGTACTCGTGTTACGTACAATCAATGGGATGACGATGTTAAATAGTGTATATTATTACCTGATTCCTTATATAAATACAAATCTGTTACTTTTTGCTGTTTTACATGAAAGCTATCAATTTGTCTTGGATTGAACTATTCCCCGGTCAACAGTATGAACTGTTTCCCTCTGGCGCTATGAAGTCATTGGAATTTCCAAATTTTATTTTTAGACGGCATATCATTAACGTTCGGTAGGCCTATATTGTGTTGAATTTTAAATTTTGTTTCTAAACATGTTCTGATGAAATGTTACCACAAAATGGAAAACAAACACATACTACAGCGTGTACATTGTCTTTGTTTCTCGGGTTAGGTCCACCATCTTTACAATCGGAGGAAATGACATCAACGTCATTTTAACGTCAATATCATTCCCGCGCTTTTATTGGACGTCCGTTGAAATATAGTTTCCCTGTATTCCATACAAATGTTTTTAACACTTTGTTCAAATATAAAATTTATCAGGTAATAAAACAGTTATTTCCTTTTTTGTTTAGATAAACTTTTGATCAGGTAATAAAACATACTGTACTACTTAAGTAAATGAGGCAATATGCGTGCCATGTAATGTTCCACTGTCGTATTTATTTGCTTACTCTTGTCCTTGGGAGTTTTGAAGTTTTATTGGATTTAAAGTATGGTGTCTATGTATTTTATGTGTTATCTGGGTTTTTTATGTTATATACATGTATGGCTTAACATAGATAAATCATTGTATCACTTTGGCATAACAGAAAGCAGTCTTACAGAGTTAACAACTGAAGGGTTATAAATAAACGTTCCATGAATTCGATATAAAATGAATTAATACTTTTTGATAAGTAGTGTATGTTATATATGTGCGTAGTATTTATTGCCTTTGAGACGTATTGAGCGACAGTTTCGGGCTGTTAATCATAAACTGAGTGAATTGTCTTTTCATGTCTCGGGTGGCGTAGAAATACAAGGTTTAACAGCAGTTTTGCCAAAGATTGATTAGGCCTCAGGTGTTGCTCAAATCAAGGGCCGTAATCTAGAATGGCTCTGTTTTTAGTTGCAATCTTTGACGGTCGCACCACTTAACTACGAAAACTACATTTTCCGGAAGAGGCGCAAGAATAACAGGTAAGTGAATCGGTTAAAATAGTTCCAACATCTGAGCGTAACCTGCTTAACATACTTAATACTGCTAGTAATCTTAACTGCGCAATTAAATTTAATGGTTCAACAATGATGATTCACACTTTCTGTGAATCTGGAAGTGTTGAAATACAAAACTTTAGTGCTTTCAGCGCTTTGATTGCATCTGTATTAGTTATCTCCCTTAGCATATAATGACACTTAAATGCTGGAGTTCAAACTCGCAACCTCTGGTACAGGAGTCAAGTGCTAAATAGAAGCACAAAGTACATGAATACAGAAACAACACCATAGCATACCAGTTAATCAATACTTCAAGTTTATTAATGAGGTAGACGGCATGTGATATAAATAAACAACAGTGAGTAAATTAAACATCTCCAGGAAAAATCAGACTGTCTCAAAAAGAATAAATACAAAACAAAATAAACATAAAACTCATTGCATTCTTCCAAACACAGAAGTATTCTCACACATGTGTTAGGTACATGGTGATCACAGGCATATAAACATGGAATAGGCGGGCAAATATTCACACAATAAATGATTTGCATTGAGAGCACTTCCATACATGTTATGTTCTAGACTGGTGCTATTAGATAGCCAAACAACCAATGGATATTAAAACTCCAATTTAGCTATAAAAATACCAAAACTGTCTCCAAAAAAAATATCAACTTCATTACATGTACTTATTTATCAAATCTTGCTACCAGTTTTTGGGAACTAGTCTCAGCCCAGCATGTTTATAGATTATTCAATATCCAACAACTGAATGCCTTAGCAAATAATTTACTTGCAAACTGACTTGAAAAGAATCATAGCCTATACATAGCATGAATCACAAAGCCTATTATTTTTACCCAATCCCACTATATACTGGAATACTAAAGAAATGCCTCGCCCATGAATAATTGAGAACCATAGCCAAGCTTCTAGTTTGATTAAAAGTTCATGTTAGCAATATTCAGTGCAATTCAATGAACTTTACATACCATTCAATAGTTTTGGATTGCTTTTACACAAGCACTTTATTTGGTAAGTACAGGAGAACACATTTAACAACAGTACACGTACAAGTTTGTTTGTTTCATCGGGTTAATATACGGCGACCGGTTCACCTTACCAGTTTTTCCTGGACTGAATTCTTACCAGTACTAACTTTCACTTCCACAAGGAGCCGGCAACTTCTCCACATGTGGAGGAAAATCAACAGTTTTTGTCAAATTTTCATGGAAGGGTATGACCTGCTGCGACCGGGAATCGAACCCAGATCACCGGGTTACAAGTCCAGCGCACTAACCACTGGACCACGGCTCGTACACGTACAAGAGTGAGGTGTTTCACCAATATATAAATGTGTCTGTAAGCTTATATGTCTAAGTGAGGTAGGCGTTGAGCAGTTTATTCATGTTATGACTAGTTGAAAACTTTTTGGTCCCGTTCGTATCTAGAAGAGCATTCCGTCATAGTACTGGCCATAAAATCTCTTTGGTTTAAGAATTCTACTAGTTCATCCCTTTTTCTACTCCTATAGCCCCTAAGGACTGCGTTATGGGGATTGTCTCTGGTTTCTGGATTGCGGGTTTTGTATTTAAACTCCTTCCTAGTTATCACAGGTATTGCGACCCCATTAGGGAGTTTAACAAGGTCATTGCCAGTGCGAGGGTCAATTAAATTTTCAAACTTTTTTCTAACTTCCACGACATCTTTCAATGACTGATCTCTAGCTGTCTCCAAATCTGTGATTATTCTATTCGGATAGCTGGATCCTGAAATTGATAATAAACAAGATAAATGAATGCTTAAACCCATTTGCAAAACATTCTGCAACATCAGATTAGTATAAATTATTAAATAAAGGGGTATAATAAGTATGAATTTGGAACAAAGTAACCTGATTTATCTCCCTTTCATTCCCATTAAATTGGAAAATTGACTAACATCCTTAATTTCCAGCATAATGTCTAAAATAAGTACTTTTTATAAAAGTCTGTGAAGTGTTTAAGTTCAACATTAATGTTGGGCTACAAATTTATATTGGCAGCAAAAAAAGAAATGATTTATGTACTCCCCAATACACAAGACAGACAAAAATATATACAGTCTCGCTTCACCTTATTTTTTTCAGAGTCGGGCAAGTTACTCAGGAAAACCACTAGCCCTACAGCATTCTTAGTAGCCCAAACCCATATAAACACCATTTAATAAAAAGTATGAAGTAAAAATAGTGTCTACTCAAGTTTTTTTAATTCATGGATGGATTTTATTTTTCAGTACTTTTGAACTAAATTCTCTTTAAAGAAGCACTTCTCATTCAGACTGTGACTCACAAATTTCCACCAATCGACTGTCAAAGCACATGGTCAATAACTAAAACAAGAGGGTAATGATGGCACTTTGATGTTCACAAGAGTACTCCTGATCATGATTTTAGTGATTTACAGATTACATACGGAAGCCAGCTAAAATCTCACATGAACATGTGTTAGTTGCTGGATCAAATTCAAGTCAGCACTACTGGTAGAGCCTTATACTTTAGAGAGAGGTCACCCAAAGATCATTTCTTCTTTGCCTTATTTAAAACATGTTTAATTCTGACCACTAGGTGCAGAGAATAAGACTTTCCAATTTTTCCACAAACTTATAAATTTTACTATTGTTTAAGCAAACAACGTTGAGGGCCACCTTATAATAGAATGTCCAAATCATTTTGGATTCAAACCATATGTTTACAAGAAGCCCAGATTCCAGCAACTGGTGCCAATATTTTTAGCAAATCTATAATCATTTCTATGTTATGTACAGGATATCGACCAATCACAGAACCTTGATACATCCAAGAATCCATTACATACCCAATTCTACACCCGCTCTTCTGAGAATTGATGGTGGACATTTCCAAGGTTTGTGTATAAACTCTTCAGGCATTCTAGACAGTTCTGGAACCCACTGTCTCACATAGTTTCCTTTAGGATCACAAGTCATTGCAGCATCGACGGGATGCATAACAAAATTCCATTGATCTAACCCACTCATACCACCATTCTGCCACATCATAGCATTGATAGCAACATCAGCATCTAGCAATGTATCCTGTAAATATATGATTATGAAGGGATGCATGTTAGTTCCTATCCCCTCTCATAACAGTAGTATTAAACACCAAAGTAAAATATTGAGGTAGCAAAATTATTAAGCTGTTTCAATCAGTTATTTTGACTATGTATCATATGATACAACACTTCAACAATGCAATAATTTATGGTTTTTTATAGCCTTTATGTATTGATTTTTTTATGTAAAATTTATGTGTATTCCTGTATTTCAGTAGTATTCTGGTACTTTGGTTAGTTGATTGACCGAAGTAGTTGCATAGCTTTATAAAACAGATTTCTAATGTGAAAACCACATGATCCTACCTGGAACCACAGATATCCTTCTACCCAGGAGATGTGTAAATATGAGATCAAGAAGGAAGCAACAACATGTCTCATATAATTATTCATCCAACCAGTCAACCATAATTGTCTCATTGAGGCATCAACCAATGGATAGCCAGTATTGCCTTTCTGCCACGCCTTAAGGTGGGCTTTGTTGTGACTCCACCTCTGATACTGTAAAATTAAGAAATCGTTAGATTTTAAAAAAGCATTATGCTGTGCACTGAATTTAATACTGCGTAGTCCATTTTTATCAAACAGAGAACTCATGTCCATTCCTCTATTCTTTACTATTCAAATTAGACAAAAATGAACACCTTTCTTTTGCACAATGCAACATCCACCAAGGCCATGTATAAATATGTATATATATGGACTACATGGAACATGTAGTACAATACTGATTGGTGTAAGTATTTGTCTACTTGACTTAAAATACTTATGCATAGATCAAGTGGTTCACTTACTTGAATCACGATTACACAATTATGTACAACATATATTTTTTTTAATTCTTCACAGAATTCTCAACAGTGGAAGGTTTATAATTTTTTTATGCATGGTTTCACAAACCTGATACTGCGGTCTGGTTGGAAAATGAGGTAAATCCGGAAACACGGAGAGAAGCCAATATGATAAATCTCTCCAAGCCAGCTTTCGGAGGAACTTTGGTGATTTCATGAATCGACCTTCATTAAGCACTGTCCTAGGACTAATCTGCCCGAAGTGTAGGTATGGTGAAATACGACATGTATTTAACTCATCACCTCTAGATGACTCCTTCTCATATTTTCGAACACCTGAAATATTATGATGTATACAATACAAAGTGATTCCATCGATATTTTGTCTGCAACAGACATATATCCCATTCAGTTCTATAACAAAACTGAAGTGATTAAACATCTCAATGAAGACATTGGAATGATTATCGAAATTACTTCAACAAATCTACCAGCTATGTATTAATGTGTACAATGCTACAGTGAATCACCATAACCAAGTTTAAAACTTAACTTTTGGCTATTGAATGAAAACCAAGACATTAAAGAAGTTCAAAACTGAATGTAATCAATATTGAACAAGATCATAATGCAAACTTGTGTCACACATATAATTGATGTACTCTAAAATATGACCATTAATCAAGACAAGCTATGTTTAACAGAAACTGTACAATAAATAACAGAAATGAAACACTAAGAGATACAAACCCGAACTTAAAAACAGCTGAAGAGCTTCCCAGGCACCATTTTCAGAAAAGTCCCAATTTTCTCTTATCACTCTAGCCCAGTCAATCTAGAAATATCAAATATCAACATAAATTCATAATGCAATACATGTGAATCACTTCCAACTAATTTGCATTATAATTTGCAACTGAAGAGAAAAAAACAGTTGATGTACACATATATGTTATGTAACATTAACAATGAATGATATGTTTAGTCAATGTCATAAATATAAACATCATTCCCTTATAATAATTCATTGCAGTGTAACAGTGAAATCTCTGTGCAAAGATACTGCGGCACATCTAAGCCACTAGATGGTATGAAATAGTTATACTGCATAACCTTACTTACTACAGATCCATCTTTCCTTCTCGGCAATTTTCCCAATCCTAGTTCATCAACAGTTGAAGACTTTGGTCTGTTTATTCCCACAGGTAAGCAGTCCGGGAGGTCAACTGGGCTTCCAATAGGTTCAGGACAGGATTGTCGACAACATTCCATAAAATGTGTCACTGACCCCATTCCTCTCATGCACAGTGATTCGGTCATTATAGAACCAGGCTCATGCAGAAGATAGGAGTGATATCTGTGACAGGCAACTCCTTTCTTCTTAAGTGAAGAACAAATGTTATCATCCCTCTGCTTTAAATATGGTTCATAGACATCATTCATGATCAATGTTCTTGCACCAGTACACTGAACAATGTCAGCTAAATCTCTGAGGTAACTTGTCGAGTGACGAAATACGATTGGATTTCCAAATTTTTCTGTGAGATCGGAATTCAAAGTTGGAAGAGCCATGTGCAGCCAGTACTTGGTAGCTCCACCATTAGCAAGAGCTTTTGACGGACCTTCTTCACTGTCACTCCACAAGAACACCGGAATGACAGGAGCACCTGTCTGTGCTGCCGCAACCAGCGCTGGGTTATCATATATGCGAAGATCTCGACGAAACCAATAAATGACTGGAGGATTAGACATCGGTCTGTCAACCCCTTGTTTCTTCTTCTTTCCTTTCTTCTTTTTCTTACACTCTGTCATTTCTGTTTCAATAACACTAACAGTGTCCTTATTAGAGGTAGGTATGCGCACATGTTCATCCTCGTGGAAATGAAAAGTCATGGTTTGATCCTTGTTCGCAGTTTGCTTTAATGTTTTTGATTCAGATAAATTTCTGTGGTGAGCAGTTTCCTTGGATGTAACTTTACTGGCATAAGATGATGCATTACTGCAAGCCGCAGAATAGGTCTGACAATCAGACTCAGCATCTGAAACTGAACATTCTCGAGAAAGTTTTAAAGCAAGCTGCATTTGCATATCAAAGTCATCATGTGCTGCTTCATAATCGTTGGCATAGAAACCGTTTTCCACAGAGCAGTCTAATTTATCGGGTAACTGAAAACCATCGTCAATGCTCTCAAAATATCCCTGATACACATTCATCATTTGATTGTGTAACTTTGGGTGATCTTTTTTCAAATTCTGTACAAGTGATGGAAACCGACCCACAGTCGCTTCGTAGCCAATCAGGGAGAGAATCAAACAAAAACATTCGTCAGCAACCAATCTTCCTGATTTTAATTCATCAAGAATACTATCCACGGAGTTTGACAGGTCCATTTTTACACGTTTCAGTGTTTAGCGTGTTTATGTAAGCTCAATGTTTACATCTTAACGGTGCGCAGGTAAGAAAATTGAAGCTAGGGGTCGTCTCAAACAAATATCGAAATATTGAGAAATGACTTCAAGATTTAGTGATTTTACGCCTATGTGCCTGCTGGAGTTGTCGTCCTTCGGTCGCCATTTTTCAAATAGGAAGTGAAAACTTCCGAAACTTTTCAAGTTTGTAGTGGTACTGTAAGTTACTTGAATATTGCAAAGAGAACTTTTGCATTAGATACTTTAATAGATTTATGAAACTTGCCACTGATTGGTTGCTTTCTCCTGACTTCAATTAACGGTAGCCTAATTTATACAGGTGTGAATTTAATATTGTAAACAATCTCTATAAATTGTGATTTTTGAACATGAAATACCGCTATGTTTTATACCTGCATTGTGTTTTTTTGCTGGAGCATTGGTGAGAATCTCCAATTCTTCTTTATTACAATGGACATCTAGGTTCACAAAGAAATGAGGGAATGCGATAATTTCTTTACCTCTAGGATAAATGGACGGGGGGGGGGGGGGTTCACACCTTTTCAGTTTTCAATACCTGTTCGTAAAGGTGCTAACTGGACCTTCCCTTTTCTTCTTTTTGTGCACATTGATTAACAACCACTGCTTTTCTTGTGTGCTCTTTGTTGAAGTATGTTACTATGTATGTATGTATTACTGTGTTTATGAGGTCGCCCGTAGCCGCGCACATTTTTTATAATGCACTTTATGGTATTTTGGTCGACCTGGTATGTCCCCCGCACACCATAAATATACTTTTTGAAACCGAAGGGGGGAATTTACCTGCCAGTAGAGCAGTATAGGTCAAACAGACAATTTTTGAAGCCAAATACGGTCACTGCACAGTGCCAATGAGACCGTACATTTACCATTTTCCTGGCAGGTATCCAGTACTTACCTGGTTACATGCCAGTACTATGTTAGGTGGGAAACACTGAAAAGTATTTCTGTTTTATCCGGCGATATGAGGGATCGAACCCACGACCTTCGGATTCGTAGTCAGCAGCGTTAACCACTGAACCACAGGGCCACCTTTTTTTAGATGGTGTAGAACAAGCTTTATAGCAATATATATTGAAGTTCTATGGGAACTTTGCTGAACTCTCCATGATTGGAGGGGGTTTTAGGCGTCTAAACTCCCCTTTAAAACATTTATGTCAAGTCCCAAACGGCAGTCACATCCTGCCTGCCTATCTCCATTGATAGGTGTACATATTGCTATTTTATTGGGGGAAACTAACTACAGTGAATATTAAGTAAGGTGTCACCACATTTATAGCTGAAACATACACACATTTATTTAGTCATTAAATGTACCCAATGATATTTAGTATATTGTGGCAGAATTAGTGCTGTAAAATTAAAAGATGTAAAACGACTATGCAGCCAATATTAATCCAAAATGATTATATTCAATGAGTGAATAAATGTGACTATTATACAGAGCCTAAGTTCTAAATAAGATTGAAGCTTGCCTCGACATCAGTAGTACTCACCTATCTGGTAAATCTCACTGACATGTGTAGTCATGTACAATATTATGTTACATTGCTTTTTATATTGTATTATAAGTTAAAGTATCTATATAGTGTAGAATTCAGCCTGCTGTTAGCTTTCTTATGTATTAATATCACCTTCTTTCAATAAAACATCAGCCTGCGCTGCATGGTTATACCTGAAAATCGACATAAGTTGCCCTCTTGACAAATGACAATGGAAGCAATTGCACCTTCATCTTTCATTTTTGTATTATTAGAAAGGTACAACAGTGCACACTGATGTACATTTTGTTCATGAAATGTGACAGATTTGACAAATGGCATCATAACAAAGCCATGTTTTGAAAGTCAGTGAATGTGACATTGTTTCTGAAGTTTGCTCTATTATCAAATTATGTTTGCCGTTAAACTTCCTCACGTTTCCCCAGACATCAGTGTAGAGGTAACAGTTAAACTAATATATACATAAATAAAATCCTAGCCGCATACATACGGTAAGAATATATGGTAAATCTGTAACTAAACCTAGGCTTGGTTCATTTTTGACAGTCGATTGTTCAATATAGATAATTTCAAATGATTAAATAAATTGCACGTAAATATACTGAGGAAAATTCTAAAACAGTTGTAACCAATGACAATGACACACATAAACTTTGACAGACAAACTGCGGCTCTGATGAAATAAAATTATAGAAATTTTGAACTAAATGGGGAAAATCCTATAAATAATAAACAATGCTTTTACAGATGTTAAGAAGATACAGCTATAAAGCTGCTGAACATTGGATTTTATGTACTGTAAATTACTGATATATTTGACTGAGAGTTCAAAATGAACTAGACAAGACTTCCAATCTAAGTCTTTAGATAGATTCCTGCCAATCCTGGGCTGGGTCATGGTGTGTGTTCTCTTTGACATTTGGTCTAATACAAAATTTCAGTTCTCTAGATTTAGACTCAGGGGTGTCAAAATGTGGGAATAATCCATAAATCAGGATTCAGAGCCCCAGAGACCAATTTTCAGATCAATATAAATCCGGTGAGTTCTTATGGGGGTAGGGGCGAATCTAGGCGAATCTGCTTTTGAACAAATGGAATTGAGTTCAAATGTATATTTAAAAAAGTATTAAAACAATACTTTTTAAGATGTTTTGCAGACAATTCTTTGGATGAGTTCTCTGATTCTATTACACATTTTCAACCCCTACACCCCACCCCCATTAGGTTTTCAGTAGTACTAGTTTTCAGAATTGAGGGTTTGGCTCTGTTGTCACCCCTGGGACTTTTTGTGTTATACTGTGAGACCAGATTTTAATCATATTCCATACAACACTGTGAAATTTACCCAAATTATAATCAAACTGATCAACATTAGGAAACGCCTTGTGTTTATATGACGTACATGGTAATCTATGGAAACAGATGGAAAAGTCTGAAATTACATACCACTATGCAAGGTGCAATGATATTTCTCATATATCAAACATGTTTGATATACTTTCAGGTCTCCTGTAGTACATGAGCCTCTCTACAGAGTTTGTATCAATTAACTCAGGACAACTCGTTTGGACTTATACTCAAACAACTGACTGGTGAGTTTTTTTTATATGTCATATGTATACATCATCATGCCAGACATGGACAGTTTTTGTTATCTATGGGAAGAAAAAAAACTGGAAAAACGACTAGAAAAAATAGGGTGACAAAAACTAAAATTGGTTTGGCATACATTTGTATATGTGTTGAGTAAGAAATTTAAGGTCAGTTACGAAATAAGTAATTTTATTGTATGATTTTAATCTGTTTAATATGTTTAACTAGTGAACTATGACACTAGTAATGAAAATTGCATCATGGGAATATATTTGGGACAAAGAAGTTTAATGTCCCATTTTCTAGACAGGGATTTGTACTGACAGGTTGATTTTCACCTTGTCACAAGTTGAACACTTCTCTTGCTATGTTCAACACTGATATTGGTGGTTTAGTGGTCAGACAACTGGTATGTTACATGCATCATCTGCCTTGTCCAATTGGAACTGTTTCATGATTACTTGAAGAATGTTACATTCCACAATCTGTCTCAAATATTGCGGTGAAACATTTATACTATCTGATGCATTCTTCAAGGTCTCACGGTAAGTTCACCTGTCAGGCTGGGCAGCATTTCAGGTTGGCTCTAGTATCATGCATGATACACATATTGTAAATTCTAGTGTTGGGGCTGTGACAAGATTGAGGTGTGAGAAATGTGTATTTTTCAAGTTTTGTGTAAAAAGAACAATCTTGCTTAAAGTTATATAAGCTAAAGATATAAATCTGAAATCACACACTGGTATGTAATGTGTTTGATATTCATATATATCATTGATTTCTCATATGTGATTGTGATGACTCTGATCAGATGACCAATAAAACTTTTGGCAACTTTCTGGCAACTTTCTGATGACAATCTTTATTTGATAACTAACTCAGCACTAATGCAGACAGTAACATTAAGTTTGAATGACATTTACAAGTAACAGCTAACATGGCCATGGGATGGTTGCATATTATCCTTGTGTGTTGAAAGTATGTTTTCCTCTGTCAGGGTTTTCCCAAGGATTTTTCAGCTAGGGTTACTTGGACCCTTGTGGTTGACAAATTGGGGGTCCTTTGTAAATTTCCCAGATATGCAGTTCATACTTGACAAAAGTTTATTTTAGGGGTCCCAGGGATGCGCAGTAAGTTGAAATGGGAGTCCCTCGGGGAAATCCCTGCTCTGTTAATTTTTACATCCTTGAGGCATGACTTTTAACTTACAGTAGTACAGTGTATATATTATGTAGTTACATACATCATACCTATCGAATATGCGTTGTATATATATATGTTACTTAAACACAGTTCAGTGATTATTAATTTTGTTGATGTTCATAAAAACACTTGCAATGAACTATAAAAGTATAATTACAAAGGGTAACTCATTGTCACCTGTTTCAAGGTTCTCATTTTGTTTACCAAAATACTTGATTCCTATTCAAAAAAGACATTCGGAACTTAACTCCATAAATATGAAAGAAGTTTCTATGAAACTGATTTATATAGATTGAGATTAATGAGTGGTTGTGCATAGTACAAGAACCAATATTCTACCTCAACCCATTGCAAAATTATCTCCCCTCTGAACTGTATGCTTACACTTCACTTGTTTACCATTAAAAATGTTCTTAGATTTGTACGAGGCTGAATGACTTTTTATTAGACATGTTTGACTCATTTGGACCACCGAGTTAGCTCAGTCGATAGAGCGCTTGACTGCTAAGCTAGAGGCTGTGGGTTCGAACCTGGGCGAGGCGTATTTCTTCAGTGAAATTTTATTGAAGATAATGCATCCAAAGTCATTTGTTCACCACCTCTGAACTCTTTATGTGGGGAAGTTGTCAGTTGCTTATAATGAAGGAGCAGGTTAGTGCTTGTTGGTGAGCCAGGAGGACTAGTTTGGTCACTGACCGCCATGTATGAATGAAATAATGTTGAGAAACTGACTAAAACCAAAAACTGACGAACCAGACTCATTTGGCAACCTGACATGATGAAAGTATTTACCAGAATAATGTTGGATAAGACGTTATGGTATGTGTCTCACTCTGTGACACAGTCATGAAAATTGGGATGCTATTACCGCTATAAACATAATTAAGGGGAATTATTATCATTAGAGACTGTAATGATGACATATAATGTGGTTACAATGGAATAGACATACTACGTACTGTAATTTTTGTATGTAACATACAATATCCCATCCTGATACAAGCCTTGTGATTGACATCCTGTTTTCCTGGACTACATTGTAAACATGAGCGTGTTTGTGATAATATTATTTCTTTTAAGTAGTTAATAATTATTTATTTTATATCATTTGCGGAGCAAGTTCACTCAGCTTATGGTTATTACGTTTGATGACTGCTTCCTGGGTTATCGACCAATGTGCTCCAAATGTAGATATTGCAAAGCTTTTGATCACACCCCTAACAATTGGGGGCTCAAACTCAGGACCTTCATATCAGAAGTCGGGCACTCTTTCTCTATACCTCCCATTCTGTTAACTAGGAACTTTATTCTCATGAATTGTAAACAGACATGAGCACCAAAGGCTTTGAATTCTTACAAGAGACAGGCTTGAATTGTCTTAGAATTCTTATAAGAGACAGGCTTGAATTGTCTTTGAATTAATTGACAAAACTTGATGTTCCAAATATTTTCAGCACTCATCTGTCATTATGCAACAAACGCAATTATAATGATTGCAAATTTCATAATGTAAATTATTCATTGTGAGTATGTGTATGGCAAATTGTTTGCCTGTGTCGTCAGAGTTTTCCCTAGGGGGTCCTGGGTCTCCCACATTTGCAAATTTGGAAGACCGTGATAAATTTTCGAGATCCCAAGAGAAAATGTTTGGCTGTGACATTTATTCATTAGCCATTGAGATCATGTAGTACGGAGACGCTTGCAAGTTGCAAGCACTGAGGTGATATTGGATGAAAGTAATTCCCACGAAAGTGTTTAAATAATGGAGAGTGTCAATTTGCTCAAATAAGGTAATTGGACACTTGCAGGTCCCACAGACGCAGACTTGAAGTGCCTGAAAATTGCTTCAGAGAAGCAGATAAACCTCGCCTCCAGGAAATCCCTGGTTGTTTGTATTTACTAGTTAGGTACACATACATTGTCACTGAAATATTCTTCTTTTTATCTGGTTCTGAGTATGAAATGATTGTCAGATAAATTATATCTTGTTATACCTAATTGTCTCATACATTACATAGTACATGTAGTTGGTTTCCACTGACATGAAGTGCCTGGGATAATGCAGACTAATACGTAGACCGACTGTTTTTGACAGGCTTGTTCCATAGAATTGTCAAGTTCTTGAAATGTCATACAACATAAATCGCTCTTTTCATTTAATGACCTGATGGTACAAGAAACTTAACTTACAATACATAATTGCTCTTTGTTTAGGGATAGTATAAAGTATGGAGTGGAGTATTGGAGCTCCTTGGTCAGACTCCACTCCAAGACTCCACTCCAAGACTCCACTCCATACTTTATACTATGCCCTATGTTTATTGATGAGAACTGGAATAAAGAAATTCAACTTTAGCAGTCAGTGAAGGGATCAGATATCTCCTTGTGCTTTTAGGGTCTCTGTGAACTTTGTATCTGGCATTTTCTGTTTGACTTTTTTTATTCATTTCTACTCATGAAAGGAGTAAAGGGAGCCTTTTAATGTCTGAAATGTTGGAACTTGACTAATTATAATCTTACAGTGATAACTGACTGTGTTTACTAATTTACACTTCTTTGGGTAGCTCTCCTGCACACACCTGCAAAAACAACGGTTCCCTAACAGAATCACCTTCAGGAACTTAAAGTAAACATTGAAATGATTAATCCCTACAACCAGGAACCGTTCTGCTGCTACATTTAGTTTGCTTTGTCCTTGCAACTCAAGTCAGTGCTAGGTCAGCCCTCTGTGATTGTTCCAAGTATTGATCGTTGCTTAGAAAATATCAACCATAGGAATCTGTCCCCTTAATTTCTGTATTGATTGCTTTCTCTGGAAGAATCCCTCCTATAGCATCAGATGTTAATCAGCTTGAAGATATTGAAGGACTTTGTTCTGTCCGCTATTGATGTCAATGGAATGTTGTGTGGAATTTGTTATTTTCTGGACTACTATTATTCGATCTATGAATTATTTAGAATACATATGTTGGGAATAGTATTAGTAATTATTTGATGGAAGAAATGTGCAGTTTTTCTGCAATACATGTTGTATAATGTATTTGTAGTTAAAAGCAATCAATGGTCATTTTCATGAAGATTGTTCTATACAGTGAATTCAATCTTTTTTGTAAAAGAAACGCTTAAAAAGTTACCAATTTGATAATTTCATTCAAATGTATATCGGTAATATATTTCTACTTCTAGTAATAAAATTATATACCTTTTAATATCACATTTTTGAACATGTATTATAATTACACAAATGGTATTCATTTTAAATTGTGGTAAACCACACATTGCATGGAAAATTTCTTCACATTGAATTGTGTAAAGTGTAGTTGTTTAACTGTAATTGATTGAGGTAGTCTGGTTGTTAGTTCACCCGAACTTAATATTCATTCAGTAAGGCCATTCTTAAAAAAATGTTTGTTTGGCTTAACTCTACCCAGCAAAGTTTAGTTTGCCAAAATATCCTACTCTTATCCCCTCAAATTGTTTTCGAATAGGGGCCATTTTCATGGGTAGGTTAGGGTTACGCCAAGCGAAATAATTGTTACTTATAACCTTACCAATTACTAAAGTTTTATGATACCACTTAAAAAAGGAAAAGCAAAAAAGGATATTATGTAATGAATAAAATTATAATAGCAAAAAACAGGATTCTTTACTATAGAATATGATTATTTATTAATTCCTTCATTCAAAACAGAACTGTCACAGCTTGTAATATTTATATTGTTTTTTCCAAAGCATTTTACAAATATTGGATAGAGATTGTGTTGACTAGAAAGGGGAATGAATAGAAATCGTACATGTCTGCATATTGGTGTGTCTTTTGTTTACCTGAGGTATAAGGTAAATCATAAACAAAGAGGGAGAAAAAATCATCATAATATGATCTCAGTTGGGGGTGTGATTATTTTGAGGTGTGTTTACCAACATTATTTAAGGAAGTGACCAATGTGTGAATACACTGATGTTGTCTATATACCCCTTATATAATATTCAAATAGAGTTGACAATGAATGATGCAAGGATTTTATAATCAAGTTTATACTTATTGACCGAGTTCTCAGCATGTGTTTTACTTATATTTAGTTGTAAACTGATTTGACTGATTGTTTCTCTCGAGATTGTGTTATGATTGTGTGGTCAACTTGGATGATGGAATTTAATCATTAATAATTGTACTAGTTGCTACAAGGTAGTTTTCTTAACTGGTTTAATTTGATGTAGTAATTGACAAGCGACCTAGAACAGTCATTAATGGAACGTTTATGACAGTATGACATTATAGTGTGCATTATAGTGAACGTAAACAACAGTGATTGAATTATACTAATGTATTCACCTTACAGCATATAGAGTATTAGATCGCTTTTATTTTAAAAAGTGGAGCCTTACATAGCCAAGGCATTCATCAATTTGACTATTCATTCTATATACAGCCTACCGTAATGAATGACTTGGTGTAAGTAGCCTATGGGAAGTGACTGAATTCACTATCAATTGGATATTGTATTTGAATTGTCTAAATTTCTTACGTTTGTCTCAAATTGCTTGACGTTGAGAAATTATCGCGTAACAATTGTAAAGTAAGTGACATGGTTGCCGTTGCTGGATATTATAGATCTTGTTTCACTATTGAATGTTTGTATTTATATTTGTTAGGATGGTATGCAGTGTTTTTGAATATTATCGGATATCTGTGTGATTTCAGTTGGAATTGTGATGTTCACGTATGAAAAATAACCAATTAAAATGCCATCCCACTGTCACGATGTCGATGAAATCCTCGATTCTTTTAATATTTAATTGTTAATCGAAATTGATTGTATGTGAACTAAACAAATTGTGTTGGAGTTTAAAAAAAGTACAGTACTCGATAAATATTTAAAATGTTCAATGATTACCTGGTATCAAGTGTTGATCAAAATTGTTATGCTTGGAATAAAGTTCCTATGAGTCTGTGAACTAATTGAATGCAGAGCACTATGAATATTATTGATAATTGTCTTATCGAACTCGAAAAGTGGAATTGGATCTTGTGTTATTTAAATATTGGATTAATAGATTCTAAAACTACATTCTTGCTGAGGTTATGCAATAGAGGAAGGAAGTGGTGAATAAATATTTGTTATTTATGTTGTTTTTGATTGAGCAGCTGACATTTTGGATTAGTATGTGATATATACATGTAGATGGTGCCGCGATTTGCTAGCTCCCATGTCTGTTGATAGCCTAGCAGAGATAGGTTTACCACATCTTGTGTACCTGACAGATGAAGGTATATTTTCATCAGTGTGTGCTGTAAAACAAGACTCCGACTTGGAGCAGTCCAAAGGGTTCTGGGCTCGTTGTTGTTGTTGTTTTTCACTGTGGAAAAGTATGCCTATCAGCAATGAAAAACAGATTTCGAGACAGCTGCCTGCGGTATGTATATATTGTGTATTTAAATTCCACGGTTGAGTAAATTCTATAAATTGTTTATTTGTCTACCCTACATATTGTTTATATGTAAGACTCAAGCATTATTCCCACTTGCCACAATCAGAAATGGATCATAATAATGGTATATATCTGTAAAACTGATTGTTTTAAGTCAAGTCATATTAATATTTGTTTATAACATTGAGTGCATGTGACTGTAATTGCAAACCTATTAATCTCTGCAGAGCTTTTAAAAGCAACTGAATGGCCTCGCTTTTGTGTAATAGAGTACATTGTTAAGACACAATAGCCTATTTCTCCTGTTGTCCTATGTCTATGTAGACATACAGCCTCTGATATTGTATTACCTATTTATCTTACCTATGGTCTCCATATATCTCAATGGTATCACCATATGTCATTTACCATTATTCCCCGTGAATATTGGTGGCATCACCATAATATTATGCCATTTACCATTATTCCCTTTGTCTATTAGTGGTATCACCATATGCCACTTACCATTATTCCTAGTGAATATTGGTGGCATCACCATATGCCTCTTACCATTATTCCTAGTGAATATTGGTGGCATCACCATAATATTATGCCATTTACCATTATTCACTTTGTCTATTAGTGGTATCACCATATGCCACTTACCATTATTCCTAGTGAATATTGGTGGCATCACCATATGCCTCTTACCATTATTCCTAGTGAATATTGGTGGCATCACCATATGCCACTTACCATTATTCCTAGTGAATATTGGTGGTATCACCATATGCCACTTACCATTATTCCCAGTGAATATTGGTGGCATCACCATATGCCTCTTACCATTATTCCCCGTGAATATTGGTGGCATCACCATATGCCATTTACCATTATTCCCTGTGTCTATTAGTGGTATCACCATATGCCACTTACCATTATTCCCTGTGTCTATTAGTGGTATCACCATATGCCACTTACCATTATTCCCTGTGTCTATTAGTGGTATCACCATATGCCACTTACCATTATTCCCTGTGTCTATTAGTGGTATCACCATATGCCACTTACCATTATTCCCTGTGTCTATTAGTGGTATCACCATATGCCACTTACCATTATTCCCTGAGTCTATTAGTGGTATCACCATATGCCATCTACCATTATTCCCTGTGTCTATTAGTGGTATCACCATATGCCACTTACCATTATTCCCTGTGTCTATTAGTGGTATCACCATATGCCATTTACCATTATTCCCTGTGTCTATTAGTGGTATCACCATATGCCACTTACCATTATTCCCTGTGTCTATTAGTGGTATCACCATATGCCATTTACCATTATTCCCTGTGTCTATTAGTGGTATCACCATATGCCACTTACCATTATTCCCTGTGTCTATTAGTGGTATCACCATATGCCATTTACCATTATTCCCTGTGTCTATTAGTGGTATCACCATATGCCATTTACCATTATTCCCTGTGTCTATTAGTGGTATCACCATATGCCACTTACCATTATTCCCTGTGTCTATTAGTGGTATCACCATATGCCACTTACCATTATTCCCAGTGAATATTGGTGGCATCACCATATGCCTCTTACCATTATTCCAAGTGAATATTGGTGGCATCACCATAATATTATGCCATTTACCATTATTCCCTGTGTCTATTAGTGGTATCACCATATGCCTCTTACCATTATTCCAAGTGAATATTGGTGGCATCACCATCTGCCTCTTACCATTATTCCCCGTGAATATTGGTGGCATCACCATAATATTATGCCATTTATCATTATTCCCTGTGACTATTAGTGGTATCACCATATGCCACTTACCATTATTCCCAGTGAATATTGGTGGTATCACTATATGCCATTTACCATTATTCCCAGTGTCTATTAGTGGTATCACCATATGTCACTTACCATTATTCCCAGTGAATATTGGTGGCATCACCATATGCCTCTTACCATTATTCCCCGTGAATATTGGTGGCATCACCATAATATTATGCCATTTACCATTATTCCCTGTGACTATTAGTGGTATCACCATATGCCACTTACCATTATTCCCAGTGAATATTGGTGGCATCACCATATGCCTCTTACCATTATTCCCGTGAATATTGGTGGCATCACCATAATATTATGCCATTTACCATTATTCCCTGTGACTATTAGTGGTATCACCATATGCCTCTTACCATTATTCCAAGTGAATATTGGTGGCATCACCATGTGCCATTTATCATTATTCCTAGTGAATATTCTCCATTGTCTGAATATAAGCTCCCCAACTTTTACTTTCTGACAATGCTCAGTTTACCTAGTACCCAACCTGACTGACATAATTCAGTTACTGATTGTATCTGAGCCTTACTGTGTGTACAAAATACTTAATATTATCCCCACTTAGGGAGTGGTTGCTTCCCTTTAGTCCTTAGTCTAAATAAAAATACCTATACAGTCATGCTTTTGTTCTGTAGATCAGAGTATTCTTGCATTGTGAGACTGCATGTTTACTGTCCAGTTTTATCCACTTTATGCCTAATGTCGTAAAATTGACATTTTGATGGATTGCAAACAATAAAAAACACAGTTAGATCAATGTCCACACTGTTTGTACATGGAAGTGACCTGTCCTAGCATTCAATATGATTAAACATGCCGTAAATCCAAGGAAATGATGTTGACAGCATGAATCTTCAATTTTTTATTCAAAATATTTTGTTTAAGTCCATAGAAACAGTGATTGTTTGGAATATTATTAAGTGACAACCATTCATAGATTTGTGTATTTTCTGTTAACCAGTCCCCTTGTTTTGTCTTAATCTGTGCTGATTTATCCAAATAATAAAATTTAGCTTTGTATAAATCTGTAGAAGACATATTTCGGTGTGATTTATTTATCATTTAAGGGTAATACAAAGACATTTGGCCTGTATACTCCACCCCAGAGCCATATTCTGTGACTGAAGCACCTTAAGCACCTTATGTAACCCCTGTTACAGTCAAATGTCTGGCAATATGACTACACTGTGGAATTGAAATTCCATGTTTTAACCCCTGATTGGTCCTTCATGAGGGTCCTTTTGAGGGTTTTCTTAATAGTCTGGTGCAAAGACAAGCAAATTGTTATGCATGGTCCTAATGAGGTTCTCCTATTTTGGCTTCCTGAAACCTACTTTCGTTTTTGGGACTCCTAGTCGTCTAACCATTTTGTTGTTAAAAATACATACCATACCAGAATATGATTTTGGGACTCTTAGTCATCTAACCATTTTGTTGTTAAAAATACATACCATACCAGAATATGATTTTCAGGGACTCTCAGTCATCTAACCATTTTGTTGTTAAAATTACATACCATACCAGAATATGATTTTCAGGGACTCTCAGTCATCTAACCATTTTGTTGTTAAAATTACATACCATACCAGAATATGATTTTCAGGGACTCTTAGTCATCTAACCATTTTGTTGTTAAAATTACATACCATACCAGAATATGATTTTGGGACTCCTAGTCATCTAACCATTTTGTTGTTAAAATTACATACCATACCAGAATATGATTTTGGGACTCTTTAAGTCATCTAACCATTTTGTTGTTAAAATTACATACCATACCAGAGTATGATTCTTTAATTTTTCAAAAAAAAAACATCTCAAAATTTATATTTTGAAATCTTGTTGAGAGACCAGCTGTTATTGAAGTCATACATGTTGTACTTGTCTTGTAAACATAACCTATTAAATGTTCAGTATCATAATGATAGCATGTATTCTATGCACTGTAAATTAATTTTATCCAAGTTAATAACTTTTGTAATGATGATTAGTAAATTAAACTTTGGGTATAAAAAGAGACATTCTTTTCCCTTATTTACAGTATTCAACAATGTATAATATGTATTCTGTCTTGTTTACCTGTCACTGTTATCTTGTTCTGTGGTATTGTATTGTATTATAACATTGTGTTCAAAGTATTCATTACAAATCGGTAGGAATTTGATGCAAAGAATACGAATGATCATGATGGAAGTGTGGAACAGTTTTTACATAAGGAAGGACACAGTCAGAAATAAATCAATCATATAATTCAAATTTTGGTTTTAATTATACTTTTGAAGCGTTTACAGCCAACGTTTTATTATTCATTCATAATTCATTCATTGATGAAATTCCATGAATAAAATAAGTTTAATTCATTCATATACCATATATCAGTGGCTTTTGTGCCTAAAATTCTTTACATTTTGAGATGATAATTATATGACAAGAAATTTAAAGGTCTGCATATTTAAGGAATGTTATCATTTAAAGTAAAGCTGTTGCCATTTTTGGATATTTATAGAATTTACTATCATTCAGTTCAATTATTTACCTTAACAATCTTGCATATATATGTATTTAATGCAGACTTTAATTTTCTTACTTTTTTATTGAAACATGTGTACTTGTAATTTAATCACCTTTAGCTATATATGTGACATTTTTATTGTATTTTTAAATACTTATTATTGGTAAAATACATTCAAAACATTTCCCATCTTTTACCCTGATCTTAATTTTTCCGCTATTTACAAACTGAAGCTCAACTTTTGACATTACTCGATTTACTGCTACTAGACTAACTTCCATATAAATGCCTTAGATCCACTGTGCATGACCTCACTGCAGGCAATTATGCATGCTTAAAAATGGCCGCAGAATTCAGCCGTTTTTGTAGTCTGCGTATTATTTCAGACATGCAATTATGTCCTTTGTGACATCATGCAATCTATGATATTGTAGTAGAAATGAGTGCAAGGGCGTGAAAGTATTGTGCATCACGTTATTCAGTATTTACCATGCATGCATCCCATAAATTGCAGAAACAGAATATTTATGAAGCTCTTTATGATACAGATTTACGATTTATAAGAATGAAAGGGCATCATTCACGTCATTTTCAAGTGAGTCTGAGCCTTTCTTCCCACATTTTTGGCATCTTGTGTATAACTGTGGTAACTGTCATCTAGCTGTGTTTAGCCATATACAGCTAGAATTCTTAGATATGATTGCACTTTCAATCCAACATGAGCCATTAAATTGGTAATGTTTACATAAAACAATGCTGCACTGTTCATATGTTGTTAAGACTACACCATAATTTACTTCATCCTTGAAACTTCCTAAGCTGAACTCCTAAGGGTTGATATATCAAACCATAAGCTGTTGTAATACCTACCGATGTTTATTCATCTCAATATTGATTTTTTATTCAATTAAGCCATCCTTCAAGATTATAAGCCGAGTTGTGTCCTGTGCCCTGCTTGAAGCACCAGGCTTATACTGTGAATCACTACAATTTGTATTTATGTACTCCTGCAGATTTGCTGATTGATGATGTAATTGATTACCAATGTGCACCCGTATTCTTAGCTTTAAATTAAATTATAAATTAGTCAGTGTGTTCCTAGTTGTTTCATTTACATCTGAATAAATTATTTTGCTTTGGTACAAAAATGAGACTGAATTAGATTAAAATGTCCAATATTTATATTGTCCTACATAGTTCTCTTCATTTCTGGCAAAATGTCGATTTTCCTCCACATGTAGAGAAGTTGCCGGCTCCTTGTGTAAGGGTAAGTTAGTACTGGTAAGAATTCTGTCCAGGAAGAACTGGTTAGGTGAACCGGCCGCCGTATATAACTGAAATATCGTTGAGAAATGGCGTTAAACCCGATGAAACAAACAAACATCATTTCTGGCATTCACTTGTGACTATATTTAGGGTTATATAATATTACAAAAGAACTTGTTATGTTCATGATTATGTTATGAATTAGCCATGAAATACTTGGGTAGATGTTAGATGATATATTCTGTAGTACCTGTACGTGTATTGTACGCTAATCTGTCTGTAACACAATAGTGTTCGGGCCATTTTAAAATGATGTATTGTTAAGATTTATTTACATAAAAGTGTTAGATAATTGCAAAGTATATGTTGCCTTTGAAGCATTACCTGTCTAAATGGTACGTATTTGCTTCCTTAATTGGTCTTAAGCTGATAAAATCTGTTTGAATTATTCACTGCTATAGCATGTGCAGTAAAGACTGCAGTGTTTATCCAACTTGGTGCATTATATAATCATGATAAAAACGTGTTTTGTGTTCTTGGGAAGAATTTAATTCAAAGCAAGATTGCCTGTTCTGTTATGTCTGTGCATCTGATTGTTCTTTAGATTTATAGTATTGATCAAAGCAATGGGTATATATAATGGCTCAGTGCAATTCAGTCTGCACGGTGAACTTCGATCTATCCGCACAGGGAGTAAAGTAATCTGCTCCCCCCCCCCCCTGAAACAGAAATCACCTGTCCATGAAGATCTGCATCTAATCCCAGAGATTACAACAAGGAGATGAATAATCTGTTTATTGAAATATTGGTCTGACTTTGCACAATCTCTTTGCATATCAGTGTTGTGTAAACCAATCAAATCTTACATTTAACCACCAAGGCAATTTCTCTTAAACCAAACAACGTTTGTAACCTTGATGCGGATTGGTTAACCTTTCAATAATGGGTACGTTACCTAACCGAAATCCGTTTCGAATCTGGAGTGACCAGCAATCGTTACATCTCGGCATTTTTTTTATTTTGCACAACAAATCTTAACTTTTAAATTGCACCGACCATCTTTTTTCAAGATATTTCTTGTTTAGCATAACATTATCGGGTTAATTTCTAGCTATTCTGTTGGACTTTGTTTCTCACTGCATGGTCTTATCATGGAAAATTTACTTTTACTATCAGCCCCAATTTTGCTTGTCCCAGATGACCAGCCCAGATGACCAGCAAGTGACTTTGTCAAAGTTATAGACTTGATTAACCATTTGATAAGGCCGTATAAGTCTAAGCGAACTGATGAAAGATGAATCTGAAATATCATTAATTAATTAGATTATACTAGCAAACTCTGATTACTGTTGAACCTGTATTGGCAGCCTGCTACAGGCACTCACAAGTTGTTACTACATGTATAATGCTTAATGCTTGATAAGAAATTCAGGATTTACTTTCCTCTTAGGAAGTATAATATTATCCAAAATGTAAATAGAATTAAGCTTCAAGCTTTTGAGAGGGAGATAATTTGCCGTGTTAAAGAATTGGCATTAATTCAGACACACATTTTGTTTCACTATATAATATATGTTATGTCCTTGTATGATAGAGAAAGATATCAGGAAGTCTGAACTCTTTAAAAGGAAGCCTATATATTCCAATTACTTTGATTTATTCAGCTGATATGAATGCCATTAAAGTCACTGCACACGAAAACTGCCGGCAGGCCATCATTAAAAAATAGTTTGTTTGGCATACCTAACCTACCCATGAAAATGGTCCCCACACAAAAAAATTATTGAGGGGTATGAGTGTTTTTTTTTAGCAGCATATTGTGTAACCCAGACACCTTAATTATAATGCTGGATAATGGGCTCACCACTGAACTTTTAAAAAACTTCAAGAATAGTTCATGAACTGGTCTTCAACAGTTCTCCATATGTGTTCACGAACCTTTGGATATGAATGGTCTTTGAATAATGTTCATGAACAGTTCATGAACAATTAAAGAATACTGCTAAGTCCTATAAAAGTTCTTAAAGAGTGTCATAATGACATTTAAAGTTATTCCATTTTACCAAATCTGTGACTATTTTAACGTAAAATGAAAGTTACAATTCATAAATAGTAATCATATGTAATGTGTTAGTTTACACTTCTATTTTGAATATTAAAATTCACAAAATTGAAACAGTTTTGTTCATACTTATTATACTATATACTATACAGTTTTTGTAGGATTTTCATGAAACTTCACACAAATAATCTACATGCGTTGTAGCACATGACATAATGTTTTTTTCAATCCATTAATTGTTCATCATTGCACTCATCTCAGACATGTGGTCAACTTACCTTAAAACCTGCAATATTGTAAGATATTTAGCCCACATATGTATGCACATGGACGGTATGCTTTAAGGGAGCGGTTGTGGTCTGACGGTTTTGGCTAGGCCGGATGTAAGCTGACAAAAAATCTCCCTAACAAAGTTGTATCCTACATTACTTAAAGCAATGTAAGGTGTACTTGATAGCTATACATAGAGTTAACCGTGTTCTGATAGATTTTGTGGATTTCTGTTGAGGACTGCCTAGGATATTATAAATTGCAGCTGCTGTGAAATTAAATTATACATTATACAATAGTTCATGAACAATTAAAGAATGTTTGGCAATGAAATGTCTGTTAAAGATTCTTGTTTGTACATGGACTGTTCATGAGTCATATCCAATTCATGAACTAATAATATTATGAACATTTCAAGAATTAGTCTCATTAAAAAAAAATAGACTTTAAGGATATTTCATGATTTTTTCATGAATTGTGAGTATCAATTATATTCTTAATTGGCTTTTTTGGTTAGTAATACATGTAGTTGCTTTACTGCAAATTTGATGTTCAGAATTGAACAATGTTATTGATAATATCAGTAGGTTGTTGATCAATGTCATGAAACATTCATACAGCTTACTAAATGAGTCATTTTTTTTTACATAAAAAGTACTTCACTGAATAAACAGTATACATGGAAATAACTGTTATATGTAAAGAAAGTCTGTTGTTTCATCTAAATACAGTGAAAGGCTGTGAACTGTTTATGTTTTGTGGTATACAGCTGGTATATATGAAACGTCAAACTAGACATGTCTACTATTGATTATCGTATTTAGTATTACTTAACTATTTAGCAAGAAGAAAACATGATTAACAAGAAGATAATTGTTTGTAACACCTGTCTTATTTAAGTGTTTTAGTATCAATCAATACTTACATTCTGTAACTAAAGCTATCACAGCTATCAAACGAGATCAGTGCCCCACATGATGGCCTTGATACAGGCAATTTAATGTATTGGAAAGGGGTTTAAATGAAATTTCTTGAGAAAATAAGACCCGTGACTTTGACCTCTGACCTACTGACCTCAAAATCAATAGGGATCCTCTACTTGTCATGACCAACACTGGCCTGTCACGTTTGAGGACCATAGGCCCTAGCGTTCTTGAGGTAGTGAGTGGAAACCGTTTTTCGAGTCAAGGTGACCTTGACTTACCTTGACTTACTGAGCTCAAAATCAATAGGGGTAAGAAAACTAACGAACAGATGAACGCCCTCCCATAAGGACAGACAGCAATGGTGATTACTATAGGGCACCCACAGTGTACGCAAATATAGAACGCAAATATAAATGGACGCGTTTTATGGATACATTCACTGTAATGTACTGTGATGAAATACAACCTCTTTGAAACAGCCCTCTCTACAGCACCTTCCTCTCTTCAGCAACATTATGAATTTTCCCTTAGTAAAAAATACTACCATAAAAATAACCTCTACAGCATTTTACAACCTCTGAACAAAAGCCAAAATTTGCTATTCCCACAAGGGGTTGCTCTGGAGAGATTGCACTGTACTTTCCTTGTAAGTCGGCTTTGAATTCTGGCCAATCCTTCAGGGTCTGTTTAAAGCAAATTAGATTTTCTGGCTGTTTGATTGGCAAAATTAAAGCAAAAATGTATGATTTATGGAGACATTTCTCCCTCACTAAATCAATTATATATGAATCTTGTCTTGCGTGGCTCAAGAAAGAGACATATTCACAGTTGGTGTGACTTCTGTCCATTTACCAGCCTGCTCATTTTGCTGTTTTGGACTGTATTGATTGTGATCTGTCAGACATTGGGGAGACAAAGACGAATTACTGTCCACAAACATTCTACGAGTTTTGACTGTCAAATTGCTGAAAGTATTTGACAGGGCAGACTGTTCAAGAATTTATGCTGACATTTCTAGTTGAATAGTATTACTTTGGCAGTGATGTGATTAATTCTCGAAATTGTTTGGAAATTCCCTGGGATCTTAGGAAACAAATGGTGGATTTGTGGTCTGATTGGTTGACTACAGGAACAATGATGGCTTATTGATCAAGGAATATGAGATAGAATGATAGCCCTTCTTTCCATTCCAATAGTCTGCTATGCATATTTGAATTTTCTCATTGTTTAGCATAAATCGAATCATAATCAGTGATTGGCTAGATAATGTTAAACTGCAAATACGGTTTTATCCAACTTGTAAAATGAAATTTCAGTGCCCTGTTTATTCATCTAAAATGTTAGAACTTTTTAAACTAGACTTGCCTACAGTACTAGTAGATAGCGAAATAATCAGTGTGGTTGAATAGTCGAGTGTGCTGTTGTAGGGACAGTCCTTGTTAGGCTAAAAAAATAATATGTGTGGTTCAGGTAACCTGACCGACCCTATTTTTTTGCAGAAAAGAAAAGAATTGAGTACGAAACTGAAACGCTTGGAAAGCGTCGATCAATCGTTAAAACAAACATGGCGGCGGCCACAGTGTTCGCTGTGATGGTAGAAAATGCGTCCATGGCCCTTCAAAATGAATTATGAAGGCAGTTATCAACTCTTCTACCGTACGGGAAGTTTTTGCCGAAATTCACGAGGGGAATTCGGACTCAAAGACTTACGTCTGTAACAACTTGCGTCTGAAGAAGAAGAAAAAAAAAAGCCTACCTACCTACCCTATTTCTTTGACCAATGTTACCAGAACCACACATATTATTTTTTTTAGCCTTAACATTAATTAGAACTGATTTTCTTTGTCTAGAACATTATAATGGTGAAGACTCAGTTTATGGGTATCCTTTCTACAGACATTTTCTCACATGCTTTCCATACAAGTTATTAAATTCCATTATAACTCTGTTGCTCACTATAATGACCCCTTCCTTAATTGATGAATTACCTTAGGGGCTCTGGGTGTAATAACATTATTGGAAATATTGCTGTTGGGTCCAGAAAGGACATTTTTTCCAGTAGGTTGCTAAATTAGATTGATTAGTTTGTCATTGACAAACAGTTAAAGATGCCCCACTTGATTCTGCTTTGATAATTAAATTTGTAATATTGAAAAAATCCCAGATGTTGTGGAAGAGAGATTGCGATTGTGATGTTTTGACTAAAAATATAATTATGGTATTGTCTTAGTAATATTTTACTGTTTCTTTCTCTTAGTCTCTGATTGCTTGCCAAGAAACATAATAAATAAAACAGTAGCAGTTCATGTAGCTGCAGTTAATATCATACTCCATAGTACATGTGTATATGAAAGTCTTAAAGTTAAAGTTTGCTGTAGTTGTCTCCCTTGGCTCGTATTTGAATCTATGAACCTTACTGTCCTGATCATGATATTATTTGTACTTGAAAAGGTAATTACACTGTGTGGACTTTTTTGTAACATTTCATACATCTGAATTGTTATAGAAAATATTACCATGGTTACAACTCCCATTATTAAATCTTTAGTCATCACATGACTTTTAATGATTTTTTCTAGATTATGTTTAAACATTGTATTATGTTTAGCTGTAATTATACAGACATGCAAACAATTGATATTCTATTATTATCATGTCAATGTTTTTTATAAAGTTGACTATTAATTTTGTTGTTTGGAAAATACTTCAACCTTAGGTGATTGCCTTGCTTGTTTGATATGTTTGAAATGGCAATCTACTGTAAGTTGTAAGTCAGTTATTGGTGTGATGTGTAATATATTTAGTACATTTTGAAAGGAATTCTATGAATCATTGATTTTGTCTTCAGTGAACATTTGACACTGGTTTCTATTGACTCATTTAGTATTTTAAGATTACACTTGGTTTTACAAGAAACATGATTCTTTCCCCATTGTAACTGATTTATATTGTGGCAAAATAATAGCACATGTACATGATACTGTAACATAATGTGTATAGAACAATGAATTCTGTTTACTCGGAGGAAGCTGTCTGGAAAGATCATTAATACTTTATTACATTATATCAAGAAATTCCTCGATCTGAGATAGAGAGATAAAAGTAAAAACAAAGAAAATTGGTTGCTTGAAGTGTCTGTTTACTGATTAATGGATGAATTATCAGCTGTGGCAATTAGCTCGTTGTCTTGGGACTGTGTCCAGTGTGATAGATAGGTGTCAGTGCTATCCTCCAAGGCTTGTAACTGACCTTATTTCAATTAATTGCTGTGGTCTGATTTGCTCACTTCAGTCCATTTAGACTCACGTGTGGCTGACAGAAATAATTAAATCTGATAAAATTTATCTTTTGTTGTGATTAATGTTCAATGTGAATTAACTTGAAAGTTCAGCCTAATTTGTGTGTGTGATGGACCCTAACTGTCATTGACATTATGAAACAAACATTAGTTATGTTCATGTTCAATTTTGAAAAAAAAATGTACCATTTCACTAGAATATCATTTAACACGGATCTTGAAGTTGGTAGACTTAGAGTATGTCACAGGAATTTTGAACTGCTTTTCAAAGTACAAGTATGTTGAATGCATTAGCTAAAATGTTGTCCTGGTCAATGTTCACAAAGGTCGTCCTGGGAGGTGTAGTAGTCCAAGGGTTAGAGTCCTGCTTAGTATCCCAGGAAACAGTCATCGAGAGTGATTAGTATAATTTGTAAGAACTTGTTTATAAAACAGATATGTTTATATAAGCTTGTCCTCAGGTTCTTGGAAGAGCTCTTGTTACAACAACATTTTGTAGTTTACAATAAGTACCAAGTACTAGATTTCTGGTATATATGTTATGATATGTGTTACACCGAAACCAGTCTGTCAGTATCTATATATCCAGTAAAACCTCAATTAAAGACCACCTCAATGATAAAACAAAACCTCAATTAAAGACCACCTCAATGATAAGACAAAATCTCACTTAAAGACCACCTCAATGATAAGACAAAACCTCACTTATAGACCACCTCAATGATAAGACCACCTCAAAAGTAAGAACACAATTTTCAAGTTTAATTTCACTGTTTTGCTCTTTATGCATACTCAATATAAAGACCTCCTCAATATTAAGACCAATTTTCAAGGGTCCCAAGAGTGGTCTTATTATTGAGGTATTACTGTAAATATAGAAGCAGATAGACTTGTTTTGCTTTCACCCCTCAATGTAGAAACATGTTTGTTTGTCTACAAAACTGTGAAGTTATATGTTGAACTAAGTCTGGTACGACTATGAGCCAGCATTAAGCAGATGCTGAGATCTCCTGTTGAGCAAGTATTGCTCTGATCTCGGTGTGATTCTCTTTGTTGTGAGATTTTTCATGAATTCTCTCACAGTATTGTTTTATTTTATGTATACTTAAAATTCCACAACTCATGAGAAGTTTTATTGCATGAGATTCGTACCTGCTGTGTTTTATACAACAGCTGATGAGTCTAGGCTCTATTGTGATCAATTAATAATTGCATTTTGTTCTAAGACTTATGTATTTCTGTTTGCAATTACCCTAGATGCGGGTAACGAAGTTCGTGAGTATTCTAAGTGTAAAATTGTTACTATTATAATGTTACAGTGTGCTATCATTTGTGGTAACAAAGTTCGCAAGTAATCTAAGTGTAGAATTGTTACTATAAGTTTACGGTGCGTTTATAACTTGTTATTATGTTGTATCTGGTATTTGAGTGCTCAAAAGTCATATTTTCTGCTATCTCCACATTTTCAAGTAGATTGGCTATGACACTTTGGATAACTTGCAGATAATATGAGCTATATTGTGTATGGTTCCAAGTGCTTTGTATAAGAAATAACATAAGTCATGTAATGATGATGGGATCTTGGTCAGCAATGAATGGTGAATAATGTGAATTAAAGAATTATTATATTGACTTACATATATTTAGATACTTAGTACTATTATTCTTTTCTGCAGTATAATGTCTCTCTGTTGGTTGGAGTATTTCAATAGTGTTGCAGTCAGTTTACCTGACCTGTGTTCCAGGGTCACCAGCAAGCATTAGTATGACCTGTTCTTCTGCAATCAACTAAAAAGTAAAGCCTCTTGTGACTTAAAGTCGGACGAAAAATTACTTTGAATGTTCTAATTTTAGTTAAAGCGTCACAAGAAAACATACTTTTCCAGCCAGGTATGAACCAAGACTTCCAGATTGGCAGTCTAGTGCTCTACCAACTGAGATTATAGGATGGACCCTTGTTCTATCTGTGACACAATTAATGCAACATGACCCTATCATTGTCTTAGACCTCTTGTGCACATCTTTGGGTATTTTTGTCGAGCCCGCTTGTGGTTGAGCTCGATAAAGTCGCCACAATGGCGGTCCGGTGTATGTGCGGTGTGTGTCCGGATTTGGTTTGTCATTTATTGGGGGATTTTCAAATTACTTGGCACAAATATTCACCATGATGAGACAGAGTGTCGCGTGCAAGACCCATGTCCATAACTCAAAGGTCAAGGTCACACTTCGAGGTCAAATGTCAAAAATGGATCTAAAACATCTTGTCCGGACCATAATACTCATGTCATTTAGGGGAGGATTTTCAAATTATATGGTACAAATGTTCACCATGATGAGACAGCATGTCACACACAAGACACATGTCTGTAGCTCAAAGGTCAAGATCATGCTTCAAGTCAAACATCAAAATGGGTCTAAAACATCTTGTCTTGACCATAACACTGTCATTTGTTGAGTTTTTTTTAAAACACTCAGCCCAAACTGCATACAATGAACAGACAGTGTATTGTTTGCAAGACCCAAGTCCATAGCTCAAAGGTCAAGGTCACACTTAGAGATTAAACATAAAAAATTGGGTCTAAAACATCTTTTCCGGAATATTACACTGTCACTTATTGAGGGATTTTCAAATTACTTGGCATAAACATTTGCTATTATGACTTGGTGCAACTCTTGCAAGACCCTTGTCTGTAGCAAAAGGGTCAAGGTCGCATTTAAGGAGGGATCTCAACATCCTGTCTGGAATATTACACAGTGATTTATTTGGAGATTATCAATTTACTGGGCATAAATGTTCACAGCTCAAAGTACAAGGTCACACTTAGTGGTCAAAGGGCAAGAAATGGTTCAAAACATCTTTTCCTGAATATGACAATGTCATTTATCGCAGGGTCAAAGGTAAACAAGAAATATTTTTTAAAAAGATGGTCTGCGCAACTTGAAGTATGCAAATTTGAAGCAATCTGAAGTTTAAAATTAGTTTTACAACATAAAAAAATGCCTAAACGTTATGACTGCTTGTCATTCAGTTATGCTATACTACAGAAACTCCGAGACCTGTAAGGGGAGATCACTGCATAGTGTGATTAGTCATAGACACACTATAGTTTGTTTCAATATAGTTCATCAATATTACTTTTTGCATAAGTCGTGAACTCACACATTCATGTTATTAAACTTGTTATATAGGGATGTATCTGATTAAAACGATATAAATTATCGCAATTGGTACATAACACCAAGAAAGTCTTCTTAATTCCAATACCGGACAATTCCCCGTGGTGATGACTAATAAGTCTGGTACTCGGCGTACTCTGCACACCGATAATGTAATGGTAAGGGAAGGTAATTCAGGTTAATGACTAACAGCACTACTTACTGGATAAATCATGAAATACACTAAACACAATGTCAACCAATCTGCGTCAAGGTTACAAATATTTTTCAGTTGAAGAGAAATTGCCTTGATGGTTAACGTAAGATTTTATTGGTTTACAAAACACAGATATGCAAATAGCAAAACCATGTTAGTACGGCTGCGCCGAAAAAGATGGTCGGCGCAATTTGAAGGTTAAGATTTGTTGTGCAAAATAAAAAAATGCCAAGATGTTAAGTACGTTTGCTGGTCACTCCGATTGAGTGTATTTCGGTAAATTCACTGCAATTGAGTATTTCGGTAATTTAACGTTCCCTTTATCGTGAGGTTAACCAATCAGCGTCAAGGTTACAAACGTTGTTAGGTTGAAGAGAAATTGCCTAGCAAAACCATGTTAGTACGGCTGCGCCGAAAAAATGGGTATAATAGATATGTCACCATATAGAATTATCTAACCGTATTTTCCTCATCTCTTGACAATTGCCAGGTGGGCCGACATGTTGCCCTTTGGCATCTAGTTTCATCTTGTTAATACATGTACACCCCTGCGAAATATTCAAGAACAGTTCAAGAAAAGTTCATTCACAGTTCAAGAACTAAGTTCAAGAACTGTACCTGAAGTGTTCTTCAAATGTTCAAGAACATTTCAAGCACTTTTTAAGAAATGTTAAATTGGACAAATTTTTAATTTTTTAAGAACAATGTGTTCTTGTAGAGTTCTTAAAAACAGTTCTTGAACAGTTCAAGAACTTTGTTCTAGACCTGTTCTTGAACACTTCAAGAACCTGAATACTTGAACTGTTCTTGAACTGTCCTTGAACAGAAGTTCTTCAACTGTTCTTAAAAAGTGCCTGAAATTGTCCAATTTAACGTTTCTTAAACAGTACTTGAAATGTTCTTGAATACTTTAAGAACTGTTTTTAAGAACTTTTGAAGAACAACTAGAGTTCTTGAACCGTTCAAGAACCTGAATTTGTCAACACTGTAACCACCCTCACGGAAATAATATTCCATTTATTAAAACCACAACTTAATTGTAGTTGAATGTAACATTATATATGTTTCCAACATGATTGGACTGTCACCTTTATTCCACTGATTAAGGAAATCATTCCATCATTGGATAAAGTATTCAGTTTATAAAGATACGTAATTTTCCTTCTATTTATATGGTAACTTAAAACACAATTAAAACTATTTTTAAATTGTAAAATGTATGTTAAATTTAATTTCACAGTAGTTGCATGTTATAATATTCTGGGCAATCCTTCACTGTATATTTTTTTAATGGTGCTTTTTTGGAAACAAATAAAAAAGTATGTAATTTTTTATAAAGGGAGGTAATTTACTAAAATACTTCAAAATATTTAAAAAAAAAGTTAGTTTAAGTCTTGGAAGTGACGTAATTTGGTAACAATGTCAATTTTCTTATGTTTTACGACTACAATGAACTTCATATGCCATAAATAGATCATACTTTTGAAAGAATAGAATTTACAGATTATGTTCAATAAACGTCCTTGAAATGTTCAAGAACAATTTTAAGAACAATTCAAGCACAAGAATATCACAATTTCTTTAATTAAAAAAAATGTAACTAAATTGTGTTCAAGAAAAATCCTTGAAATGTTCAAGAACATTTTTAAGAACAGTTCAAGAACATCAGAGGTTACACTGTGTTCTAGAAAAGTCCTTCAAATGATCAAGAACATTTTTAAGAACAGTTCAAGAACATCATAGGTTACACTGTGTTCTAGAAAAGTCCTTCAAATGATCAAGAACAGTTTAAGAACGGTATCAGAACATCACAGATTCTTAAAAAGTTCTTGAACTGTTCTTAAAGAGTGTTCAAGAACAGTTCAAGTACAAGTGTTCTTGAACATCCTTCATGAACTGATCAAGAACGATTACTTATTTCAAGAACTGTTCTTGAACTGTTCTTGAGCACAAGAACTGATTTCGCAGGGGCATCCTTTACCTTCCATATACATGTATTGTTCTATAATGCATTTGATTGTGTTCCATGATGATATTTAGCTTCCAACAGCAACCAAGTTCTTTATGAAACTGCAGTAAAATCTTTTTGTCATTACTTGATATCAATGGAGAACATTTTATTACATAATAATGGCTTAGTGCAGCTATAGAGTGAATTCCATCACTTCTGTAACCACATGCTTATAATTACCTTGAAGCACAGTTTGACATTGAGCTGAGCCATTTGTCAGTTTATGAAGAGATTTGTGAAAATATTGTGGAAATATTCATAAACATGTGGTTCAGAGACCATGGGAAAATCTTCTCACTACGAATGATTCAGTGAGCATGCACAGAAGTCACTGTATAGTTTTGCGGTGATGTTTTAATAACTGATAGTGTTTTTGTGTGATCTTGTTGGGTAGCATTATGAGTGGAGTGGATTATCTGCTTGATGTAGAGTTTATAAAGTTGTTTACTTGTTATATTATTTCATTCAGAGTTTTTGAATAGTGCTACAATATTTTCAGTGATATTGTGTGATTGTCAATAGCTTAAGGATGTGTTGACTTGTGTTAAATAGATATTCGATTGTGTTGTATGTATGTGACTGCTAGATCATTGTAATGTTTGGTGATAGATTTTGAAGAAATAAGTCATGGTTTTCATTGTGCTGTATCAAATATTAAGCAAATGTTATTATGGCTCTACTTGGATTTAAATTGGTCATAGCATTTTATTTTCTCAGTTTGACTGTCAGACATCCGTCTCTGTATATGTGTATTGAATGAATATCTTGTAATAATTGTTCTAGGTATTGTCTTCAAATTATCAAGTCAGGTCTATGGAATACATTGCTTTGGTAACCTGATTTGAGGAGTCCCTGTTTGTAGCTTTAAGGTTTGTAACAGGGACCCAGCTTTGGAATGCTATGAGACCTATACATCATGAGGCATTTGGGTATTATTTAATCAATCATATAAGGTGAACCCTCACCAGGTATTTGCAGTACTCTGTATGAGCAGTAAGGCCTACATCATACTTTACGAACATGTTTTAGAACTTACTTAGTCTTGCTCCAAATGTTAAGTGTTTTAGCTCTTAGGCCTACATCATAGACTTGTGGTACTTAGTTGGTTGGCACTTGACTTCAAGGCTCTGTTATAACTGTAAGGCTTGGATCAGTCACTGGAACTCTGTTTGCCAATACTATAAAAAATATTTCTTATAGACCTAATCATAAGCTACACCAGACGTTGGCACCGTTAGTATATAATGGCAGACAACATCCGATATTAGAACTTGGGTTAAATTCTTAGGAATGAACCAGATATTAAAAAAAAAGTAAATGTTAAACTCTGTTGGCCTTCAGCAAACATTTGAACCCTGTTATTGGCCTGCAAGAAACATTGTAGTTCTGTTTGAATATGTCGAGGTTTCATACTTTGGGCTCTCCATGTTTTAGATTGGCATCTACGTACAGTGGGCTTGCATAAGGTTGTCAATTTTGCTATGATGCTTGTCCATACGGTGACCATGCCTTAAAAAGCCTGCTTGAGCAAAGCCACAATGGGTCTTCTAGTCCTCCATATTGGTTGGAAACTTACCATGCAAACTTACTGTGTCAGCTTGATTTAAACCAGCAAAACTGCAAACATTACATAGCTTATAATAATAAGTTCTGCTGTTTTATTCATGTTTTGTCACAGATTTATGAATTACTTGAGTGTTCTAAATGTTTTCTAAATGTTATTCAACTCACAGAAATTTCATTTTCTCTTCTAAGTGCTAAAATGCTAAATTTTATCAAAAACATATTTTTATTTACCATTTTTGTTGTAACCAAGGTGACAGGAAGGAGTTGGATTAACATTTGTGACACACACAAGCAGCTGTCTCTTAGTTAAGGTGTACTGCATGTAAATCTAGAACACATCTGTTTGAAATTTAGAAAATGATGCTCAGGCTGTGAGCTCCTCTTGAACATTATTTGTGTCTACAAGGCAATTCCCGAGTTGGTTGAATATATTAGTGTTCTGTCCCCTGAATCATTACTGTCCTGTCTGATGTTTTTGTGACGTTGATGTCTGTTATAGTCCAGTTATTGTGCTTTTGCTTGATCTTTATTATAGTCTAGATGACAACTGGGTAATGTTGATGAGACAGTAACTCACAGGTCTCTCTTTCATGATTTTATTCTGACTGACATTCATTAAGTATATTGGAATGTACTCTCTGATACTTCAACATCGGCCAACATATGCATGTGGCTGTCTGATATTAATCATTAGTCTTTCTTCACTGTCATGCTGTATGTGATGCATTTCTCAAATATAGAGCAGTTCCAATAAGTTGATTAGTCATTTCAGCAAATATGAACTGAATATTAAAGGAGTTGCTATGAGCCAGATTTCAACAGGTGGAGCTATTTCAACCTAACTGTCTGCAGGGTTTTAGGGTTTTAAATTTGTTGATGTTCTGCTGAGAAATTGACTGTAGGGTTTTAGGGTTTTAAATTTGTTGATGTTCTGCTGAGAAATTGACTGTAGGGTTTTAGGGTTTTAAATTTGTTGATGTTCTGCTGAGAAATCGACTGTAGGGTTTTAGGGTTTTAAATTTGTTGATGTTCTGCTGAGAAATCGACTGTAGGGTTTTAGGGTTTTAAATTTGTTGATGTTCTGCTGAGAAATTGACTGTAGGGTTTTAGGGATTTAAATTTGTTGATGTTCTGCTGAGAAATCGACTGTAGGGTTTTAGGGTTTTAAATTTGTTGATGTTCTGCTGAGAAATCAACTGTATAAATGTCCTGTATTCTATCTATACATCATGTGGTCCATTTCCTGGAATGTCTAAGTTATGTCAAATGTTTGTCTGAGGTAAATGAAGCGTGATGTACACCACTATGGTGATTTATCCCTAAATTGTACCTTGAAGTGAAAGTCGCATCTTACCACCAACCTTTCTATAATGTCACACACTGAGTGGTTCAATGGAAGTTCAATGGTCATTATACCATTTACCTTAATTGGATGGTCATTAATGAAGATGTTACTATAAGAGAGTGTTGTATGCTTCACTGCACTTGTTTTTTTTCTGTCATTATATACTTGTTAGTACACTAATGAGGGTTTTATATCTTATATATAACCTCGTCAAGGATATTTTGAGATTTGCAAAGTTGTATATTTGTTGTCAACCACATTGCTGTGTTGTGTTTAAGTTGGAACTTGGAATTCTCCTAGAAGTCAGCAGAGTTGGATGGCTCTTATGTATATTGTTATATAAGTGTTCAGTTTGAAACATGTTATGTTTCCAGTAATGCATTAAGAAGTATTGTAAGGAGTTCCATTGGATTTTATTGGATTATTCCTATGGATTATCTTGTGTCTTTCCATGTAGTGTATCTATTGAGGGTCAGTTATGGAAACCTTACCTTTAGTACAAAGCTATCTTGCATTAAAATGTATTCTGCATGAAAAGGAGTTCATAGATATATAATCGACCAGTATACTCATGTATTGAATGTGAACTTAGTTTATTGATATATCTGACTGCTGGTATGTAGCTCCAAGGCTTGTGTTGAACATGTATGCAAAACTGTTCATTTGAACTTACTTGTAGCTACGGTAATACAACTAGTGTGAGATAGAAAATATGATGGAACTCATTTTGTTAGAATTTAGTAAATTCTGTACTGATACATGAAATAGTAAAACTGAATGCAATGTGTGTAATTTTTGTGCCCCCCCCCCCCCGGCTTGAAAAAGTGTTTTTCTGTATCTGAATCGGTTAGTCAGATTTGAACAGATGATGACTAAGATCAGGTGGGCCTTAAAGACTGTCTAACTTTCCCTGTTGTCTGTGGGTGGGGTCAGTATAATGTCAACAGTTAAGGTCACTGTTATCTTGAGACTGCATGTTAACAGTCTTTAATTGGGAAGGTTAAATAATGTGCTGCAGCTGATAAAGTTTTCAATATTTCCTACCATCATGGGAAACACCTGCCTCATTAATTGTAACATGTAAGTCATGTTAAATATCAGTGGTCAGTTACTCATCTCAGTCAAAATGGGACATGAACCATGCAGAGAAATACAAGTGTTGAAGCTAAAATATGCATAAAACATTAGGGCTACTTTACATACTTGAGTAATGTTTAATAATATTTATGAGTTCCCACTATGAACATTTTCAAAATTGATGAATTGATGTCAGCCATCACAGATTGAGTTTATCAGTCATCTATTGCATACATTTTACAGGGAATATTATGACTCAAGTGTGCTTGATTCTGGTTGTCATATGGATGTGTTAAATGTGTTAAATGTCTGAAAATAATACTGTTACATAGAATTTGGTAAAGATATGTCCATATCTTGTGTATCACTGTTTTAATAGTGTATTTATACTGCTCCCAATATTACGGTAGTTTTAGAAAGGAACTTGAACAAAGGTGTAATGCTGAACTTAATCCAAAATTGTTGATGATTTCATGTATTTTATCAGTAACCTTTTAATAGAATAGAAAAGTAATTGCAACGTCATAATAGAAACGAATACAGAGAGGATTGCCAATGTATAGGTATAAAGCCATGGCCGTGGTCCAGTGGTTAGTGCGCTGGACTTGAAACCCGGCGATCCGGGTTCGATTCCAGGTCGCGGCAGGTCATACCCTTCCATGAAAATTTGACAAAAATGTCGATTTTCCTCCACATGTGGAGAAGTTGCCGGCTCCTTGTGGAAGGGTAAGTTAGTACTGGTAAGAATTCAGTCCAGGAAAACTGGTTAGGTGAACCGGCCGCCGTATATAACTGAAATATCGTTGAGAAACGGCGTTAAACCCGATGAAACAAACAATGTATAGGTATATTATGTTAGTTTTGAAGCCTGCATGGGACCACTTTGTTTGTTAAATAATTTCTGGACCAACTGGATGATAATTGCCTTGTATGCTGATGGATAATATCACATCTCTCTATTTTGTGCTATTGAAAGTCAGCGCTGTTGATTATTAAGATCACGAGAAATGAAAGGATAGCTTCGGTTTCATTGTTGCTTCCTTATTGGATGAATCAGTCGGCCACAATGTCACGCATACTTCCTGTGTTTCTCATTACCTAATATTATTCATCGTATTGATTTATATTGAAAATTTCTAGTTTCCCTATTTTCTTGCATTTAGAGTATTTTAAGCTATGTTAGTGACATATAATGCATTTTGTGCTTATTCAAATGATGTTGTCTGCTTGAGAATTGAAATCAATAAAATGCATGCTAATATGTCTGCAATTTGTTTCAAACAGTCTGACTTTATTTTGTTCATGCAGAATACATTTGCACCATGGACAAAAGTTGTTGGACAGACTTCAAGTCAGTGTAATCTTATTAAAGTCCTAACTTTAATTTCAATCACTTTCTTTAATAGTTAAGCTTGGCACACCTGCCCCCTAACATTATAGAAACACCAGCAGATATCAGTATCATTAAGGCAAATTTTAATACATGCTGCAAATAATAATATTCAATATAATGTTAGTATCTGGCTTAATACAGCTAAGTCTGTTGTATTTTTATGTGGATCCAGTCTTTAATTTTCCTTTTACAATTAACTAACAATAATCATAAAGTAATAAACTGATAAAATGCCAGAAATAATGGGAACTATTATATAGGGACCAGGAAGGTAAACAAACCTTATAATTAATTAATCCCCTAAATCTTCATATAGGTGCTGAAAGATTATGTATGCATTCACCCCTTGATTTTATGGAAAGTTGCTATAGTATTTAGATGCAAGTGAATAATTTGTTCTCAATAAAAAGATTCACTTGACCAAAACATGAGATTAGTGTAATTACCCATTTCTACTTCATGCTTGTATAATCAAACTGAACCAATTATGAGGTAGGCGTATTCCTGTATTAATCCTTTGATCTTAGTTATGATAATCTCCGATCATATCAGTCCAGATTAAAACTTGTACAGTTGTTTCCTGTGCAAGTCTTGAGCCTTTCTTTGTTCAAAAAAGTCTCAGTGCAATACCTGTACTGTGTTGAGTACCTGATATTATAATTTTGTAACTATATTGAACTCCCCCTGGTCACCTGCTACAGCGAAGTGTTTTACTGTGACAGCTAGCTCCTCTTTGTCTGAACTGTTTTACGGTAGCTTCCACAGAAATACACACCTCAGTCAATTAGAAGTCGATTTAATTTAGCGTTTTTTTCCCAGCATGCATTATTAATGAGTGGATCATGGGATTGTGTAAGGTCTGTGACAGGATTTAACTCTGTGGGAGAATTATTGATTGTGTTACCTGCCTGGGATTGTGACAGTTTATAACCGCTGGTCACACATTTGTGACTAATTGGACGAATTCATGTAGCATCCTCGTTGATGACTTCTGTTAGTTGGAGTTGTTCAGTCTTTAAGTTAGTGACTAATAAAGTATAGTGAAAGATGTACAATTGGTGCTTATATATTAAGTGATGTTGTTGGATATTTAAAAAAATCTTGTGTTGTAATTCAAATATTGCTGGTTTAGAACTGTAATATTTGTGAGCTTGTACAGTTGCCTTTCATTCTGACCAGTGATTTATTGATTATTAATATTTTTTTTGTAGAAAAAATCGTCATTTTTTGGCTAAACTTGTTATTGCTGTAGAGTATTTATAGGTCTTAACGTTTTTGTAAGACTTGTTATTGCTTGAATACAGGATTTGTTGTTCAGACAGGGTATCTTCAAGTCAAGGAAATGTCGGGGGGTTTTTAAATTCAAGGTCAGAAAATTGTTAGGTTGTTTTTAAATTTGTCGGAGAATTATATTTTACCTATTCTTCAATGGACTGTTAAAATTCTAATAGCTGTGGTTCTGTGTTCAAGGTCAACATTCAGAAATTTGTCCCTGAAAAGTGCTATGACTTTAAATGTTGGATCACATTCTTAAACTTGTTATTGGTTTTAAATAATTGAAGGTATTCAACTTTAATGCATGCTTGTTTAATGCAAACTGTTAGATTTTTTTCAAGAAAATATTTTTAAAAATATGCATTATCTCGATGTTTTTGATTTCATATTTTTTGTAAAAGAGCAAAATTTTAGGTAAAATAAAACTGGTATAGTTGTTTAATTCCACAGTCGCTTTGTGGACTGTCACAATATTTGTCAGGTTAGCCAAATATTCATTTATGATCATTTGACCTTTTTTCAGTGTCAACACTTGAACAGTGCATTGTTTCAACTTTCTATATTTGAATCAGTTTGATAGTTCCTGGGTCATAGGATACATGAAATAAAAGTTCTGTTTACCAACCTACCACGTATTTAAGACCAGCAATAAAATATTGTTTGTTTTCTGTCATTATTAGATTATATGTACCCCTGCGAAATGAACTGTTAACTGTTCATGAATAATTCATGAACTCTTCCTAACCACCATTAATAACCACCATTAATTTATGAAGTATTCTTCAAATGATTCAAAGTGCCTTTTTCACTTCATAAGAATTATGTTCACAAATTGTTATGAAAAGTAATAACAAATTTTTGAAGCAACATTCAATGACAGATCTCTTTTAGCTGACTTCTGAACTACTCATGAAAACCCAATTTTATTTCTAGTTCTTGAACAGTTCAGGTTCATAAACTGTATGTACACTTTCCACAAGTTTATGCACACAAACCAAGAACTGACAAAGACTAGTTCATGAGCTAGGTTTTAATGTCTTATAATGCTCTCGATTTCACAACAATATATTCGGCATATTGAAGTTTATTAATTTTTCTGTCAAGTTAATTTCAGTGACAATGGCTTAATATTTCTTCAACAATGTGATATACAATTATTAGGCACTGGTAAAATAAAAATACCGGGTAGATTTTTGGGCATATAGCAAATTTGTTTTGAAGAAATAAATTCATACATGTATTGTTTAATGACCTTAAAAAATAATTATCAAAATGCAGAGATAGCATTTAAAACTCGAATGCGTAATGTTTTTAGCACACCTGAGCACAAGGTGAGCTTTTAGGATCGATGAATGTCCGTCGTCGTGCGTCAACATTTTCTTTTAACAACATCTCCTCCTATACTACTGAATGGATTTTGTCCAAACTTCACAGGAATGATCCTTGGGTTGACATCTTTCAAAGTTGCATAGCTCGTTCCGATCTGCTGCATAAGTAGGTCACTGGAGCTAAAAATAGATTTTAAAAGTGTAAACTTTGAAAATCTTCTTGTCCCAAACCATTTATTTAAGGCCTAGAACTTTGATATTTGGTGTGTAGCATTGTCTAGTGGTCCTCTTACAAGATTGCATAAATCATTAAATTCTGTCGAAAAACATGGCCGTCAGGGGTGAACCTTGTTTCCTATATGTATATAGTGGAAACTATAAAAGTTATCTCCTCTTAAACCCCTGAATGGATTTTGACCAAACTTTACAGGAATGATCCTTAGGTGGTCCTCTTCCAAAGTTACATAGATAATTTTGGTCTGTTCATAAGTAGGTCACGGGAGCTAATAATATATTTTAGAAGCGAAAACTTTGAAAATCTTCTTGTGCTAAAACCATAAAGTCTAGAGCTTTGATATTTGGTGTTAAGCATTGTCCAGTTGTCCTTTTAAAAGATTGCATAAATTATTAAGTTCGGTAAAAAAACATGGCAGTGTATTCAGGTGAGCAATATAAGGGCCATCATGGCCCTCTTGTTTTCATAGAAGGTTGACTTGGTTTTGGCTTTGGAAAATAAATTATTCAAATTGTATATGCTTGGCCTTAAGTTAAATGTAGTAGACAATATAAATTACATGCTTAATATATTAATGAAATATGATACACTTGTTCTCTATTGTAAATCTGTGATATTGTTTTCTGAGGGATTATTGTCCTGTTGATAGAATTTCAAAGGGTTTTACGGCAATTTTTGGATTCATTTCCTCTATAATAAAAGTTCAAATGGAGCGATTTCATGCATTTATGGATCTATAAAATTTCATTTCTACTTGTAATTTCATGGATTAGTATATTTTACCTTAGACTGCAAACCACTTTCCAATTAATCTCGTCCAATTTTTATATGACATTTTATATGCCTGTATTGGATTATTTAGAGTGAAAATTCATTCAAATTTGGATTTATTTGTGTTCTGTCATATTTTAGCGTTGTTGCATTTTCTCTGAAATTCTTAATGGTGTTGCTGGTGTTTGACTATAATTGGAAAAAATATAAATTGGATAATTACACAAATTCTATAATATTATTAGACATGTTCTAGATTTAATTTCTGGCTAGTATGTATTTATGCAGATGTGAGATTATGTGTGCTGTTGTTGGTAATGTTGTCAAGAAGTAGGTTGATTGAGTGTTCGTTAATCAGTTTATTCCAGTGGGTGCCAACTTGCAGGTTTTTTCTTTGTAATTCTTTTCCCTGTGATCTGGTAGATTAAGTTTGATTGCTGCTGTTATCTAGATTATAAGGGTGTTAGTCTCTAGATGGGGATTAAATCAGATCAGGTGGCTCAGGCTGACTACTGTGTGTTTGTTACTTGGTGCTAATTGGTTTATTAATGACATTAGCAATTGTGATTAATGAAATTATGCATGGTAATTATGTCTAATGTAGTGTATTGGCATGTTCAGTGACTGGCTTTGTATTCACTTATGCTGTTTTGCAGGAAAATTATTATACAATGACACTGTAACAGTGTCAGCATTGCTTTGAGGGTTAATGCATTTTTCAAGGTTTTAAAACAAATCTTTAACTTCCTTAATTTTGACCTTTAAACCAATAATGTTTACAATTTTAATACAATGAAAGAATTAAGGAATGAACAACTTTAAACAAACACTTGTGTGTAAACAAAGGCTATTTACCGGTACAAGTTGATGTACACAATTTACTGGGTAGTTTTGAATAAAAGCACCTTGTTATTCCGCTCTTACGGTTACTTGGACTTACATGAAGTGTTTCTATGACCTGTTCCGAGTGTTGTCTGGGAAGGACAGAAATTGTCTCAGTTCTTTAAGGGTTAAACAAACAAATTGTATTAGGCTTAGTGATTTAATTGGTGTGATTACAATCTATAACCAATTTGATCACCTGTTACAATTGCATCTTAAATATATTGCAGTATTGATCCATTGACCATGTGATAAGGATATTACGCAATCAGTATAATAACTCATGAATATTAATGAAGTCTGCAGTAAACCTCTTGCTCTATGGATATGTTGTATTATTGAATATTTATGAGTATATGAGTGGAGGCAGCTGGATTTCTTGTATTTCTACAATAGTTTATTGATTAGATAACTGTTCAGTGTATAAGCAGCCATTGTATTGTGTTGCTTTAAGTGCTCTGCCTCGTAGACTCAACAAGTGAATGTTGTTATTGTAGTGGCGGAACACTGAGTAAACAGCCAAGACTTCTGGGTACTTGCCCGGTGTCGGGATGGATTAATATTAAGCTGACAAATTAAGGCTGATAATAATTGACTTAATAAAGATGATTGAATCAAAAGTGTTATGTTGTACAAACTTGGCGATAAAACATGTTGAGAATGTGGAGACATTATAATGTTGCTGTGAATAAGTGATATTTAGTGAAGAGTTAGTGATCTGTGGTTCCAATTATATATGTATTAATTGTGATATTCATAAGTGAAGAAAAATGTATCAAGGAATGGTATTAGCTGTTCATCCGAACAAAGAGGAACTTTGTATGGTAAGTTGTTGAGTTATTTATTTAGTTTATCTAAGGTCTCTTCGAAAATATTCTTGTGTATAAAAGACAATACTGACACTCAATCTGTATACCTTCATTCCAAACAGCCGAGGTGTCAGTTACCTTATTGTTGACATAGTTGATGTCATCCGTGAGGACTTGAACATATCAGCATTAGAGTCATTCATTGCCTGACTGTCACATTATTGACATCTCTCTGATCTTAGAGATTTATTTATTTCAGTACATCAGAGACTGTTGTGTATCAGTGAAGGTCTTTGTCCCTTTCAGTACTCTGCACCTTATAGTCTAGGCTCATAATGACATTCTGTCTTATACATGTGCCATAAACGCAGTCACTCACACATTCTCTGTGTATCAACTATTGCAGTGCAGCCTATAAACAAAAGGTGTTCTGTTTGATACATGTAAATGTATGATATAGTATAAACTATAGTTTTATCTTATCTGAATTATACATACATTTATCTACATTATCACATGTTATTGTATCTACTGCGTCTGTTACCATGTTTACAATGCAGGTTTTATAGCCTATAAATTCCAGTAGGTAAGAACTCCCATGTGACTTGATTTCTGGTGAATCAGTACTGGTAAACACCCTGTATTAATGAGTTTAGCAGGCTATGTTTTCTGGCAACATGCACATTCCAGTAACAGCAGGCTGTATCAACTTTTCCTTTAGAACCATGTCTGTCAGCGGCCTGTTATTACATATTGACTGTGTAAGTATGAACATTACAGAATATTCTAGAAAAAATACATGGGTTCCTATTATGCCGGCTTATTAATCACTGCGAGGTTTTCTCCGAGTCATTCACCTAACTGACGTTTTTTCTTGAGTCAATATTTCATTTCCCATGAAAATACAGATTATACAATGTTTTTTGGAATGTTTTCGTGTACATTCCCTGAATCACTAAGGGAGAATTGATGAAGTGAAATCATTGCACCCACTGTGTTCAACAGATGGTGAAATACTATAATTACTGAAATATATTGGGGGTGTTTCTGCGATGATATAATAACTGTCCTGGTTATATATAACCAGTTTGTTCAGGATTGTGAAATAGCGTACATGTATACTCTAAAAGAAGCTGTTTGGTTTAAAAATTTGATTCTTTGAACTGACCATCAGCTTGAAATTTGGGTGCCTAAATGAATCATGGTATCTGTGATTGGTCACTTTGGCCTAGTCCTTGACTTCATATATATTAACAGTGTTTGCACAGTCTTGAAAAGTCCTTGAATTTGATGCCTACTCCTTGAAAAGTCCTTGAATTTGTAACAGCAAAAAACTCCTTAAAAAGTACTTGAATTTTGAAAAAACGAATACAATTCGGTAAATTGCCTTTGAATTCTACTGCTGCAAATAGTAAACAGGACTAAAAACAGACATACCAACAATGATGTGGGAAAAATGACAGAGCTATTTTCAACAGGGCTACCGCTGAGTAGACGTCACAGTATAATAATACAGTATGGTATGGTATTCGACAGATTTTCTGCCCTATTAAAGTAATTCTCGCGCTGCGTAATTTTATCCGTGCGGTGGGATAAACTTGTGACTTGAAAAATACACTGGATCCTTCCTTCTATATACCAAAAATATCAACATTTTTAATCATTGAAAATGGGGAAAAAGAACTTGAAAAGACCTTGAATTTTTTTCGAGAAGTTCTGTATGAACCATGATGACTGACAGTTCTTCTTGATAGTGTAATTTGAATAGTTCTTTGTTTTGACTATGAACAAATAAATGCATGTGGAATTCAATACAGACTGCAATAAATGCCTTTGAGTGACACACCTTCGTAGATCTATTGTATAATTTCAATATTTGACATCTCTCACTACAATCTGTTGGCCTGCGTGTGTAATATTAGCCCTTTGTTGTAGTTATATAGATAATTTTTCAGCTCACATGAGCGGTATGATATTAAATAACAATCAATATTCTATTTACATATTGAAATCAACATATGGTTATAAAGACTTGGTTTTCTGCCTCATCTTCAACATAACATTAATCATTTTGTTTTCATCCTATAAATATAAGTTATGACTAGGTATGAGCCATACCTATCTGTGTGCTCATTATCTGACCTGGCTCTACGAAAGTTCAAAAGAAAACAACACCTTCATTGGCTCCAAGATTACCATCATAATGAATCATGATTGGCATCAAATCATAAACATCACATTTTCAAGTGGGAGAGTATAGCTTGAGTTGTTTCCCTTTGCTCATTGATTTTTTGAAGTATACACATATTCAATTTTCAAAGTGATATGAGACATATTAACAAAACAAATATCTTACATTTTACCAGATGAAACTGAACATTTTTCTGTTAACTAATTTTGCATGTAATAAGTCCCTCATGGAAAGGGACATGAACTGGTGATAAGTTTACAAACACATACAATAGATCAAAGGACTGGCTTTAATGTGTTTTCTGTTTTGTAAATAAATGACTGACAATGGCTAACATTCTGGTAGTGATTATACATACTGGTACATTGAGTATTTTTGGACTGGGAAATAATTCCATACTGAAATGTCTTAAGGATGTGAATTGTCACACCCAATTTTAATTTTTGAAAGGTTCCATTCATTATTCATTACTTGCAGTTACATTCAATTCTTATAAGAATGACTTGCATAGTTAGTCTGAAAAACTGAACATCATGTTTTGCTGTACACATAACATACATCATGCTTGCTTGTATTCATACAATACAGTGACACTTTTATTGCTCATGATAACCTCTCATATGGTAGATTTCATGCTGTATTCTGTCAGATCATGGTCCCCATACAATGTTTATAATATGTTCCAGACTCCATGTTTCCAGAACATAGCTTCCTTTTTTGTGGAATCCTGGCTCCTTTGTGCGTGTGTCTTAGAATTTGTGCGCCGTTGTTTAATCAGAAATATTTGCGAAGGACCGGTTTAAGTAGATTGTGATGCTTCATCTGGATTGAACTGTGTCAGTGTTTCACTTAAGTGTATGAAGTCATCATGCCAACAACATTAATGACCTTCTTTGAATGACTTTTAAGTAATAAGCTCAGTTTTAAGCTTCTTTTAATACAACTAATATAAGGTCTATTTATTATACAACGTAGTAACATTTTTGGTATTAAGTAATTTAGAACAGAAAAATTGGCGATAGTTAATATTATATTAGTAAGTCTCATACTGTAAAAGTTTATATTAGTAAATCTAATACTGTTAAATATTATATTAGTAAGTCTTATACTGTAAAATTTTATATTAGTAAATCTAAAACTGTAAAATATTATATTAGTAAGTCTCATTCTGTCAATTACTATATTAGTAAGTCTCATCTGTCAATTACTATATTAGTAAGTCTCATTCTGTAAAATATTATATTAGTAAGTCTAATACTGTAAAATATTATATTAGTAAGTCTAATACTGTAAAATATTATATTAGTAAGTCTAATACTGTAAAATTTTATATTAGTAAATCTAAAACTGTAAAATATTATATTAGTAAGTCTCATTCTGTCAATTACTATATTAGTAAGTCTCATCTGTCAATTACTATATTAGTAAGTCTCATTCTGTAAAATATTATATTAGTAAGTCTAATACTGTAAAATATTATATTAGTAAGTCTAATACTGTAAAATATTATATTAGTAAGTCTAATACTGTAAAATTTTATATTAGTAAATCTAATACTGTACAATATTATATTAGTAAGTCTCATTCTGTCAATTACTATATTAGTAAGTCTCATTCTGTAAAATATTATATTAGTAAGTCTAATACTGTAAAATATGTGAACTATCCCACAGTCCTCCCATTCTCCTAACTCACTAGGGCACATTTATTGAAACTATTTTATCCCCAGTTTATGTTATCATAAATTAGCCTTTTTTAAACTCCAATCGGTTGAATATGTCAAGTTTATGACAAGAAAATTGGCCATTTAATGCTGCTTTAATACTGCGGGTCACCTCTTGTATAAGATGGAATGTGATATCCGATAAAATGTGTAAACCCATAATATCATTTATGACAGGATAATATATGCATACAGGTATTCTAGTATGCAGTTTGTTCAGATGTATTCAGTGTATTCAGTGTCAAAGTTTATGTGAATTTGTGATTGAGAATTTACAGATCAGTGTGAGAATTTTTCTGTAGGATTTACTATCAAGGATTGATTATATAGTAAGTTTTGTGAAGGTTTTGTGATGAAATGAATCAAATACCACCACAAGGCTTATTTATCATTTTCGTTTGTGTAAACAGTGTTTTGTTGCCTTTGAGATCAACCTAGATATGTCATTGTCACAGAAAGAAGATTCTTATGAAAATATCAGTTTATTGTCCTGTATATAATAGCAATTGCTTTTACATATTTTTACATAAACCAGTAACTGTTGAAGTTCAGTATGACAATTGGTGGCTCAGGTTCAAAATGCTGGACAACAAACAATTGTGAAGGTGGTAATTTAGTGATGCACATCTTTAGGCAAGATAAGTTATGTCATTGTACAGGGCGTTGACCCTTTCATGTAGTAGCAATTTATTAGCCATGCATATATAAATATCATCACTAACCAATGATAGGTGCATATTTTCCCTTTTCCTTGTCAGAGGTAAATATGTATCGCTTGTCACTGAGTTTGTCTCATGTTTTTTGGTAGACACAAATTAAAGAAACATAAGGTTAATGACACAAAATGAAGTATACAGATGCTCTACATTAGTGTTTTTGTAATCATAAATCTATGTCAGGTATGACTAGACTGATAAACTATAACTATGTGACTGATTTGTGGTATACACTACCTGTATTCGTCACATGTTCAATCCTCCGTATTTCATGTCCTTACCTCCAGGGCTTGTCTTTCTCCTGTGCCAGTTTTGTTCTCGCCTTCAAGTGCTGGAACCAGTCTTGGTCAGTGGAAATGATAAAGTTTGGTACAGAATGGAAACTGTGACCTCGGTTCTTGTTTGAGCTTTATATCTAGCAACACAAATGACCAAAGACTGAGAAGCCTTGATATTCAGATAGTTTTATGACAGAAGGCTACAATAGAAGAGAGGTGGTCTCCAGGAGTCATCATCTATTTCATGTGATGATTTTATCCAGGTACTGTGATTGAGTTATATCATTACCATTCAGCAGAGGTTTTGCCAGTAAACTGTTGTCTGTGTAAAGAACAATATGAAACACAAGTTTAATGTTATTTATTATATTGTGAAACAAGTTTTCAATTTACATTAATCACTCTCATTGACTGCTTCCTGGTCAGGTACCAACTCATACTTGCACATTAGGAGTGTGAGATTTGTGGTTCAACCTTGCTGAAGGCAGAATTTGAACTTGGCATTCGTGTCAGGAATCAGGTGCTCTACACTGCAACCACTATCCTAGATTTAGGGGAGGCACAGAGCTGGCATGCCCCCCCCCCCCCCCCCGTAAAAATCTGGCAAGCTTGTTTTGATAGCATTATGTAAAAACATTCTCTTACCCTATTGACATATAATATATCTATTATGCATGGCGATACATTGAACAACATTAAGTTAGTTTTTTCTTGCACCCAAAGAACCCCTGAACAACGGGCGGTTACAACAATGCAAACCCATCTATAATTTACATCCCCTCCTTACCAAAAACTCTGTATCTGCCCCTGACTTATAATGCCTACCCTAACTAGACAGTTAGTTTATGGTAAAAACAACAGAATAACAGTTATGTCATGGTCAAATTCTCTCTGTACTTTACCAAAATAATACCCCATCATCACTATATTGATACAAGTTTTCACTGCAAGATTGAGCATTGTTCTCTACAGAAATCAAGGTTAATAGCTGTATTCTACATGACAATGTAATAGGCTGTAACTCAATGTCTTTGTTTGCCGCAACCGTTGTACAATATGGCCTTCTGGGAAATCAACTGTAGTTTGTGTTGACATAAAGCATCATTAAGATAGGAAGTTTTAATGACTTCTCCCTGTATTATACTGCACTGAATAATAGCTGCTCCCAAAAATCAATATTTAAAATGCATTTCCCAGCTTTGTATTAACATCATGTGGGTAGAAATCAAACACTGTTGAAGAAAGTATTTTATGATTTAAACAAAGTCATCAGGTTTGTTTGATGGAGATGTAGAGATTTTTTTCGTTAATGAACCAAATAAACTCGTATATGACCACATCATTTGTAAATGTGACAAATTTGCCTGAAAGCTTTTATTGTTGGTGTTTACTCATTGATGACATAAAATGCGGTAAAGTAAGAATGTATTTGTGAGTTAATGTGCCTTGTAACGACCTGATGGAAGTATTTCATTGTCATGTAATGAGTAATGTTTGTTTATTATAGTGAAATTTGAATTACTTTCCCATTTTGAGAAATCTTTGACCAGAAGTGGATCATTTTCACTATAATTAAGTTGTGCTTTTACATTATATCTGTGGATAAAGCAAAGTTTTGTGCTAATTTAAAGGATTTAGGGAAATGAAAGAACAAGTTACAGTAAGGGTTTTTAATTTGTACTTAATTGGTTACGTTTTTGCTTACATTCATTGTAGGCAAATGAAAGTAATGGGATATTCTGTTTACTCAGTACTGGTAGAAATAAGAATTAGCCCTCTTGAAATGTTTGTTCCTAATTACCCAGTTTTGATTAATTATTTGACTTTAGTCATATTTTGGTGTTTAGAACCATGGAAAAATAACATAGTATTAGTGTTTGCTTGTGGTGGACTCATAAAAATATTTATGACATGTTGTACACATCATGAAATGGCTGAGGCATGGACTCCAATATTCTGTCTTAGACATGACTCCTAGGGTGTAATCCAGGCTATTCTCATTTCGACCTCCTCCTATAATTCTGTGATATTGCCTTCAGATAATTTTGTTTCTCTGTCCAGTAAGTGACCCTGTGAGTAGTGGTTTGTGTTGTCCAACAATTCATGTAGAATTCACGTCTTATCAGTACGCCTCCTTAAAATTTGCCCTGATTAATATTTTTATGATACTGGAAGATTATGACCTTATGATAATGTTATCAGAAAATAATTCAATATTATTAATACAAGAGAGAGTGTGAACTTGGACTAAACATATATTAGTAAGAATAAAATGCCAACATTCAGATTCAGCCATGTCATTGGTCAAGAACCTGCTACCACTACTATATAGCAGCGTTTTGTCACAATCTCTATTTTTTTAAGTTGATGTATTGTAATCTACAAAGAATTCTATCCACTATGAATTATATATACCGTATGATATTTATTTCTTCACCATCATAAAAATGTCTAGGTTTATCAGCTCTACCCTGGTATAAATGTGATAAGGTAAATTCAAAGAAAGTGATTCACCTACTATAATGACTGTATAGGTGCTCTGTAAGAATAATGTCTTTGTGAAAATCACATTCTCACTCTTCATCTGAACATTTATTGCTGTGTGACCTTGCTTGCAATCTGTGTATCTGGATACACTATATTTGTGTGAAATTTATCAGAAAATGCAATGTAAACATTTTATTTTATTTTTTTGTCTGCTATAATATTTACTATCTACATGGCTAAGTAGGCTCTTGTAGTTAAACTGTTGAATGTTTTGAATACCTATGCTTTGTATCAGTGCATTCTTCAGCTGCTTTCATCTCACTACTTTCAAAGCTTTCAAATTCTATGTTTGTTTTCTTTGAGAAATTAGTTTATTGTTTCACTTGTGATAGATATAATACCAGGCTAATTAGAAACATTTGAAAATATTTACAGGATAATTAGTTGATGCTGTGTTTTCATTCCAGGTAGATACTTATTGTCTGTTTGTTATTGTATGAGCTAATGCAATAACACCAATGATTTGTAATTAGTATTGTAATTTGTAATTAGAGGTCATGGAAAAATTTGTGAAATCGTATAAAATAATTTGGATGGATTACAGCCTATGGGATAAAAGGGTTAAATATTGATATCACATTACTGATGCACTTTAACTGTGTAATTGTCCTGATATGTTGTTGTTGTTGTTGTTGTAATACAGGTAGTTAATACACCATCATTACTGCTGCTGTGGATTGAAATTGTGTTGTGTATATTTTCAGATTGCACGTTGGAGTAAGCTTTGGAAGCTGATACAGGATGGTGAATGTGACACTTGTGCTGATTTTGTGATAGATAGTGACCTTGACCTAGATTGTAATTCAACCTTTGACTCAAAGGTCAAGAAGTTTCTAATGGATAGGTCCATATTAAAAGTTCACCTCCCAAATGGAGGATTCAACATGGTGAAATATGGAGATGCCACGGATATCAAGGTATGCCTCTTTAATTTATTCTTATAATAATCATGTTATATGCATTACTGCATTCATTGGTGTTTATATATGGTTTCATGCATACCAAACATGGCGTAACCATATGCTTGTGTCCCAGTAGGATTGCCTTTCATCTTGTAATACCAGCACTCTCATTGATCCTTCATTATGAGCAGTTTTGGCTTGTCATAATTGTGTTCCCCGATGCATTAGACTTCTGTCTTTTCTGTGGTAGGTTTAAATTGATTTAAGTATAGACCTTTCTCATCTTGATGGTGCATACAAACTGTATGATTGTTATTGAATTATGAATATGTTCTTTGCTGGTTCTATGCCAGTGTGCAAATACAAATTAGTTTCAAATTTGTAACTGCAAGTATTATGAATCATGCCATTACTTGGTATGCAGAAATATATTTTGATTCACTAAGATCATCAAATATTTGAATGCTTTATATTATGACTCAGTGGGTTAATGCCTTTACAGTTCTTGACATAATTGATAAAACATGCACATTCTGTACCTTGGATGAAAAAGTAAGGAAGTTCAGTTTGGTACACTCAACATGGAAATAATAGACTGGCTGAGACTGTCTGTTCTGGTGTGGCATTTTCAGACTAAGTGCTTAATCAGCAATTCAAAATTTTCCCTCAAAGTATAAGGGGGTCGTCATCGTCATCATCATAGATGACATGTAGAAATGTGTGTTTAATTGTTTCTGGCCTGGTGTAATTTTCCATACTTTCTTATAGTCGAATGCGATCTTTCTGGGTTCTTAATTTTTCTGTTATTAAAACTTTATCTGCTAATTTAAGTCTAAAATACTTTGCTCAATTGCTCTATGAGTGTGGAGAAACTGACCTATTCCCTGAAGCCGGTCTAAATATTTTCACAGATCATGTACTGGACTTTCTGTTCTTGATTGACAAGTCGGTTGGTGTTAATTGATCATGATTGGAATCGACTGTTGGAAAATGTATTTGTGGTGTTCATTCTGCAGCTGTCAGATTCAGAATATAGTTAGCTGTGAAGTAGATAGATCTTACTTCTAAGGATTTTATGCACAACTATCATAAATCCTTCAAAATTGACATTGCAGGAGTTTTGCTCCAAATACTTATTCAAAATATTGAAACTTTGAATATCATATTTAATGATTGGTTTAATTGTGTTGTATAATTTAGCTTATATAAATCTGTCTGTTCTAGTGTTTAAAGTGCGAGTCTTATCTATGCTGTATTTAATTATCTGTAGGCAAGTATGCAGAAATGCTGTATTATAATATGTGGTTTATATTTCATGCACATATTTGCATGCGACAATTGCTGATATATTTACTGCTCTGAGATGTGTTATATGTTTTACTATAATCTACATAACTCTGGATATCAGCTGTATAACATAGAACTCTAGTATTCTCCCTAGTTTAGCTCACCTGCTCCTTTATAAGGTTCAAGTTAGTTTTTCTGGCTGTTTGTTGTCCTGGGTCTGCGGTTCAGCATCTTTACCTTTACTTGTGGACACCATACCACTGTGGTTCTTCAACGAAATTCAAGGCTATTCAATAGTTATATTAACATAAGTTCTTAAACCAGTCAGATTTTATGTCTGCTGTCAGAGTTATAGCCCTTTAAATGACGTGCATCACAAAGGCAAAAACAATTTAACTTGTTCTGATGAAAAACATGGTAACCATTACATTATCTATGCTGAAAAAAAGTACTGTTTTAAACTGCCGGTCAAAAGAATATGATAGAAATTAATTAGTGGTGCACTTTGCAACAAAATGCTAAATCCATTTTATTATCAATTAAATAGAAATAGAATGATGACCAGAGCACAGCTGGACTATTCACCCCCCCCCCCCCCTCCCATTATTACAATCATGTCAAAATATTTTCTTCCTAGATTTGCGTAATTTGTGTAAGTCTTTAAGTCCGAGCTGATGTTGTTCCCAATATAAGGCTACTTAACCATCAAGATGCTACCTCATGCTTTATCAGGTGAGCATGTATAGACCCCTCAACCTCTCGTTTATGTTGATATATAATCTTCATACTTTCCATCAACCCATCTTTCATGCTGACATTATCTGATGAAATGTTGCAAAAAAGTTATCATTTGTCTTATAAAATTATCTTTTGTTTTTATGTGGTGTTCCTTGGAATTTTTCAACTGCCAGTATGTTCCAAGGTTGTAAAACTTTTGTAGGAAAATTCTTTCAACTCGAAGTATCTTGATGAAAGTTCTTGGAATGAAAGCCAGGGAAAAAATTATTTTATCTGGCACTCTGGTGTTTGTTTCATCGGGTTTAACACCGTTTCTCAACGATATTTCAGTTATATACGGCGGCTGGTTCACCTAACCAGTTTTTCCTGGACTGAATTCTAACCAGTACTAACTTACCCTTCCACAAGGAGCCGGCAACTTCTCCACATGTGGAGGAAAATCGACATTTTGTCAAATTTTCATGGAAGGGTATGACCTGCCACGACCGGGAATCGAATCCGAATGCCGGGTTACAGGTCCAGCGCACTGGACCACGGCTCTCTGGCACTCTGAACATGAGAGCAATAATTTATCCTTAGATTGGACAAAAATGAATCATCTTTTAATATCAAAATTGATTCTTCTCAGTACTGTATTGAATTCAGTATTACTTAAAGTATGCCATGTATGATATAAATAGTCTTGTCTGGATACATCATAGCTGACAATCATGAGACAGGAGTAGATTCTTGGCATATTGATCTGCAGGTTTACATAAGGACTATATCAAAGTATTCTCCAAATATTTGTCTAACATTCTTTGCCATTGATACATATATATTTGTCTAATGTTATTTGCCTTTGACACAGATATATTTGTCTAACGTTCTTTGCCTCGGACACAGATATATATGGAACAAATTATTTGTTTTATACTCGTAGTTGCCTGAGTTATTTCAGTTCGGAAACAGGTGGATGTTGGTCAGTGTATGTGAGAGATACTCTTACTGGTAACTGAAATAATAGTAGATAATACATAGCAGGCCTGTTATCATATCTCATATTCTGGTATATGAGAACTTCACAATAGATCAAGTGTTTGTTATAATCTGAATAACAGGAATTGATTTAAAAATAACCAAATAACCACAACATTGGCATGTGTTGGTCTTGTTAGGAGTTGAAATACTGATATATTGAGACTTTGTGATGATGTAGGAGTGTTTACTGCAGGCAATGTTGGCATACTTTTTCTCAACAAACTCTTCAAGTGGTGATATCTAGTTAACAACATACATAAACAATTGTCTTATGTCTCACCCAGACATATTCCAGGCTACCCTGATGTTCTTGTATGTGGAAAAACAATATATTTAGAAAACGATGAAAATGTCACCACACCATTGTGTCATTGTGCAATCAACAGTGACTTAAAGGAAGCTGCACCTCTTGGTCTTTGACTGCTGCTCTGTAATGTGTTGAAAGTAACATATAACTGTATTAATACTTCTTAGTGGTGCATATGGTCATGTTTTGAGTAATGTATCAGAATTTGATTATTTCTTGGTAAGTCTCTGGTTAAAAAAATATTGCTACAAGTTCAATGTCCTAAGTGAAGTGTCAAGATTCATGTAACTGAACTATCAACAACTATCAACACATGTCTTGTACTAATCATTAAATTATGTTATGAATGTACCATGGAGTCCACTGAACTTAGAAAGTATGCTCTCTTTGGTAATCAGAGCCTTCAGGTGAAACATAAGTGTGGGCAATTTTTTTGTGAAATCGCTCAAATATTTAGCATAAAAGTTATAATAATTTGTGCACCTACTGCAACATTGAACAAATGGACTCTCAATGAACTAAAATTTCAAAAACGTGCTGCAAGGATTATCTTGAACAAGTGCTATGACAGTACATCAAACGAGTTGTTCAAAGAATTAAATTGGATGAAATTTAATGATAGAGTTCATTTAATAGAAGAAGTCAATTCTCATGTTTAAAGGGCTAAATGGCATAAGTCCACCCTATATACAAAACAAATTTCATTATGCTGAAAATTCAAGAATTGACCTAAGGTCAGCAAGCAAAGAACTATTAAACTACCAAAACCAACACTTGAAATTTTCAGAAAAACGCTGTACCAAAAAATTGGAATGAACTTCCCTAGAGATAAGAAAGGCTGCTTACCTTAATAAGTTTAAAAAGAGACGCTAAAGCGCCTCAAAAAGCATATTTCAACCATTGGAAAAAATCACAATCAACTTAGTCTCTTGTTTAGATTTTGTGTACATATGGTATCTTATTTTGGGATATGTTGTTTTATTATACCATGTGAATATGTGTAAATGTTAAAGTCTGGTTTAAACTGTTTTCATTTTCATTATTTCATACTTTGTATATTATAACGTGTACATTTGTGTAAATATGCATATTTGTCAGAGGCCCACATGGAAGATTGGGCTCAACTGCGTAGCCTCTTTGAATAAAGTTGTTGTTATTATTATTATTATTACATCTATACACTCATACTAATATAATACATTTCATATCAAAATATGATCTCAATATGTTTTAATATACAGTTTGGCCTTCCATCATGTGCACTATATTACCAAGCTGGTAGTTGTGAATTCAAATGTTGTACAAGGTATATCTGTTCTCCATGTTGATTTGACTGAAGCTAATACATCTCTCTGTCTTTCAAACTTCTGAGTCAGTTTCTGAAGTAAAAAAACATGTCCATTATATGGAAGAACAATCCATGAAAGCCCAATGGTCTATTGGAACACTATGCTTGAAAATAATACTGTTGTAAGCATTTAGATTTACACAGGTCTGTACTAGTAACATTTTCAGTGTCTGGACCAAACCTGAATGGAACTTTACCAGACATACCTGTTGATCACATTGCAATCACACAATACATCTGATATCTTCCAATGTTAATGCTTATATCATGATCAAAAGAGAGATTCTAAATTTAGGCATTCATTAAATACCTTATTAATTATACTTAGCTTCAATCCGATTAAAAACAATGATGAATTCCAAGCAGAGTTTTAAAATATTTTCAATCAAGTACAGTTGTAGCATATTTGATGATATGCCAACTTCCTTCAATAAATAGAACATCTGGTGTATTACCACTACGTCTTATTAGATTTAATTTGCTTTATGGTAGAATTTGGTTGTGCATCATTTCTGATTGAATCTATTTAGTCTACATCCTTAGGATGATAGAAAATCGTATTCCAGATTACTGCTAAGTTAAGATTTTTGAAAAGAAAATCATATTCATATTTTTGGCTTTCTGCCTTTGAACATTATATAATTTATTTGGAACATTTAAAGCTCCCAGCTGTCTGCTTTTTGGTACCATTTGCTGATAGAAATGAAGAAATCAAGCAGGAAATGCCACACACAGAGGAAACAGCCCCCCTCCAAAAACACAAGCAGACATGAACATATGAGCGTCACCATGTACTGATAGTAAGCAATGTTTGCCCCGCATGGCAATATGAAAACTAAATGACCATATGGAGTAAATATTGTTTCCTGCTTGCAAATAGTGACATCACATGTTGCGTTTTCTTGAAATGACGTCACTTTACAGAAGAACTTGTAAATACCATAGCAGCACTCATATAATTATACTCAGTACTTTTAAAAGCGTACAATTTTTTACATGTTGCGTTTTCTTGAAATAACGTCACTTACAGAAGAGGTTGGTAAACATACAGCAGCGCTCATATATACATTCAGCTAAACAAAAAAGAGACTAGACACGACCATAATGGTAAATTGAAAATGTAATGCTTATACAGTAACACTGCTGATGTATTTTTTTTGCGTACTAACATGGTTTTGCTATTTGCATATTCAGTGTTTTATAAACCAATCAAATCTTACGTTAACCACCAAGGCAATTTCGCGCAATTTCTCTTCAATTTAAAAATATGTGTAATCTTGAAGCAGATTGGTTAACATTGTGTATAGTGTATTTCAAGATTTATCCAGTAAGTAGTGTTGTTATTCATCACCACGGGGAATTAAGAAGACTTTCTTGGTTTTATGTACCAGTCGCAAACAGTAATATTGTTTCAATCAGATAAATCGCTATGTAACAAGTTTATTAACATGGATGTGTGAGTTCACGACTTATGCAATAAGTAATGTTGAACTATATTGAAACAGACTATACTGTGTCTATGACTAATCACACTACAGAGTTATTTATTATGCAGTCTCATTCGGAACACCTCGGCATTATTGGTTCTGCCGAATACCGCCGAGTAGTTATGATAAATGCAGTCTCATACGCAGTGATCTCCCCTTATAGCTCTTGGAGTTTCTGTAGTATAGCGTAATTGAATGACATTTAGGCATTTTTTATGGTGTACACATGTACAACAAATCTTAACCTTCAGATTGCAACAAATTTGCAAACTTCATGTTGCGCCGACCATCTTTTTTAGGATATTTCTTGTTTATATCTGCACATTTTTAACTTTGGGTGTTCCATTTCTTCTAGAATAACCAATTTTATGAACTTGCAACCTGCAAGGTTTGTGATTGTATCCAGATAAAATGTATACGAAGCGTGTATCAAATGATTGATTTGTTATAATAATTTCTCTTTTATGACTTTCTGCATCAGAGTCCCTGACTTACATAATGTTATGCTGTCTCATTTTACATGGAAATTGAAAGTCCAACCTTGAGTCACAGAGAAAATCTTAATGCAGTTCAACTACATTGTAATTTGAATACCGTCTAGCCAGCTTAATATTCACAATTCTTCCCCAATTCTATTTAGCTTGAACTGGCTTCACTTGTGAGTCATTGTATTGTTGTTGTTTTATGTTTTCCCTTCTACTTTCATCGGTCACAGCCTTCACAACTCCTGCATTTAGTGTGAGTACTGGTTAGTAAACCAGGAAGCAGTCACCAATGCTGAATAGTTTACTGTATTTTTTCGGCGCTGCCATACTAACATGGCTTTGCTATTTGCATAATTATCAGTGTTATGTAAACCAAACAAGTCAACTTCTCTTCCGAATAACGTTTGTAACCTTGATGCCAATTGATTAACCTTTCCATAAGTTGGTTATGTTATATATACCTTACCGAAATCGGTGAATTTGCCGCAATCAAATTTTAGATCTGGATTGAACAGTAACCCTAACATTTCGGCAATTTTTCATGTTGCACAACAAATCTTAACCTTCAAGTTGCGCCAGCCATCTTTTTTCAAGATATTTTTTGTTATAAGAACAATTGATGTAACATAAATAAATTTAAACTAAAGTTTATTTAAATAAGTGGTATCATGTGATTTCATCTTCAATGGCAAATCATGTACATTTCATTGTTGTTTGTGGTCCAAATATGGTCATATCCTTCATAATATTGTCAATGATCATAGGCTAGGCCCCTTGACTTTTTCTGCTCAGGTCCAGAATTGTCTGAACTGCAGTTTATATTGAGGAAAATTCTAGTAGAAACTTTTGGGATGAAGGTAAATAATGACTTGTAAGCAAAATGGGAAATGGGACACAAACAATACCCCTGGCCAAACTTTTATGGGCTGGTATTTTGAATGCTGAAAAAAAATGTCTAGCCTGTATATTTTCAGTAGCTTTCTGCTGCATTAGCATCAGAGTTAATTGCTATTTCACAAGCATCCTTCAAGGCGGGAATGAGCTTTCTGGCATGCCTTTGATGCATTATTGTTGACTTTAGTCTGGGCCAGTTATATATCCTTCAACGCTGTTCAGTAATTGCACATCAACTACATGACAACCAAGAATTACCTCAGGTATTACAGAATATGTAGCAGTAGCATCTCCTGTCACCATCATTTATTATATAAATTACTTTCAGTGCAGACTACCTGTCTTTGTCTTCTAGTTAATGACACATTTGCCTGGTATTCTGTGAGTTGGCCACGACAGTTTGTGGTTGGCAGCAATATGAAGCCTGGTATTTATTTCTCTGTATTAATTACACTATCTATACTAGCAGGTGAATATTATCATTGCCAAAGACAGAGAGTGTAGGAAAAGCAAATTTATGGTGTTCATATAATTATTTCCTGATTTTTCTAGAATTGTAGGACTTAGCTAAGGAATGATTAATTGGTGGACTGAAACTTGCTGAATGTAAGCCTGGTTGTACATTATCATAGCACTGTACTCATAACCAGTGTGGCAGTGTGGTGTTAAGGAGCTGTTATGAATGAATCCTTGTCGACAACATCGGATACTGCTTTGTGACTTCGAGCAATGGTCTGATTTAGTTGGCCTTCTGAGACACATCATTCTGTCAAGTTATGTTGGTGAACTGGTTATAAGTGTGTACTACAGACACTTCAGTTGGTACAGTTAACTGTGTTTTTGAATTGGCGTATCAAAGGTCACAGGGACAATAATATAAATGGCTATGAATTGACTGGTATTTAACTTTGAGATGAGAATTAGTTGATATGACACGAGGAGCTGTTTTAAGGTGACACTTAATCGTTTCAATCAATGAGCGTCATGTTGTATTTTAAATGAACATTATGCACTTGTATTGTTAAATCGTTTTGAATGGATTGCAATGATATAAACAGTATTCATGTCTTGTTTTTGTGTAAACCTAGTTATAATTCAAAGATTTGACAGGTATAACTGACAGTCAATGGTATAATTTATTGAGTCTGGATATAATGTGGGCAGGAAGTCGGAATGTTTTACCAATCATGTGTACAATGATTGTTGTGTATCATTAGTTAATGGAAGACATAGATGTGTTACATCATTGATGAATGCTTATACCATCATCATGGTTACAGTGTAAGGAGAATATTGTATGAAAGACATCAAAGTTGCGTCTTGTCTGATCTGGTCTATATTTAGTAACATTCTTGAGTGCACAATGTTGCCTTTCAGACATAGACTTAGAGTATAATATTTGGAATATTTATCGGAGTGAACCGAATCGAGTGCAATATTCTGATATTCATCAAACCTAATGATGGTAGTGCACTTCTGATTTCAAGTGTATAAGGCATGCATCATCATGCATGATGTTCTTAAGATCAGAAGTTAGCTGCTTGTAGACTTATTCGATGTGTGAATGTTGTGTCAGGGATAATAGTTAGTAAATGTGGTTTAGACCTGTGTTGAGAACTTGGAAACTAATTTATATTTCCTTCAATTTCTGCATCTTCATTGAAGTTTATTGGAATTTTTATCAAATGGACTATTGAATTACTTATAATATTCTGCTCTTTCCTTAATTGCGGATTCAGTAGCATTGTTGGTATTAAGCAAACTGCACTGTTGTTTAAAGTCATAAATTAAGAGTTTATTGTTTAACAGTTAAGTTATTAATATTCATGTCATGGTGGTAGGGTGAAATTTGAACATGGTTGCCATTGACAATATGAATTAATACTGACATCTATGCATATAAAACAGCAATTTCAAGCTCAATTTGTTCAGTAATATGCACATGTATTTTGCCTTGGATTGTAGCAGTATTTGAGTGTTTTGACAGCACTGTTTTTATGTTCCTGTGTTGCTCCTCCCTCTGTTTTGTGAGCAACCTTTCAAAGATATCCTACAGTGGCAAGATTACTGCATTTGTAATCAGAGCTGTGGATGGTTAGCTTAGAGTTTGTGTGATAAATGATGAAACATCAAATGTGAAGGAGTTATACAGAAAAACTATAAATTATCAGACTGCAATATGTTATGGTTGAGTTTAAAGACAAAAATGTAACAAGAGAAAGGTAAAGCCAGGTTTACGGCAAAGCTGGTGGAGAGTTTTCAGTGGAACGAAGAAAGTGTATAAATGCTAAATTTAAAGACTTTCATGTTTTTGCAATTTATTTGTTTGAAGCCATTTGTGTTATATTTCATCGAATGTGTATCGAGAAATGTGTTGCGGATATTGAAGAAATGTGTTAAAATTAAATGTTTTGAAAAGGCATGTCTCTTAAATGTATATATGAAGTTGAGAAAGATGAATCATTTTTCTTTGAATGAAAATTATGGAACTGATCCAGAATTGTGAAATTCTTTTCTGCGTATTTCTTCCCAGTGTTTGATAGTTGTGGTTAAATCGTGAAAACACGTGTATTATGATTTGCATTTGAATTGCATTGCATCATTGTGTGAGTTAAGCTCTTTGCCATTGTTGCAATTTAACGGTATTACTTGATTAAAACCATAAGGTTATTGTATGATAAAATGAGGTTATGGAAATATGAATAAAGAATTTGCCAGAAAACGATAAACGCCAGTTTGTTGTTTTGTTCTTTATTGGGAGAACTGGCATGTGGCAGATGTGAAAGCTTGCAAAGAATTCAGCGATATAATGGATTTTATACAATCACAGAGAATTTGTGACCCTATGTTTGTGCACTAGGACTGAGATCTTAATGACCATCATATGTTTATTGTTGATATGATGAATGGGGATATAATGAGAAGATGTATTGATACTTACATACTCCCTATGGGTAAATAGGATTCTAAGTTGTGAATAAATCTAGAAATTGCTGAGAATACAGATGATAATGAAAGTCTCTTGTGTGATGATTTTTTCTTGTACTGTATAAAGGAAATTACTTGTGATGGTTTTAAATCCGTCAATAATTATGGCTGCACTGTCTGTATAATTCTGTCATATTCTGAATGTTACTTATTGCATAGGGAATTTTGTGAGTTCCATAATGGTATGGTTGATAGTTAGTTATATGGTTGCTCTCACTAACTGTTAAATGTGTAAAAGTGTTTAAAATAGTGAATGATAAATACAAACTATCTCTCAAGAAATTCCTGGTATACAGTACAAGAAAGCAAAGGTGATATAAATATTGGCAGGGTTCTTGTGAGAGTATCTTGCTGTGTCACTGCTGACCTTTGGAGTTTGTTGAATGTATGGCAGAGATATTTACTTTTGGTTTTAGAGTGATTAGAAGACAACATTGTTCAGTGACCAGTAGTGCTGTGAAAAATCTGTCCTAGTTGATAGAGATGAAGATTATTTATAACACCATTGTTCCTTCTTTATGGTGTTAATGTTACACCATTGGTGGATGCTTCACTAGAATATTGCATTCTGAAGGCTTGACTGGAGTTTTGGATAAGACTTGAAAATAGAACTTACCTTAAAATTATGTACTGGAATGATGGCTGCACTTCATAATTGTGTTTTGACTGTTGATAAGTGCATATAATTCCTATTGAAAGATTTTGTTTAAAGTATTTAAGATCAGACTTGTACATCAATCTTAATTACAAATTCTGTGGTTTCAACTTGATCGTCATTCGAATCCAGATTTTTAGTTGTGAATCAAGTGTCAGGCTGATTTAAGAGAACATCATGATGGATGTACTGGAGGTCCATGTTGGTATATACATGACTATGTTGGTATACAACAGTTACAGAATGTATATAAAGGTGTGTTCTTTTGTATTGTATTGTATTGATTTTAATCCTCATATTTAGTTAATATCATCACTTTGTTACATTTTACAGCATATAAATGCATGAATGTGGTTTGAAAAGTGATCTATGTGATAGTTTGTATAGCTGTTGACCTCCTCTTTGTGTCAAAATGTTGCAGACGAGTGATGTTTTAGTTTCAAGCTCACTATGGTAGTCTCTCTGCACTGAATATTTGCAATATATTCACCTATCTGTGTATCAGCTGTCTTGCTGTTTATTACCACCATAGTACATCTGTTTGTAAGTAGTGGATTGAAAAATGTGTAATGTGTTATACCTACCTATTGGTGCAAGCTGTATTTACCACACGGCCACCACTAATTGTATTGGTTACCATGACTCATCATTGAATATTTCCGCAATGATAGAGTTCTGTACTCAAATATCTGACTGCTGTTTGTTTTGTTTACCTTGATTGATTCAGCAGGTAGAAAATTACGCCTATATCTACTGTACAAGGCTGATAGTTTTGGCACCGGCATTAGCTTGTATCTGTCATCGGGAATACTTCAAGGATTGATAGCAAAACCAGGCTATCTGTATTTAAATAAGGAAGCAGATAGACTGGTTTGACTTTCATCCCTTGACTTACACTTCCTTGGTATTGATAATTAGTATGTTCAATGGGTTCATGTACCTTGTTTTCCGCTGTATAAAAGTGATCTCCAGTTTCCAATATTTGTTTCTCTTCTTATCAATGTGAAGGGGCCCCTCTGGGATTATTATATGCATGTCGGTATCTACATGGTAGTGCAGTGAATAAATACCATGATTTTGATTTCTATGAGGCCTCGTAAAAGTTGCAGGACCATCCCGACATTTTTTGAACAGGTCAAGAACTGATCTGTGACCAAATGCGTGACAAGTTAACCAGTAACCATACATTCGAGACCAGTAAATGTCAGATAAAATTTCTGTTGGTCAGACAAATAAAGTTTCTCCGACTAAAAAGGTCAGGCAATCATTGCACCAATTTCAGGAGGACTGGTCTCTGTGATTTTGATAGTGCAGGTTTAAGCTGCTGAGAAAGTACATTATTATATGTATTATATCATTTGTACATTTCAGGATATCATCAGATTGGTGGTTGGTCGACTTGCAGCTGGAGATAGATACTTCGCAAAATGTTTTGCCTTGAAGTTGGTGCATACAAACTCAAGGGAGTGTTACTGGCTACATAATAATCTTACCATGTACCAAGTTAAACAAAAATATGAAGCTTCAAAACCACCAGATGAATGGAGGTAAGTCTGAATTTTGTTTAAAACATTCGGTGCCTCTGTGTTTGGGTGGTTACGGTGGCTGAATGCTAAAATATGGTCCACATTGGCTGTTGGTTCGAGTCCCTGCATCGCATTTTGGATGTAGAATTTGTAGGTGCAGAAGCTATCCAGCTGGTTTTCTTATCATCAGATTGTATTCTTATTCAGTCATATCTCTGTTCATTTATCACCAGAGTTATCAGTTTTTTCTGCATTTATCAGACTGTTCATGTTTTTGAACACCTAAGTCTGTTTTAGACACATTAACCTGTCAGATAATAGTGATTGTTTGTTCATGATTGTTTGATGAAATCAACATTGTTGTGAGAACATATTACATATGGTATACTACATATTACTACAATATCTCCATCCCTATCATCTTGAAATCCTGATTTGTTTGATTTCTGTGTGAACAGAGCAAAATAATATCCGTTACTAGGTCAGTTCTTGCTGCCAATCTATACCGCTGTTCCAGACAGACCAAACTATAATTTGCATATTATTAACAACTGCAGTTCATGTACCAAAATAACTGTTTAATACTCTTGATTTAGATGTTTATAAGTTTATAAACTTTTGTTAGGGAAGCATAGTGATCAACTCATGGGGGGCGTTTCACTAAACTTCGTACAAAGAGGATCATCGTAGTCTCATGAAAGTCTTTTATGTCCACAAAGTTTGTCATACAGATTTACAAAAATAATGTTCTTACAAAGTTTAGTGAAAGGGCCCCTTGATCCAAAGGTAGTGAGTTCAAGCCCTGCTGAGTGGGGTTTGATTGGGAACTTGACAACCCACGATTTAAGTGCTAGTACTGGTCAGTAACCCAGGTAGCAGTCTTTAACATGATTAGTGTAAGCTGTAAGAATTTGTTTCACAATAAATGTTGAATAAATCAGGTTAAACTAAACTTACGTTTGTCATTGTATGTTTTGTTGATAACATAAAAATTAATTGATCTGTTGGAATGTTGTCTGTTCTTGTTGTATTCATTGAGATCTTCGTTGCTTTCAGATACGAGCTTAGAGTGAGATACCTACCCAAAAGTTTTCAAGAACTTTATGCAAAAGATAAAGTTACATTTTATTATATGTATGATCAGGTAAGAATTTGCATTTAATCATATTTTATGAGTCTGTTAACATTTTGTATCGACAATCTTGCTCAGTTGATCAATTTTATGATGAGAAGTAATCTCAACACTTAGTAAAGGTGTCATTAAGATAATGCACTTGACAATACAGCCTGCTGACTTGGGATATATGATACTTTTTGCAGTTACACTCAAACCCAAAAAAGTCGTATTTCTTCGAGTTCACCCTCTTTTGAGGTATTTCCTTGAGCAACACTATTACTTCAAGAATGGGACATCTTTAGAATGTTGTCCAAAAACTGCAACCCATTACCATAATATTTTACAAATCCCAGAATTTGTGGATTTTTCTGCAAAAATTCTGGAACAGCTGAATAAAAATGAGAAATTATCATTGAAATCTGGTTCTTCGGCTCTGAATTATTTGCTCCAATAATGCTGTGAGCAGATGAGCGAAGTGTGCACCTGTCTGTTGTGTCATGATTATTATGTCATTCTGCAGTTGTTCATTCTTCCTCTAATTGCTCTTCTGGTCTCGATTGAGCAGATTGCATGTGTGTAAATGTGATAAGAAGTGACTGCTATCATGATCCGATGCCATAATGTCATGTTATTCTTGACATATATCAGACAGGACAGGGGAAATTTATTGGCTTTACTACTAGTGTTGAAACTACAAATGAATGTAGACCGTGTGATAATCTTACAATACCTAACATCCATATCTGTCTTTTCTCTCCTTAACACTGATGAACACATTGAATACTGGTCTGTACTTAGTGCTATTTTATTGCCATTATTTTGTTAATTCATGGGAACTGTAAACATCAACCAGTTCTTGTGTTTCATGTAATTGCCACAAGCCATCCAAAGTTGCCAATCTTTATGACATATTTATTTCTAGTAATGCTTTTGTAGTTGAAACAAACGTATTGAATTCAGTCTTATTGAAATGATAGAAAAAGTGTTCATTTTAAGTTTATTCTAGAACAGACTAACAATACAATTCCTGAATTTTTGCTTATTCCCAGAGAATCAATAACATCATGGGTGTTCGGTTTTATGTGACTTTTTTGTGCAATATGGTTGACATGTGCTTTAAGCTAAGTGGCAATTTATAATTAATGACTTAACAATAACGGGAGCGTGGCAGCAACTCTTCTATTAATCACGTATTGTTCAAGCCGCTGAAGTAATTAAAGGCAATATTGGCCCCTTCTCACATTTCTGTCCATGAAATTAAAACTGCTGTTTTTGAATCAATACTACAGTCAATCTCTTTCTCCTAGTCCCCACTCACTTAGTGGGAGTTCAGTGACAGGTCAGCAAGGGAAACAATAACTGATCTTTCCACTCAATTGATTCATGAGAACTCGGGCCCCTTGATAGATATTTGATCAAATATTGATGATTAGGAATATAGCCATTGTGAGCATGTGAGCATGCCTTTATTAAGGAGATGATAGATGGCCAGCTGTTGATGGTGAACTTGATGTTTATATTATTTGACATGATATTATGACTGTGTTTCCTAATGAGTTCATTGTAAGACTGGGCTGAGATCCAAGCCTGTTTTCCAATTGTATTGTAACTATTTATGGTTGTTTATGTGCCATACTTTTCTCAGTATTGGAATATTTATTTACCAGATTTTTTATGAGTCATCACGGTTATGGTCACTCCTAATCGCTTAACCCCCCCCACCCCCACTGCTGGTTCAAATTCACACGGGAAGTAGAATTTGTTTAGAATTGTTATAACGTAAAATTTGCTGTCAGATTTTTATTAAGTTTTGCAAAATCATATTTAATCTTTCGTATATTTTTTATAAACTTGCATTTTCATTTTCTGCTTCAATTATGTACATTTCTTTGTTATTAAAAATGTACACAGTAAAAGTGTCATTTAAGTTTCATTGTCAGCTGGCTAATGGCAGGTTGATGGGTCATTCCAGGCAACCACCTGGGGTCTTCCTCAACCCTACATGGCTGCTGTTTATAATACTTAAAGCATCATAATTTATAACAAAAACAAGTAATCTTATGTTCCTTTATTTCAACATTCAATTTTTACAAAAAAATATTGGACTGTGTTTCAACACTTGATTGATAGAATGTGTACAATCCCTCGACCATGTATCTATACTGCCAGCATGGATCTCTATATGACACAGGAATTGTCAGCTTTCTCATGCCTCTTCCCAGTGATAAATCTTGGCATCTAATGATCTTGTGTCCCATTAATGCATTCTATAGTCAGTGTTAATTACTTTATGTTCGATATCTATATTGACAACACTAGAATAACAAATTGTTAATAGGAGAGATATTTCTTTATCGGTGATCTGATAGTTTTTGGCGATGTTTTTCGTGTCTGTGTTTGTGCTAGTATCGCCATCTTGGTGCCAATAATGAATTCAAACTGTGCAAAAACTTCATCGGTATGATATAATGCAGCAAACCTATCAATAATTCAAGTATAATCTGTCTTCATTTCTCCCCTGGTATTATGATCATATAGGATGTGCAGTTAGATGATTATCCAGGATATTCTTGTTGTGTTCAACATTCTCTTGATGCTTTGTTGGTTTCTAAGTTTTCCCAAGAGTGAAGCCAATAAAATAGTGACCTTTGTGAGGAAACTATTGTCCACTTAGAGATTGTTTCAACATATGCAGTAATATCCTGCTGTTAAGACTACTTAGTAACTTTTTGAAAGTGGTATTGACACTGGTATTAGGGGATCTTGGTCTTCTGTGCTAGGTACTCAAAATGTTTTCTTTAACACTGGTCATAATCAACAACCTGTCTTTGGGTTGTTTACATGAAAAGTTTTCAATTAAATTATGATTATTATATGTTTTTTCCAGTGATCAGTTTCTTGATAATCGATTACTGCATAATTTGCTAGTAATCAATTGATAAAGACTATTTTGAAAGGAATTTTTCTGTTATTTGGTAGCTTTTGAACATTGAAAATCCCTTTTACATAAAAAAAAATTCCTTAATTCATACAACAGTCATTGTGAAGCCTCACTTGCCCTTATTATTTCTGTCTGTAATCTAATTCAAATTCAAATACTTATTTCATTGTCTCTAAATTCTGTTAATGAATGCAATTTACTGCATACACATGGTATGTATTCGTTGTTGGTTTATTAATATATTTCATTGGATATTTTGTATTTATTTTCAGATAAGAAATGATTATATGAGAGATTTAGCGGAACAAATTGACCATGACATGGCCATTAGACTAGGCTGTATAGAAATGAGGTGAGACTTAATTATCATGGAAGAGTTATCCTTCCTTGTATTTAAACTAAAACAAAAGTAACTAGGATAAATCACATTTAATGTTTCTTCATTTTTCAGAACAAACATTTTATGATTAGATCGAAAGTTGGAGATACGGTTATCTTCCATGTTCTCCTGTATTTTATCAATGTTTGTCAATGTTTTTATGGACTGCATTGATCATTTCCTCGAAATTATTATCACTTTCTGTTATCATATCATACATTCATGTGTGTTTTTAATGGGACATAAATCTGGGAAACAATGAAATGTAATTCATTGTAGTTAATCAACCGCATACCAGTTAAGAGCGGTATATATAATTTATGCTGCATAATTATATTGAAGTATATTTGAATAGTTTTGCTGTGCAATGCATTTCAAACAAGATGCATTTCTAGTGATTCAGACGCTTGATCTTTAAAGCATACATCAATGCATGATTCTGGCTTATTTATGTGTTAAGTTATATGTAAATGAATCATTCTTTACACCCTCTGTCAGGATGATAAATGTTAACCAAGGAATACTGGTTCCAAAAAAAACCCACTAGTAATCAATCTTTAAGCCATAGACGTTGCATATCAGATACCTGTGCAAAGTACTGTAAACCTAGAATAATATTATATTTGGCGCTTTCAAGTGTTTTTTAGCAATTGGTATCTTATTGTGAACAAAATAGCAGAGAAATTTGTTTTCTTTATGTGATAACGTGCAGTTGATGTAATATTGTAAATTTAAAAGCTTCGAAAATGTCAAACATTATGAAAATCTGAGAAACATTGTATTCACATTCACAAACATATCTAAGTTTACAGTATGTGGCTTTAATTATAAAGTGTAATTATGATACACTATGTATTAAGAATGTCAATGCTGTGTTTGTACATTGAAATGTGAAATGTTACATAAATGTTTACATGTCGTGACATGGAGGTGAAGAACCTGAGCATGATGTATTCTCGTTCATTATGTATTGTTCATGAATGATGTGTTTATGTAGACTGTGACAGAAGCTGTAAATACATGTGAATGTAATGTTTATTGCAGGAAGTTCTTCAAGGATATGCCTCAAGTAGCGCTAGACAAGAAGTCCAACTTTGAGTATCTAGAAAAAGAAGTTGGTCTGAAAAGATTCCTGCCTAAAAATGTGATAGACTCTATGAAGGTATAAAACAATACCTTTGTAAAATAATTCACCTTTGTCATTTTACATTGTGTATCAGTTAATACTAATAGCAAGGCTAAGACCCCCCCCCCCCCCTCATATCCTGACTTTTACAATAAACATGGGCCAACCTGACAAGATGCCATATTGAAAAGGGGCCCGCTGTCTTCGTCTCCATTTCCTAATTGATATGTTTGATAAGGGTCAGCCGTATACCCCGTCTGGTAAATTAATTTACCAGAAAACCCCATGTCCTCTAATTTTACTTGGGTAGGCCCAAGACCCCCAACGCCCTAAATTTTGCATTTTACAAGGGCCAGTGTGATACCTCCTATCCAGAATGATGCAGGGGTTTAAGCGCAACCTAGGGTCCTATGACTCGTAATACAATGCCTTTATTGGACTTGTTTGGATAATCTTTGGCCGTTTGTATCACATGCTGGTAAAACCTTTTCTGGTTCAAAGTATATTATTTGACTTTTTAAGTATTAACATTTTAATATAAATATTTGATGTGTATGTGTCTATTCTAGTCAGTGTTTTATTGTTATTGTTTTTTTTAAATATTCCATAAATTGTTAATATCGTATTAGAATGATATGATTGCCCATTACAAAAAGTTCATATTATTTGTTGAGGACTGTCTAGATTCAAGTCATTTGTATTGATTCTGCTGACTATAGAAGCATTTGTTTACCTGTTGGTTGAATGGTAGAAGTCATAAATGATTTACATCAGTGTTTATGTGTTACAGCAGCTTGTTTTGTGTTTGTATGCATTTAAGCTTATAAGTGTTAAACCTGTCCATGTGTTTGTATGCATTTAAGCTTATAAGTGTTAAACCTGTCCATGTGTTTGTATGCATTTAAGCTTATAAGTGTTAAACCTGTCCATGTGTTTGTTTGTGAGTATTTTCCCAAATCATGTCCGACCAGAACTTTGCCGTTTAAATCGGGGATTTTAAAATATTTTGGCAAAAATAGTCACCATAATAAGATGATGCGTCGCATGAAACAATGGTGTCTATATCTAAAAGGTCAAGGTGCTGGGTTTAACTTTGTTCATTTTCCTATGTAAACTATAATGATAATATAATCATTGTGTCTGACCCAGAACTTTGGTTGTCTTCATAGTGAAATCAATTGGAAGATGTAATTCAAGGTAGAAACCCTTCATTTTGAATTTTATTTTGTTCATTATATTCATACACTTTGCTACATGTGTTACACATACCACTTTTAATTTATGAATGTTTAAGAAAAAGAATAAATTAAGATGAAATGTTCTTCTTAACAAACCATTCTTGACATAGAACTGTGATGAAAGTATTACATACAATACAAATGTATTATCCCTATAAAAGTTGTGATGATTGTTTTCATTAATGTCAATTTACAAGTATGGTTCTGACTTCAATTCTCAGCATGATATTTTAACCCTTACTTTCAGTTTCATTATACTAAGCAAGGGCATCCTTGTCTTATGGAAATCTTTCTAGTTTAAAGTTACAAATATTTAATTCTGTAAAGGGACGTAACTCCTTTTATTGCTTCTAGTTATTATGTATACATAAGTAATCTCCCTTGTATATTAAACTTGAGATTTAAAGATGACAGCTTATGCTTTAGGTTGGCCCTGTATGTGTCTGTGTGCATTTATTTTATGCCATGGTTACTTTAGAATAGATTTAGACCAAATATCAAGAAAGATCACATTAATGATTAAAGATTTAATTCACGGAAGTTACATTTTTGACTTGTATTTAGCAGGAGACAAATGAGCTCAATGTATACTAACATTGCATTATCAGGGGTTTTTTTCAGCTGTTTTTACAGCCGTTATAATGCCCAACGCCAAAAAGTATATATTTTCCCAATTTGAATGTAAAAATTCCCAATAATTCTGAAGAAAATGTTTTGGTTCAATTTAGCCAAAAATTGACAAAAGTTAGAGGCTTTTCTCTCACAGGCAGTTTATATATATATATAGCAATTGTTGATTAATCACTACATCCTTTACTTTTATTCCTAAAAAATTGCTATAATTTCTAGACTTTTTCCCAATTTCTAAGTTTAACGTGAACAAATTCCCAATTTGAAGGATATGCGTCATCTTCCCAAAATAGCCAAAAATAAACCCTGAATAATGGTGCATTATAATTTATAGTAGCTTTCACTACTTCCTTGAATTCAATACCAACTAGAATGTTACTAAACTGAAATATGCTTTGTTCATGCAACTATCTGTGTGAGATCTTTGTTGCATACAATTGGAGGAAGTAACTGGTGATATATCTATTTGTTAAGACTCTGTGCTTCAAGTTTGGACCTGTTTGTTGACTCAAGTGTGTGACCATGTTTTGCGTGGTATTTTTTAAGGATCTTCTATAGTATTGTAAGCTGAAGATATCCATGTTTCAGTTAATCTTTTAAGTTGTTGTCATTCGTCTTGTTTTGATGTATTCATCAGGAAGTTGTGAGTGTTGATCTTCAAATGATATACCGGTAGTTAGAACTCAGAATGTTGTTCTATTGTTACATTTTTATAACAAACGTCACATCTTTTTTGACAAGCGCAAATGTACTTATGTCACACATACATTTTAGTGCAATATTTAAATGATTGCTGAAAAACATTCTGAGACATTTTTTCAGAATATATCATGTCCTCATTTTCTTTGAAACAATGTTGTTGAAACTTTTCTGTAAAAATTGAGATTTTAACAGTTATTGTGTGTCATGAAACTAAGATCCAGTCTCATATGTTTAAAAACATAGTCTTGCATTATGAGCAAACATTTTGTCCAATATTGTTCCTATTAAATGACATCCCCGTCATTTGTTGTGTATATTCTGATAGTAGTATGAATGAATTAAACAACTTCTCTGTATAGTAACTTGATGTAGTTGACTTTGGTGTCGAAAAAATATTCCCATATCATTTCAGTAACTCACTTGTGATACACTTGACCCCTAATGTTCCTCCACTTGACCCCTAATGTTCCTCCACTTTTCCTCCACCCACTAATGAGGAGGTATATAAAGAAACAGGAAAAATCATTTTCACTTTTTAATAATACTCGGCGTTCAGAATTGGTAATTTGGACAATGATAGCCCGTATTGTGACTGTATAGTGGTTTATAGTACTTGGTTTTTAATTACTCAATATATTCTCAGACCATTCAGATACTTGCGTGGATTATTTTAACGTACTGCTGCATTGGATGTGGGTGAACATTGCTGGAGATTGTAAGTGGAAAAGGGAATTACCTTTTTTCATGTTTGGTTGTGTTATTTGTTTCTCAATATTTGTGGGTGACTTTTTATCTGCATGTTCATTTATTACACCTTTTATTTCCACCTTATTTGACTGGTGAGTATGTGTTATATTTCCTTGTTCTCCTTTTTTTCAGTCGAAAAATTTACGGAAAGCTATACAGCAGCATTTTAAAGTGTACGCACAGTTATCAGAATCAGAGTGTGTTTATAAATTCTTCGATACATTGTCTAGAGTCAACCAATTCAACCAGGAAAGATTTAAATGTGCACTTGGGGTAAGTAACTTATATTGTCTTGTATCATACTATCGTGAGCCTGCATGATCTAGTGGTTAAGCTTTCTGACTTCAAGACCCTGACCCTGTCCACAGTGGGTTTGAGCCTCGATGTGAAGTAGATTTTCGTGCTGGCTTGCACAATGTCACTGATTCTGAATCCTTAATTCTGTCTCCATGAAGCTTTCACTGCAACAACAATGATTAAGTACCATAGAATGTTAATTGCTGCCAAGATAAAAAAAAATCACAAAATATCACAATCAAAGGCATGAAAATTGAAAGATGATGCGTAATACTAAATATAAACAATCATCCCAGCACCAAGATGATTCTTGGCACATGTAGATAGTTTTAGAAACCTAACATGCAGCTGATGTGGGTAGTTAGGACCAGGTGCACAGGATGTCATATTGTGTAGCTGTTCAAGTCGAAAATATCTACAGGTTTAAAGGTATTATATACTCCACCGGAATATCTAATCCAGTCGCGAATCTATAGTAAATCCTTAAATTTCAACTATGGACTTGCCCACTTATGAATTAGGACATTCCACTTGTGTCTGAAAGGGATATTGGGATAGGAATGGCTAATGAAGTAGGTTAAATGTCTGATATTATTATTAGTGTTTAACGTCGATTAAAAACTACTTAAAAAAAGTTATACATGTATGAACTAATTTGATCAACCAGGGTTTTCCCTAGGATTTTTCAGCTAGGGGTCATTGAACCCTAGTGTTTGATAAATTGAGGGTCCTAAGTAAATTTGCAGGGTCCAGTATATGCAGCTTATACTTGACAAAGGTTTATTTTAAGGGTCCCAGGGATGCACAGTAAGTGGAAAATGGGAGTCCCTAGAAAGAAAAAGGAGTCAGAGACTCAAGATTTTTGCGTCAGAGAAATCCCTGTCAACTGCTTCCTTCTGCAACTTTTTTTTCTTGCCCTGCTATGGTGGTGTTTACAATAATGAAAACATTATTCATATCAGATTCTGTATGTTTGTTTTCATCTGATAAATAGTATATAGGTAAATATCAAATAAACATTGTGCAGTACACCTATGTGTTATAAAGCAATAAGATCTAATTTGTAATGTTTGATAAATCACAGTTTTTGGGATCTGGATGTGTTTATAAGTACCTCAACAAGCTATGTAACCACAGCAGGACACAAGTGTTCAAAGTAAAATCTTGGATGATTTTACCAAGCTGATAAGCCTTCAGGCTTTATGTATAAGATGGGTACATCTTATTGTAGAGAATTTTGTTTAGGCGTGGCTGTTCTGTTGCATGTTAACTTAGTCAGAACAATTCCAGAAGTAAAACTAACTGATACAGTTTTGTTTTGTTTGTTTTCATCGTCATGTTGGAAGCGAATATCACTTGTATTCTGTCATCGTGAAGCTATTAGCTTAATACATGTGAAAAGGAAATGTTTTAAGTGCTTTAAGGCTATGTCTAGTGTTGGTTGAAGTTCATTGAGAGTTTGAAGATGTTTATTTATCCCCTCTTTTAGTTAGATCACATATCGTGTTGCAGTTATTAAGAACATTTAAGTGGGAACATGCGTAGACATTACTGCATCTCTGGATTTCTAATCGCTGAACTTTATTCTATTAATTGTTATATTGTTCAAATATATGAGTGTTATGTTTGATAAGTTAGTATGACTGAATGTGGATTATTGTGTCAACGCAGTTGTATAGTGAGTAATTCTCTCTATGGACTTTGAGTGAAACAGTTGCCCGGCAACAGAAAATATATACATGCAATTACTCTGGATTTAATTACTTGTTCCTGGTAAGGCTTTCTCATAGTCTATATTATTGTAGTTTATTATTCTGTTGTTGAATCATTGTTAAAGGACTATTGTAAGTGATAAATTTTGTTTTATATTAACATTAAATACATTCATAAGATTTATCATCAATCGGTGCTGATTGAAGTGTAAAAGGGGGATATTACCATTGACTCAGAATCTGCTGAATTTTCAGCCTTTATTATGTGATGAACATATAAATTATGAAGCAGTCTAAATCTGTATCTTCACTATGTTATTGGACTAAACCACATTAAGGACTATTGTTAATAAATAGGTATTTAATTTTTTTATTTTTTTTTGGTGTTTATTTTCTAAATCCTGTTGTATCTGCCAGATTTTTTCTTTCACTTCCTTTTCTGTTACTGGATCTGTTTGATGATCCTTCATTTGTCTTCCCCCCTGACTTACTGCAGTAATCATTGATTTGAATGATCCGATAGTGTTTCAGGTAACTTATAGGTAGAGCTGCTCTCAAATAATGTAAATGAGACTGAAGCAAGAAACACTTTAACTTGTGTCAATGGTCATCATAAAGCAGCCATCTGTTCATAAAGCAATCAATATTATTGAATCCCAACTGACCAATTTTACACTAAAGTACCCCTTCATTACCTGCATTAACAGCCACGGTTGATGTATCCCATGACTAGTTGCTTAAGACAGGTTTGACTGTATATTCAAATTTAAGTTTCATCGCTGACTTCAAATCACTTGCCCCTCACCACTGTGGGTTTGAATTCAACCGGGGATTTAGAATTTGTTAGTGAGGAACCATTCAGCTGGCTTACTGAAGGTTGTTGTTTCTACCAAGGTGTGAGGAAGCCATTCAGCTTGCTTACTGAAGGTTGATGGTTCTACCAAGGTGTGAGGGAGCCATTCAGCTTTGCTAACTGAAGGTTGTTGGTTCTACCAAGGTGTGAGGAAGCCATTCAGCTTGCTTACTGAAGGTTGATGGTTCTACCAAGGTGTGAGGGAGCCATTCAGCTTGCTTACTGAAGGTTGATGGTTCTACCAAGGTGTGAGGGAGCCATTCAGCTTCCTTACTGAAGGTTGATGGTTCTACCAAGGTGTGAGGAAGCCATTCAGTTTGCTTTCTGAAGGTTGATGGTTCTACCAAGGTGTGAGGAAGCCATTCAGCTTCCTTACTGAAGGTTGATGGTTCTACCAAGGTGTGAGAAAGCCATTCAGCTTGCTAACTGAAGGTTGATGGTTCTACCAAGGTGTGAGGAAGACCTCCACCATAATAGCTGGAATAGTTACTACATGACCCTAGCTGTTTATGTGACTTAAAGAATATAAAATATTCTGATTTGCTACTGATAGTCAAGTTGTTTTTGATTTAACTATATAATTGTCTGACATTTCTGTCTGGATAAAATCGCTACACCCACCTCAATGTTATTGTTCCCTATCAGAGTTAATTGGGTTTACATCTGAAAAAACAAACATGTTGTCACATTAATCATTAACAGTGTCTGTGGCATAATAAGTATGATGGTTAAAAACTGAATGGAAAATGGCTTGCTACAGGAAGTGGGAAATGTTTTCTCATTGATGAGTAAACTGAATTATATTACTAAGTGCATCCTTATGTTTTTCATCGGGGGGGGGGGGTGTCTCATGGATATATCAATACTTGGAACTGCATCTATTTGCATAGAACAATACTGATGTACATGTGGTTCTTTATTGTGATCATTTAAATAAGTAGAATGAAAAAATCGGAATAATTTGGAATTCTAACTCAGGAGGTCAGTCGGTTTTCTTGATTGATTTTGTGATCTCATGGACAAATGTGGTAACTTTATGCTGAGTCAGCAGACATTCATTCGGTACTGAAAATGTTCAATTCATTCCCGTTGTCAGTAAAAAAATTGTACATCGCTTGTATTAAACTTTTGTCGTGCCTGAACTGATGTGAGCCATTGAAGTGTCTTTACATTGATTATATAGGCTATCTTTTATGCCAATGTTAAAGCTTATACTATTTTGGCCATACTGTGTTTAGTCTTGTGAGGCTTTCTTGCTTAAAAGTTAACCATTTGTAATCTAAGAATGCAGTTTTTCTGACCATGATTGTGTTAGATAAATTTCCACAATCAATTTTGTCATCAACACTGATAAAATATTCTTGTATTGTATGCATGCAAAACTTGGTTAAAAAAGCTTTTTACCAATTGCAGCCTTATTCAAAACTTTCCAGAATTTATGTATTGTCAGTACTTTGATTTTAATTCCCTCAATTTAAACTGGAATGAAGTATGGTTTTCTTCGTCAGAATTCTTTCTTAGTTTAGTGGGTTGATTTTGTTACCTGCTTTTCTGTTTTGATCACTTTAGTTCATCTGACCAAAAACATGAGTACAGTTTGTGTAAACAGATGTTAAGGAGAAAAGTTCAAGACCAGATTATCTTAACTGATAAACGAAACTCTATATCTTCCTTGAAAAAAGCCTAGCGATTAGGTTTGTTACTGGCTAACCGGAAACTTGGCATTAAATGATTATACTGGATATACTTGTAGTTTAAGACCATTGTGTTGCTCAATGCGGGGCTCAAACTCACTATTTTCAATTCAGGAGTCAGTGGTCTTCCCCTCAATCACTATTCCTTCCCTATACGTGATTGAAATGAGACTCTTGTCCTTAAGTAGGTTAATAAACAATGTCTGAAGAGTTTAACTATGTGACAGAAATTATTTATATGAAGGGAGTTTTTCTTCCTGTTTAAAAAGTCTTATGTATAATGTTAATGTTGACCTTAATAGAGAGTTATGCCCCTTGTTATGGTACATTTTAATCCCCAGAAAACAATGTCATGTTTATCTTTTTAATTTGCATGAAATTTCTGGTTTCAAATATCTCTCATGTTTCCGCTATTGCATGTATTGACTATATGTAAATGTATATGTATATATGATTGCAGTCTGGTTGGAGTATATCAATGGAACTTGTGATAGGACCAGATGTTGGTATAAGCTACCTCACGGAGAAGGCTTCTAAGGTAAGGGTTTATTCAAAGGTCTATACACTACATATGTCAAAGCTTGAATACCTCTGACTTCATTGGTAAAATTTCACTCCAAAAAATTTGTTTATAATCATTTTAATTTCTTTTCATTTTGATGCTGGTAAAGTATGCAAGAAATATGTTATCTTAAAATGCCAAAATAATTGTAATATAAAAAGATTCTGCTTGTGGTTATTATTGTTGGGAAATAACAATAACTGCATTGAGGCAGTAATTCTAAGTAATTAAAAATGTGATATTTCTAAGGAACATATGTTGTTTCTTCAAGGTATTCTCAGTGTGCTGACAGAATTTATTATAAATTTTGTGTGAATTATTGCACAGTCTAGTTGTTTAAGTACTCATTAATGGAATGCTATCTAAACCATTGTGATAAAGATCTGAAAGACATTATTTATTGATGTGGTCTGCAGATTGACTGCAATCAGAATAAATAATCAGATTGTTACCCCAGTCTACAAAGAGAGATATAAAACTATATCTGATGGAGAATGTTTGCTGTTATGGTTTCCCTATTTCCCTGCTGACTAATGCTATGAATGGAAATCATTCTCATTGTAATTCTTTCCACATTTTCTGAGATAATTGATAGGTATCTAGCTGATAATTTTTTGTTTATCATAAATTCCCTGGATTTTGTATGTTTATATATAACTTTTTGTTGCATGAATTATCAACATAAACAAAGCTTTTTTTTTTTATGTTATTGTCTCTTGAAACGTTCATTGATTGGCTCAGTTTACATGTAAGTCCTTGTATTGAAACAATGCAGATTACAAATGTTATTGAACTTCGAGCATTTATTTTTACATTGTATCAAGTTGAAATACTGAGAAATCTTAAATAACTATGAATGCTTGCAATATTGTGTTTGACAGTGTAGTGTTTTGTACAATTAAATCTAGGTTTATCACGGTTACTTAGAATCATTGAAATCTGTAACAAATATAACATGGTGTCTGCCTACTAACTCAGACTGGCTCTAGTGTACAAAAGATTGTAACAGTCTGTTGCAAGCTCGATTTTTAAGACCTTATATTTTCAAATAATACATGTAGAACACATTGGAAATCAAAAGCGCTTGATTAAGACATACAATAACTGGTCTCAATGTGGAAACAGTGCTTGATTCATCATTTCCATTATACAAATTATAAAATATTTGACTTGAGAAAATCTCAATTGTGAAGTTTTGAGTTACTTGAATCTGGATTTCAATGAAAAGTATCATTGTTTAGTGATTCATTAAATGTGGTATTAATGCCTAGGGTTACATTTAAATTGATTCCCCACCTGTCAATTTAGACAAGATTGGATGTGGTTATAATCCTACAGAGTTAATGCCCTTGTTTTACCTTAAAGATAAGTACCTGAAACAAGCAGAAGTCTGGTTCTGTAAGACATTAATTTAAATTAATGAAAGTACATGTACTATCTTGTTTGTTAAGCTTGACCTGTTCTTACTGATCTGGAAAAGTTTATTTCCTTTGATATCATCAAGAGGTGAAAGAGAAACCAGTTTATCTGCATATAAATAACAGAGCGAATAGACTGGTTCCTCTCTCACCCCTGGTAGTGGTTTTGATAGACTGGTTTCTCTCTCACCCCTGGTAGTGGTTTTGATAGACTGGTTTCTCTCTCACCCCTCCTAGTGGTTTGTGATAGACTGGTTTCTCTCCCACCCCTCCTAGTGGTTTGTGATAGACTGGTTTCTCTCCCACCCCTCCTAGTGGTTTGGGATATACCGGTTCCTCTCTCACCCCTCCTAGTGGTTTGTGATAGACTGGTTCCTCTCCCACCCCTCCTAGTGGTTTGTGATAGACTGGTTCCTCTCCCACCCCTCCTAGTGGTTTGTGATAGACTGGTTCCTCTCCCACCCCTCCTAGTGGTTTGTGATAGACTGGTTTCTCTCCCACCCCTCCTAGTGGTTTGTGATAGACTGGTTCCTCTCCCACCCCTCCTAGTGGTTTGTGATAGACTGGTTCCTCTCCCACCCCTCCTAGTGGTTTGTGATAGACTGGTTCCTCTCCCACCCCTCCTAGTGGTTTGTGATAGACTGGTTCCTCTCCCACCCCTCCTAGTGGTTTGTGATAGACTGGTTCCTCTCTCACCCCTCTTAGTGGTTTGTGATAGACTGGTTCCTCTCTCACCCCTCCTAGTGGTTTGTGATAGACTGGTTCCTCTCCCACCCCTCCTAGTGGTTTGTGATAGACTGGTTCCTCTCCCACTCCTCCTAGTGGTTTGTGATAGACTGGTTCCTCTCTCACCCCTCCTAGTGGTTTGTGATAGACTGGTTCCTCTCTCACCCCTCCTAGTGGTTTGTGATAGACTGGTTCCTCTCTCACCCCTCCTAGTGGTTTGTGATAGACTGGTTCCTCTCTCACCCCTCCTAGTGGTTTGTGATAGACTGGTTCCTCTCCCACCCCTCCTAGTGGTTTGTGATAGACTGGTTTCTCTCCCACCCCTCCTAGTGGTTTGTGATAGACTGGTTCCTCTCCCACCCCTCCTAGTGGTTTGTGATAGACTGGTTTCTCTCCCACCCCTCCTAGTGGTTTGGGATAGACTGGTTCCTCTCCCATCCCTCCTAGTGGTTTGTGATAGACTGGTTCCTCTCTCACCCCTCCTAGTGGTTTGTGATAGACTGGTTCCTCTCTCACCCCTCCTAGTGGTTTGTGATAGACTGGTTCCTCTGTCACCCCTCCTAGTGGTTTGTGATAGACTGGTTCCTCTCCCACCCCTCCTAGTGGTTTGTGATAGACTGGTTCCTCTCTCACCCCTCCTAGTGGTTTGTGATAGACTGGTTCCTCTCCAACCCCTGTAAGTGGTTTTAAGCTTTATGTTTTGTACGTCACATACTTTTATCTCTTTCAAATGAAGCGCCTCAGTATTTAAGTTCCCCAGCCGCATTCTTTGTAGACTGTGCTGATCTAATTACAATTAATTAATGTATTATTCTGGCAGCTTGTCAGACAAATGTCTAACAACTTCCATGATAATTTGTGTGAACTATCTTGTTTCTGAACAAAATAACATTGATAGGAAAGTGGATGCATATTTTAGAGAGAAATATGGTATGCAGATTATTTGAATCAAGTTTATTTTCTGCAGAAATTGGATTTTTAGATGAGCTTGATACGTTTGTGTATTGGAACAAAATCTTGTTTTGTTTCTGGATTAATTAATGTTTGCAGGAAACTTGTGCACATTTTTGGCAATGGGTTTGATTCTTATCACATTTGAAATGAACAATTAATTCTTGCGCAGTCAATTGATCATTTCATTCTTAGTTGTTTCTTTTTGTTAAAAAAAGATGATGACGCATTTCAGTGTGTGCGTAATAGCAAATATTTATACAGTCATCTTCTGTTATACTGACATGTGTTACTACCGATTCATTTAGCTAATAGCAGTGCAAATCCGATGGACACAAATCTGCTCATTACTTCATTTGTCTAATTTAATACAACAACATATTCTATACAACAACATAATTCCTGGACACAAACATGGCTGTTGTAATGAGAGTTGACTGTAGTAATTTCATTACTTTGATGGTTTATGTCAATCGTCCATTGCATTTCTTTCTCTATGGGGAAGTACATTCTCAGGTCATCTCTGTCCAGCGGCCTGTTCATGTCCATTATATTGTTTTGATTAGAAAACTGTGATAAGTATCCATTTTATATTTATATATATTTTGTGTATATAACCCAGAACAATCAATGTTGTATACTCAACTAATTTAGGCATGATATTTAATATTCTTTCTCGGCGACACTCTTATCATAAGTGTTTTCAGATATAAATCAACAATGCTAAGTGCATTTCCTTGATTAACATGGTTGATAACATAGGACTATGGATATTTAAGTATATCTAGATGTATTGAATGTTTATCTTTCCACAGCCGACTCACATGGCAGATTTTTCCCAAGTTCAAGCTATACAAACTTTAAGTCTTGATGATGGCAAAGGTGTGCTTCAACTACGTATTGCTGGAGCGGCCGAACCTCTTACCATTACGTGCGCCTCGCTGGCCGAGGCAGAGGACATGGCTGATCTTATAGATGGTTACTGTAGACTAGTACATGACTTTCAAGGCTCTTTCTGGACCAAAAAAGGTAAACAGTCGGTGACACAGTCTGTATTCTTTAATTTGAACCAAAGACATATATTTTAGCTTGCTTGTGACTTCTGTTACATAAATACTCGAATTTCTCGGCATTCCTTCATTACATTTGCCTGGAAGGAATATATCACCCTGCTAAGCTTCTGTAATCTATAAGATCAGGTTCATACAATTATATAATGATATCAAAACTTAATCGTTTATTCTCAGTAGGTAACTTTGTGCAGATATAATAAATTAGAGAGAACATAGTTGAGCCAGGTGTTAGGACTAAACATTTCTTTGTTATGTTTTAGCATGCAATCTGTAGATGCCACATTTCGTGCTATTGAATACTTTTTTGTCTGCTTGTTATATTGTTGCTATCAGACATTTGATTTCATTGATTTGTGTCTGCAGTGTTATTGCTAGAATTGAAAGTATGCAATATTACCGGTAAGCACTTGAGAATGCTGTTGAAATGATTAGATGGTTTTGTGGAAGATGAATATTCAATTTTTACTTTGGAGTCTGCTGGTGATTAATGATTCTGCAAAATTCAAGTAGTGTGAAATATTTATTGAACCAAAGTTTTGTTTAAAATTCTCCATGCATTAGAGTAGTTACTTCCTCTGAATTGCTGCTTGAAATATCATATTCAACAATATCCTACTGGTATTATTCAACGACAGTGACAGTTGGTTTGCTTATGTACTGTTATAAAGTTGTATGTTAGCCTTCGTGTAACTGTGTATGAATTTTCTCCCTTTAAGTTGCTACCAACACAAAATCCCCTGTTATAGAACTGAGAGAAGCTACATTTAAAGGTTTGTTTTTGAGTGCATGTAAAACCCTGTGCACATTTCCTGATATCATGGGAGTTAACTCTCACTGGTGAATCTATTGGTGCATGCTTTCCCTTTGTTTATTACACATATGAGTTATTGCCCTTTTTTTATTGGATTCTCAATTAAATGCATTTCTGTCTCAATTATGAATGGTTAAGTGGATATGGTTACTTTATAATACTTCTTGGTTATTTTTCTGTTTATCTGCCATGCCTTTATTATAAAATATCTAAAAATAGCAGTTCATCTGAACTAATGCTTTGGTGCATTTTGGGTGTATAAATTTGTTTAATTAACTGTCTTGAAAACATTAGTTACAGTGTTTTACAAATAACGGTGCCTTTGATATTGTTACAGGTATTGGAGATTAAAATTTGTCTGTATTTGTAATTACCGGCAATTAATTGGTTTCTGCTTAGAATACAGTCATGCTGTTATTCATTTAAGTAATTATGTAAAATGTAAAGACAGAAATGCATTTTTTCACAGCAATTAATTTGTTCCTGGTATTTCTTGGACTCAGTATGCGTTATATGACTGTATATGCATTCTATAGCACATGTCTTTAATGTTATGACACAGGAAGTGATTATTGTTGTTGTTGTTGTTTCCATAGTTACCTTCACCTGCCTTAACTCTCCTTGTTCAGTATTCTAACACTTTGTTGTAACTCCTATAATGGTTGGTACATTGATGTATACGTCAGTTTCATAGTTTTTGAAATTTGTTAGTTTTAAGTATAGATAGTTCCCACATCTGCAATATTTACCTCCCTTGTTCTTAATCATCAGCCATTTTGATAGACAAAACTGAAAAGCCCTTATAGGAGTAACTTCCAAATATGTGATAAAAGAGAAAATGTCCAGAGAATTTGCATGTAACAACCACTTTTTATTCAACTTACTGAGCCAACTGACCACATGAACATTATAAATGATTTTTTTTTTTTATCAGATTAGTTTATCATTGTTTACATTATATTCCCTATAAACCTCAAGGACAATTCAGAACAAGGGAGGTAAATATTGTAAATGTGGAAACTATCTTTAGGTTATTGTGAATAAAATGTTAATTGATAAATGTTGTTTCCTTACCTTATAAGATTCAGTTTCAGATTAAAAGAATGTTCTTATTAGTTCAAATATTAAATTTTGTTGAATGAAAAAAAAATCATTTTGCTGACCAAGATATTAAATTTAGTTGTCTGCCAGAATGTTTGATGGAACTTTATAACTTGGATTGCCATTAGCTTCTAGAATTCTCATATTTTTATCTCGGCAAACTCTCTCTTAATGTAAGTGTTGTAGAATCACGTGTTAACAACCATATTTTATCTGTGATTTCAGAAGAGAGCGTTCCTCCCTCACCAAAGATCAGGTAATTTTTACTTTGTTACATCCAGCGAACTTTTAGATCAGTCAGTGTAAGATATTACCGTTCTGTCCAGTTCTAAGATTGACCAGATTATTTAGGCTCTGTGAGCCAATATCTAATGCCCAGTGATTTAAATTTCACAGTTTATTATTCTGTGTGAAAGGTGTTAATACTAATAATTGTATAATAAATTTTTATTTGTAAAAAAACCATCTGGTTACCGTTATGTATTCCTACAAGGAGTTGAAAATATTGAATTTGGGCCGGAAATGCTTAAAGAAGAACAAGTAGGTATTGGTTGGAATTTCAGGCAATCTGGGCCCGGGATTATAATTGATACTTACACTTGCACTCTGCACTCAAATCACAAAATTTACTCTTTTGAGCCTGATAGTGACTCGTACTGATTGTGAAAAATGTATGATAATGATAAATAAGTGTTCAATATTTTTTTGCAGGTCATATTCTTAGAGTTTTGAGTGTAATATGAGATGGAGTAATAATTAAGTCTGAGTGTGGAGTGTGGCACTCAGATCCGATACTCTCCCGTATAAGTCTGAGTGTGGAGTGTGGCACTCAGATCCGATACTCTCCCGTATAAGTCTGAGTGTGGAGTGTGGCACTCAGATCTGATACTCTCCCGTATAAGTCTGAGTGTGGAGTGTGGCACTCAGATCCGATACTCTCCCGTATAAGTCTGAGTGTGGAGTGTGGCACTCAGATCTGATACTCTCCCGTATAAGTCTGAGTGTGGAGTGTGGCACTCAGATCCGATACTCTCCCGTATAAGTCTGAGTGTGGAGTGTGGCACTCAGATCTGATACTCTCCTGTATAAGTCTGAGTGTGGAGTGTGGCACTCAGATCCGATACTCTCCCGTATAAGTCTGAGTGTGGAGTGTGGCACTCAGATCTGATACTCTCCCGTATAAGTCTGAGTGTGGAGTGTGGCACTCAGATCCGATACTCTCCCGTATAAGTCTGAGTGTGGAGTGTGGCACTCAGATCCGATACTCTCCCGTATAAGTCTGAGTGTGGAGTGTGGCACTCAGATCCGATACTCTCCCGTATAAGTCTGAGTGTGGAGTGTGGCACTCAGATCCGATACTCTCCCGTATAAGTCTGAGTGTGGAGTGTGGCACTCAGATCTGATACTCTCCCGTATAAGTCTGAGTGTGGAGTGTGGCACTCAGATCCGATACTCTCCCGTATAAGTCTGAGTGTGGAGTGTGGCACTCAGATCCGATACTCTCCCGTATAAGTCTGAGTGTGGAGTGTGGAGTGTGGCACTCAGATCCGATACTCTCCCGTATAAGTCTGAGTGTGGAGTGTGGCACTCGGATCCGATACTCTCCCGTATAAGTCTGAGTGTGGAGTGTGGCACTCAGATCTGATACTCTCCTGTATAAGTCTGATCGTGGAGTGTGGCACTCAGATACTCTCCCGTACCTCATAATCATACTGAAATCTATAAGAAAATGAACCAAAAAGAATATTCAGCACTCCCAATTGGCATTTTAATACATTTTCCACTCTCAAATTTCCGCTATCAGTCTCATTAGAGTAGATTTTGTAATTTGAGTGCTGAGTGTAAGTATTCATTATAATCCTGGGCCCTGGTTAGGTCTGCGGATTACTTTATTTTTGCAGTAGGGCTTTCAAACACATAAACACCCAGGGTCATGTAGTTACTATTCCAGCTAGTAAGATGGGGGAATACCCCAGACAGACACCTGGGTAGAACCATTGACCTTCAGTAAGCCACCTGGATGACTTCTCCCAATTTCTATATTTTGGCTGGGAATTGAACCCGCAGTGATGAAGGGCGAGTGATTTGAAGTCAGCGACCGTAACCACTCAACCATGGAGGCCTCTTACCGATTACTTGGTGTTATGAAACATGTATTGAAAAGTAAAGTCTTAACATCACCAATAATGTTTCTATTTCAGTTCTACAAAGAGAGATGGTGGCAGTAAAGGGTTAGAGGAACCACTTAGTCCTAATGAAAGTAAGTACATGCTAGTTACACAATGTCTATATTGCATTGTTGTGAAGGGTTGTACATGAATCTCAAATACTGTGTATGTTTGAAAGCCTCCCTGCATTGTTGTGAAGGGTTGAACATGTCACTTGCATTCATTGTTGTTGTTTCTTTATTCAAAGCACTAACTTTAAGGCCTTTCGTGCAATACCACTTGAATGGAATATAGTCATTAAATGCCTGTACTTGGTTGTCATGGCAACTGGAATTTTCAAAGCCACTTATTGTCTTCTAACCTCAAATGCATTTACATTATTCTCGCAATAAGCTCTCCATGAAATACTTACTTAGTATCATACTAAGTTGAATAAGTTTTGGGTATTGGAAACTATAGGAACAAGTGTTTCTGTATATGTGGTTATGTATTTGTACTCCTATACACATATCATACTGGCACTGTCTTACATACTGGTACTTTACAGTTGCATGTTTTCAATCTGTCATTGGTTTACTGGCTTTTATGTTAAAATACTTGTTGATACAAAACCTTAACATTTAATTCATTTCCAGATGTTTGCAATGTAGTAAAAAATTCCTACACTTAATTGTTAAATTGTCATCTTAATACTACTAACCTGTTTGTCATTTTTGCCAGTTGAGAAAATGGCATTTTGAAAATTGAATAAGTAACATGTGTGTGGAATTAGCATTGGTATAAGCAAGTGAATATATTGACTGTGAAGATAAAACCAAACAAACATGATATCAAAATCTCAAAAGCACCCAAAATCGGGATACATGTTTGTATGATTATTAGTCAATGAAATATCAAAAGAACGATATCTGAAATGTCATAAGAAAGTTTTGGAAATATTGAAATATGTAAAATGCTAGTAAATCTATGACAGATTGTGTATCATTATATTCTGACTAAACTATTCCTAATGTTGTTGATGATTCATCAACATTTAATGTGTTGGAAGGTTTTATACACACATATTATTAATATACATAATGTACTATGTTCACAAAGAAAGATTCCAATACAGAATAAATTAACAAAAAAAATCCCATTAGCAGTACGGACGGAAATCTAATTGTCTTCCTCATTTCCATATTGTAAGTAGTTTTACTATTTAAGTAATAAAAATTGACCTATTCCCTTTTCTGCACACTGACCTTGTTATTTGACCTCTGGGGCCAATGGAGATTGTCTCATGACTAAAATTTGTGTCAATACTAAGTTTTCGAAAAACAATGCATTTAAAAACGATGACAACCTTACATACTGAGCTTAAACCCGTGAGAAATTATTTGCTTTGATTAGCGACAAATTGATCCAACTTTGTGAAAGAAAGGCTTGTGATTCCTTAATTGTTATGGTAAAATTTGATGACATTGACTGGCTGTTTTGTGACATGGTTGTGGATTTCTGATTATTGGCTGGAACTTTGTATTGGCTTATTCTGTGTACAGTTATTATTTTGTTATATTGGAGCAACCTGATGTGAAAGTAAGGGGCATTTGTACATCACAGACAAATCAAAATTCAATGACAGAATACATTGCATACCCTAGAAGTCTGGTCACACTGATAATCAGGCCATTTTTTGTAGTCCAGTAATGACCAAATTTCTAGAGTTGCATTATATAATCATAAAATTATATACAGTAAACTGATCAACAGGACAGTTGATGAGTGTTTGTACATTTTTTGGCTGATCTTGGGAAAAAACTTGATATCATTTGTACAAAACCCTTATCTCACATTTCAGGTTACTTTTATAAGCTTTTATTTAGAAAATGTTAAATACCGTATGTGTCCTATTTAACGCTCCTGGCACATCACAAAACTCCGACCTGGTATGTATATTTGAGATGAAAAAACGCAAATTTCGAATCATACAATGTTTTTTCTCTAGTAAGAAATAATAAATAACAACAATGCAAACTGTTTGCGATATCTGGATGCGCTAATTATGATAAATACAGAACAGGTTGTTCACATCTATTCATCAATTATATCGGTAAGCATGTCAGTCATCTATTTCTCTCTCTCAAAAACAGTGTATCGGCATGTTTAGCTTTTTCAGTCAAGATAAAATCCAACGATTTGGTAAAATAATGTTTAAATTTCCCAGTTGAATTTTTTTTACCGGGCCGGCGGACATTCAAGGAGCAGCATCCCTATTTGTTAGATCAACTGTAGTTGACACAATGTTTGATGCAACATGTGTCAGAAACTTTGTTCTTCATAGGCGCCACGTCTTAATTACCAAGGTCGACCTTCGTGAATAGCAATTTTGTCAATGATGCGCTCTTTTAATATTTGTTTAAATTGGCATGAAAAATTTTTATGAGACAGATTTAAAAAATACGACTGGGCATGGTGCAAAATCTATGGTAATGCATGTTTCATGCGTGACCTATCCAATCAACAGTTTTATGCGATGGATTATTCTTTTGTTCTGGTAAAGGTCGGATGAATTGTGACACATATGAAAGTATAATTATTGAATTATGAACAAAGACAAGCCCGCTGGCTATTTAGTCAGATTAAACAACAGTTTTGCACTGATTTTTGTGGTGATTACGGCTGACGTAACTGGTTTACTGTTGAAGAAATGGATTCTTGTGATGAAACACGATCAGATTTTTGTGTCGGCCGAGGTACATTCTCAAAAATAGCAGGTGTGCTTCTTATAGAGAGGGAGCATTAAATGGGACATATACGGTACATCATTACTATATGTATATTAAGCTTCAGAGCATATTCTATCTATATTACTATTTTATGTAAATTTTGTGATATAAAGTGAACATTTTCACAAAAACACCTAGGCTTTGTACGTTTAAGGATGGGGGATTTTAAAACAGTAAGTAAAGAAGTAAACATTAAGTTTGTGTATGATTTTAGGATTATCAGATTATGCTGAAATTGTCGAGGATGAGGGTGATTACAGTTCTCCTGATGGTAAATATTCTTTGTTTCCATGGTTACCAGTAAATGGAATAATATTATTTAATTATCCATTTTATTGATAAATTACAATAAAATTTCAAATTATAAGCTCAATACTTTTTCAAGTCATTTTGTTGATATTTATTTACATTCAAGACATCATTGCTACTGCCCAAATTACACATACTTTCGACTGCGTTTTAGAAAAATATTTTCAACTCAGACTGACTGTGGTGTTAATTGTAACGATTTTAAAAGCATTTAAATGAAATATTTAGGGAGAAAAAGGAAAGGAAAGAAAAAGAAAAGTGAGTTGTCTAGCATGACAGTAGGTAGACATAACCGTGAATGAATGAAAAAAAAATGTAACAAACCATCTGATTGGCTTGTGTCCATGTGTTCCACAATTTGATTTGATAATCAAATTTCAAGAACTAAAATATGTTTTGCTGAAACACTTCCTGATTCTTGATGTTGCTATGATACCTATAATATTATTCATACAATTAATGTAAAAAACATATATGCTATGTTATATAATATCACTAAAGCTCCGATACGAAATGCATGGAAAATTATACAAAATGTACTAAGTCTCTTATCAGTTTTATGGTTTCATCGTGGACTGCATGTCTTTTGTTTTTGTTCAGTTATTTCTTTATTAATTTGCAGTTTGGTATACTGTGTGATAATGAATACGTTTGATTTGAATAAGTTTTGAAGTGATCTCCCCTGTTTTATGGCCTCCCTCCCCCTCCCCCTGCCTACCACACATACCATAGACCAGTGTATGAGTTAATATAGTGTACATTGAATGCCGAATGAACTAACACTCGTGTATCGATGTTATTAACAATGTGTAGGAATGCTGCCCAACAAGTGACAAATCAATTATCTGCATGATAAAATAGCATTTATTGGTATAGATACATGATAAACAATATTGAGTGATATATGTATATATTCGGTGAATAATTCAGATAGCACTATGATATTTATATTTTAACTTTCTAATTAAGATTACTTAGAGAATGAACAAGGTGGTGGTATAGTGGTATATTATTTTCATGCTGCAATATTGTTGAGTATAGCTTCACTGTAGTCACTGTTGTGGTAAGTTTATCTTAAATCTTCATTTTACCATTTTTACCTAACAAGATTGTTCTCATTACAGCTAATGATTATGAGATCCCCCGAGATCGTGTCACATTGTTAGATATTCTTGGTAATGGTCAGTTTGGAGATGTACACAAAGGTGTCTTTAGAGAAAAGGTTTGTTTATTAGCACTTTACGGTATATACTGGGGGACGTTAAAACCACACTACTCATATATGAACAGTGTTTTTGAAAGTGTTTGCATACACTTAAAGGTTGTTATATTATACTGAATATAATTAAAATAACATATTTTATAAAATCTGAAGTATAGCTACGATAACATTTGATTTTGGGTGAGACATTTCTTAAGTCCTTGAATATACAGTCGCACCTCGCTCATTCGAATTCATCAGGTCCGAAATTTTATTTCGAATAATACATGATTTCGAATAAGCCATTTCAATTTGCCATGCCGTAGATACATCGGGACCTGATATTTATTTCGGATTATATGAAGTCTTTGGATAAAAGGTTGTCGAATAAGAGAGGTGTGACTGTATAATTATGGGAGTTATATAAGATTTCTATCAGATCTTTTCTGGTTGCTTGTTGAAAGTGAAGTTACAGTTACTTATTAATACAAAACAATTATTTTATGACAATATAGTTGTCTTGGTTATCCAGACACAGAGTTCACAAATAAAGTCAGTTGTACCATACTAAATAGTAACTTGGTATGTACATCAATACGGCATCTCATGCTATTACACAATTTAGTCAGTTCTATAATGGTGTAAATTTATGTTTCTAGGAAAGTAATGAGATTCCTGTAGCTGTTAAAACTTGTAAGGAGGACAACGAAGAATCTATGACAGAAAAATTCCTGGAAGAAGCTTGTAAGTTCATTGTTATTTCTGCTAGTTTTACCATTGCATACTGAGCACATAGATTTTAAAACATTATTCGTATGGCTAATGTAGCTAATTCATGGTTATTTCAGAATTGTTTATTTTATTTCATTTTGCAGTACTGTGAGGTCTTGTAGCAAAAACCTCGGGTAAATAAATGAAATACTTAAGCTGATGGTGGCATAACCAAATTTTCACATTTTAGCATCAATCGCAAGTGACTGTGCTTGCTCTATGCATATTTTATTAATATGTTTAAATTCACTCTGTATTGCTTTGTTTTTCTCTGTATCCTATTAGGAAATAGTAAACATGGCATTATTAGTAAACATTGAATACATGTATTTGTACTTCAGATATAATGCAACAATTCGATCACCCACATATTGTGAAGCTGATAGGAATATGTTCGTCATCTCGACCAGTGTGGATTGTTATGGAGCTAGCTAGGCATGGAGAGGTATATCATCTTGAGATTTCTTTACCAAACATTGTTGTAATATATTTGTGACAAACCCCCAATGTAGGAATTTTCTGCCTATATGTTCATGAAAGGGTTTTGCAATATGTGTAATACTGTGAAACTTGTACATTATATTTTATTTTGGAAGCTGTTTAATTCTTTCTTGCTCTTATCCTGTTGTGGACATTTTATACATCAAGTCCTAAGTTGGAAGTAGTATGTGATGCATGAGTTCTCAAAGGTAATGGAAATTTTTTTAAAAACCTTTTAGACACACTGGCTATTGCTCCATTTTATATGTTACAACGTTAGCCTCTGCTGTGACTCTAAGATACTGGTACTTGTATATTGTATAGTTTGCTATGTATGAATTGTGAGCTTTTGTTTCTTGCAGATGAGAGCATATCTACAGAATAACAAACATCAGATAGATTTGACGATGTTAATCATGTATGCTTTCCAACTTAGTACAGCGCTGTCATATTTAGAAAGTAAAAAGTTTGTTCATAGGTAAGTTGTACTATAGTTGTCTATTGGTTCATTGATGACTGTTAACATGATCAATAAATACCTCTGCCAATAATATAGATCATAGTTACGTTTTCCCTGAGAATAAACCTTGCAGAATAAATGGCAGATTAATGTGAATATCTACTTATATCAAGACAGCTGTTTTATTTATGAACATGATTAACTTAATGCATAATATGAAGAAAACTCAATTACTTAAAATAGCTTTGAAATATGTGAGAAATGTTTACCACACACATAAAGTTTATCATATGCAAAAACAAGATACATTATCCAAGATTGCAAGTTCTTTAGTGTTTATGGTTGCACAAAAATGTTTTCAAAATTCACTGTCTATATATTGTTTGAATTGACAGAGATATTGCTGCTAGAAATGTGTTGGTCTCAGCTCATGATTGTGTTAAACTGGGAGATTTTGGTCTGTCAAGATGGGTGGAAGAACAAAGTTATTATAAAGGTAAGCATTTATTGGTAGTGTTTGGTTTAAAACCATTTTCAGCCATATTTCAGTTTTACACTTGTATGGGGGGTTGTAGTAGTGTGATACAAGGTCACGTAAACATTATTATAATCTTCAATGAAGTTGTTCGTATGAGCCTTTGAAGATGCAGATTGTATTTGAAGATGCAGATTGTATTTGTGTCTTTAGTTCATTTAGAACTATTTGTAGCTAAATGTGATAATTTGTAGGTACCATATCCTACTATCAAATTCTGCTATTTGCAAAATGTTGATTGAACTATTCTGTCCTATAAGAAACATTGTTTGTAAGATTAACATCTACCAATTTCCAAAACCACACCAGTCACTATCTTATGAATATATCTTCTCAGCATGCGTATTGTTTTCAATGATATATTGTAACTGATAAATATTTTATGGTTTCAGCTTCCAAAGGAAAGCTTCCAATCAAATGGATGGCACCTGAGTCTATCAATTTCCGTAGATTTACATCTGCTAGTGATGTATGGATGTTCGGTAGGCTGGCTGTATTCTTAGAATTATGTTTTATATCAATTGTTTTTTATTTGAAAATTAAGTAATTGCAATAGAGAGAGTGGATTGAATGCAGCTGTTTTATTACTACAAGTAATCGGATCATTATTATGACAAACACTTTTATGACCAAATTGTCTCAAGTGTCATGAGAAACAAGTTAACATTTGGAAGTTAGATATGCGTATTTATTGTTCATGAATATGCATTTCAAGATTTACATTTTATGTCACTTTCAATGTTCATACTATGAGTTGAGTTTGAGAAATTATAATTTTTCATGTTTGTACAGATGGAAAATCATTATATCCAGCAATTGTCCTATTAGAAAATCATTATTTTCAATGTTTGTCCTGATGGTAAATAATTATTTCCAATGGCTGTCCTGACGGAAAATCGTTATTTCACATGGTTTAATGATGTTTGCTAAAAGCATGTGAATGTATTGGCAGTGGAATCAAAGCGCTGTGTGGGATAAAGTAGTCCTGTACACTGTGATTTTAATATAAATAATTTATTGATTCAGTTAATTGTTTCAGGTGTTTGTATTTGGGAAATATTGATGTATGGTATCAAACCATTCCAAGGTGTGAAGAATAATGATGTTATAGGAAAGATAGAGAATGGAGAACGATTACCGTTACCTCCAGGCTGTCCTCCGTCCTTATATAACCTTATGTGTGTTTGCTGGTCGTATGAACCTTCCAAACGGCCATCATTTGCAGATTTGAAAACATGGCTCTAGTAAGTAGATTTTGTAATAGTTCAATACACAACTTCTGTTCATTAAAGTGAATTAATGTCAAGAAAAAATGTATACAGATGCCAATTTCAGTTGGTGTTACTGAGATTATACTTGTTTTACATCACTTTTATTTTATACTAATCACTCTCGATGACTGCTTCCTGGGTTACATAACCAGTGCTGTGGCCAACTTCAGGGATGGGAAGTTCTTTCATCAAACCCTGCTCAACATCGGGCTCGAACTCACAATTGTTGGATCTTGAGTCAGGTTCTCCGTCTCTCAGCCACTACACCTTGGTGGTCTGTAGTATTATCTGAGGCTGATCATCTGTTTTGAGCCGATAACATTGATTTCTTCCCATCTACACAACTGTCTGGTCTGAGTAGCCTACAATAGGATGTTGCATTGTATTAAGAAGTGCAATGAAGTGCTGGTATGTGAAATATTTAATCCAGTTACTGTGTGAGATGTATCTGTTTATAACATTTATGTGTGTATTCTTACAGTGAAATATTTGATGAAGAAAAGTACCGACAAGAGGAGGAAATGCAGAGAGACAACAGAAGAGTCATATCATGGGGTATGTATCTTATTGTATATAATGTTATTTCTGTCTTCATGTTTATTGATAGTGTGAGACACCATATCTCACTGAAGTTCAATGTTAAGGTTTATTCAGTTCAGTCGTATGTGTCAAATTTATTAGATGAAACTTATCCCAAATTTTAAAAAATTGATTCGTTGAAAATTTGACTGATTTTAAGTGATTGTGTGTCATGCTCCTTAAAATAAACTGTAATATTCAGAGTAATCATTATAATTAATGCCCTTGATTTTGAATGCCTTTTTGTATTGTTTATAATTGGATTTGGAATATGATGTGCTATGGTGATTTTATGTCTCACGGATGACACTTTCCTGATATTTTTGTGGACTTTTCGTGCAATTAAAATTTGGTCTTATATGTTTTTGAGTACATTTTCGATGTAATTTTATGTAATTAAAAAGATATTCAATTTACTTGAAATGTATGTTAATACTACATGTATGTTCTATACTTGACAGGATCCAATGGGTCTGAGGAGGACCAAGTGTTACCACCACCTAAACCTGCCCGACCGCAGTATCCCAACATATCCCCAGCCACATCAGCCAGGAATCTCAGTCAACAGAGTATTTCAAGTCCTCCAAACCACTGGGGTAGTGCTTCTCATTTACCCCTGGGTCAGAGCACCCCGGTAGGACCAAGTCCTCAACACCCACCACCCAGCTCGCAATCAGGAGCGCCACCATTACCTAGAGAGATTGACTTGTCACATTATTTTCCTTCATCTACTGGTTATACTCAAGTGAACCAAGTTAGTAGAGGGTACAGCCCCTCATTAGGGGCTCCTGAAGGGTCCCATTATTGTCAGGCATCAGGGTCTGGACCAAGAGGTGGTACATTTCCTGGACGAATTATTGCCAGAAATCCACAAGAATTGTCTGAGATGGTTGGTGGGGGGAGTGGAACTCAAACCCGTGGATACCCAAATAGGCAGCATTATCATGACCAGGTAACAACCACAGTACTTACAGTCTTATAATCTACTTTGTATGTCATTCTTTTAAACTGCCATTGATAGAAGTTTTAATGCATCCAATGAATAACAAAAGTTTAATGCATCCAATGAATAACAGAAGTTTTAATGCATCCAATGAATAACAGATGTTTTAATGCATCCAATGAATAACAGAAGTTTTAATGCATCCAATGAATAACAGATGTTTTATTAACTTTGCAGAGTTTTCCTTTGTAGTGAACAAAAAATATTGAATATGAATATACACATAATATGTATTTGGAAATGCATCTAAGTATATCTGAGTATATATATATGTGTAGATAAAATCATTAGACAGTATAATCTTGAATTACTTTGTAATTCAGTTGTAACTCACAATTTGAAAGAATGTACAAATGTATATGTATATACAGCACATGTGTTCTTGACTAAAAGTAATGATATTTTCATGTGTTGTTGAATGTTAATTGTTGTTCAGTTGAATGCTTATGTTAATATTCTGTGTTACTACTTTATGCATTGTTATGTATCTGATCATTCAAATTCTACAGGCTTATGATGGGCGGGAACCAGCTCCTGTAAATAACCATGTGGTTCCTACATTACCACCAGTTCCTAAGGACCTGGAACCAGAGGAAATCGAAGAGAGATTACGTCAACAGCAGATGGAGTCAGAAAAAGATGCTAAATGGCTCATTGGTGAAGAAAGGAATTTAGTAAGTATATAATGAAGTCATGTTATGTAATGTCATTTTGACCACGATGTTTTTGAAGTCAATGTATGACGTTTTTATTGACATCTTAAAATACTTTATATTCATGGCACATGGTACAATGTTGGAAAACCCCATTGTTGATCTGTGAAATCGAAACATCATATTACAATAAGTTTGATTTGATACTTGAATAGTAACATTTCAACATTGCTGTTCGTATAACAATTTAGGTAATTAAATTGACATGACAGCTGATTGAAATACTATTTTTAAATTCTTTATCAATTAGAAGCGTGATATACCTCGTCAAGGACCCCCTGCAGGACCTCCACCAATTACCCACAATCCTCTACAGATCGTAGAGGAAGGAGATGTAGTGAAAGAGAACTCACCACCAAATACTCTTCAACAAGTAGAACACAGACCAACAATAAATAGGACAGGCTCTAGAGTGTCCAGTACAAGTATGTAATCATGTTCTCTGAAGATTCTCTCAGGGATGTCAAAATTCCAGATTAATCTAAAAATCCGGATCCAGAGAACTATTTTCAGATTGATATAAATCTGATGAGTTTTCATGGGGGTAGGGGCGAATCTGCTTCTGAACTAACGAAATTGAGTACAGTGTATACGATAACAACCAAGGTGTTCTTTGAACAAGTCTGTGAATGAGTTATTTGATTCTCCTTAGTTTTCAAGATAGAGGATTTGGCTCTGTTGACACCCCTGTTCTCTTTATTGATTGATTGTAGGATAATAAACAAAAAATTTCATTTGGACATATTAGACTGCAGTTGTTGGCCTGTCGTATCAATAAACACTTAAGCAAAGTGGATTTTTCTTAAGCGACTTCCACCTTGTGATCAAATCTTTAAAGGGAACGTAAAGCTCAGTCATTGATTGCTATCTTAAGTTGAAACGAATTGTTTTGTGACTGGGGTGAAATGAAACCTATTAACAGGTAATTTGCAGGTAATATATAATTCCATTGTTAATTCCACAATAAATGATTTATTACCATTAAATTCCTCTATATTTTATCTGATTTTGTTGAATTTGACGTGAATCTTTCTTATCTGTATTTCAGGCAGTAGAAGTAGCAGCATCAGCGATCATGACATCCCTCCATCCACACCTAAACTTGTAAGTATTTTATCTCCCATCAGACCATTTTCAATGATATTTAATCTGTTAATAGAGACCACCTGTAAACAAAGACCACTTTTTGCTGTTCCCATGGGTGGTCTTTACAGACATGTTTGACTGTACATAGCTTCTCAAAATGATTTTCAGGTTTCAGATTTTAAATAATGCTTTTGATGGAGATGGCATAAGTGATGACTGGGATTTTTTATTTTTCGTAAGCGCCTGTGATTTTATTAAACTTGAGGGGAAATGTCTTAGTGATTTTATATTTCTGCAATTAGAGTAATTTAATACTTGATAGCGATACAATGGATGTTGAGTTCAGCAAGATGGACTAGAGTAGTCAGCATGTGTTAGCTGTGAAGCAGTTATTTTTAAGTTTATTTGAAATACTGAAATGTATGACTGTGTCTATATGAAAAGCTAAAAAGGTGATAATATTGTGATATTTTAAGTACCAGAATATATAACCGAGGCAACTGCAATATTCTTTCTTTCACTGGCTTTTTAAGTGGCTTTGTAAAAATGTTAATTGTATATATTTCAGTCCATTCCAAGTACCCCTACATTGTCAAAGGATAATTTAGATAGAACGAATGACGGTGTGTATGATAGTACTACAGCTGTAGTTAGGTCAGTGATGTCATTGTCACAGAAAGCTCCTGTCTGTAAAGGGGACGAACTCGTAGATCTGATCAAGGTATGATTATCTCCCCTGATACACTCACATTGACTATACAGTAAAACCTCATTTAAAGACCACACCAATAATAAGACTTCCTCAAGTTAAGAACACAATTTTAAAGTCTATTTTCACTGTTTTGCTCTGTTTCAATCTAAATAAGATGACCAGCTCAATAATAAGACCAGGTTTCAAGGGTCCCAAGGGTGGTTGTATTATTGAGGTGTTACTGTAAATATTAATACTTTTAAAGTTTGCTATTACAACCAAAGTACAGATCAACACCTTTTGGGAGTTGCAAATTTCAGGTGTTGAGAGGAGGTTGCTGTAGATAGGTTAAATTGATAGTAATTTTTAACGGCAGGAACATTGATGATGCCGTTGAAAAGAGGTTGTTGTTCAAGAGAGGGCCACTCTCTAAGTTTGTACTGTGGACTGTATTCCTCTGCACATACAGATACAGAAACAATACCAGTTATAAGAGCATTACTTAAAAAAATTGATCAAAAGGGAGATTGTTTATTGCATTGCTGCCCTCTGATTGTCTTTCTATATGAGGTCAAGCTAATACACATGTCTTAAAGTGTTGTAAAGCTTCAGGAAAGGGAAGTTATGATGATTTATCCGATCATCTATCAAGTGTAGCATCAGAAATAGGAAAATTAAGATGATTTATCAAATATCATCTAAAATGAAGACTTTTTGTAAATGGGGAAAGTAAATGTAATGAAGAAATTTGATTAATATGAATGTTATGTCACTTTATTTCCGTCACTGTGATGTAATTTTATGTCTGTCTTTTAGGCTGTTGGACTTGAGTTACGCGGTTTGTTGGGAAGTGTTGATGAATATTCCAAAGAAGTACACATGAATCTACGCAGAGAGGTAAAATAGATCACATCAGCTGCATTTGTTTACATAACATATCAAAGTTATTAGCATTTTCTCAGCCAGAACAGAAAATATTTATCTTTTCTATATTTATATTTATGATTTCCCCTAATAGGAGTGAAATTAAAAAATACAAGGCATAAATCTAGTCTTTCTGTGTATAAATAGGGAAGCTCTCGCGCCTTGCTAAAGTTTCAACACAATTTGTCCTGCTTTGTGAGATATGTGCGCAAACAGTGATTTAGTTTTAATGGTGTGCAGGGTATTCTCTGAGCATTTTCTCGACTGTTCAAATAATGATTGAAATATGTATATCGGAAAACTCTATAATAGGAGTTTAAGTCACATTAATAGCTTGGGTCATGTAGTGACTGTTCATACTGTCAGGTTGGAGGAAGATGCTGGGTGGACACCTGGGTAGAATCACCAATCTTTTGTAGGCCAGCTTGGTAGTTTCCTCTTACAAATTCTATATTAGATGCGAGATTAAAACCAACACCAGTGTGGGGCAAGTTATTCGAAGTCGGCAACTATCAACCACTCTACCACAGACACCCATGTTGGAAACTTTGACATGCCCGAAAATGATAAAGTCTGTGTGAATCTTACATCAGGCAGGTAGCTGATTTCTCTGCAGACGATAGCGTAGGCAGATGATGGCGAGGCAGATTATAGCGCAGGCATTGAATTTTGAACGTTTGACTATTCAGACATGTGCTTCTATTATTTATAAATGATAATACATTAATCATTTGATTTTTACTTCAGATTGAAATGGCTCAGAAAGTATTAAGTACAGATATGGGAAACTTGATAAGTACAATGAAACTAGCACAGCATTACAGCACAACAGCAATGGATGGAGAATATCGCAAAAATATGTTAAAAGCTGCACATGTGCTCGCCATGGACTCAAAAAATCTCCTAGACGCTGTTGATAAAGTCAGACTAAGTCAATTAACTGGTCTTATCAGATGATAAGTTTTACTGTAACACTGTTTGGTGCTTGTTAGTGCAAAAATATGTTTGCAAGCAAATATCTTGATATTACTCGACAAATACAGGGTTTAGTAAGGAGGATACAAGTGTATTATACCAGAATTGTGTTTAACAATATGACAATATTCAGGACTATTTATGATTATGAAGATTATCCACATTTATTTATTAACTTGAAACATACGTTTAGACTTATATTTTGTAATATTGGGTCGCGTAAATTTTTATACTCCAATACATATTGATCTTATTCACTTAAACACAATCTTGCTGGAACACCCAGGGGATTGATTTCATTGTGACCAAGTCTGATAACATTATCAATATTGTCAGCAACTTTCATGTTGTTCAGATCTATGTTGTTTTCAATATACTGATTCTAGGAAAGTACACGCATATATTGGACTATGACTTGAACTGCGAGGGTAGGCATTGAAGGATCTCCACACTCGTCCTTTCCTCCTTTATTACACTAATTGTGTATCATTATGCTAGAGATTGCATGTTTATGCACATGTTTGTTAAGATTTATCTGTATAGATGTGACATTTGTTGTACATGTTACATACATAAATGCTATACGATGTACATGTACACTGTATTTCTGAATGTATGTCATTTCATGTGGGATTTTAGGACGTTATTCTCTCAGTATTTTTTTAAGCATTGTCGATACTTCTGTGTATAAAATATCCCCCACCCACCCTGTGTATGTTAAACTTTTCAAATAATCATTTGCCTGCTAATCCTAGTTGTTAGATCGACATTTCATGACAATCTTGAACTTTATGGAGGTTAATACAACTCGTTAAATGTCTTGGTTGTGAAAAGTGGAGAAATGTATATTTACGAATCAAATATTTTACAAAACCAAATGGTAAAGGCCCTTGGCAAGTGGTGCCGGAATCCATTTTTAGTAGGTTTTCTCTGTGTCCGACTTATTTCAAGATCAAAACATTGTGTTCCTTGGCATTGGAATTATATACATCGATAATGGAATATCTGCTAAAAATGTACTATTATCTAATTAGTTTTAATTTGATTTTATCTGAAACCATATAATAATGCCAAGATATGTTTACAAAATTTATGTAGTGGAATATGATAATGATTGATGCATCCATGATACTCCATTTAAACGCTTTTGTGTGCAAGCTTCTTTAAATAGTAATTTGCTGTTTGTATATGCTTTGCGACCAAGAATTTTGAGTATATAGGTATTTATTAAAATCTGGTTCGATTTTAAATATCTTATTATTGGTAGTTTGATAAATGAAACTGTTGTATACCATTAACCAGTATCATAATTCATTGCAATACATTAAGGCATTATTGTTGTAGAGAGCAAATATGGATTGGTCCCAACAAATCTGTCTTTTCACTTTTTCATCTTTTGTATTCTGTTGTGCTAAATTAAGGACATTTTCACTTTCATATTCTAAAGGACAACAGCATTAATTCTTGTTAGTATAAATGTATTTGGCAGTCCTCAACTGAACTTGTAGTCCAGAACTTGTAAACGTTTATTCAAACAAGTATGAAAATTTACATCCTGCTTTTTTTGTCATGTATGTTCAATAAGGAATATATTGAAAGAGAGGCAGACATCGTTTCAAAGAAGAGTTTAATGAATTCATTAATTACAGAGCCATTCTGTTTCAGATTTTTTTCACAAACTTCATACATGTATACTATACTTTCGTATCGTATTTAAAATTATGGTATTATTTATATTTTGTAAACAAATATTTAGTAAAACAACACTATGTTTATTGTTGCTCAACTGTGTAAATTATGTATAAATATTTGTGTAGATAAATACCTAGTCATATACACATACTCTGTAATAATGCAAGGCTACAATATTCATGTCATTTTTATCCTATGTACCCTGTATACCAACCACCACACCAGTTCCCAGTTACCTATAGTATGTACTTGCCTAAGAAAATGGTAATCTGGCACTCATAATGTTTGATCACATTTAAGTTCTTAGTAGGTTCATTTATTTGCAAAGAAAACAGTAAGTTATTTTAATCTTGTATTTCGAGGGTTCAGTGCAAGACTATACTAACTCCTATATAAATACATAGGAGTTAGGATAGTCTTGCGCTGAACCCTCGAAAATTTTGTTGTATTCTATGTAAAGTCTGTATGTCCTCTTCTATAATTGTGTGTAAGTTATTTTTCTGTACAAAATTGTTGTCAAAATTTTCAACAAACATTTCAACATATTGTTACAAATGCAATATTAAAAATACAAAAACTTTGATACTTGTGTACCTTTCTTCTTTTGACATTATTGAAATATAGCCGGACCTCATTCATTCCAATTCATCGGGTCCGAGATTTGATAATACATGGTTTCGAATAGTCCATTTCAATACAACGTGCAGAAGAAGATAGACTGGAACCTGTTATTTATTTCTGATGATACCAAATATTCAGATAGAAGGTTTCGAATAAAACGAGGTCCGACTGTAAATCATAACTTCTACCTGTACATGTATTGCTATACTCGCAACAGTCAAGTTGAAATCGAACCATGACTACTGTCATGTGACACCATTTACTTAACCTTGATACATAATGCAAATACACAAACTCAAAATACTTTGAGAGGATATATTTTCATAAATAAGCCCATAACATCTATACACTAACAGATACCAAGGTATCAACTACATAATGTCAACAATGCAAACAAGCAAGGAGAAGATGAAACAGATTCACAAAGCTGAAACAGTTGATCTAGAAATCAAACTTCGTGCTTTAATGTAAAACACATTGTACTGCATTTACTAAGATGTTTAAACATTGTAAGTAAAGTTTATTTTTTGACGTGACAGCCCACTTAGATGAAAGCATAAATCATGACACAGAAGCTCTTCAGCATCGGAGGGTCAGAAGTCAGACGTCTCTTTGGACAAGGATTATGGTTTCATACGTATCTATTGCAAAACAAGCCTCTAAGAATCAGATCAGATATCCGTGATGGCAGATCACTGAATGGCATTATTAACACTGTCAAATAAGTTTTGTTTATGATCAGCAACATTCGGTGAAGTCTCGTACGTACATATGGTGACTTCATGCCTGTGGGCCTGAAATAATGCAAATAGTTTACATAACATAATACTGAAGTGAAATTAATGAATCAAAACAGCATAACTAGAGAAATAATTTATAATGTTCAAGTCTATATGCTCCATGTGGAAGGGTAGGTTAGTACTGGTTAGAATTCAGTCCAGGAAAAACTGGTTAGGTGAACCGGCCGCCAGATATAACTGATATATCGTTGAGAAACGGCGTTAAACCCGATGAAACAAACAAACATCAAGTCTATATGTCTGTGAAAATCTAAGTAAGAATGACTTGGTCCAAGGCTCGAAAATTTCAATTTATGTTATGCTTTTTTCCACTGTAATCATGATCAGAATACAGTCAAATCCTGGTTTAGACGATTTTTATTCCAGAAAGGTTCGAACGTTGCCAGTACCAGTGTTATTCACATGAACCCTTCCTTCAAATACGACCTCAAACAATCAAAGAAATACATAGCTACAAAGTTGCAATTTTACCTCATAGGTTTTTATGACAACACAACATACAAACTACTACCAAATGCCAACTTTAAGAACAGACCACTGTTACTTTCGACTACATGCAAATAAACATTCCATGTATAGCATATCCGAGTTAACAGTACATACATGAAGTGTCAAACACTATTTTACCATTTCAGAAGGTAAACATACCATGCTTTTATTAAATATTTGTGCAATGAAACATAAACTGAAAAACTGCAATCAAGTCCTTGATTGTCGGCTATGTTTAATTAAACCATATCTCTTCCATGATCAAATATAAACTACTTCTGTATATACCGAGTGTTTTATCATTTGCTGCTAAAAAAAGAAACATAAAAATAGTATACAACACTCATACCACTTGACCATCGACAACTTGGCAACAATGTTTCAAACTTTGCATACAGAAAATAGCAGACTGCAGTGATTTTACATTCTGAGAAGCCAAAATACCGAGCAATACATTTTTTTTTACTTGTACCAATAACTACATTTTTTTATCAAACATGATGACAATTACCTCAGCAAAATCTCCTTTCAATCCAATATAGTAAACTTTTGAAGTTTCTGCACCAAAATTGCAAGGAAAATGTAGAGAAATGCATTCACACTGATTAAATCTTGTAACTCTGAAATGAGAAAAGAAGAGTAATAGAACCTTAAACGTGTAACAATTTTAGATAAGAGATAAAATTTCATTGATAAAATTTCAGCTATCAACAACTTTTTTCAAATACATGTATGTACAGTCGACTCTCGTTAAGACGAATTTTTCGGGACCGTAGAAAATAGTTTGTCTAAACGAAAATTCGACTTAATCATCGGGAGGCCTTACTGTCGGTGATTTGTAAATAAGTTTGTAAAAATTGCTTAAATTGCACTTTATGTACTTCTAACTAAGAACATGTGTTTAATAATCTATATACGTGTGTATATGTTGCCTCTTTTCATTCAAACATGATATGGTGCAATCATATCAAATTATCTAGAAGGAGATTCTTTTAAATATCAGTTTTATTAAAAATTCGTCTTAACCGACAGAAATTCATATAGACAAAGAAGAATAAAATCCGGACTTTTGAAAAACTTCGAGGTAACGGAAAATTCGTCTTAAGCGAGTTCGTCATAACGAGAGTCAACTGTGTAAGTAAATAATATGACACGGTTTTCTGTTCCATGATTAAGACGAGTATTTCAGATCTTTATAAGTTTTCTCAAATGCAAAAGAAAGTGTGCTTTTTTGATTTTTTAATTATTTTAATTCTACAAGGTATAAAGTTGTCAAATTTGAAACACGAATATCAGTTGTTACGGTTTATAGCTACAACGAAAAAATCCGTCAAATAATGGCTAGTTATTACAGAATAGCCCGAATTGAGATTTTGCAGGATTTCGACGTGGAACATGTATACACAAGTGCAAGTGACCAAACTGGTTTTCTCTACATTCTTTCACACATGTATAGTGCGAATATCACTGAAGTTTTAGAAAATTTATAACAGAATATGCCACGACTATCAGAACGTCAGCGTATTGACGCCTTAATGATGCTGGGCACTTTAACTGCCAAAAAAACGCTATAATCAAGTTACGCGATAGGTTTATGCAAATGGGTACTGTTGCCGACCGTCCCCGATCCGGCAGGCCACGCATCAGACTGGACCGTTACTTTGAGTTGACGCACATGAGACGTCGGTACTGAACCGCCTCTGCTACAGAGTTATTAGACGGAATGGCGGTTATACCAGTTATTAATGCAACATTAACATCATTTTGCATCAAATTACAGTTAATCTATGCAAGAAAACATCCCTTTGGCCATTTGAGTATTTTTCATTATGACCCCTACTGCATGTAGACGCGCCATACGTTTCAACGAAATTCAATGCAATAAAATAATCACATTAGTTAGAAGGGTAATTGAATAAGCTAAAAAATGATACCACACATAATAATATTCCATCATTGGATTATTAGAAAATAAAAAAATAAAAAGTGCACACTTTCTTTTGCGTTTGAGTATACATGTATGTCAATGACTTAAACATGGTTATATCAATTCTAACAAAATAAGAAAATCAATGGACATTTTGCGCTATTTTCAACAATTTCAGTTACGACCAATGTAAACAGAAGATAACTATACAAACCCTTAAAACTCAACTGAAATATAAGCTGTTTACATAAGGGTGACAAAAGAAGAAGTTTTAACTGTACTGAAATATAGAACAAATATAGTTTACTTTGTGGTATATTCAAGAATACCACTTGGGTCAGGATGTAACTCAAACTCTTGATCTGGCTTACATTCTGCATCATCAAATGTCATATTTGGTCGATTCTTAAACCTGAAATGAGATTAATGATGTTAACACAAGATGTTAATAATCACACATAGTATAGTATAACTATAGATGCAGCTTAGAACAAAGAATTCTCATCATGTTTTTTTACACAACATATTAACATTCTGAAATGACACTGATTCCATTATTTCTAACACTTGCATACAAAGCTATTATTTTTAATCTTGCAAACCAAACTTGAAAAAAAACCAATCTGTGATCATGCAAGAGTTATTAGACTTGCATGTATACAATAAGTTACATAAAACGGGAAATGAGACATTGTGGGTTCCTAAATATAAATTTGTATGTGAATACAGTGAGTAACAAGAAGTGACCATAAGCAAGCACAGAAATGTTTGACAAAGGGAGACAACTTACACTCTCATCTTATCAGGATGTGTATCCTCCTCTCCACCAATCAATATTATACCTTTTAACTTCACACTGCCAGTAAACCTGAATAAGCAAACAATCCTATCAAACTTATAATTAGTTTAGTCATGTTCATGATTTAAAGAAAATATTCTAGATAACGACTGTCGTAAAAAGTTGAGTTGCCACAATTATGTGTGAAAATTACACCGACACAATGAGGATGAACATCCCCTTCGGTTATAGCCAGATTAACTGATCATGTTATCTCAACTATACTGTGTTAACCACTAGTGTACTGATTTGTATGTGGATCCAAAGGCCTAGCAACTGTACATGTATACAATTTCTACTACTACACAACACACAGAGTTTTGTACCAAAAATACACAGGCCCAGACTCCTACTGAAGTAACGAGCAATTAAATGTTCAAAGCAATAATATATATAATTAATAATATATGTCGTACTCACGGAATATTAAATAATAATTCTTCATCGCAATCACTTTCAACAAACTATAACCAATAAAATAAATACGATTAATATACTTCAATATCAATACAAACAAATTCAATGCTACTTACTTTAAAAAAAAAAAAGATTCTAATCATCGTTATTTAATTTTGTATACATGTACGAGGGTTGTCCAGAAAGTTTGTAGACAACCTTTATTTTTTCCTTACACATGCTACTTCAATGCTTAGCTTTACATCACACAATTCTTTAACATTCACTTTTTCATGGAGTTTATTTATTTTAGTAATTATGACAATGGTACCTGTGTTATTGTTTCCATAGCAACCTCATATGGGTATAACTGGAGCACGCTAAAATTGGAGCTTTTATCCGATCTAGTACAGTTGTTAAAATGAGTCATTTTTACATAAAAGTAGCGGCAATGAATTAGAAAATACTTGATGACGTTCTTTACAGACGTCATGTTGTTATGATTTTAACGGCCTCATACTAAAAATGAGCATTGTGTAAGATACTGTTTGAAGCGTTCATGAATGAAAGTTCGCAAATCATGATGACGTCAGACGTTATTAACGCAGGGTTTATTTTCAGCTGTTTTTATAGCCATTATTAGGCTATATTCCCAATGACAAAAAGTATATATTTTTCCCAATTAATTTGAATGTAAAAATTTCCAATAAATCTGAAGAAAAAGTTTTGGTTCAATTAAGCCAAAAATTTACTGTTGGAGGCTTTTCTCTCACAGGCAGTTTATATATACATGTACAGTGAAACTTCCGAATACAGGACCCTCTAAAAACCGGAAACCTTTGACAACCGCACGAATCTCAAAGTCCCGGTTTTTTTCGTCCTTTTTACTATATTGTTCACTTCTGAAAACCGGAACCTCTGAATTCCGAATACCGGACGATTTTTGAAGGTCAGTTTATATATTTTACACAAAAATTGACTTCCGAAAACCGAATAGAAAAATATTTGTCAAATTAAAAGTGTCACCTAGCTTAAAAAGGTTGTAAAACCCCTGCGGCAAACTCTCAAAAGTTTTCTTTTGTTTTTCAATTAGCGGTGGCGTTTTTTTTGACACGCGTGAAAATCACAATGATCATGTGATGCTTGAGTTAGGAATCAATAACAGGTGAAAAACTTTCTTATTGCTTCAATGAGAGAAAGATCAGTGTTTTAATTGAATTCCTTACATCGATAAAACACAAGAATGGTTTGATGGACAGGAGCGTATTTCAAACCATCAGATTATTGTACGCGGTCATTGCATTGCTTTGTAAAATGTCTGCTTCTAAATGTAAAAGAACATATTGAATAAAATATGTATTTCATACACGTGTTTGTTATTTATTTATTTATTACACATACTTGATTATCTTTAATGTTTAAAATATCTTATCAATCATTTATTACATGATTAATTAATTGATTGCTTTTACAAACTTATGCAATTATAAAGGGAAATAAATCCCTTCATTCTACATGAAATGTGTTAAGAAAACATAACTCTAGTACACCACATCCACTTTGCCTGCAAACTTCCAAACTTCTGAATACCGGAAACTTCCAAATACCGAACATTATGGCTGGTCCGGAGGTCGTTCGGTATTCGGAAGTTTCACTGTATATAGCTTTTTTTGATTAATTAATCACTTCATCCTTCAATTTTATTCCTAAATTTTGCTGTAATTCCTAGACTTTTTTCCCAATTTCTAAGATTAACACGCAAAAATTCCCAATTTAAAAGGGTATGGGTTATCTTCCCAAAATTGCCAAAATAAACCCTGTAACGTTTGGTGTAGAACTCAGAAAAACACCTGTGGAAACTAGAAACTTTCATATTTCTTCTTCATAGTGACTGAATATTTCATGGGTACTTTTAGTGATGGGAGAGAAGAAACTTAAGATTATTCACCTTACAGTCCGGACCTTGCGCCCATGGATTTTGCCGTTTTCCCCCTTATAAAATCACAACTTCAGGCCTAAATTAAAATTAGGTTTGTTTGCCCTTTACCGACCGACCCGAGATTTGGCCGCCGACTCAAAAAGTTTTATTGCAAAATTCTGTTTTGTTTTTTTTTATTCTTTTTTTTTTTGGTTATAAACCCGACTATATACCATTATGTCACACTACGATGTGTGCAGTTTGTTCTTCTTAGTTACAAAACAATATTTTTGTTTCATTATGTTTGCCTTATGATTACTTCCTCTTGCTAGAAAAACTTTGGAACCCAAAGTTAGAAAAAAGTATAGTTGCCCTTATAATATTTTCATCAACAATTATTGAAGCCTCGTGCTCATACTCACTAAAACAGACGGGCTATATAAAGTGTTAAAAATAAGTACACATAAAAGTGTCAATTTTGCTTTCATTTTACCAACATTAATTTTTTCTGAATTGATCCGAGCTTATGTTAACCATGTTTTCGACAACCACATGTCATTTAATCGTATCTTTTTTAATATTTACAATTATTTTACTGTTCCCGCCTACCCAATGTACCACATGCCGAAATTACAATGCACGAACAATATATTTCGACTAAAACATATTAAAATTTCCACAATAAAATAAAAAAAAATTCCTACCTACCTACCCACCTCTAAAATCTAGGGTCGGTAAAGGGCAAACAAAGACTTTTTTAATTATGGCCTCAGGGTAGAAAATTCAGAAACTTAAATGAGGTTAGAGCCGCTACATCACAAAAATTTCCTAAATTGAGAGTGACTTGCATTCTTAGGTGTATTACAAAAGGGTAGATAGGCAGATATAATGCAATGGTGAATATTTTGAGAAAGATTAAAATGCTGACAGATTGACAGTCTTTGTGTCATGTATAAGTATGTTGTGACATGCTCCACTGTTGCTTATAAGACTATACATAAAGTGCTGTAATTGTATAATTTGTGAACGAAAATAATTGATTGTTCGCATATCTGTGCATAATACACGAGTGCATACCTAAACTGGTGTTTCTTCTTTTATAAATGATTATTAAGGCCGCGACAGTATGTGTCTACGAACTTTCCGGACAACCCTCGTATATCACACTTCTAATCGAACTAAGCTTCAATAAAATCACATCCATCTTTTGAACTTAATTTTTACTGTTAAAAAACGTGTTATATATCAATTGTTATTCATGCAAAATTAACATAAAAAGTACCTTCTCCTTATCCATACGTTGATCCCAAGGTTTGAAAACATATTTAGCTGATCCATCGACAGATTCATTCAGACATTGCACTCTTTCAGTATCAATTTTTAAATATAAACTATACGCTGCTGCCCTTTCTGCATCGGTCACATGATCATGATCATGACCATCACATCCACCATGACTGTGTCCATGACCATGTCCAGACATCTGAGAATAAGAAGGTTAGTTAATCTTAGTAGCAAGACGAAATCATGGATACAGATAAAATTAAAAAACTAGACAAATGGACAAGAATCTTATTATATTGTTCAAGATGGTTTCAAGTTGGTATGTTTGTTTTCTGGTAGCCAGTGAATTTCTGACTGAAGTTGAAAGAGTCAGTCTGAGTCTGTATCTTCATCCCAGTAGTATAAAGATTCATGCCTTGAAGTTGAAGTCACATGTTTATTAAGCACTTCCAACATTAAACCTGTGACCGACTGATAAGAAAACTTCCAGACTGAGTAATTAATTATACCACATTGTGCATTTATAAATAGCATTGCTTATTGCAGGGTTGTCACTATTTCTTGAAGTAGCAGGAAAATAGCCAAAAATATATGGGGGTCCTGCGTTTACTCCCCTATTTTGATCATTTATACAAGAAAGTAGCCAGGTGATGATGCTTAAGTTACTGGGTAATGTTACCAGTTATCAGCTTTTATTGACACACCTGTCATGAGCTCGAGCCTAACCTTGGGCACACTTTCAAATCATATGTATAATGAAAGTTAAAACGATTAAATGTTTATAACTTTTAATATCAACGAAAAACCTTTATTTTAAAGACCCTTTCAGAATTACGCATCAAGAAAATATTAATCAACCTGTATAGTCACAACTTAAAATACAACCAATAGCTACCAGCAGAAGTAATTATTTATTAACGCCTTATAAATAGAATATCCGAATTCGCATGTCCGAAATTCTACCAATTGTCGCGACATGAATTAGCCCCATTCTGACAGAATGACAGCACGTTGTATAATGCGTAACAAAATTAGTAAATAAAGATCTTTTCAAACAGCGTAAAACATTATCTTTAAAACACTTACATTGCAAAATAAGACGGATTTGCACACACTGAGCTAGGGCACTGAGCTAAATTCAACTTACGGTGACGCGTAATAATAAGGGGTGGGACTGAAATCCGTTATCCGGGATCCGTGATCCGGGATCCTCCGGGATCGCTTTTTAAAAAGTGTTCGAGTGGAACATATGTTAATTGAAGGGGTGTGAACGAAGGGGTGTGAACGATAAACAATTTAAGTTTGTCAAATAAATATAATTTGGATGCTTTTTATATTGTTAATGGGACGTTATTTTAAGATTGTAACATATGTTAATTGATAGGCTGTGAACGATGAACAATTTTAAGTTTGCGAAATGAATATTTTTAGTTCTTTTTGTGTGTGCATTGTTTTAGCAATAAAGCTTTGAACTGGTTTATATATATAAATATTGATAAAAGCTTATGCTTTAGTTTAAGTTATGCATACTCTGTTTAGTACTTAAATTGCATCAGGGCTAGTAGCCTACATCTTACTAGAAATCCATTATCCGGGATTCTAAATTAAATATTTATGCTAATAATTTGGCTACACGGTAGTCTTATAATATTCCTTTATAACATACTTAGTATTATACAACCCGGGTCCCGGCTATTCGTTATTGACCGTTGATAACTACGATATAGTCCAAAATATCGATCCCGGATTTTCTTACAACCCGGGTCCCGGCTATTCATTTTTGACCGTTGAATAATAATTACTACGATGTAGTTCAATTTATCGATCCCGGATTTTCCCACCAATGTCCCGGATTTTCTTACAACCCGGGTCCCGGCTATCGGTTAAGGACTGTTGATATAGAACATACATTTACATTTCAAATAGAATAAAAATATAATAGAATAAAACGTCACTATACAGAATATAAAACTATACAAATATATAATAATATACTACTACTACTACTAACAATAATAATAATAATTGCTGTATTGAAGTATTTTTTTCCTAATTTGTATTGCACAGTGAATGAAACCCGGGTCCCGGCTATCGTTTATTGATCGTTGATTTCTACTACGATGTAGTTCAATTTATCGATCCCGGATTTTCCCACCAAAGTCCCGGATTTTCTTACAACCCGGTCCCGGCTATCGGTTATGGACCGTTGATTACTACTACGATGTAGTTCAATTTATCGATCCCGGATTTTCCCACCAAATTCCCGGATTTTCTTACAACCCGGGTCCCGGCTATCGGTTATGGACCGTTGATTACCTTGATTACTACAAAATGTACTACGATGTAGTTCAATTTATCGATCCCGGATTTTCACACCAAAGTCCCGGATTTTCTTAAAGTCCCGGATTTTAAATATAATAAGTAACAAATACTAACACACATTTACAAATCAAGTCAATACATTTTATTAAGACACAGTTTGCACATATATATTACAGAACAAAACAGAACTGAAGTTTATTTTCACACAGGTATAGGAAATATCAAATACACATACATCATTAACAACAGGAGCCATATCCATAAAGCATATTAGTAAAAATGTTTCTTAGCCACGGACCTATATACATAGGTCCGTGTCTTAGCTAAGTAACTTATAGCTTTTGACTGAAGTGGAAAAAATGACTTATAAGGTGTTTTTTTAATAAAATGCTTTTTGGTTCTGGTTTCCGAAATAATAAATTACAAATTCATTTTATTTGTAAACAAATACAAAATAGGGGAGATGTTTGAAGTGGGGAGACACTCAATGCACATTATATGATATTAAACAGTTGTTGAGTATAGAAAAAACCAGGGCTAATGTATATGGTTGCAGTAAATACATTGCCATTTCCATTGCTTAATTCTACCAACACATTTTTGGTGGAACCAACTTTTACAATTCCTATTTCCACATGATATCATATTGTCTACAAAATCGGGCATACTACAAACACACCATGTTTGTAGTTTAATTAATTTTGGGATTCCTCTAAATGCCGTAGACCGACTTCGAATAATATTTTCCATAGGAAATGATGTCATTTTTCTATTTTCTAAACATATCACTAAATGTTCCCTCATATCATTCATTATGAAATGACTATTGAAATTGATATTCAAAGGATTTTTGCAAAATTCGACAGCACGCGCAATAGCAAACAGACCACAATCGAAGAAATCTCAGATCAAACGAAAGAACCTTATGCAAATATAAGCATGCATTATGAATAAATGATTGATAAATCGATGCAATTAAAAATTAACATTCTATTTCTTATAATTAAAGTGTGCAAGCTATGAAAATAAAATCGCACTTACAATTTTTTTTTTTTCAAATAATTGTATATTATAGCCTTTTCTTTTGATGTCCTAAGTTTGACTAGAGCACAGTTTCGTGCTTCTTATTCATTTATTTCATCATACATACATTTATTGGCATTCGGCAATTAATAGCCTTTGGCAATTTACAATATACAGTATAATGCATACCGGGTCCCGGTTAACGGTTATGGACCGTTGATTACTACAATGTAGGTCAATTCATCGATCCCGGATTTTCTCACCAAAGTCCCGGATTTTCTTAAAGTCCCGGATTTTAGTCCCACCCAATAATAAGTTATCCGTGCTTATATCTCAGCGTTCCTATTGTTAAGCATTTCTGCTGGTTCTAGTAAAATATTGACTACCTTTTCACGCACATCATTAAACTGATTTATTATCGAAACAATATTTTGTTAGCTACTTAAATGACTTATGAAAAATTACCTGTAATTAATAAAACTCCACGAAAAGAAATATAATTATGTTGAAATGGCCCCTATTTTACAAAAAGTGCGAGTCTCGTTTTCATATTCACATCCGGCGGATGGCAACTCAACTTTTAATTCTGTATATTGAAATAGACACTGTTTAATTCACTGACACCTTTAGTTCGAGGATTATTATAAGCGTTTTAGGTAAGATATGATCTTAACGCTTATTTGTTTTACAGTCTTATATTTTTAATTCGATTTCATGGAACTGCTCGGTGAAATTCGCAATGTAAACATGTGTTGCTAACCACGCTTTATGCTGAAGAAGTGGGCGGGGTGATGTAAATAAACAATAACACGCGCAATCAAATGACATGTCTAAACTTTCATATCTACTGATTGTGTCAGAGGAAACTAACTTATTGCATAATGTTTTTTGAAACATTTTCAGAATAACGCATTGTTTAGCACTCAAAACTGCGTCGCGAAAATATCATCATCATTTCTGGAGTCTGCCAAGTTTCATGATTATAATGAATAACGGGGGAATAGTGCAACCGATATTGACCCCTTCAACACTAAAATGGCACTAGATCTTCCTGCAAAGCTAACTGGGTGTCGGTCTAACCTCGCATCACTGCACTCCATCCCCTTCTGTCAATTGAGGCTAATCCACCATTGGGCATCACCACCACTGACATTAAGTGCACTAAAAACTAGTACATTACTCTACCAACTGATCAAACCAAGCAGCAGTCTAACCCAAAACAACTAACCTATTCCATATATTCCCAAACCCATTGTATTGTACTATTCATTGTATAGTCGTTATCACTATTCTCGCGGTATCACTAATCTCGCATTCTGTTTTCTTTTGCATTTGAATGGTCATTTGATTGGTCATTTGATTGCTGCTTGATGGAATTTTCAAAATATGGAAAGCGGGGATGTTCTTCCATCTTAATGATGTCTTAGTAGTCATTGAAAATGAAAGCATTGGCCAATCAGGCTTTACATAATGTGATATAAGCATGTATTTATTTATTGCAATTATCAGTTTACAATATTGTCCAAGGATAAGTCCCACCCTTGTTGACAGCTGTCTAGTTGACGGGGTCGAAAAGTTTGGGTTTCACCCTAGGGTTGATGATCATATTGCATTGTCCATTAAGCAAAAATGACAAATGTTTGTAAACATTATTCTGCTCCATGTTTCAAAGAGGATTAACTATATCTGCAGTTAGGCTAATTTGCCAAGTTTTATTCAGATCAAGGTATTTAAGGTTCACCACCTTTGTCCTTGCAAAATTACAAATAACTAATTAGGGATTATTTCATTCATATTTGTATTTATTGACTTTTTATGTGGGTGACTATTTGGTTCAGGTCCAAGAGCAATTTTGTTAATCAAATTCCATGAAGTTATTACAGTTAAGCTTAATGCACTATTTCAGTTATATAAACAAATCGTTTAACTTCCAACTGGTATTAGATAAATATAATGAGAGTAAGCTGGCTATTCAGAACTGTATAGGCGGCATCTTCACATTGCAAAAATGTGTAAAGTTTAGATATTTGGCAGAGTATATTATTGATTATGTTTTCTTGCTCCCTCCCTCTCAGTTGCATAACTCTTAATAGCAATTATGGGATATATATATGTATACATTTCTGTAGATAAATAGTTTCTTTGATGATATAACTTTTAAAATCATTTATACTACTGAGCTGTGGTTCACAGAACTTTCAATTTTTAATGTAATGTTGCAAACTTCCCCTAATGAATCAGAGGTGGAGGATACATTTATGACTTTTAATCATTTATCTTCTGACAGTCAAAATGTTCCAGAGAACATAATTATATTTCACCCAGAATTTGAACCTATCATGACCTCCAGATTGCTGTGTTGACTAAGCTAACTGGATGGATACTGATCCTTTTAAATAATTGAGTTCATTAATACTATAAGGAATTGGTCTTATTATATGTACAACTTTGTTTCAATTTGGCTTACTTTAACAAATATATGTTCAAAATGTTTCTTTATTACATCTAAATTTAAACCGCTAACACAAAAATATAATATACTGATGTTGGATCTTTTGAAATATAACACTGTGACATCCTGCTTGTGTTCTATTTTTACGGCGCAGCCATACTTTCATGGTTTTGCTAGGCAATTTCTCTTCAACCGAACAACGTTTGTAACCTTGACGAGGATTGGTTATTACTCTCGATAAAGGTTACGTTAATTACTGAAATCCACTCAATTTCGCAGCATTTACTGAAATCCACTGAGTTTTGGTAATTTACCGAAATCCATTTTGGATCTGCAGTGACCAGCAAGCGTACATCTCAGCATTTTTTTATTTTTGCACAACAAATCTTAATCTTCAAATTGCGCCGACCATCTTTTTTGGCGCAGCCGTACTATTAAACATGGTTTTGCAATTTGCATATCAGTGTTTTGTAAACCAATCAAATCTTACGTTAACCACCAAGACAATTTCTCTTCAACTGAAAACTATTTGTAACATTGACCCAGATTGGTTGACATTGTGTATAGTGTATTTCATGATTTATCCAGTATTAAAGTATTGTTGTTAGTCACTAGCCTTGATTACCTGCCCTTACCATTTCGATGTGCAGAGTACACTTATGTACCAGACTAATTAGTCATCACCACAGGAAATTGTCCGATGTTGAAATTAAGAAGACTTTCTTGGTGTAATGTACCTTTCGCGAACATTTATATCGTTTTAATCAGATAAATAGCTATATAACAAGTTTATTAACATGAATATGTGAGTTCACGACTTATGCATTAAGTAATATTGATGAACTATATTGAAACAAACTATAATGTGTCTATGACTAATCACACTACGCAGTGATCTCCCCTTACAGGTATCAGAGTTTCTGTAGTATAGCGTAATTAAATGACGGGCAGTCGCAACATTTAGGCATTTGTTATGTTGTACAACAAATTTTAACCTTCAGATTGCAACAAATTTGCATACTTCAAGTTGCGCTGACCATCTTTTTTAAAGATATTTCTTGTTTCTTTTGTCTTCTTGGATGTGTCGTTTGTGTCGATCTGTTTAAGGATTCACACTGATTATCTGAGACTTTAAATGTTGAGAGTTTTATGGTGCCTCCTGTCTCTGAGTGCTTTGTAAATATTTGAAACATAAAATGCTTGCCAGAGAATGTCAGTGTTTGTTTGCAGTGTGTGGTGATAAGACTTAAACACACAGAATGTGTACAATTTAGAAATCACTTGAATTTTATTAATCAATTTGTAAACACTATTTACATACACAATAAACTCGCAAGAAAATGCAAAACATTGCATTTATTTTCATGGAGAGGTTATGATACATATTTGTTTCCATACTGATGATTAGCAACACATCATAAAAGTTGTCTTATGAATTGACTCTTCCTATGTTCTTGCTTTATATTTTTCCCTGCATGCAGCATGTTTGTATTTATGAAGACCAGTTGTACCACATCTAACTTAAATGCTAAATTATGAAAAAGAAATGTTATGTGTTTGGTTCAGCTTTATGCGGAAGGTTATTTTCACATCTTGCAAATGTTGCAGAACAAGTCGGACACATCTCAAACAGGTCCTGTGTTTTTTTGCAAGGTCCTGACCAAATGTCCACAAGCTTACCATGCATTCTCAACCATCAATGTCAGTTAAAATTTCTGTTGGTCAGACAATACTTGTAAGTATCTCTGACTGAACGTCAAGCAATCTGGGAAGCAATTTTAGGAAGCCTGCTTTCATGTACAAAAACATGTAAAAACTATGTGCATTGACTTACTCAACTGCCAATAAACTTTTATTTAAACCCTTATCAGTCGATGTACTGTACATTGATGTTCACTTGTTACTATGTTTTGATGCTCGTTGTGAAGTTGCTTGGCGTTTGGTGACATAAGCATACAATCTTAATAAATTTGCATATATAATGCCTTAGTTAATCAATATTCTTTTTATATTTATATGGATGAAGGTAATTTACCTGTTATGATCAGTCTATTCATTGTAACTATTCATTATTGACTGTGATATTTTACATATTCATTTATATTATGCAAATTTGCATGAAATTCCAAATCTCCTATGAACATTGGACATATTTAGCTACAGTACAATGTACTGAAAAACATATTTTGTAGAACAAATCATTGAGGCATGGCACATGTAACTATGGTATTAAATATTGAACACATTCAATGTTTGAAATTGTCTTCTAAAACACTTTGCTACCTTGTAGGAAGACTGCATACTTTATAGATTTTGATCACACTTGAGTACCATTGTTTTTTATATAACTCTCCATGTAAGATATATGAATCAGGCCCGGTTCCAGAAATTCCAGACGGGGGGGGGGGGGGGGCAAACATGAGGACAAATGACCCCTCCCTTTCAAATGTTATGGCACTTGCTTTGGCTATACTGGAAGTATACAAGAGGAAATCGACCATAAATCAATGTATTGCATTAAAAGTGCTAAAAGAGTATAACCTTAAGACCTGATCAGAGGATATAATTTTGTATTAGGAATAGAAGAAGGTCACTCCACAGCAGACTGGGGGGGGGGGCAAGGCCCCCTTGGCTCCCATGGTGGATACGGGCCTGCAATGAATGTATTTTTGTTTTTCAATCATTTGAAGAGAGACACCAAAAAGGTTATTCCTCAGTTTCCCTCAGGAGTAGTAATTCATTCATTCAAATGTTTTTCTCATTAATGAAACATTTGGTCTTGTCACTAATGAGAAATCCTGGTTCCCAAAAAGTAAACAGTTAAACTAAACCGAATTTTACATTTTAGAGTATAAGCTTTGGCTTGACAGTAATATATGACAGCTATTGGTTCATGTTGGTATTCTCTGTAAATATTATTGTCATGTTTTCCCTTGGATTGACATGTTGGAGAACATGTTTTGTCCATTATTAGATTTACCAACATTCCTCGTACTGATGGAAATTGCTTAATTTTGAATATCACATTAAATTGTCAATATCGTAATAACGCCATTAATGTTAGTAATTTGTTCATCAGCAGAAAATGGAATTAACTCAATTATGTAAAATGCTTTATGTTAGAAACTGACATTGATATTAGTGAAGGCAGCTTTAAAACCTAATGTGAACATGTGTTTTTGGAAAAGCGGTTTTTTCTATTGCAAATCAATCCTACCTGGTTGAGTAATCTTTTTTTTTTTAAATACAGGCATGCACAAAATTTATGATAAGTTAAGTACTCATCTAGTTTGTATATTGAATAGGAAACTTAAGTGCTTAAGTGGATCTTGGCAGTAGGTTTACTGAAAAGAGCTACACTGAGTGTTTGTGAACATGTATGTCCATTTGTTTAAAAGATTACCACATACTTACCACATTTGAATCACTATACATTTGATAAACATTGTAACATTGACTTGTTCATGCCCATCAATTCATTTATCAATATTTGAAATTTACCTTTGACTTAGTTGTCATGGTGAGATCATTTAAGTAATCAACTGACAATAATCACTTTGGTGGATTCTTCTGAACAGTAAGTATATTTTAACATGGATAAAAGTTTTTGTAGAATTTTGATGTAAAACAGGTAGCTTTGTTGTTTTTCTTGCTGTATGTTGATGATGTCATCATTTATGTTGTTAAAACAGCGTGAATACATGTGCTTTGTTTCAAGTTATATTAATTGTCCAAAACTTTAAAGTATTCTGTTTAAATATTAGACTTGATTCGTTAACTTTAAATTGTTTCCTTAATACAAGCACATTTGGCCACAGTATATTACCCACATACTGGGCACAATAGCATCAATATTAATGAAAGTTTCTTTGTTTTTTCAAGAATTAGTTCCTATCAATATTTTATCTAACAGCTTTTTTTCTAATATCACATGCTACTAAAATATATTGCATTGTAACGTTTACTTGTGAACAGTTATGTAAACATACGTTTGATTTATCAAGTCAGTGTTGTTATAAGGCAAATATTGGTTTATTATATGTTTGCTTTTGAACCTTAGCACATATACTAATAGATATGCAATGGTTTACATCATATCCCCATAAATTAATTTTAGGATTGTAATGAAACATTTATGTAAAAAGTAAAATTCAGTTATAGTTCATGTGCAAATCCAGGAATTTATGTCAGCGGGTCCATCTCCTGATAGGGCAGCAGATCTAAGTCAGCCTTTGGAGTCCCTAGATTTGTGCAATGCAATGTGTTTTCTTGTAATGTAATATGCTGATTTTTTACAAAACAATCAAACCCTTGAATTTAGAACCCCCTCTTGATTAGATATGACCAACCCTATTTTGTCAAAATCTCAGGGGGGTCTGGAATACCTGTCCCCAACTCTTGACATGCACTTATATGCTACCAAACTAAACATCAAACATCATTTATTTGTAAAAGGGGTGTTCAACCTGTTGTCTCTGTAGTTAATTTATAACTTTATATGTTTATAATGAATTTTGATTATATTTAATTATGAATCATTTATAATTTACAATAATAAAAAGTTTAGTAGTCTCTGCACGGTATTTATCTGAATGTTTTTGTTTCTTAGCAACACCTACACTAGTACACTTGGATAAACATTCATTTATTCAGAATTGTTTGAATGCCAATAACCATACTGCCCTACTATAATCATTGGTATTAATTTGTTCTTGTTTTATTTACCATCAAGTCTATTTCCAATACCCATTGATTGATTGGCTATGTGCGGGGTATATCCTAACAATTCTATTGTTTACATGCTTATCCAAGTATAACCATTATGTTACTACATGTAGTCACAAACACTCGTGAAATTTGATCCAGACCATTAGCTACAAGACATGAATTACAAATTCATTCTATAGATAAATCTTTAAAACAAATATTAGTGTAAGAATTGATAATGATTAGTATACAGTTGATTTTGGATTTTAATGTACTAAAAACTGATCTTTAAGTAAGTATACCAGTTTATATCTTTAAAAGGCATGAAACATTTTGTTAGACTTCTCACCAATCCTGTTCGGGTGGAATGAAAATATGTGTGCTTAATGTTTTGATGATCTTTCCAAATCCCCCCATAAAAACACTATTGTATTTATGAAATTTTCATGCAGGTAAAATATGTCTCTGTTTGAAATGTCTTTCATAGACATATTTTTAATTCTGTAAAATGATAGTGGCAAAGATGAGAAAGTGTTATGTTCAAGGCTTGGTAATAATTTATTAATTTTGTTGGGTCCACTTACTGTAGAAACATATTTTTCTCTGAGGAACAGGACCTGGTCTCTGTTAGGGTTACTGACATCAGATCACCGCCATCTTTTTTAAATTTTAGGGGAAGTAATGGCGAGTCCTTTTGATAGGGTAAATTTGCATGATGAATCACCAAATTTGGGTATTTAAAAGGCAAAACAAATTCTGAAGGGGAATTTTCTTTCTAAGTAGGGAAAAAATATATATATGCTTTCCTCTTTGGGGAACAGGGCCCAATATAAGCCCCAAATTTGTCTTTGAAAAGGGCTGGATCACTCTCCTCTTGCCACTGTGGGAAACTTTGAGCTCTGTTGAGGTAGAATGTTTTCTTTGGAGAAAGCATTCCACCTGTCTCAAGGAAGGTCTGTGCATCTAATTTTTGAAGGACCGACTGAGACCTCGCTCCCTGTGAATGCCAGGCAGTGCCATCTCGTAACATAAAACACAACTTCCAAGTACTGAGAAATGCTTATTGATATCCAGGTTAATTATACTAATATGAAAGTTATTTGACAAAGGGTATTTAAATGTTGAGCTAGTCTATAATTTAGTACAAATTTATCTGCATAATTATTGAATCAAAATCATTATTGTTAAGATCTTTTCAAAGATGATACTATCTATATAGACAGGTAGATACTTATGTCCATGGTTAGCTTAAATATCTATAGAGGTAATTGATTTTTGAGTTAATTATTTATCAGGCAAGCATGAATTTTATCTGCTAGGTGTATTTGTTTTACTGTTATATTGCTAAGTCATGACATTGATAGAATTATAAGTCAAGTGATTGGCCCAGCCTTTAAGCGATCTTGTTTAATTTATGGTCAAGGCGTAATTGGAAATATCAGAGAATGGTGATTAAACATTGTACTAAATGAGATATCAGTTGTACTGTTTGTACTTAAATGTTCATGAAATGGTAGCCCACTAGGATTTAATGATAAGCTTACATACAATTATAGTGTACAACCATCTCCATCGTAACATACTAATAATTAAACAGAAAAACCAGAACATGACATTACAACATCCTTGAATCTTGAAGACCTTCATCCATTACACTCACTTCTGTCTTGATGTTTACAGTCCAAGAATGTTGTCAATCTGCCAGTACATGTTATGTTAAGCTCCTTATCTTAATACCATAAACATAATATCACAAATTATTTGCATGCTTGTAAACATTCATGAAAAGTTTGGGTACATGTAAGTGTTGATTCAGATTGTACTTTTCAAACAATAAAGTTGTTTAACAATCTTATTTTGACCTTCGTTTCACCACATGTACCACTGTGTTTTCCATAAGACTTCTTGTGGTGAAGGATTTCTTCAGTTGACACTTGTTCCAATTCGGGTTTTGATATTGAATAAATATAGTGGTGACTGATAGATCTGTTAAAGGGTGGATAATATTAGTGAATGCAAGGACATGAAGACTGAATTAAAACTAGGCTCCCTCATAAAACCTTGCAGCCGTTGCCTTTTTTGTGATGAAAAAATGTTTCTTTGTACTAGTGCTGTATGGGCATGCACAACTATTTGGTTGGAACAGTGTTTGCCAATTAGAGCCAATTGGAGCCGGCCTTTACAAAGACAACAATAATATTTCCTTCTTTGTTTTTTTATAAAATTACCTATATTCTTACCAGACTGGACATTTTTTACCAAACATATCAGGCTGTCGGACACTTTTGGCAAACTCTGTCGCATGTTATATTGATGTATCTATTTTGATTTTGTCTATCACTATTGAAAGCTCCTCGACAGTGACTATAACTATCCTTGTACTGGTATTTCCTCTCTTGATATAAAATTATAGTATTGATTAAGTTTCTCAAGTAGTTCTTATTTTGTTTGATGTGCTGTCCAGGGTCTACAAAGGGAAAGGTTTTACTTTATCTTGTATCTATTGTCTGAAGACACTTTGTTTACACTGAACTATAAATGGGTCCTATTGTTGTAGTTGTACTGCTAGCAACACTCACCAATGGTGATGGGTTTATGTCTTGGATACCCAAGTATGAGCTTCTACCTTACAAGTTATGTGGCTATATATTATACCTGACCTCTTTCATACTGGTAATTACTTGATCCATCAGTTTAGACAAGTCATTCAATACATTTTAAAGAAAATACAGCATGTATTTTAAGATGTTTGTTGTATGGCACTCTTTTAAAAATAGCATTTTAAATGACTCAGCACTACAGGAATGTGGTGTGTGGTTTAGTAAGAGTTTGGCTTTGTTTTGATTGATTCAAACTGTGTATTGTTTGATTGCAGGTAGACTATGGCAGCAATGACCATGGACAGGGAGCCAGAGGTGGCCAGATTTATAGATACATACAAGTTTGACCAGGAAATGTCGACCAGAAGGGATAGATTTGGTGGAGGAACTGTAAGTAGACATTTTGACAATGAAGAAACGCGTGTGGTGGTTATTTATGACACAAGCTTGCTCAGAGTGTACTAGCAAGAAAAAGGTTTCATCACAATTTACTTGATATTTTGTACATAAAAATGTAGGTTTTTGTCAATATGAATAAACGTTATGAAGAAGTAATGGATTTTAAAAATGTATCCATATTTTTTAGGTCATGACCTTACTTCTTTTTTATACATTGATGATCTTTTGGTGCTTTATGCGGTATTTATCGAAGGGTGGAAGCAATTCTGGTATATTTGCATTTATATATGAATGAAGGAAAAATAATTTGTTTTGTTTGAACTAGTGATAATTATATCAAGGAAAATGGTGGTTAACTTGTTTGATTTTGGGAATTTAGTTATATTGAGACATTCAAAGAAATTGAATTCAAATTGTCCCAAAGCAACCAGGATTATTTCAACCAATCAGCCGAACTACAAATAAAATCATTAAGAAGTGATGCAGACATTATTTCATTAACATTATATTGTAATTGAGACCAGAGTTGCAAATTCAAAATGACTTTTTTTATTTTAATTAACATGGCAGCCTGAGACCAATCCTCATTTTCATGAATTCAGGAAGTATGTTGTACAAGTCCAGGACATGGCTGTTTGGTCATAAATTTCTAATGAATCAACTGAAGGACTATTCTAGAGAAAATCTTTTTAGATATGATTCCTATTGCACTCTCCTGTGATGGCCAATGGCTAGAAAGGGATGATCTGGACAGGTGTGAGCACAGTGTTATATATCCTTACCATTTGCTACAACATGAAGTTCATTAAATGTTAAGGATTAAGGAACAAAACTGTCTGAAGTTTACTATTTTTAACCAGGTTTTCAACGAAAACCAGATTATTATAGAATGGTGTGTGTTGGTGGGCGGGCGGCAGGCTGGGCGGGCATCAAACTGGAGGTTTCTGGCAAATAACTGGTGTTTCATTGATCATATTGAAAGCAAACTTGGTCTATAGTAAGAACATGTGGAGAGCTCGCTTGGGATTGCTTTTAAGTTTGTTCCGTCGAAGGTCACTGTTACTAAAAATAAAAATTTGGTTTCCAGCAAATAAATTTAGTTTCAATGATCATATTGACATCAAACTTGGTACATAGTGAGAACATGTGGAGAGCTTGCTTGGGATTACTTTTGGGTTTGTTCCGTCAAAGGTTAAGGTCACCTTTACTAAAAATAGATATTTGGTTTTTGGCAAATAACTTTAGTTTTGTTGATCATATAAATATCAAACTTGGTGTATAGTTAGAACATGTGGAGAGCTCACCTTTTGGGGCTGCTCTGCCAGAGGTCAAGGTTACCATTACTAAAATAGAAAATCTGTTTCTGGCAAATGACTTCAGTTTCCTATGTCATCTTGACTCCAATCTTGTTGAATAGTAAAAAACATGTGAAGAGCTCACTAGTGACTGTTGCTGGGCAGGCCCTGCAATAACTAGTAAATATATGCTAGATTTCTTAACCAACTTTTAAGAGTACATAACATTGATTAATTTTAATGAGTTGTTTAATTTGATTAAGTTTTGTATTATATTTTTTACACTGATAAGTTTATAGCTGGTATTAGTTCCCATCCATCAGCTCATTCATTTCATACTTCATCATATATTATTTGAAAACTTATATGTTGAAAAGTTGAGTATACGTTGAATATAATAAGCCATTATTTATATTCATTTCTGTCATTGTATTGCTTACATCACTGCTTTCAAATGCATTCTATTGATGAACAAAATGTAAACAAAAACGTAACAAAAGTATGTCAAGATGTTTTTTTCTCTCTGAAGATTGTCAGCCATTCATTTTGTAATTATCTTGGTCTTTGAACATTAGCATTAATGTTCTTATGCATGTCATGTATATAAGATATATATGTATTAGAATTGCCAGCAAAACATTTTTTCTGCTGGATATCTATCTTGTTGTGTATTTTTGAGGTATGGCTGGGAGAAGTGTTAAGGTAATGTTAAATGTTGTATCACTTACAGTATATGATAATACTTTGATCTTTCTGACCCACCAACTTTATGGGATGGGGTGTGTATTCCAATGATAGCCATACAGGTCATATTATCAAATCAAGTTGACTTTTGCCAAAAAATATGTTTATTGTATTTGTATACAATTTCTTTATGCCATTTTAAATCACTATTTATTGTCTTCTTTGGCATGCTTCATTACATCATATAGTTGTTGTTGAACTAATGTATCTTCAAACAGTTTCACTTCATAATTCTCTGTATTATACAATGTCATTCTAGGGTACATATCACTTGGGCATTAGTTTGATGATAGAAAAAAAGCTTTCATAAAACACAAAAAAAGTTTTTTTTAATAAACTACCTGTATATTGTCAGTTTGCTTACTTTCACTGCATTTTATTATTGAACTTTAAACATAGCTTCATCACAGCTTTGTACAGCTTGCTTTTTTCCCCACCATTCAAAGAATGGTGAAGGGTCATAAAGTGTTACCCCAGTCTGTTGTTGTTACAATCCTACAATATTTGGAGAAGTAGTGGCCCTTTTTAGTCTTAAAAGCCCATAGCGGGGACATCCATATCCAATAGACACATCTAGTCTTTCACCTGTTATATCTTGTTCTCAGTATAGAACAAACATCTTGAAATTTGCTTTACTTGATATTTGACAATTTTGTTATTTATTTCATTTCTGATAGGATTGTATTTCTCTCTAGTCATTAATTGGGAAATTACTGTCACTTATCTGCTCACAATAATCAAAACATATTATATCACTATCAGTGCTAATTAATCAGTAATATGTACGGTAGAAATAGTTTTTACATTAAATGTACTTTTTATTCAAATGTTTGTCTAATTAGTTTATGCATACCACCAACCTGATTTATTAAAAATCATTAGGTTTACAATTATTTGAGGCAATTGAGTCAAAACTTTATCATCTTATGATCGTCATTATTTCACAATATTGTAGAGTTTACCACTGCACAGTGACGGATATGACGACAAACAGAGAGCTTTACGTGATGAACGTCACAGAGATTGGATGGGCCAACAAGATAAGGTATGAGTCCTACATTGGCTTCATTATATGCATGTTAAATCTTTACCCGTACAGAAATATCGTATTTGGAGATGGAGACCGAAAAAGTTCAATTTTAGTTAAGTATGAAAATAGACCGAGGAGTGAAAAGAAACTAGTATATCTGTATGGTTCTTCATTTATTCAGATAAACTAGTTTCACTTTTCACCACCAAGACATCTCTTTATACACATTGTATAGATTTCCTTCATACAGAAAACCATAGGAAAATCTCTGAAGACATGTTGTCTTTTATATAACGAATAGAATGGTATATATATTCTACATTCTGTAGTCTTTCCCCAGTTATAATCTCTTTTGTTCTACTGTTTGTACCATGTTTGTTATAAAATATGCATGACTATGAAAGTTATTCACTTGATATCCAAAGATGTATATATGATCTGTATTCAGTTGTCCATTTTCAGAAGTGTGCCTGTTTATAATTGTTTAAATATCCTTAAGAAAACCTCTTGAAGAATTGATTTACAACACTACTCTTAGATCAGACTCTGTATTGCTCAAAGCTAAGAGAATGTTTATTTATTACACTCTGTAAAACATCTTTTTTGGGACCAAGCGACTAAAAATAGATTGCTTGCAGTGTTTAGCTTAATTGTAATTAATGTTGTTTATTATGATGGTATGTTATTTGTAGAAACATGACCAATCATACTCAACTATAAGGCGCCCAAATATGACTCCAGTATCATATGGCCCTCAAAGTCCCGCTGATTATGAAGATGAAATTAACAAAATGACTGACAGATATCATACAAGTTATAATGAGGTTGTTTTAAAAGCACATAGTGAGGTGAATTTCTTAGCTTGCACCATTAGATCTTTGGTTTTTTGGGAGCTCTTCATTTTGAAGGCTGGATACTTTTGATATTGCCCTCTGGTACTTCTGGAACATGTTCTTTGATTGGTCAGCATCTTATTAGCGATATGATCTTAATTCCAAGGTGGACTGTAAGTGCGGTTTCATGGTAGTTTTACTTATGTTCACTCTTTACTTACATTTAAACCAATTATCAATTGTAAATATTGTTTTTATCATTATATTGACAGCCTCAAGGCGTGAGAAATGCTATATTTCTGGAGGTAAAACATAAAAGTTGCATTAAAGAGTACTAATATACTTGATAATATTTCAGATGTATTCATAATGTGACAAATAAAGTAAGGCCATCCTTAAAATATTGTTTGTTTGGCATAACCGTACCAAGTAAATTTTGCTGGGTAGGTTGGTCGGAATTTTTTTATTTTATTTATTATGGTCATTCAAATTTCAACAATTGCCACAAAAATCTCCACTCCTGAGACACCAAAAAAATGCGTAAAGGCCATATTTAGGAGTAGGTAGGGTTATTCTGAACAAGTAGATTTCTATGTATGGCCTGATGTTGAATAAGTTTGTATAATATCATCATAATGAAAGAAACACAGATTAAGACTGGTTTATTTCACTGACCAGTGGTAACTTATAGATAAAACTAGGAATTTGCAGACTTTAAACTTCAGCAATTTGGTTGAAAATTGTAATATCATGAACTTATGGATTTCACCAGTCATTTTTTCACATTTTTATATGAAGATTGATGAAGAATAAATTGATCTTAAGGAAAACGTATATATTATCGTATAATACGTTGTTCAGAAAGAGGACTATGTATCGTTTTTATGATTCATTGATATCCCTCTCTTGGTGTCACCCGTCTGTGACATTTACATTTTCCTCAGATATGTACTTGAAATTTAATGTCAAATTACATATAAGCAATTGTCCACCATTGAGTTATGGTGTATATCCTATATATTTAAAACTTACATCGATATTGTTTAATTGCATGTTGCATGTTTGATCTCTTCAGGTAATATAACTGCATGTTGTTTTATGTTGTTGTTGTTGGTCTGCTTCTCTGATACGGTTTTGTTTATATTTTCATAAAGAAACTGGTTAAATAAGACAAGAAACATCTTTTGATTCATTTGCAACTATTTATTAAGCCAGGTGAAATTGTCAGTAATTTTAAGACATTGCAACACAAACTAGTATGGAAGATGAAGAAATCTTGTGTCCTTGTCAAATTTTAACCATGACACAATATTTCAGTTTGTTATGATTGATGTCATGTGGGCCAAAGTTACACCTCATCAGGTGCATTGCTGGTCAATGTCATTAATTGTATTAAAAAAAGCTATTGAAATTTTCTCTAAGATGATTTGACCCAGTAGATACACTTTATATTTATGTCTGTTATATGAAAGCATTATATGCTGATACACTTCACTGATACAACAAGACCCATTCATTGAAGCAGAAAGTTAATATTGCATGTCTTTGTTATAATAACTAAGAGAGTTACTTTTTTGTTTGATATTGTTGTTATATTAATCCTGTATACATGTGTAGAACAACATACCCATAGGTACTTTATATCTTACCCTATAGCAGTGTCTTCTCTCAAAGTCAGGACATAATACCCCCCTCCCCCTGAATACTTGGTTGTATTCATTGATTAGGAACGTTACCTCACAACAAAATATTGAAATAAGTTTCCTGTATCGTTTCCTGTACCATGAAATGTCATTGAAAGTTTTATACATGCAAATTCAAACCATTGCTTTGTTGATATGAAAAATATTTTTTTCATTACAATTAAATCACTTAATTGTAATCGGTTTTTTTAGAGACAAACTCCTAAAACAGCCAGCTCAGGAAATCATTGAAAGAAATATTCCTTCGTAAATTGTTTAGTAATCACCAATCCATAAATATTTTATTCATGAAAATAGTACAGAACTATTATACAATTTAAACCTTTAGGCATGAATTAAGAAGTAGCTCGTTGGTTCAATATTGTTTGGCTCATTCCTAGAATTTGTGAAAAATAGCAAAATGTCTCATCCATGATTGTAAGTGGTAGTAGCGAAGAGTCTACAGTGGTAAATGGTTGTTCATAAGCTGCCATAGTACTTGTGAGTGTTTTATTAGTATATATAAGTATTACACAATCTCATTGAAATCAGCCCTAACTTAAGCTCCATTACTTTCCGCTGTTAGGATCTGACTACACTCCGTAAGAGGTCACGTTCATATAACCTCTCTAGATATGCGTAACCAGGTGCTCGTTTGTGGTCCAATGAAATTTCTCCTTACAAAACCATGTTTGTCGTCTTTCTCAAAATGGCTTTATCGTTTATTTTGGAGTTAATGTTTATACTGCTTTTTGACGTCCTTCCTGCCGCTTCCGGTTATAAATATTTCCAAAAACGAAACACCACCCAAACAACACCTATCAACCAAAGAATGTTGCCGTGTAGGAGTTGCGGTTGTGCCCAATGGCGCAGCCATATTGAAATTGACGAAAATACGTAATCGGAACGTCTTGGTGATCTACGCTCAAATAGAACTTACAGAGCTCGCCGGAGATCAACGAATATTCATAACTCTATACCAAAGCGTTTTGCAGCCGACGATTTGATTGGCTACTCAAAGGTCACAAGAACGTGACCTGTATTGTGCAGTCATCAGATCCAGTTAGCGTATAGTATAGGAGCGTGCGACTGGAGCTGATTTTAATGAGATTGAAGTATTACATGATATATTATAGATTTTTGTAATTATATGATTGTGTATGTATTTTGTCCCCCAGCCACGAGATCCGGTCTATTATAGAGTTGGAACTCCTGAACAGGGTTTTCCTGGTCTAGGAAACTATTCAAAACAGAGGCAGGAAAATAATAAAATGAGACAAAAAGAGTATAATACAATACTTAGAAAGGTATAGATTGTAGTTGCTCCTGTTAGATATTCCCCCCACCTATCAGTATACTAGTGTATGCTAACAACATATCTTAACTTGAAATTTCATTTCAATGTTGATTTAAACTGTTATTGTACTCCTAAAAGTTTATTTGTTGCATAATTTTCAATTTCAGTTCCACTTTCAATTAATCAAATTTGTTTGAAATGTTAACGCTAAATGCTTTGGGTGAATTTGACTCAGCTTGCCCGTTTAAATCCTTCCATTTTTGTTATATTTTCTTTTGAGATGGTTTTTGGCATTGTTCTGTTTATTATTTCCTTAACTCTTTTGGGTTTGGGAGTCTGGCATTCTTATCTCTGGTGCCTTGCATCCTTATTCTAAAGTTCAGAAAAAATGTTTATTGATATAAAATTAAGACTGGGATTATAATGTTAAGCTTAAAGAGGTATAGCTTTGAAAGTTTACTAAATTATTATTTTCTAGAATTAACATGAACAGCAAAATTAGCTTTTCGTTGTATAGTTTTGGGCACATCCAATAATTTATAATTTTATCAGAAAATGTCTCTTGGCAATTGTTTTTCGTCTATGTGTCATAAAACCACAGACCAATAAACTTTTGTCTATGATAAAATGTAATTTTGTTTCCTATCGAATCTGGAAAATTATTGTGGTGTAATTTGAATCAAAGTCATCATGATTAATTTATTGTATGGTATTGAAATTCTGAGTTATATAAAAGCTACTAAGAATGTAGCTAATATGATAACTAACATTTTACTCATACTTATAGATGTGTGTTTGTTTTCTTGTAGAATTGGTGTGTTATGTAGTTATCAGTGTGACTAATTTGTCTGATTTGCTGTACGTAGTTATTCTTAATCATCAAAACATAATTAAGATAGCTAATGCCATTATTAGATGAGGCTGCTCATTAAGACTTAATATATCATAAATATTATATATATGTATACTATTATCTTAACTCATTTGTATTTTGAATATTGTATATAAATAAAGATAACATCCCTGTTTTATTTAGTGTTAGATTATTGCAAATTGTCAAAACACTAATATTTTAGTGCATTTGTATACATGTACAGCCTAGTCTTTTAGTATTGTAGATTTAAAATCATATCACATGTTATGCCAAAATATGCACACTGCTGATTACACCTGAAAGTCAGTTGTTAAAAAATAATTTCACAAACTCCATTACTAATCTTTTTCTAAACTTCTGCATTTATAGAAAACTTGCGTTTCTCCAATGGCTTTATAGATATAAAAGTCTCTATTTATTAAACTGAAATAGTGTTATAACAAGGAACTTATTACAGGGGTGATATTCTTCCGGAATTCCGGATTTCTGTGACCAAAAAAATAAAATAATAAGGCCATAATTAAAAAAGTATTTGTTTGCCCTTTACCGACCCTAGATTTTAGAGGTGGGTAGGTAGGTAGGAAAAATATTTTATTTTATTGTGGACATTTTAATATGTTTTAGTCGAAATGTATTGTTCGTGCGTGGTAATTTTGGCACGTGGTACATTGGGTGGGCGGGTACAGTAAAATAATTGTAAATATTAAAAAAGATACGATTAAATGACATGTGGTTGTCAAAAACATGGTTAACATAAGCTTGGATCAATTCAGAAAAAACTAATGTTGGTAAAATGAAAGCAAAATTGACACTTTATGTGTACTTAATTTTTAATACTTTATATAGCCCGTCTGTTTTAGTGAGCACGAGGCTTCAATAATTGTTGATGAAAATATTATTAGGGCAACTATGACCATTTTTGTGTCATACTTTTTTCTAACTTTGGGTTCCAAAGTTTTTCTAAGCAAGAGGAAGTTATCATAAGGCAAACATAATGAAACAAAAATAGTCATTGTTTTGTAACTAAGAAGAACAAACTGCACACATCGTAGTGTGACATAATGGTGTATAGTCGGGTTTATAACCAAAAAAAAAAAAGAAAATAAAAATAAAAAATTTAAATCCGAATTTTGCAATAAAATTATTTGAGTCGGCGGCCAAATCTCGGGTCGGTCGGTAAAGGGCAAACAAACCTAATTTTAATTTAAGCCTAATAATTAAAAAAAAGAGAAAAAAAAGCCATTTGCTAGGAGAACCTATGCCCAATTTTTCAACTGATAGTGATACCGCCCCCCCCCCCCCCCAATTTCTGGTGCAAAATAAAGCACAGATTTATCAGTTTTGTTAGCCTGAAGGATATTTTAATGTAAGAGTAGAAAGTTGAGCATTCCTTGTCAAGGCATAATTTAAAGGCATCCTAAGCCATCTAAAATGCTAAAATCCAAGGAGCTTCACCCCCTGTAAACCCCCACCAGGGCTTTGCCCTGGACCCACAAGGAGGCCTAACACGGCCCCTTGACTCCCCGCACAGATGTTCAGGATTTTATTTTTGGGATCAATATCACCCCTGTTATTACAAAACTATAATATTTTTTATTGCACTCTTTTTATGCTTTTTGCTTAAACAGTGATACTATTTTAATTACTTCCCCAGTTTATTTTGTTCCTATAATTTGTCTTCAAATAAAAATATTTTGGTATCAATTTTAGTTTATCGTTGCCAATTTACATTGAACTGGGTTTGAAGACAATAAATGCATGCTGTATAAATTAATGATAACATCAAAGAACAGAGATTCAATTTGGTTGTAGTATGTTGTCATTTTTAGATTGTGCTGATTGAATTGTGCTGATTAAATTCTTAATGTTTTAGTCACATCAAAAACAAACTTTTCATCATCCTATCTGTCACTTTTACAGCAAAAGCATTTGGAACAACAGAAACTTGAGACCCGCCGAAGATCCCCACCCCGTCCAGCTCAACCCCAGGGACCACAAATAGATTATAATCTATCAGGACAACAAGCTAAGGCTGAAGAAAAGAGAGCTTATCAGGATTATATGGTAAGTTTCAAATGGTAACATTCGAATCTACCCATTTCAAAGAATCAGTACAGCATCTGTTTGCATGATAATTAAATGCATGATTTGTATGTTGTTTTCTTAACAGAAATTTAGGAATGTTTCCAAATATATTACCCCATATTATGCATTCTATAACTTGAGAATATAATACCTTTTTACTTACTGTTGATTGCTTTAAATATGTTTGTGATTATTTATGTGAGATAACTTGATATAAATTTGTAAAAATATTATTTGTTCTATATCCCATGCGGGATATAGCATTTGTAATTGGGGAAGCCTTGCATATGGCTTACAGAAGGTTTGAAGATTCTACCCAGGTGTACTCCTCGGGTCTTCATCTACCCAAATAGATGAAGTAATCACTACATGACTGTGGCTGTTCATGTGACTTTAAGCACCATTGGTCAACAATTATTGTTAGAATAAATAGTATACTACTCCCATGTACACACTTTGTAATTTTGTCTGTCAAATGATTGCTTTGTAAGTAAAGATAATTACGTTCCCTTGTAATTTACTCTTAGTGATTAATCAATAAACTCTTAAGTAGATATAAATTGTGAAAGTCCACCAGGTTGTGTATGGTTTTATTAATTTCATTTACACTTAGCATACACATGTATGTATGCTTTCACCTCTGGGAAGTTAAAAGGCTGTTTTACACTGACCATCAAACAGCATTGTTTCATCAATGCATGCTTCGGGTAATTCTGTGGGATTGTTAAAATCAGCAGTTGTCAGTTAATTAGCCATGAAATAACATCTCTGAACGGAGATGAGTTTTCTGATTGTTTTAATTGTACAGTAAGGAAAATTAGGTCTCTCTATTAACCTTAGCATGCAATTTCCTTTCTCATTAAGTTGTCACAGAAAAAACAACAGAGTTACTTAAATTCTGATAGATCTAGATGCCAACTTCACCAAGGTGCTATTTAGAATCTTCAGGAAAATTGGGACCATAATTAAGGTGTCACCACTAAGAGTTCCATGTGCTTAAAGTTAAATGATTATTTTATTGTCATCACAAAGGGAAAATACCAATACACTGCAAATGCTCCCCCAAAACCAACCTTTGATTATGAGGAAAACAAAAAAATACTCAATGAAGAAAGGAAAAGAGAATATAACCAACTAATGGAGAAGGTAACATGCACATGTCACCATGAGTTTAACATGCACAACCGTCCCTCACAGTAGTTGTATTAGGCACTGTCGTCTTTCCACTTATTCGTCTGTCTACATATATGTAGCTTCTCTTTCTGTTACTAACCTATGCAGTATGATGCCCTGAAGGAGAGGTATATAGTAATTGCATTGCCTGTCTGTTTTTATGTTCCTCTGTCCAGAATACCGAGTGTGTGTCGAGCATAAGTTCATAGGATGCAATTAATTCCATTGAAACTAATAGCACAAATGCTGAACCTGGTGAGAATGTGTGTCACATACAGGAATTGGGTCTGTACCTCCAAGCACAAATGCTGAACCTGGTTAGAATGTGTGTCACATACAGGAATTGGGTCTGTACCTCCAAGGTCGTGATCATTGCTATAAAGACAAACTACCTCTGGGCATTTGTCACTTACGATTGTGACCATCTCTTGTTAGTTTTTAGACTGCCTGCTTTTTCTCAGATATTCTCACTCCTAGAAAACCATTCTTTATCTACAATTAGTTTTGTTAGTCACTTTAGAGATCATTTTACTTGAGTCTTAAAATGAGTGAATTGGCACAAATTTCTACTCTTGGTGTTTTTGTTGTTGATATTTGCCCTCCCGGTGTCAGTATCTTAACCTTACCTTTGTACATAATCCCATATCCCTGCTTTCTGTCTGCTATTCTTGAGATACAACCATCAATCTTGATTGTTCATGTCCTGAAGAGTTCTACTCAACATCAGGGGAGGAAAATGATTGCATGGTCTTGAGCAATGAACTTTAACACTGGGAAGATATGAATACCCAAAATTCATGATTCTTAAAATAACTGGAATATTACTTAAAATCTTAAATTGTTAAAGCAAGTCTAAATAGGTTGATCTTTAGTTTGTTTGTATTTTGTAATTTTCTTTTGTTTTATATTCACTGTATGGAACGTTGCACATTACTCTATGACATTGGAATGTGGTATTGTCTTTTATTAGATCTAGTTATAGTGTAGGTTCTTCCATGTTTTTTCTTATTGTACAAACTAATGCCTTTGGGTTCTTTGAGTGCTTGTAGGACACATTTCATTGGGTTTTTATACTGTTTAATCATCCTATAATCAATAAAAAGTAATTAGTTGACCTGTATTTATAACATATTCCATTAATCAAGCACATATAAGTTTATTGCCATTTGAGTCCAGTAATCTAATATCACTGCATTTAGATCAATTAACATTACAAGCTTGCTTTGTCGTCCTAGATACCTTGTATAGCAGAAATATCTCAATACTTACCTTGTATATAACTCAGTTAAGGCATTAGTTAGGTTAGTTTGTTGTCTTGTAACTTAGTGAAAATCTTTTACAATTGATTTGTGCTGTTCATATTCAACAATTCAATGAAAGTTCTATTGATTGTTTGTTGAGAAGAGTAAACCAACAAGATCTATTGTTTGTGTTGATTTATTCTTAGTCTTATTTTACCTATTGTTTTTATAAATGAATGTTTGTGATGGTATCTGTATGGTTATTAACTTACAGAACAAAATTGTTACACTTTTGAATAAGACTCAATTGCAAACATATATTGTATATTAGTGAGCTATGTGAATTCTGTGAATATGTGGGAGAATGTTATGATAAACCAGTCATTGGTCTGGGTTCCTTGTTGCCATTTTGCTTTTTTTCTTACAACATTGCGTCATTATCTATCACAAAATGACAAATGAGGTCTGGTTAATCAGTTGTATATGCATATGTTATTTGTGGGTCCATTGAAACACCCCAAACGACCCCAAACCACACCAAACGACTACAAATCACCCCAACTACTACGAAATATTATAGTTTAAGTCTTTTTATTATGAAATTTATTCAATTAATGGATAAATTATAGTCTTCCGGCGAATATGCTTTCTCAAATTATAATCTAAAGAAAAGACGAAAACACCCCAAACGACCTTAAATGAGTGAGAGCGTGCAGTCATATTCAATATTTGTTCTCATATTCGTTATATTCAATATAGTTTTCATTTATCTTGGTGCTAACAGACTTCAAGTATTACTAAAATTTACAGCTTTAACAGTATGTGTCTATCATGATTCAAATTGTGATTAATTAATTTTTGACAATGCACTGGGGGTGAAAGTTCAAACCAAGCTTCATCAATCACATTGCAGGCTGTATCAAACTCGAGAATGTTACATTTCTATTTCCAAAACGGAAATAGAAATGTAACAATCTCGAGTTTGATACAGCCTGAACATAATTTCTGAAATTGTTTGAAAATCAAAACAAAAGAGTGCATAGTAATTACAAGATTTTGAATTTTTAAGCAAATTTGTAATTTTTGTTCATTTTTGCAGAGAGCCAAAGAGCAAAAATATTGGCAAATGCGTGGAAGACCAGTAACACCACCTGGTGGTTTGAACATTGGTAACTATGACAGACAACTGAAAGAACAATCAGCTGCTAAGAAGAAGGAATATAAAGAGATGCTTGACCAAGTAAGGAATACCTGTTGATTTATGGCAATGCACGGTGACTGATTGTTAAACAAGAAGTATTTTATGCATTATTCACATCCCTAACAGCAGCTGCTACTTTGATGAAAAGAATGTTACTTTCTGATAATTAAACATTGTATATAGAACCAATTTTAATAGAAATTTACTGTATTTCATAGCTCTGTATATTTCATAATTATAACATTTTTTTAATAAAAAATATTTCAATTCACATAATCCTTAAGACAGTTTTAGTCTTGATGTTCGTGATTTCCATTATAACTTTTACTGACGTCTTTTTGCTGCTGTTAGATGTGGTAATTATGTTGCATGAATTAATATTTTCTTTTATTTTTTAACCAAAATGCATGTGCAATGTATTGTCTCATAGCATAAATTCAACTGCAAATGTTCATAATATTTTATTTCTGAAGAATCATCTTTGTTAAAGCAGTTTGTTCACACTTGTTTTTTAATTTTGAATGGTATTAATAGATTGGTTTTGCACAGACACTAATTATCAAGAATACAGAGACGGAACAAAACATTTAGCCTGAGCTATTAGGAAATACCTCATTTGAAAACATTCACAGAATGGTTGAAGCACACATGATTATCATTATGTCAAATACATGATACACAAAGCACGGGTGTAAAGATGATCGAATGATCTGAACTTTATTGTCCAAATAAGACATTTCATGCCATGTGCAATTCTTTTACTTGATATAGTGTTAATGTTATTTTCTCCCCCTTTCGGCTTACTGCTGCCAGCTGTCTTGACTTGTCCTGTGATGTATTCCATTCATCAAATTACCTGTTTGTCCTCATTTATTCTCCTTAGTTGTCTTGTATGGTCAGCCAGGCCATTCCTTGCGCCCATGTTTCCTTGCGTATTTACCCTTGTACCTCCACAAATGTCTGATGTTTTATGGACTGTTGTTTTCCCTGAGGTCTGTGTGGGGAAGCATTGTCTTATGTATGTGGCGTTTCCTGTAGCAACTTATTCTCTCTTTTATTATGTAACAAACAATTTAAATGAAATCCAATTCAAATTTTAGCAAAAATTTGAACAGCAGAAATTACGTGCAATGGATAGAGTCGCTGACGTGTCTCCAAAGCATGTGTCGTATCGTGAGAATGAGCGCCCTCTAGTGGGATCTCCACGTGATGTTAATTACTACATGCAGGAGGTGAGGCAGCAGAAAAAAACTGCTAGTTTCCCTGTCATAAAAACTCTTTAGCAAAATGTTTACTGTGACATACTTTTATACCTATTTCTTTTTCATTTCATTTGCCTTTTAAGGCGTTCTTACTTTCGTTGTTTTATTTTTTCCTATTTTTCAAACTAATAAAGCTAACTACTAACATTTCACATCAATTGGATCAGTACTTTAAGCTAAGCTTCCAAAAAATATTCAGCTTCTAGCTGTTTTCATTTTTGTATTACAGGTCTATAATTAAAATTGACACGCCTTCAGATTAGGTCAAGTTAGTCTGCCACATTTAATGATTGGTTTTCTTGACATTAATAAATATATTTCGTTTTAATGTTTCTGCTTTTGCTGCATTCAGAAAATACAAAAGGATAAATTTCGTAATTCGCCTCAGCGAGACTTCTCTCCGACGGGTAAAAATCAGGTAGCTGAACAAAGCTCTATGATGGAAGATGCTAACTTTAAAGCTTTTATGGAAGTAGAAAAAGACAAGGCTATGAATAAACGGAAATATGCTGAAGAATTATTGCAGGTATCTCAGAGGTTTATCCTCGAAGTAGATGCTTGTCATATATATACTATCTACATAATTGACATCTCATGAAACATGTCTGTTGCTAATTGATGAAATACATCCATCATTCACTATCTAAAGTTTCTTTCAACATTGTTGCATCTGATTCAACAGTTCCCTAAACTGTTTGCATTTATTTACAATTTAGACAACAGATTTTGTGTTATGTTTATTGTTCCAAGGCGGTACTCCTATTCTCACCCATTATTTATTGTTGTGTTCCTTTGAACTTTGTGATTGTTTACATGTATGTATATTTTTCATACATCTTTGTGCTTTTGGTTGGCTGTGCACTTTGTAATTGGCTTTTCATACTCAACTTACTTATTCATTTTTGTACATTGTTTGAATCATGTTGATGTCATAGCATTTATATTTCAGTCACAAATTAAAGCAGAATACTTCAAACTTAAAAGCTAGTTTACTTAACTGCTTTCGAAGTTAAAATATTTTCAATCAAACCATACAGAACAAAATGTTATGCTATCATAATGTGTTATATGTTAAGTTTTAATTTCTGTTATTGTTTTTTTATCATTTTCACTTTTCATATCATTTATAATTGTTTGTGTGCTAGAATTTTGTGGCTTTGCACTTCATTATTCTGTGAAATTTGTACAAGTCATTTTATCATCTATGATAACAAAGTGTTGAAATTTATAGTTTCTAGAAAAGTAAACCTAACATGGAATTTCCTGCTTAGTGTTTTGGTCGCACTTTCATTGTTCACATTTTACTGCAAGACCTTGCTGTTGTCATTTTATAGTTTATTATTTTAAAGAAACTGTTTTTGTTACAACCATTGATCAAAATTGATGGGATCTCTTATATCAGCTTTTGTCACATTTTGTTACTGCTTGGTGAAGTTAGCTGCAATAATCAATATTAGTTAGAAACTAGCTTACTTCATAGTTTGGGCTAAAACAGAATGCTGCATTTTCCTTTCATGCTGGTCATGAAGTATAATATATCTTCATGATTTTCATTAGTATTCAAAACTAAACTGTTTAGAATATATGTACTCAAATTTGCTGTTTTGATTATAATTTGAGTTTGTTCGACTAAAATTGTTTTTTCTATTGCCTCATGGTCTTACTTGCCTATATCTCATAGCAAATAACATTAATGCACAATATTAGATCATTGTATAAGCCGCATTCTCTTGTTTGTCACATAATTTGATATTTGGGGTAAAAATACACGTAAAAATAGACAACATTGAACTGGCACTCATTAATCAATCTCGGGGTCTCATTATAATCATTGTCGATTGGGGATAGGTTTACTATACATATTATTGAAAGTTGCTCTACATTTCGCCAATGCATATAAGGTACGATTTTGTTATGGTATTCATTAGTGCCAGTTCAATATCATAGAACTGTAAATATATCTTAACAAAATAATGTATAGTAAAAATATTGTGTGTATTAAAAGCTAGCATTGATAATCTCCTTTACCATGTGTTTTTAATGAAGTGTTCAAGATTTAACAATGACTGATTAATAAAACAGCCTCAATTAGTCCCAAAGAACGGTTTAATAGGACAATGTTATCAGCTATTTTAATCTTGATTTCTCCTATAATTTTCTGTCGTTTATTTGATTATTTTGTTTGTGACTGTTGCATTTATACCAAGATAATTGGTTTTAAAAATGTTATTCCTATTTACTCACGGAACATGTCCATTGTCAAGGTCAGTTCTTGTAAACATAGTAACTCACCTGGTTGAATTATTGGAATAAAACCGATTTCTATTTCACCATGTGTCTCCGACTTATTTCAGCAACAAAAAGAACACATGTACCTTAGAGCTAGACAAGAACCAGAAATGGCTGTCATTGACAGAAATGCTCCTCCCCAGCATCTTGCCAACAAACCACCAGCTGGCCCAGGCTACAATAGATCAAGAGATGAGGTATGTCTCATAATTCATTTTCATCATTGAACATTATATTCCTTTATCATTACAATCCTTGCCAACTGACCAGTTTCATCCAACATTTGTTATCAATTGGTGATAGAACTGGATTTTGATGTTTGCTTTTGGATTTGCTAATTAAGCAGTTTGATGAATTCCTTTACTCACAACACCTCTGTCACATAGCATCCAACTAATCAATAACTCAAATAATAAATTCATCAGCCATGGTATTTGGGATTGTGTTACTTAACTAAACGAGACTGGTGATATTTGCTACATACATTTACAGTGATTCAGTCAAAGAGATGTAGTCCTTTCTGTAAACGTCAAAGTGGACACATTAAATATATCTTCATTGTATAAACTTAATACTTGTGGTTGCATCAAAGTTAAATTTGATATATCAGAATTAGAACGCATCTGATGAATTGTTTAAAAATCTTCAGCCCTTAAGACAAAATCCAGCATACTGGAATGAAGGAAGACAAGCACATGGTCCAAGATCATTTGATTCTGATGTATCTCGCAGATCTAGTGGCATACCTGCGGTAAATTTATACATGTGAAGTAGCTGTCATAAGCTTCTGTTATTATTCTGTCTTTCACACGTCTAGTTCTCTATAATGAGCAGGCTCCCAATCTTACTCTTGAAACAATCTGATTGCTTTAGGCAATTGTATAGTCAGTATAGTACTAAGCTTTCACATAGGATTATTTTCAGGAGGTCAAAATATGTGATAGTATTTAGGGATTGATGTACTGTATCATTGTCGGCTTTATGTTCTCAATGTGACATGTTTGTACACATGGCAGTTGTGAATTTCTCGGTGTTTCTGATAGATATTTGCTTGCTTTTCATCCAACTTTTTCTTTCTCCTTTGTTGCTTTAAAACTGCATATTAGTCTAATACAAGGCTGCTTGTTAGTGAAGCCAGTAGAATATAGTGACTTCTTAGAGATTCTTGATTCATAAACTTAGCAGATTTAGTTAACTACTGAAAGCTTTAATATTATTTTTTCAACTACTGTCAGCAGTTTTTTCTGTAGGATCTAAGCATAATTATGTTCTTTTTAATCAATATGTACTGAAATGTTTCTTGTTCACTAGAGATACATGTATTATGTATTAATCTACGAAGGGACAAGTCAAACCTTTTATGTATGAGAATGTGTTTGAACTTTGTTACATTTCCTTTTTAAGTACTCTCAATGTAACAGTACTTGTTTATCTTTGAAAATGTATGTCGTCAACAGAAAGATCATTTAGTGTTCAATGTGTTTAGCTCACCTGAGCCAAAGCCTCCAGCAGGTGTCTGATGTCTTTTGTTTGGCATTGTAAATTTTTTGTGGACACCATAGCACTGTTATTTTTGTATATAATGCAACCAAACGTATGTAATTGTTAAGTAACTTTATGAGTATGGCTCCATTTTTAAAAAATTGTCTAAGCTTTATTTTAAATTTATTCTTGAAACAAAATTTCTGAAGTGTTTGACAAAAATATGCTGAATCCAACTTAACCAGAAAGGCTGACAATGCGGGGCTTTGATATTTGAAATTCGTTTCCTCAGTATGGCTGGAATTGATATTATTTAACAGATACGACAAGTATGTGACTAAATTACCTGCGTAAATTACTCAGGTGAGCAATATAGGGGCATCATGGAGCTTTTACTGTTGTTGAATTAATATCATGCTTTTTGTTTGTTTCCTTATCAGCTTTAATGTTGATAACCAATTCAATGTATGTACCAGATGCTAATCTTCACTGAAGCAGTATTGTGAAATAATGTATGTTGTATATTATTGTAATTGAATGTACAGTAATTTATATTATGGGTATGAACTTTTATACCAATATGTTTTTAAGTGACACATGTTTGTTTTAATTTTTTGTGTCAGCACAAACTGTTTTTGAATATGAATTATTAAAGGGTGTTTAAGTTATGATAAATTCCTTAATAGTAGTGTTGTGTTTCAAAGTTGTATTTATTTTTCATTGCATGTGACTGTGATGCAATTTTCATTGTTTATTTGAAATACCTTACATGATCTTTGTAAACCATCTACAATATATCTAAGAATGTGCCAAATTCTCGACCTGCATCTGAATTGCAACGCAAACGACTGCCACGGAAACGCCATGTAGAAAAAATTACAGAGGATACATTAAATAAGCAAGTTTCAGACAGAAGGTCCTCTGCTGGCTCTTATCAATCTCCAACAGAAAGTAATGATTATGTAAAACAAGAAGGATTTGAAAAGGATGTAACAAATGGAAAAAGTCCAATGGTAAATATTTTCCCAAACATATTGAAACTTAATGAAGAAAATGAATTTTATTCATTTTATATTCGTGTTTTCATGTCAGAAAATGTCACATTCAACAGTTCTTCACGAAAGAGTTAAATGAGTAATTATTGCAAAATATTTCAAATTCAGTGAAATAAAATATTTTCGTTGGCCAGAATGTCATTCCTTACTAAGTACGTGAAAGAGTTTTTTACATTAAATTTGTTTATTACATAAAATGTGTAATGATACAAAAACCTTGAACAAAAAATTAAATACTTCAGCCTCAGCCAAAAGTTGCAAGCCGAAAAGGAGAGATCAGAAAGACTCCTGGTCTAAGATCTAATTATTCTTACCTGTCCGACAGTTCATACGGCAGTCCTGTGGTAAAGTAAACCTGTGTCTTTATGAATTGTATATTACCTTCATTGTCAGTGTATACATGCATCCATTATGTATGTGCTATTACTATAATATTAAATGATTTTGTATGTAAATTTTTTATATAAGAGCTGGGATTTATCTCTAGATGCATTTCATTTGTGTGTATTCAAGGTGTTCATTAAGTCAAGAAGTATGTGTGTGCTTGCAATATAAATGTACTTTGACACCTGGTTTTAAAACAAATCTCATGTCTCTAATAATTAAGTTTAGAAATTCGAGTTAAGTGGCACATGTACATGTGTGCATACCCTTTTAACTTATGCACCTAGGCATACAAGAAAAGGACAAAATTACAAACTATTCCGGAATCACCAAAGCATAAGCAACCGGATGTTGGGAATGAAGATGAGGATGATAGCAGTGAGGAGGAAATAAATGATGATAAATTTGATAAATTACCCGAATGGTTGCCAAGATCTCCAGACAGCCAACTTGAACACTCAGAAAGATTTTCTCAATCTCCTGATGGACATAAGAAACAACACAAAGTAATTTATTACAAACGACAGAATGACAAACAAACGGGAGGCTATGTTATGGTAATTGAATAGTACTACCAAGATTTTCGGAAGGTTTTAAAACTACAAAATGAGTGGAATATATTTTAATATATCAAGAAAAAATAGACATGCATGTTAAAGATTTCAATAAATTTTGATGTATATACATTTACATGCATGTAAACTTCACATTTTCATAATATTTTGTAGAATGTTTATAGGGTACTTGCTAATTATTGTTTATGTATTTTTTACTCATATGAATTTGAAAACATTGAATAATTAAGGAGCGATTGGAGAAATTATTTAAACACTTCAGTATATGAGACAAAACAAAAAACATGGAAGGGAAGGGAAGCAGGCTAATGATCAAAGATCAGAGTCACAGATGTCAAACACAAGGGTAAAATCAATGTGAATTGAGATACTAAACATATTTAATATCTGGCATTCTAAACATTGTTTTTGTGTTAAGCCATATTTTTGTAAAATCTAATTATGGCTGTGGCATTTAAACTAAACTTGTCTGTTGCATCTTCAATGTGGCATCTCTAACTTGTTGCATCTTCAATGTGGCATCTCTAACTTGTTGCATCTTCAATGTGGCATCTCTAACTTGTTGCATAAGATTTGTTTGCCTTCCATTTGATTTTGGGACTGAATGTCATATTGTAGGAGTAAGTGCATGCTATTGAAATTGTGAAGAAGTGAAAAATCTCGGGTTAATGATCATTCAAATAAAATAATATTTACATATCACATATTCGATATAATAAGTAATTTTAGTAAGCAGTTGATTTAATATTCAATTGAATGCAGGAATATCAATTATTATTTTTGAACCTCATTTATGAATAATTGCCATTGCCAAGGTGACTTTATTGACTTCAAAATTGTACGAATGCCTTTTTATATTATGTATTTTGTTAGCAGTTGTTTGCTTTGGCAATGTTGGCACTTGGATTTGCTTTGGGAACTAGGCTGGTACTTGTTTTACTGCATAATACATAAAACAAAGCAAAACTAAGCTGGTGAAGTTTTTCTGTGCCCTGTTGTGTAAGGTTAATCATTGGCATTGTGGTTTTTGATTTTCATGTATTGCAACTTGAATGAATGTATTTGTTTAATAACCCTATTGACCACTGAACATTTGATTGCTGTTATTGAGTTTTGTCTTCTGTATATTTTATGTAATACACTTTGTTTTAAATGAAATGGAATTATTTGTCCCCTATCAATAATAAATGTTGCAATATTGATATCAAGTAGTCTTTTCCAAATCTATATATATTGTAGTCAAAATCTTTTTCCAGTAGCTTTGCTGTTTTCTTCCTTGTAATCAGAGCATACTTTCTCAAAATATATCAACTGTATCCAAGCAGATATTTTTATGCTAATTTTGCAAAGATTTTGTCATTTATTACGATATAATTACTTAGAATCTCTCATTTGCTGATATGAACCAAAATAACTTTAATTCCTTTCCTTTAAAGTAGTGTAAGCTCTATAAATATGATCAGTAACTAGAACAATGTATACAGTGACTCGTAATGTCGACCAATTATTATCAGGATTAAATTAACACTTTTCTTAAAAACTAGAATATTGTACATATAGTTAAAAGTCTAAAAGAAATTATGAACATTATTTTATGAAATTTTGGTCAAAGTTAGTGTCTAGTAATGTCTTGTAATTTTAACTGTTCAGATGTTAATATTTCCATTGATAATGCTGTATATTGCCTTCAAGAATAATCATGATGTTTTTAAAAATAGGCATATAAAAATGAATCTAAATCACGTTCCATCCCGGAACGTGAACGTTATGGACAACCTCCTTTTCCTGGTGAAGGTCACAGTAAAGCTGAACGTGAAAATAAAAACAAAGACATGCCTGAAAGAAAGTCACCAGTGAGATCTTCTAGATCACCTCCAAAATCACCTCTTAAGTCACCACCGAAGTCACCTCCTAAATCACCATCGAAGAGGTATATGTCTGAAAGACACCGAGTATCAGATGCAGAGCATGCAGTAGAGGGCACTCCACTGGTAATTACATTATGGAGTTACCTTAATCGGACAAATTGTTAACATTTTATTTCAATGTATGATTTTGTTTTTGCGTGATAAATTGATGTTGAAATATGATGTTTATGCATTGTGTATAATCTGTAAGTTACGCCATTGACTAGATATATTTTGAATTTTTATGTGTTTTTTTTAATTAATTGTGTTTGGTACTCATTTAACACCAAACACACCAAGATCTTTAGTCTTATTAACTTAATGAAACTGTTTATTACAGTTAGGGAAAGAAAAATTTGGATGAAAAAGGCAGCTACATCATTTTGTATTATGGTATTATGGCTGTCCATTTTGTAGGTTGCATTTCCTGCTCAACTTCTTTATTCATTGATTTGACTCGATGATAGCCCTAAATATCAAACAGTGCAACTATCGAACTTCCGTCATCGTAACCAAAAATAGATAGCTACTTATTTATTAACTGTTTCTTTGTTTCAGTTTCATCCTCATATGTCATGCACATTTTCTTTGTAATTGCACAACAAGTATGTTTTCATTGCAGTTGTTCTGGCCTATCACTTATAACACTGCCAAAGGAAACATACTCCATTCTTTATCAATCGAACATTACTAATATTTCATTTAACTTTTGCCCGTAGGCATTTAAGACTGAGTCTCGGCCCATTCCTGAGCGCTCTCAGTATGGTCAACCTCCATATCCTGGTCACGGCCAGTATATGCCTGAAGGTGAAATGTTAAATCCAGATGCAATCGAGCGACCTCCAGTCGGTCCTCAGCCAAGAGCACCTGAAAAACTCAATCCAGTCTGGCTTAAGTCACAGGATGATGACCGCCCAGTGGAAGGCACCCCATTGGTAAATAATTCCTTACCAAGATATGTAGTTATACATAGAATGTAAACCTAATCTTTGATCAGGTCAAATATTTCTTTTCTGTGTTCAAATTTTATATTTGTATCAAATAACTTGCAGTCAGTTTTGCATTTTGTAATTTTACATACTGTTACTTACTAACTTCACCACACATTATTAGTACTGCAATTACACCTGACATATACATTGAAATAACAAGCATGTTTTCATTCATTAATTTAATTTAATAATGGATTGCATAAAAATAACATAGAATGATGAAACAGACTCTGAAAGTGTGGCATATAATGATAAATTTGCTATAAAATTAAATGGGGCTTACTTCTATTCCTCTATTATCAAAGTAACGCAGAAATGTAAGAGCTCTGTCATTGAACACATGGTAAGATTTGCAGATCTTTAGAAAGTAATGTCATTTCAATGAACAAAATTTAATGATATTAGTGATATTTAGTCTTGTGTTTTACATAGTTACTTTACACTATCTGACTAAGGGACTCTTTGAATTCCCCAATCTTCAATGAACATGTTTTATTACCTGCAATACTTTACTTTCGATTTATCAAGTTACAAACAAATACTATCTTCTTATTGGTTTATTAGATTTTTACTGTTTGTGTTACGTTTTTTCACAATTGGTGTTTCTGTTTCTCTTGCACATTACTCCTCTTCATACCTCCTCACAGTAAATAACATGTTCTCCTCACTTGCTTGCACAGGCTTTCAAAACGAACTCGTACTCACGTCAGCCTCCTCCAGCACCTGAGCAAGCCTTTAATGGAGCACCTGCATTTTCTAATAATGGTCAGAGACCTATTGAAAATGGAATGGATGGTTTCTATGAAAGGCCTGTTCGTTCACCTGGCAGACCAAGATCTAGAAGATCAATGGAGTCTGAAAGAAAATATGCACCAACTAATGTGGATTCTGGGGAACAAATCTCGCCACGAAGAACGAAAAATACATTTTATGAAGACTCAGCAGAAGTTAGTTCAAAACGTATAGAAGCTAGTAAAGAAAGACAAAAAGACTATAATGATTTCATTAGATTAAAGGTTTGTCTCTTGGTTATGATTAATGGAATTTATTACTGTATTTCAATTTTTAATGTTTGTCTGCTATGAAGTATACAAGCTCAGTTCATGTGTGTTTCGTACTGGTTCATTTCAAGATAGGTATATGAAAAACATTTTTGTTCAAGGTCTAAATTTTCGTAAGTCTTAGAAAAATTCTATGTTTTTTTAGATTTGATGTGAAAAATAAAATTAAAGGGCGCATTTATACATGGACAGTAAAATTGGAGCAGGCAAAAAGTAGATCTTTCGATGTTTGCTTTTGATTTAAGTTATAAAGACTCTGATATTATGGCCTAGTTTTCTAGTTAATATAATTTAATTCTGTACGTTCTTTGCTATTATGGCCTAGTTAATATAATTTTATTCTGTACGTTCTTTAAGAAGAAATTTTAAGCTTAAGTTCTAGTTAGATTATTTCTGCTTTTGGTGTATGGTCAGCAGATTTTCATCATGATATGCTAGCTTTGTAGTGAAATGTAGCATCTGTATACAAGTTGTGTTATTTGTAATGGTGGCTAGGACCTGAATAAATTATTTTTAGCAAAACATTAATCCAATATAATGCTTATTTGCAAACTATTCAAGCTTCAACTTATAAAAACCGTATGTAATTCATCTGTTAAATCACCTAATAGTGTTTTTTATTTCAAATATTCTTCCACCATTTTTTATATTTAGATTGATATGTTTAGATATGTTCTTTGTCTTCATTTTCGTTTTGATTTTCGTCTAGTTCTGAAATTTACTGAATCTCAATTTATTACCTTATTGACAGTATGTTGAATTGTCTGCACATTAAAGCTGGAAGATTGAGCGTTTTATACCTTAAAACACTTTAAACTATGTCACTTTAATAACACTCAAAATGCAAAGAGTAATTGTTTTTATTATTTGCTGAAAACACGAGTAAAATGTAATATAACCAAATACTATTGATTTCATACATGTAAACACAGTTTCATTATTTCAGTATGATTTTGTTTTCTTGGAACAGGAGGTACCTGTTTTATTTCTTTTCCTTTCATTTGGTTATTTTGTGCATTATTTTTACATTTAATTTAACATGTGATTTTGACAATCATTAGAATGAAGAAAAACGTCGCTATGAAGAAGAAAAACATCATCAACAAATTTCTAAACCCGCAGAAGTTGTAAAAAATCAGTACTACAGTTCGGATGATTATGAGAAGTTCCAGAAGGAAATACAGAGAAAACAGGGCGAGGAATACAGAGAATTCTTGTCGAAGGTAAGCTTATCTCTTTTCTTTTAAATAATGTATGAAATGTATCTGCCATTTTGAAATAACAAAGGCATCAAAATCTTAAGTCATGTATATAACAGTTGAAAGTCATGCCTTTTTTATGTCCCTAGTTTTAAGTCTACAATACACTATACATTTATTGAAGACATAAAATGGCATTTACATTAGCATTATTTCACAAAAACTGTGTTTGTCATGTTTATATATTTTATTCATGTTGTGTATTGCATGTTTTTTATTAATGTTGTATATTAGCTAATTTATAATTAAGATATTAAAGGTTTTAGATTTTTATGTAGAGTTTTCAGCCTCCACCTGGTCGTATTGGGCTCCCATTGGGCCAGTACAAGTATGAGCCCAAGAGACTTACTATGGAAGCAGAGAGAAATACCGAGTATAATAATATGTTAAACGAGGTACATAGCTGGTCATTACACATTTATTTATTTTTTTCATCTGCTAATCTATCATATTGTTTGATTTGTAGTTATTTTGTATGGTTATAGTATGGTTAGAGATGTTATTTCAGCCTAAACATGAGTTTTATATCCGAAATGTGACTTTTGTTTATATAGCATGTACCAAGCCTTTGGCAAGATGACTGTCCGACACAGTCAGATTATTTAGTAAAATATAATTACATGGTTTATTTAATTGTGGTAGATATTTTCTTGCATCAACGAATACATAATGTAATAAAAATCTATAAAAGTGACACATTGAATATTAAAATACATGTTTAGACAGATATAGCTTTAATATGTAGTTATGTCGGTTTTTGGTAGCAATTTTGGCAATATTGTTTATTGCATTTATTCCCTCACATAGCAATATCAGCCATCCACTGATGCCCAGGGTCTACCTCTTGGACAGTATAGATATGAGCCTAAACGTCTTGCAATGGAGAAAGAGAGAAATAAGGAATATAATGAAATATTGGAAAAGGTAGCACTTGAAACATATATTGCTACAAACCTGTTTGATGTGAGCAAGTGTGGCCAAACTTTCATATGTTTATTGTAATATTATTATTATATTGTGGCTATAAAGTGTCTGTTTTTGTCTTAATTAGTGAATGTTCTGTCATTGAGATATTACCACTGTGGCACATGCAGCACTTCTAACACATTGGTATTTGTATTTGATATTAAAACATTATAAAACAAAACAAAACGTATATTCGGTAGTTTAACAGCTAATAATTGGTCTTATCATTTTGTAGCCATGATAGGCCAATATTTAGACAATTTTATTAATTTAATATCACATACTTAATTAGAGTACACATACTAAAATACACCAGTCCTTTTCCAGCACTTTTAATACTTTTATATTTACACACCCCTTATTATTTTTAATGCACTTTCAAGTACAATTATAGTAAGTAACATTATATATATTAAGCATTCTTAGTCTTGCATTTTCATAGTTAGAGTGGCTTAAGTAATTTTTGCTACATATATTATTGATTGAAAGAAATATATTTTGCAGCATCATGAGTGTTCAGTATTCAGTTTTCATATTACACACAGCTATTTTCAATCAGGCTTGCTCAATATAAAACCAAATTAATGATACTTCTTACATACTTTTAAATACTGGTATACTGTGTTTTCATGTTTTAATGCATACTTTATGTGTGATGTGTGTTGTTTTTGTGCCAGACTTCGAACCATAACACACCTAGGAATGTGGAAGGCCCTCAAGGCCTGAATATTGATGTTAACTACGAGCACAAAAAAAAGGCTTGGATGGAAAAACAAAGGAATAAAGATTATAATGAGTTTTTGCAGAAGGTAATCTCACTCGCCACCGAACAGATCTTCCCACCATCTTCAACTCGGTTACCCTTTTCCTCATCTCTAAACTCTTCAATCATCATTTCACTGAGTTTGCCTCACCAGCTTCATAGTCAGAGAAAGCAAATGCAAAGTTATATTCACGAAAACTAGTTGAATATCATATTTTTATAGTTCCTATTTCAGACTTATGTAACTTTATACAAATATCTTGTACAACATGTATAAAAGTATATTTAAATGTGGCATGCCATGTTTTAACTAGCATTTGTTTTTTCTCATATGGTAACAGTAGCATCATTGACCTCATTCCATTAACTCTTGTTTATTTCCCTCTATGGAACTCATCTACCGTTATTTGTCCTGTAATAGATTGGTCTTAATAACCAAACATAAGTGTTGTGTCTCATCTAACATCATTATCTGCTGTTACCATGAATTCAGTAGCTTTCACATTATAATTATGCGTTACTTCATGAATATTGTGTTAAAGTTACCAAACCTGTTATTTTTCATTTACATAATCACTTGCATCAATCACATTATCATCATAAAGTGATGGGAATCAATGATGCTTCTTTTCATATCATTTAGTAATTATCCCAAGCTTCTACATGCTGTCATGTGTAGCTGATGACAAACAAAGTGTATCTAAGATTCACGATGTAAATCTGGTCTATAGTTTCTTTTGTAACATTGATATCTTCGTTCGGAAAGTTATATCCCTTCTAAAGGAAGAATAGCATTGTGGAAACTCAAGGGATAGGTACAATTCACTGCAAACAAATGACAGTACATCTTTCCATCTGCCTCCATCAAGATTTTGTCAAAAATACCACAACCCAGCTCTGTGGTGAAAAAACTGAACCCAAGCCTGATAAAAATACAACGAACACTCTGATGATACCTCTAAGAAAATCCTCGTAAACAAGACGATATCAGCACCAAATAGGAGTTCCTTCTAAAGCTAGCGAGACCGGAAACCAATCTACTAGATGAATTGTTGCATAAAGCTATATCATTCCTACAACCAATGGCTACTCCATATCCAAAAGCCTCCTCCGTTTGTCATCGTCATAAATCTGTACCAGCTTCACCAAGTTATTTGTCTTTGACAGTTGGTCAATATTTTGATATGATGGCAATCGTTGTAAAAAAGAGAAACAAAGACTACTACCATATGGAAAAAAAGGTATCCAATCTTGGTGATTGTAGCACAAACTCTGTGGCAAATAATTCGTGTTTCAATGTTGTTTGGTATGAACATATTATTCTGTGTGAAGTGACTCTCGTGGATTCTATGTGAACTGAAAATTTGTTAGAAATTTGAAGCATTAACATGCATCAGACATTTGGAGATTATATAGTGCTCTGATAGAATTATGGTAGTGTTATAAAAGTAAATGTTTGGAACCAATCCTATATCCTTCATATCTAAAGAAGATTAGGGAAAATCAAAACTATAGGAATAAAGATCTACCCATAACAAAATTATTACCACCATTATTGACTGTACTGATTTACTTAATCTGTATTATGATGATCCAGATGGTCCCCATCAATTTATTTTAGCCCATCAACCTCAAATGTTACCGATAAGTTGGGTTAATTTTGCTAAGGGTTGTTATTGAATGGGTTTTTCCTTTTGTTACTTACCATTTATTTTAAATAGCTGCCACCTCAGAGGAACAAAGGTATGACACCTAAGGCTACCAATGTTAGTCTCCCAGTAGGGCAGTATGACCTAGAAAGACCTGCTTTTGAAAAAGAAAGGAACAACGAATATAATGAACTTATTCACACTGGGCGAATTGGAAAGGTATGACATGAACACAAATGCAGTGTGATTATGAAAAAGAGGCATCATTCTTCCTATTAACTTCATCATGGTGTTTCTACATATTTCATATCTATCTCTCTTCATTTGATTTTAGTGATTGCTGAATTTTCACAACCTGAAACAAAGAACAAAACGTCTAAAACATATTTTATTACCGCTTTATTTTAAAGTAGATGAGAATGTTTCAAGTGGCTTATTTGCTAAGTATTTGTTGTTTTACTGGCATGGATTTGCTTCAAAGTGAAGAAATGGGTTGCAAATGTTTATCAAACATATTGTTTATTCACAATTTTCAGCGAAATTTTCGAGAAAAAGCTTCTACTCCACCAAATCAACAAGGGTTGCCCATTGGGCAACAACATTATGAGCCCATGTATAAGGCTATGGAGAATCAAAGAAATCGAGAATACAATGCTTTTTTGCACAAGGTATAGACACCACTTCTGAATGTTTGACAGTATTCATGGTGTTAGTCTCTCTCACAAGTGAGGTGAAAGTAACATTGGGGCAGATATTTACTATATAGCCTTCACTATCAGTATATTAGACAATGACAATATGCAACGTGCATACAGGCTTTAATACAATTCACATGCCCATATAATTCTACGCTGTCGCTTTTTATAATTCCAAAGCATAATATTAAAGCAGTAAATGGTTTGTTGTGTTATATCTCTGCACCATTACCCTTGTAATATATATACATATATCACCACAAATTCACCATGTTATGATGCGACATAATTACCTGTTACATACACTGTACTTAAACATGAGATGATACATCCTTGGTGTAACTTTGAACATTTATCTATTATGTGTATTGTTATGCACTTAACTACATTAACATCTAAATTTATGAATTGTAAAACTTCGTCCTAATTCTAGTTTCCTAGTTTTTGGTTTGTATGTTACGAATGAAAGAAAGTTAAACCAACCATCTTAAAAAATTTGCAAATTTTCTTTACAAAATATTCATAGCTCATAGGCAAATATTCATTGAGAAAATAATGTTGTTCATAGAAATTTGGCAAAACCACCTCTAGAAGTACACGCAGTGAACCAGATAGATCAAAGACGTCTTTCTATTATGGAAATGACAATCTTCATGAAGAAAATAGAAAAATGTTGGATGATCAAAGGAAAAATGAATATAACAAGTTCGTGAAGGAGGTAACTCGCATTGAGTGAATATCAAAATATGCTAGCTGCCTAGCTTGTGTTTTTCTTAAAAACATTTCTTCATGGAATCCATATTCTCATATTAAATATTTATATAAATATATTGCACTTACATTTTTTTTTTTAAATGGCAGAAAACACAACTTTTTCATAATACTCTGTGTAATTAATAACCTATAGATAGGGACTTTAACAAAAGCAACATTAGTGGTTAAGTAATTAAAAGTGAAGAAGAGTAAATACACTGGTTAGAAGTGAGACAAAATATTGACATCATTTTGTCCTTTGCCAACAGCTTGAGCCAGCACGTTCAAAGTCAATAGACATACCTTCGGATGTGGATTCAGGCTTGCCAATTGGGCAGCAGCATCATGAAGCTTGGAGACAATTCCTGCGTGATCAAAGGAATCATGAATACAATCAGCTTGTGGACATGGTAAATTTCCATCTGCACAAACTGACCATAGTTTTTTCTCTCCCGGATTGTGGTGGCAACAATAGCATCATCCTTAGTCTTCACTCTAACTGTTTCTTTTTCTCTCCTTAACTGGATAACTGGTTTGTTTTTCAGCTCTTGGTGTTGCTAGTTCCTCATTTTGACATCAGATTATGTCATTTCAGTATTGGTTTTTGAACTTTATTGGCGGTTTCTATTTGGTTTTTTCTTGGATTAAGTTTATTGGAAGTTTAATTGGCACAATTGTGTTTTGGTGACGAGTTTTGAATGATTGGTGCTTTGGTGTGCAGTTTTCATATCATATGTTACAGTGAAAATTGCATCATTTTTTCATCATTTGTTATACATTTATTTAGTACGATATTATTTATTGTTACAGACTAAAGTAATTCGATAGTTTAAATTTCAGCTTTCTGTTTCAGCGATACGGTTATCATATTTATAGCTATTACTTATTTAGAAATACGGCGTTTAAGTACTTTAAATATGTAGATCTACAACAGTAAATTTGCCAACTTCAGAAAGCTGGTGAGACTCGTAATCGTGACTGGAATTTCGATCAAACAGGAACCCTTGAGTTACATGGAGACGAAGCTGTTCAAAGCAAACAGCGCGCACTTAGAGCTGAGAGACAAAAAGAATACAATAGTTACATAAGTCAGGTACAAATGAGGTGTTGTGTGTTACCTGATTATTGGTTGCAGTTACATTTGGTTTTGGAACTAACAAAAAAGTTATTTCGTTGCCGATATTACGTTATCTGAGATTTTTACATGTTTTGTTAAAATATTATGTTTATATATTATGCCATTGGTATATTTTATAACTGACATTGCCATATATTTTTACTAGTTTGTGTGTCCAGTGAAATCTAAACATTGTCAATCTTTTCATAACTTTTTCAAGTTTAATTATTCGAGTACGTAGGATTTAAGATGAATGATTTCTAACACAGAAGACAATTTTTTAATTATGCTTTGCAAAATAATAATTTAGCGACAAAGAATAAGTTAAATATTTCCCTGGATAAAATGTGTATCATATTGGTTGTCTGATTTTTTACGCTTGTAAATAGTAGTATTTATTTTTACTGTTACTAATAGATACTGGTATTGTTTAATTAGTTTTAAAAAATAATTCTTTAGCAATTAATTAATTATCTATGTTTGTTCTTTTATGTAATGTGTGTTCTAATTCAATTTATTTATTTCTTTATTGTTTCGTTTTTCTGAGTTTGGGAATGAGTTCTGTAAGTACAGATCTGCGTTCGAATTAGGTGCATTCAATTTCTAGAATTTCCGAATTGTGCCTTTTTTTGTCTGCGTTTTTTTGTTATGGTACATGCAGTTTACTAGAATATGTGAAATCTCTTGAGCATAAGAATATGTTAATTAATTAGATTATTTTAAAAATACATTTCCATTCTATTAGTTGAAGACTCCACCTAATCATTCTTGGCCTGAACCAACTGGCCGAGGTGCTCTGTTAGTTAGGAAGGGAGAATATGATAATGTACGACAAATGTATGATGAGCAGAGGAAACGAGAATTTGTTGATAGTATGCAGAAAAGACGAGAGGTAACAGGGTCTGGCATCCATAGAATAATATTGATATAATTTAGCTTAGTTCATCACATTGGTACAATATGATGTGTCAGCTAACTGATAATGTGCCAGTTTGGATGTTTGCATTGTTTTAATACTAGTTATAACTGCTGAATTAACAAAGAAACAATTGCTTGACACTCCTTCTTTGGGTCAAAGAAAACATTGATGTTTGTGCTTTGCTTCTGTGGCAGTGTAGTGTAATCATAGTATTCTTTAAATTAGACTTTACTAAAAAAAAATTACTTATGTTTTATTTTACCCACTTAAATATATTGTTGACAGTAAAGAAATGAAACAGGCTAATTATTAATTTTTATACGCCCGTGACGTATAATGGGAACACCCGCGGTGGGCGGGCGGAGTCCAAATGGTTTCCGCTCTCTAAGTCAAAGAGTTTTCATCCGATCTTCACCAACCTTGGTGAAAATGTTTGTGGGCATAATATCTCGGCAAGGTTCTATAACCAGCCACATCGCCCCAGGCACTTCTGAATTATGGCCCTTGAATTATCCAAAATTGGCCAAATTAGCCGTGTCCGCTCTCTAAGTCAAAGAGTTTTCATCTGATCTTCACCTAACTAGGTGAAAATGTTGGTGGGCATAATATCTCGGCCAAGTTCGATAACCAGTCATATCGCTCATGTCACCCAGGAGTTACCACCCTTTGGTTTTAGAAATTACCTAAAATTTGTCTTGTTTTAACTCTGAGCTCTGACTTATGACAGGCGTATTTTGTGACAGTTTGGCACTCTTGTTTATTAGTTTGGTTAGTTTATTGGTCTGTATGTCCTGTTCTTTATCATGAATATGTGGCTGATTTGAGTTATTTAAAATCTGTATTGACCAAAACTTACATTATACTGCTAAAATGTGTGTCTACAAATATTTAAGAACTTTATTACAACACTTGAATGACAATATTTTTAGTGTTGCATACTTGCATGTAGCTATTTTTCTGTATCGTTTTTATGTCTTGGCCAAATAGATCTAATTATGAATATGTTTGATTTACTATATCTGTGTTTTCTAATTAGCATGTTGTTTAAATAGATATCATCATTATGAAATGAAATATTATAGGTTTGCTTGCAAAACAAAATTGCATGCAGCATTAGGTTGTTTTTTTGTTGTTAACAAATGTGTGTTCTGGTTAACAAACAGCTGAACATATTTTATATGACTGCGTTAGTGTTTTTAAGTCGAGTACATAACTTTGTATATGAATATTGGAATATGTTTAATGCAAAACAATTTTTAATCAAATAAATATCATTATCAAAAAGTGAACATCATGAGTGAGCTATTATCAGCAGTATAATTTGTGCTTTGCAACTAACTAAGCAAAGCAACATAATGACCCATTGCAGAATTTCGATTTTTGTTTAAAACCATGTTTTGTCAATTATATTATCTTTTTCGTTTGAATTTAATCTTAATAAGATTTGTTTTGTTGCATTAGCTCATGGAAATTAAGTTTAAATTAGCGTTGTTTGTTGTATTATCAAATTCATTATTGATATTTAAACCTGCTACAAAGATGGGTTTGGATTTGCCACCATCTACGGCCCCAGCAGAACCACTAAGGAGAAGTTATGAATACACCAATCCTATGCTTAATGTCATGGGAAGGTATGATGATTTCCGTAGAAAACTTGTTGATGACAGGAGAAGAGATTTCAAGTCTTATATGGACAAGGTATTACTTGTCTTATAAGAAGTGTAAAAATCGTCTGATGAAAATATTTTGGCACATTTAAATTTATCTCCTGCAATTTATATTTTTGTGACAATGCCAATTAATTCCAGCATATTTAAGTTACAACAATATTTTTCTTTCAAAATTTTGTAATATTAAATTGTCTTTTCAAAAGTGTGACATTAAACGCTATCTTTATCATTTTTTATGATTCATATTAATTTTGTGCATATAATATACGCAACCATGTTAATGTTAAGACCAGCCTATTTATCGCGCCAATCATGTCAGGTTAAAGCTAATGATACCAGTAGACATCATCTGATAAGCACTGCTCCGGCCATTGCTCGGGAAGAAACACCACTTATCCATTCTTTGGGTGTCTATGAACTGGAGACAAAAAAGAAAGTGTTGAAAGAAAGGAAGAAAGACTTTGAAGATTTTAATCATGAACAGGTATTTGGATCAAAGAAATACATTGTTTGTCTTTATTTGGAGCAGAGAAATGCATTGTTTGTCTTTGTGTAAGAATATTATTATGTCTTTGAATACGTTTGTCTTTGTGTAAGAATATTATTATGTCTTTGAATAGATATGCCAGCCCTGTAACCTCGAGTCATCTTTGTTGTTTACATTTTTCATATCATCAGTAGTTTAAGCTTAAACAATATGGGAGAATATATCAATGAATTCCATACATAAGTTTTGTGAATTAGACTGCAAGATCATTTGGTGTCTAGGCTAGTTAAATTCAATTTTCTGATTTAGCAAAAGCATTGGACACCACGCACTATGGTTAAGGAAAACCTGATGCCTCATGTTGCCTCAGCTGAAACACCATTAGTTAATTACATGGGAAAGTATGACAAAGAACAACTAAAGTTTAGATTGGAAAGAAATAAAGATTTGCGTGTATACGTCGATAAGGTACCAACTGCATGCGTAGTGTTGAGGAAAAACCTAATATGTTAATATCATAATAGTTTGTGAATAAAGTAATCTTCGTATAGTCTACTGGTTACAAGCACACATCTGTGTCTTTAGTATTTTGTTTGCAACGAGTAGCTGTACAATTTATGTTGTTATACTGTATAACTCTGCAACTAAACTGTATTAATAGGTTATAAACTGCATGTTTATGTAGTCATTTTGTATAATAATTATCTAATTAATTTCAGGTGACTTTTGTTGTATCATTTAACTTTTACTTTGTTCATGCTCATGTTTATATAGATATGGTATGTATTCTTATTTTAGTATTTATGTTAATGTTTCATTGATTATGGATGCGTGTTATATAACATCTGCTAATTGTATTATATATGGACTTCTATGCTGATTCTTTGATGTTGATTTGGTAAATGTGGCATAATGGTGTCTTTACATTTCATTGATGAGTTAAAATGTTCTCTTTCTGTGTTCTGTCATGTATTGTAGTATATTGCATTGTATTGTATATTTGATTTATGTTTTAGATAAATTAGTGTACATGTACTTTACATTTGATTTTTATTATTTTTAGTCATTTTGTAGAAGTTACAGCCTTTTCAATAATAATATATTGCACTAGAAACCTTGGACGTATGATAATTATTTCTTTACATTCAACTCGTATCATTTGTAGAGGAAACAGGAGCTACGAAATCCCTATGACAATTATGTTTATCCCACGGTTGCCGTGGCTGAAAAGCCCCTTGTTGCATATATGGGTTCTGATGTTGAGCAGCGCAAGCGTAATTTGCGTGAAGAACGGAAACAGGAATATGAACACCATAAGTCGCAGGTAGCCCCATATGATGTAAGCGCCTGCATGCAGCTGTGTGAAACTGAATGTTTAACATATAACTAGATGTATCAACAGTATACATTCAATCTTAAAACTCAATTTGTTTTGTTATTCATACCATAACAATAGACAAATAATTATACCTTAATGTATTGTAGCCTTTTTGAGATTGTTGCATGTTTCTGTAATCAAGATATGAGTCCTGCTGTACGATTTCCAACCTCTTCTGTAAGTGACGTCATTTCAAGAAAACGTCACATGTGATGTCGCAAGCAGGAAATAATATTTATTCCATATGGTCACTCCGTTTTCATATTGCCATATGCAGCAAATAGTGCTTATTGTCAGCACATGGTGACGTCACATGTGACGTTTTCTGGAAATGATGTTCCGTATAGAAGAGGTTGAAAATCACACAGCTGCGCTCATATGGAGTTTTATATTGAGTTTACCCTCTTATATGTACATTTGTATCTTTTATTTACAGTGTAAATGTATTTTCCTTAGATAGTTTCTATGGTAATAGCCAATACATTCAATCATTTCCTTGCATTTAGATAATGATAATAAAAATCTTACCTGTTTGATACAAGTGTTTGTGCTAAGGAGCTCTTGAAAGGCTTTTTTGCTGTGTTGTGTTTTACATGCTGTTTAATTGCAATTCATCATTTGTATGTTTGTGATATTTTATACGCTGTGTTAGTTTTATATAGTTCTCATATTTCGTACGTCTTTTACACTGCATTCCTAATATTGGTTGTATTTTACATATACTAACATTGATTTTGCAATTACATTACATTACCGCTTCGGAACATATACGATGTACACCTTTTATATCATACGTACTAATTGGTTTTACTAACATTTTAATTCCTGATACAGGTGCTTGAAGTGAGCATAACCTAATATTCCTGTATTTTTACTTATTGCTATTACAGCTATGAATAATGTTGTTGGGTTGTTTAACTTTCAGCTTATTACGTGTGTGATTGATATTTAAGGTAAGCCATCCATCATTGGCATAATGTCTGCGGTAAATGAAATAGTTGTTGTTTCAACCTTTATAATAATGCGGATATAATTTGAAAACTATATACTTTACCAAACAGAACTAACAGCCCTTTTTGTTGTTTGAAAAAACGTTAGCCTTTAAAAAGTAAATTGATAAATGGAAAGTTATATTTATTTTCTTATATCTTCATATGTTCATGTATTGAAACCACCTGTGTACTAAACAGACTTGCAAATTTAAGAAGTCAGAATTCATTTGAAACGAATCAAAAAACATTTTTTTGGGCGGGACAGTTGTGTCATTAAATATTTAAAAGTGGGAATGTTTCATTTGAACATACAAATGTTGACTTTGTTAGAAAACTATGTTACTAAAATTATTTGTAAAATATAACATGAGCTATATCCAAATCTCAGTAACATTTACCAGCTAGTTTTTTCAGAATTTCATTTTAAACAGAATGCTGCCTAAACTTTACCTACGCATGATGAAACTGGAGTTGCAATTTTCCAAATTATATATTTATAGCAAATGAAGTTCATTGTAGTTATAAAACATAAGAAAATTGCCATTTCACTTCCAACACTTAAAACTATTAGTTTGGTGTATTGTAGTGTATTACCTCCCTTTATCAATAATCACATACATTTGTATTTTTTAAAAATATATAGTGATTGACTGCCTAGAATATTAAATAACTTGCAACTGCTGAGAAATTAGATTTAACATTTAAGCAATTTAGAAATTTATTTTAATTGTGTTTAGTTACTATTATATATATTGAAGAGAAATTACCCAATGTTATAAATGGAATACCATAAGCAATGATGGATGGCTTACCTGAAGTACTAGTTAGTATTTCCTATTGCGTAAAGATTTACTTTTCGAAATTTGATGTAAAGGTGATGTTTGTAATTTTATGAACATTAAAATTGAAAGTAAAAAGCGTGAATTGGTTATTGGAATGAAACAATATAATTGCTTGTGTAATGTTATATATTTTAAGTGTGTTTTTTTTGTCAAAAGTACAGCAGAAAAAGATTACTCGAAATATGCAAACATCATCGTATTTTCACAACATAAGAAATTATGCTTTATAATGATAGTTGTGTATCTTGTACCTTCTTCTTGATCATGGCAGCAAAAGGTAAAGAATCCAGATCGTCGTCATGAATTTGTTGACACAGCAAGTGGACCATACGGGGGTTTATTCCAAGGATTAGGAGACCATGGTAATAGAAGTGAGGTGTTAAATAAAGAAAGACAACGTGAATATAACGAGGTACGTTTAGTAGGACCCGTTTAGTACATCAGTTGGTTGTTTGATATCTCCAGACACTTCAACATTGGTATTATGCAATGCCTGTGACTTAAGTACAATACATGTATATTAGTTTTAACAGAATAAAACATACTGATTTACATACTGATTTTCTTTACTTTTTTAAATAATATACATGTTAAAATTCATCGTTATAATATAGATAGTGTGTTTTTGTTGTTAGTTTATTGTGTGCAAGAACTAATTGCATAAAAGAGTCCTTTTTGTTATGCTGTCTGCCTGAGAGTGCTTTATGTGCTATGTTCTTGTAATGGACCCAAACCTGTCAATTTACTCTTTTATAGTTTAAATTTGCACCGTGCTGAGTTTTTATTTGCTGCGTGCTTTATATGTGGTACTTCCTGCTCAACTTCTATATTTACTTGCTGTATGTACGCCGACCTAATGGTGTTTCTTGTTATTACCTTTACAGAATTCTGAGGTAATTGTCTTGTCTTGTGTGATGTGGTGTGTGTTACTTCTAGAGTGCCATATCCTATCAGTTTTTATTTCATTTTGTTGGTGTGTTTTCCTTTTGGACGTATGTAGTATATGTCTTTCTTGGTTTTATTATTTATGTGTGTGCGTCTTGTTTCTTAGATTTCACTTATTATTTGATACATTACAGCAAAATGCTGGAAAGGAAAAGATATCAGGAAGGCCTAACTGGGCACAAGATACATTGCCAAACGTAAGTCTGACCACCTATAAGAGGTCTACAAAAAGCTAATGTAGAAGTCCTGCAAGAAATGCCAAACTCAAAGCCCTCAGCCAACCCGAAAACCTCAAAAGTGACAAACATGTACTTTTAGTGTACACATTGGTTAAGTGTCTGTTATGAATCCATTTTCAGCAGGGATTTTTTTCTTTTCACTGTCCGTTTCATTTAGATGATCTACTCCTTTATGTACTCCTATTTCCATCCATCATTAAAGGTGGTGTCTTTACTTATGTCCCTTTTGCCTTGATAATTGTTCACATTTGGGTATATAGTTTCAAGCTTCATTTGGCGTTCTTGGTGTGCTTTTTGGCTGACTGGGCAACTTGTTTGTGGCATTTCTGCTGGCATCTACAAACGTTTTATGGTGGCATTCATCTGATGTACAATAACCAGTTCAGATTTACACACACAGGTTCCCGTTAGTGTCGGAATCTGGTTACATAGTATTTTACATTCGGGAAGTTTTTGCTGTAAGATAAAGGTCTTGAGACAAACAATAGTCTGATAGTGCCCTGGACTGTTTTCAATAAACGTACTTTCTATGTTCAAGATAAATAGTGAACTAGATAAGATTTGCGTTGAAATTTACGCGATAAGATTATTGGTGTTGGTTCTTTGACTTGCTCAAGAATGTAGACATTTTCTCTTCCACTTTTTATTCAATTAGCGATTTGTTAACAAATTCTATCAAACACATTGGTTGGATGACAGACATTTCCAAGCCACACTGTGTTTGAGTCTTTACTGTGACATAAATGAACTGCATTGACAGGAAAACACAAATATCAAGTGTCTTACTGGAAATGGTTACCCACTTCTGCCCGAAGAAAACCAGTTTAAGTGCACAAACATGTTTATGTTAACTACATAATTATTGCGTTATCTGGTTATCAAATAAATGTTAGCGATATGTTGGTGTATGATAATATTACTTTAACACAAGTAATTAACTGAAAGTGCCTAGAACTGCTGTAGGCTGGTTTTTTTCTTTCAAACGCTAACTGGAAAGCTCAATAAGTTGCAGCGGTCGGTTAATGAGTTACTTCACACTATTTTAATAAATAACGAAAAGAAGTTTACTTATTGACTGAAAACACTAATCTTAACGAACGACATATTCAAGTTAGTTAAGGTTTGAAAGAAAAACTGTCAGCAATTCTTGGTACTATCAGAATACTTTTTTTCGATAAATAAACATGCGAACAGTAATTGCATAAACAGAAAAAAAAATCGCGATATAATTTTATGTCTAACCATGTTTGGGAAAATAAATTGACAATCTTATGATTTCAGGCAGAATTTTGTTTAATCAAATATGTTGTGCACTCGTTTATAAAGGTGTATTTGTTTGCCTTCAAATGTGATTGTCTAGTTCTTGTATTAATAAGTAATGAATCTACAAACGTTTATTGGTTATCAAATAAAAATTGTGTACGAGCTTTTGATGATTATATATATCGTATGGATCATGATAAAATACAACGTTGAGAGTGAAATACTATATATAACTATAGAATACTGATCGTGGTCGTTCATCACCAATGAAATCACAGCCACCAACTGACCAGTATCAACAAATGTTGGATGAGAAACGCCGAGAGGAGGCCAGTCGAAGGTTATTTCTTGTCATTTATTATTGAGCTTTAAGAGAACTTTAAGCAGTATACTCCTTTAACCATTTATGTAAAATTTATTTCGAGCTGCAGTGGTAGCAATAATTGTTCCTCACAGTATTTTTCTGATAAAAATATCTGATTAGATAATTTACCATAATGTCTCACTGTGTATGATTTTTTATGAATTTACTCTCTTTGCTCACCAATCGTTACGTTACATAAAATGAACAAAAATATTTATTTGTTCAGACGCTATGATGACCCCGAGTATCAGGGACGACTTGCTGAAAGTAGAGAACGAGAACGTGGAGAAGCTGGACAAGTATGTATTTTTTAGTTTTAATGTTGATTTGTATAAATATACTGTGACATTCTACCTTATTTACTAGAATATTAGGTTTTATAAGGGTTTTTTTTAATTTTGCTTTTGACTTGCGTCTAAAGTGGCGCTGTTTTACTGTAACAATTCTCGTTTTGTAACAAGTGTGCAAACATGGAGAACAACTCCTGCATTAGTAAAGCCATGCCTACATCGAGAATCTTTTTTTATATTAGTATATAATCACATTGTACTTTGTAATTTCAGAGATATGGTGGCTATTAAACTCATTAATTTGAAGATTTAAGTGTTAATCAGACAACATAAACAATGTTCCTTTTAGATCTGCATTCATCTCAAGGACTATTTGATTGCAGTTAATAAGTGCTTAACAACCCAAAGTGCTGCTGCCCACTGTTTATATTTAATTGTTGATTTCAACCTGTATTTCAAATGTGTCATGTGACATTTTACAGTGTATTTTTGTATATATACACGTGTTACTTACTGCTGAACAGAAAATTTCAAGCGATTGTTTGTGTAAAAACATCGATTAAATTGATCATGCAAATGATACCGAGTACTGAACTCTGTAAAGATGTTTCATGAACGAAACAAAGCATTCCAAATACAGTGCCAAAAGGCTTCATTTGTAAACTCCCATTTGTTTTGAATTTTTATTGATTTTTCGTTTATTGAATGCTACACTGGTGTGTAACAGGATTGTTCATGACGTCAGTTTTATGTCAAATTTTGAAAACAAATCATTTCGATGGCTTGAAGGACATGTCATGAATATTGTACCTGTAATACTAAATGTTGTTTCATTTATGGTATGCATTTTCAGCTTATCTCTTGTATTTATGTTGATGTTTGTCATTCCTGTGATACAATACATCATATTTATTTTGTGTTGGACTGTGATACATTGTTAGTTTAGCTGATTTTATGTTTTATGTTTTTGCTAGAAAATGTCTGCGCAAATGGATACATTTTTATCATTTTCATTTTACTTTTACTGATGAACAGTTCTTATTTCTTTATGATTATTGTATCAGTGCCAATTATTTTCCATTTGTAAAAAGAATGGAATTTTTTTTTTTATTTCTTACCTTGATCTTTGAAGATTGTTTTTGATTTTGAAATCCAGTGAATTAAACATTGTATATACACATTGTATGATTATGTTAGTGCTATGTAGTTAGAGTATGTTCATTTTTTTATTTCTAATGTTTGGTATTGTTTGAACGTAACATGGAATACAGTAATAAATCATATTTAAAACGGTATATATAGTTATATCTTTATTTACACAATCAAGAATCAACATACACGTGTAGTCCTTATATTCTACAAATCAATGATTTAACAATATCATGTGTAATGTATTTATTTGTGTCACAGGTTATGATTAGTATAATTATATTAATGTGCATAGAAAATGTTAGTGAGATAACAAAGACGGTGCAATTATATGAAAATAATAACAACAATATAAAAACACATAATAAAATACAGCCCTGAAATGTGAAAAAGGAAAAATGTTTTGTTAGTTACCTAAAAAAAAATATGCTCATGAATAAACAATGTGTAACTCAGAGAATACAATAGAGATAGTCAAAAAAACTTGCACAGGTTTCTTCAGATAATTTGTGGTGAATCTATTTAGGATATATATGTATCAAATCTGTAATCTGCTCATGGTTATAAACTACCTGTTATAAGGGACATACGAAATTGCAAAACATTGTGTTCCTGTGAAATAGTCTGCATCATTTTAACATAACATGGATTGATGCAGTGGGACGTTATGAATGGTTAACAGGGAACACTAGTTCTATAACGAATTGTTCCGGACTGTATTATCTAGAAATACCAGCATACATCACGCGTGCACAAAAGACCAACATCATACCTCACTTTGGAGAACAAATCTCACAAATCTTCCTAGCTAAAATTGATATAAAGCTATTCTCGACATTTTGATACTTTCCATTGTTGCCAATGGGTGCATACTTTATGGTCGGGCCTCTTAAACTGATGACTATTTTACAAAAACTAGAATTAACCGGATGACATACGTAATATGATACAAATGTATATGTAAAATACGAAAATGAACTTAACATTATAAAGGTCACAATCAACGAGCTGGAAAAAAGCATCGAACATCTTGCATAATGCTGAAAATAAGCGTAGTGCGTATTTATGCAATGTGCAATAAGTCGAATTACTATTAACGTGCTAATGAAGATACACAGAAATGTTAGAAACAACTACCCAAAACAAAATTGAGTGAAGGCCATTTCAACACATCATCCGATGTCCAGAGCAGGAGGCAACATCCATAAAAGCACAATTTTGACAACAACGTAACGTTCATTAGCCAAACATCTCTGTCATTGCAGACTACTGCTGCGTTTCTGAATTCTAGAACCCAATGTGACTACATATGCCAAACACACTTTTTCTAGTATCCGCATCTTCATGGTAAGATTCAGGAATATCAATGGATGGCAGTGTCACGAATTACTTAAGATAAATTACTTTTTAATTAAGGCCGCCATAGAAAATAAGAAAAATATAATGAATTTGTAAAGCACGAAATGCCTCGTACAAAGTGCATAGCCATCCTAAAAAACACTAGAATACATGAAAAATATACATACCTTATGAACAACTAGAAGAGCAGAAAGACACAAGTCACAACAAATTTATGATGGAGAAAGAACGCTCGTTGCTTTTGTGAGATCGGTGGTTCACTTTATGTAATTACTGCTGGTCTGCATTCATTTCCAGTGAATGATTGATACATTTCGATACCATTTCATAATTATGCAATTACAAAGTTGAAAATGTGTATAGTGCGGCCAAGATCTGAAGGCACAATAACATTGACAAAACGTCATTGGTTGGATCAGTCCATATCAAATTGCTGGTTAGTTTAATGATCATGATCATATATGCGCATTTTCTGATTTTGAAAAAGAACATATTTATAAATGCATAGATCTCATAACAGCGTACTTATTACATAGCGTAATGGATACGCATCAGAATCTCAATGCAAACTATCAAGGTTTGAATCCTGACATTCATGCTTTTTTATTATTTTTTTAGCGCGAACGTATGATGCTTTTTACGAAATATCAGCAAACTAGATAAATATGTGTAAACATAAACTATTTTGGCAAAAAAAGATTGAAAAGCGTTTCATGTTGTCACAGCACGACAGAGACATTGTTTTAGAAGTTCACGATATTTGTGTGCAAGAGACTTCTATAAAGCAGCCTGCGATTCTGTTGTCTTGCCCACGAAAAAGAACTACAATGACTTTTGTAGGACTGGCGTGTCGGAAAGGACGATGTCGCGAATTAAAAGGACGACAGCGAACAACGTTTCTAGAAAAACAAAAAGAAACAAGTAACATATCATTGGATTGCTTTGATCTCCATGTGGTTCGCAAGCCAGTAAATAATATGATGTTAAACAAGATTCAGTCCAGCACAAACACTGCTGATGAACATGCTAAACTGTGTATACATGCTTAAGCAATATTTTATACGAGTTTGTTCAATATTGCTATGCATATGTTATTGTTTTAATTGTTCAAAATAAACGAATATATATATATAAAAAAACAGAATATGAATGGAAATTAAATATAACTTAATAATTTACCTATAGAAGGGTAAATAAAGGGGAAAAAATCTACAAGTATAATATATTTTTCACTGTGAATAAAAATAAAACATGTACAAAGGCTTGAACCACTAACCTCTAGATTGCTAACAGACTGCTCACCTAATTGAGCTACAGAGGCACACATATGTGCGTACTTGAATAATTGTTCATATTTCGAAACTTTTGTACGACACAAGCGTTTATTGACCGAGTCTCTAAATGACCACCCCTTTTTATGCAAAGTGAAACCGTCGGCTAATTAGAATAAGTGCCATCAGATCTTGGCCGCACTATAGTCAATCACAATCCAACTCAATATGATTCTGGATTATCACAGATTACTCTTAAGGGCAAAATTCATCTGCATATGTTACTGTACATAGTTAGCCGTGAAGCCAACCAACGTATGAATGTAATGTCGTGTGTAATCCCCAAATTAAGCCTTAGGAAGACATGTGGTACTAATTTTAGTGATCAACACAAACAACATTGAAATAACTGGACAACGATTATCTGCCATGAACCTCAAATAGACATCGAGGTAAATAAATATGGTAGTGTTCACTCAACAAAATTTATAATCGGTCACCTAATATATTGCAATCTATAAAGCATGATTTTGTGTATTTTACTGATATTTTGCACACCACTTATCTACCCGATGTGTTGATAAAAGATTAATTGTGCAAACAATTCTCGCGCCATTTATGAGAAAGCACGTTTTGCACGTGCTACAGCAAACGGATTAGAAACACGGGGTTGTTTTAAATTACTTTGTGTTTCTTGTCAACATATCCTACAGGAAAACATATAAAATGGTACAACTGACGTCACAAGAGCGAGTGCAAGCAGTCGGAATGCTGGTAGCTGAAACCTCTTTACGACAGGTACTTCCTATTGTATCCTAATCAGTTTGGAAACGATTATTGTTATATCATATCATGTTTTTATTTCATCCCACGAGCATCTCCGCGTTTTTAGGTGGTAAGAGCGTTTCATTGGCGGTTGTCGAGGCACTTTGTACAAAATACAATGAAACCGGAAGTGTTGCAAATCGACACCGCGATCCCAAACTAAGAGATCAAGACCGGTACTAATCTAATACCCGCGAGACCGCGTTCAACAGCACGAACAATAGGTCTGCATGGGATATATGTTTCCGCTAAAACGGTCCGGAACCGATAAAGAGAGGTTGGGCTAAACGATCAGTTGTCGTCGCCCGAGAAGCGGTATAATCCTCACAAGTAGGCATCGGTAGTCCCGACTGACATGGGCAAGGCGGCATCTTCGCTTAACGCGAGCCGATTGAGTAACAGACCAAGCTCTAACGAGTGCGCGAAACCTCATGATAATGGTAAACATTAATGCTACTTTCATAAAAAATAGCCAATACATGTATTACATAGGAAGTCAGAAAACGGACAAGAAAATGCGGACACATTTCGCATGATGTACAGTACAGTATACATTTCTCTTGTGATTCTTCGGAAGAAGAGTTTGAAAATGACAATATCCCATTGACTGAACTGATTGAGATTATGCGTGCTGCTCATGGAAAGATTAAGACAGTGGAAGCAATGTCGGCTCAAGAGTTTTCAGTTATAGACTCCGACGCTCCTATCCATGAAGAACTTGACAGCAACTGGGAGGAAGAACTTGTAAAGTCAGCACTAAGAAAAGATGAACAACCAGAAATTTGCCCTGACGGTGAGGATGATGATGCAGTTGTAGAACATGAACCAGTTGTGAATTCACACAATGTAGCGCTGAAAATGATCGAACAACTTAAAGGATTTTGCTTGAAAAAGGAATTGTCAGAAGTGTTTTCTTTCATAGAAGGTGCTCATGAAGGGATTGAAACAGATGCTGTAAAAATTATGTCTAAAAGAAAACAAACTTCTATTGCTCAGTTTTTTACCCCTCCGTGACCATCATTCCCCTCTGAAGAAACGTAGTGAGTAAGTGACCATAATTCCCCTCTGAAGAAACGTAGTGAGTAAGTGACCATAATTCCCCTCAGAAGTAACATAGTGACCATAATTCCCCTCAGAAGTAACATAGTGACCATAATTCCCCTCAGAAGACACTTAGTGAGTAAGTGACCATAATTCCCCTCAGAAGTAACATAGTGACCATAATTCCCCTCAGAAGTAACATAGTGACCATAATTCCCCTCAGAAGTAACATAGTGACCATAATTCCCCTCAGAAGTAACATAGTGACCATAATTCCCCTCAGAAGTAACATAGTGACCATAATTCCCCTCAGAAGTAACATAGTGACCATAATTCCCCTCAGAAGTAACATAGTGACCATAATTCCCCTCAGAAGTAACATAGTGACCATACTTCCCCTCAGAAGTAACATAGTGACCATAATTCCCCTCAGAAGTAACATAGTGACCATAATTCCCCTCAGAAGTAACATAGTGACCATAATTCCCCTCAGAAGAAACTTAGTGACCATAATTCCCCTCAGAAGAAACTTAGTGAGTAAGTGACCATAATTCCCCTCAGAAGTAACATAGTGTCCATAATTCCCCTCAGAAGAAACTTAGTGAGTAAGTGACCATAATTCCCCTCAGAAGTAACATAGTGACCATAATTCCCCTCAGAAGAAACTTAGTGAGTAAGTGACCATAATTCATGGATATATGGAACTGTTGTGATTAAATGCTGACTGTGAGAAATTTGTCCCCCGAGTATTTGCATATGTGTTTTTGTAGACAATGTGTCGTTTGAAAATGAAGAAATTTTGTTTTTCATTGCTTAGTACATGTACTTTATTTATTGAAAACATTGGATTTCATTTTAAATAAAAAATAAAATGAATATTATTTTGAATGTTGCTTTTCTTCTTATGTTATGTAGTCAATATACTTAACGCCATTAAAAAGGCTCAATCAGGGTACATGACTGTATAAATGTTCAATGTCACAACCAGTCTGCTTGGTTTCGCTATTAAGACCGACTCGCTAATAAGACCACTTTTTGTCGGTCCCATGTGTGGTCTTAATAGCGGAACTTTACTGTACTAATATTTCTACTCAGGCTGTCACTCACGAACAAGATTTGTATATTAATAACAAGACAGTTATTGTGCAACACTTCGTTGTAAGCGGCATCAACGATGGGTAATAAATAATCCACTGGAGTACCGAATGGCAATTTATGACATGTATACATCTACTGATCATATATACAATGTACATGCAATTATAAATACAATAAAACAAGTTTTGCACATTTACTTACAAAGTCGAAGGAAGACACCAACAAAATTTAAGCATATTGTCACCAAGAACCAGCACTAACTGCCAATTGTTCACAATGTTTGACATCTTGAGCGCCAACCGCTTCGTTCAACAGTTTTCCATCCTCCAAACAATGATTCATCACTAGACACGGATATACTCTCGTCTGACGATGTAACACTTTCTGGAACAGTATTTTGCGTTTCAGAGATGAGGTCACATTTCTCGTTCTTTATGACGTCATCTTTTACTGGTAGGCCTACATCACAAATCGCATGACAGTCTTCTATAGATTTATTTAGGTCAATTTCTTTCATGAAAATCTCACCGTCTGAATATTCACTAACAATGATCACAGGACATTTTGCATCCAAATTGTTGTATAGATTATGTGTAAACAGGTAGTTCTCTAGAACCGCCTTCGTTCGCACCAAAGCTTCCATATTTTTGTATTGAGCAGTCTGAAATTTTTCTCTTTTGACGAATTCAGTGTAATTATATTTCAAACTCTGTTCTTCGTCATCGTTTCTTGCGTATTTAATTAAAAGAAACACTATACTAGTAGCGTAGAACGCAATCACGACAACAATGTACAGGAACGCTTCGAATTCCACAACTTCCGGTTTAGGAGTTGTGACGTTTGCACAGTCGTGTGTATGTCGCGTATTGTTCGCAGTATGAGACGCACCATGTGTGTGATTTGAGTGAACGTGCATTTCCGTAGCTTTAAAGACTCACGTCCTGCCTTTGACCTTACTGTCATAGCTATCCATATTAATATCAAAATTAGACACATGGGTTTCATCCATTACAATGTTGTTATTAATATCCTATTGCTGAAACCTATCCAAATGAAGAGTTTTATATTTCCCGAAGCAAACTTTCGAACGAAATAAGCGTCATTGTGAGTAAGATAAGTGTACCGCGTAAATATACTGCAGATATTATATATAAGTACCTATTACTTATGTATACGGAACATAACTTTAAAGCCTTCGCAATGTATTGTTTTTAAAACCACCAACAAATACCGTTTGTAGTGTCACCAGTCTGTTAGAACAACTGATCATATTTTAACTATCCTGTGATTATCGGAACCAGACCGCTGCAGAATATCGCTAGCGCAGATTTAGGAAATTCACGTGGTCTGAGACAGAAAAAATAGCTGTGTACATGATACTTTACGCGTAGAACTAATAATTAAGAAATCATAATTATTTGCCTGAAGTGGATCGTAAATCATATTTCTGCACAAAATCAGTACAATATGCCAGTTAACGACATGAAGTGGTACTGTTTGGGAGTAATAATTCATACCGTGCATCAGTGTAGCAGCATCAAACCCAATCAAATAACCGTGCACATTTGCAGTAACGGAGTCCACTTTCATGAAAAATTAATAACTGACAATTACGTCGTAAAAATCTGACATTACTATTGCTCGTTAGAAAATGCGCCCTGGTTTATTTAATTATGTATTATTTTAGTATGCAAACTTTAAATGAGAGTTAGACAGTTATACAGTTATCAAAACAATTGAGTGTGATTTCACTCCATATCAGATAACGACTGTTGTTAGAGATTTTTTATTTATGAATCTGATTAGAATTAAAAAGTTAGAAAATTTGGCTGATAGAGAGGAAGTTATTCACATTCATACATGTTTTATATAAATGTATTAGGAAGTTTATTTTCAATTTCAGTAGGCCAAAGACCCATATGAACATACAATACATACACACATATATACAGACGTTGACAACAGATGACTATGGGGTCTAATTCAAAACGGTATTGCGACACATTAAATACATAAATGCATGTAAATGTAATGAGTCGTAATGTAGCTAATTATCGTTCTAAATGTTTTTTTACGTCAGGTGTACTCAAAACAACATCACATAATACTTAAAATACACGATATGACGATACATGTACAATGAAAGTTGTGGACAGTATTTTGTATAATTTTTTTTTAATTGAGGCCGATGTATACACATAAAATGCACCTACAGAAGTGTATGATGTTAGTAACAGGTGACAACAGGTACTACAAAAAAAAATGGCCACACAATTAACATGGCTACTAATAATGTTAGTTGTACAATAATATTCCAGTTAAGATGAGATTTTAATGCGGAGAAGGTGTAACATAGTCGTATGGTTAGACTAACATAGTATATAGCAGATGCATAATGATATATTTAAGCAAATACAGACATAGACCATACTAATATAACCTACTAAGTGCAAATAAACAACATAAATATCCAATTAACATATCATACGTTATGTATATATGCTTGAGATCATTTTACATTAGGGAATTGCGAAGCTGAAAAACTTTAAATATGTATACACTCAGGTTTTTATAATGGTTTCATGTGTACATTCAAATAATTGCTTAAGTTTAAACATGCTGGGTCGTGCCCAATAATATGTTTTGATATATTGCTGTCTTAGATTTACATACAACGAACAATCTAGTATAAAGTGATATCCATCTTCAATTTCATTGCAAATTAAACATTTTCTCTCGTCTAAAGGGAGGTTTCTGGGCTTATGCCAGCGGCCTGATTCTATTTTCAACATCTACATCTACATCTTACGTCGTCTCAATCATAACTTGATTATTACGCGAGGGGTGAAAGTGCTTGGTCAAGAAAAAAGGTAATTTGAATGATAGGAAAGATAGAAGAGTTTGGATAGTCAATAGTAAGAGATAGTAAAGTTTGGTCAGCTACGTCTTCGTCTCCTCATACCAAAGCCAATCCGGCTCCGGAGGCCGCACCGGCACAGCCTAGGGAATCTTGTAGCTGATCCGCCTAACTTATTAGAAAGAGAGTGTGGAGAGCCCCTGCTTGAAAGATGCCAAGTCAGGAGCCTCAGCTACAGTAGCTGGTAGTGTGTTCCACAGTGTGATGGTCCTTGGGAAGAAACTGCTCTTGTAGTAAGATGTTGATGTTGATGGAACAAGGAGCTTCTTGCTGTGTTTGGCTCTTGTACGGCTTGTTGCTGGGACAAGGAACTGTTCTGGGGATATTTCCACACAGTGGTTGACAATCTTGTAGAGTAGTGTCACTTGGGACTTCATTCGTCTTGCCTCTAGAGTTTCCCATCTTAGGTGGTCGATCATGGACGTCACACTGCTGTGGTACCTATTTGTGACATATCTGGCTGCCCTCCTTTGTACCATTTCCACTCTGTGTGTCTGTTTTTTTGTGGAAGGGTTCCATACTGTGGAACAGTACTATAGGCTTGGTCGTACAAGTGCGTTGTAGGCTGAGCTCTTTGTATATTCGTTGTTTATACGTACGCTTCTGTTGTTTATACGTAGGTTTCTGCGTAGGAAGCCTAGGGTACTGTTCGCTTTTTTGGTGATTCTGTTAATGTGGACTTCCCATGATAGGTTCTGTGAAAGATCCACACCAAGGTACCTGGTGTTTGTCTCACAGGCAAGCATGTGGCCTTTGAGGCTGTAGTTGTACTTGGTGGGAGTTCGCTTTCTGTTCACTCGCAGTACGCTACACTTCTCCGGGTGGAAGTCCATGCCCCACTCCTTTTCCCAGGTTTATAGATTATTGAGATTATTTTGTAGTTCCTCTGAATCTTTGACAGACCTATCTCCCGGTATAACACACAGTAATCTGCAGACAGTCTTGTTTTGACGCACGAGGGTAGGTCATTTATAAAAACAAGGAATAGTATGGGACCAAGCACGCTTCCCTGGGGGACTCCGCTGACGACGGGTGCTGGATCTGATCTGGCACCATCAACTATCACCTGTTGAGTTCTGTTTGATAGGAAGGCTTCACTCCACTTTAGAGTGTGTCCTCTGATGCCGTAGTGGTTACGTTTTGTTAGAAGACGGCTGTGTGGTACCCGGTCAAACGCCTTGCTGAAATCCAGTATGGCCAGGTCATGTTGTCTCCCTTTGTCCATAGAATGAGCAAGTTCGTCAACAAGAGTGACAAGTTGGGTCTCACAGTTTTCTTCTGAAGCCATGTTGACAGTCTGTTAGAATGTTGTTGTTGTCTAAATGGCGCATGCTTATGGACACTATGATGTGTTCAAGTATCTTACAGCTGATGCAGGTAAGTGAAACTGGTCTGTAGTTGCTGGCTTTATACCTATCACCCTTCTTAAAAATCGCAGATACATTTGATGACTTCCACATATCAGGTAGACTTCCCGTCGAGAGGCTAGTTCAAGTAATGCGAAGACACAATCAACCTTGTCATAAATTTTTTTTACTTATATTGACACTTTCAAATAAAACTGATAATCGAAGTTGATAATGGACGTAAAGAAAAAAGCTCTACTAGAATTTTCTAAACGTTCATACCAGTTTTGGATACGCGTGTCTCTAAGACGCTGCTTGAAAATACTGAAAAAACGTCAGTATTGCCGACATAACATGTTGTGTGAGCCAAACGTCGTAGAAACATAGAGTGGACAGAATGTTGCGTACTAAGGTTACCCGTGAAACTTTATTAGGATAAAGATCGGCATCTGATCTCAACATGTTGTATATGATTTTACAGTATTTAGTATCATTGCTTGATAGAATTTTCACCCGGTATTTAATTATTTCACAATATCTATAATATGGCAAATCGAATCTACCAAGAATGTCATACACAAAATGATGTTGAGAACGTCGTTTTACGTTCAGGATACGTTTACAATATTGAGTATAATTATACTCCTTCCACGTATACAGCTTTATGAAAACCCCAGACTTCACAAGCATAATTTAGAATGGATAGTATTAGTTTATCGAAAAGATCTAGTCTACGACTAATTGTTATATTCGGAAAATTTAGAAGGTATCGATTTAACTTAAAATGGCCTTTTGTGCTTTTCCTGCTAGACTAGCTTGCGTTACATTAAAAGATCCACCTTGTGTGAAAACTATTCCAAGGTAAGAAAACGTATTAACTATTTCTACTATTTCGCCTCCAAAAGTAAATTGAGTACGAACCTGCTTTCCTAAAAACAGCAACTTTAGTCTTCTGTACGACGGTTAATTCTTAACTTCCATCTATTACAATAAACATATAACAAATTAAATAAATAAATCAAATAATTCAGCCGGACTTTTTACCGGCACTTTGTGCTTATACTTGCTTAAGGTTGTTACGCAAACAAGCTTAAGCAAAATGAATTATACGCTGTATACCAATTACAATACATGATACAAATTTATTCGTAATTTAGGCCACCAGCTCATAACGGAAGCACAATCACATATACAGTACAGGTGTTAATGCAAAATAACAGTATCGAGATGTTTTACAATTATAAACGTTAAATTTCCAAGTACATAGCTACAAAGATAAAAAACTTTTCTCAGGTCAGAAGCATAATAAATAAAACATGCAAGAGATCTAATTATTTTCTCATTTCTACATGCTAACACGGACCTATAGGTCCATCTTGCTAAGAACATTGTAGTCTTAGGATTTCTAGGCGGCCGCTAATATTCTACTGGAATGTAACGCTTTTATAAATCTCCCAATATAGGGCACACTAAAAGAAAGTATAGCACATCTTCTATAGCGTGCCTTTTACATAATTTGCAAAGACGGTTTCCTGAAATAGTTTATGATCATATGCAATTTGGTTGCTGCAAAATCTAACTTTTGTTACCCAGTTTACTTGACCAATTAGAGAAGCATAAAGCTGAAGGAAAACTTGATCCAGTATAACATTTTTACAATGCTCGGTACACGTAACACAGACAATATAGTGTAGGAAATAAACTATATTAAATGAAATTAGTAATACCTGTGATAATCATTTTTAGACCTCTCTTACTTTCAGTCCTGGAAATGTAATTTCAGTCATGATTACATTTTGTCGCGTCATTACCAGTTATAGCATGTTTTAATGAAAACAAATACTTGAATTAAAATCAAAATTGCGGAAGACAATTTGAAAATAGCTTGCAGGACACATAAAATGTCAGCCATTTATTATGAGGAATTACCATTTGCGACATTGTTTGTACTTATCAATCGATCAAAACTAATAAACGCACAGCAAGAATCATCTCAATTTGATAAGCTAATTTCAAGACTCCAATACTCTCAGCACGTATAATTGTCTGCCGGGGATGCTGATCTAGAACTATTTAAAGACGAAAATTAATGCCAAAAATGGTCTCCATTTGCACTCATTTTGTACCTAGATAACACAAATCATGCACATTTGCATTTTGTTAAAACAATCTGTTATATTCGCTTTCAAAAGCATAATTCAAATACTTTTAGAAATAGATCATGACAGAAGTATTCCGATATGACATTGCACAAAAATAAGTTTATTTGAGATGAATAGTTTAGTCTGTATAGGGAATATTTTATGGAACAGATCGAAGCTTTGGCGTCCGAGCGTATATATATAGTCCTCCAAAAATATGGACGAATGTGCGATTCCCTACATGTTTTTGGATCAGCGATATATTTGATCGAACCAGGTGCCCCCACTTCACTCGGTCTAGTTAGCGGGCCTGGTTGGCAAGGTGCGAAAAAAACATTAATACTGTTTGATGCCAGTCAACAACTTGCAAAAGTAATATTTACATCATATTTACATCATTTTACATCGTGTTATTACCGATCAGCTAACTAATACCACCATAACACGAAAACCATACTAGCAATCCACCATTGCTAGTTCCCTGCAAAGACAATATTTATAAACTCGGCATGAGTCGTCTGATTACAAAACTGCCACCATGTAGAGCAGGAATATAACACATCCGCTGCTTAGGTGTTTATTTATGAGACAAGATCTCTGCCTTTGATCATTGTCCTTCTGGCTTTTTCTTGTTTTGCAAAGATGCACATTTACATATAGGGCTTAACTTCTATACACAGCTTTACATACGATTCCTTGTTTAATTTTAATCGGGCTTAACGTCGTTTTTCAACCATTTTCAGTTCATACGGCAGTCAGTTGACCAAATCATTGTTCTTGCAATTAATTATCAACCAGTATGAACTTACCCTCCCGCAACTAGGTAACAACTTCCCCATATAAATCAGATGTGAAGGACAATTGACCGTGGCCAAATGTTACTGAAGGACATGACCTGTCCTACGCGGGAATCGAACCCGAACCATCTGGTACGATTCTCTACAGATGATACCGTAATGACCCGGGTTAGTTCATAATCGATGTTTTAAACATTCGCTGTTTATGATGATTCGCATAAGGAGAAAATGCTGTGTTCTTAATATGAGTATTTAATAGAAATAATTGTTTAATAAAAATAAACATGTGTGTAAAATAGCATCCACTCAATCATACCGCTTGTACATATTGTTTAAAATATATAATGTATTGGCTTCAAGCTTTGGCAGCTGATTATTCACCGCGGTATTTAAATATGATATTTTAGTGGCCATTTCGAATACCAAAAAAGAATACATTTATTAATCAAATCCATATGTGGGCTAATAAAGAGCAGCTGGTTTTCGTAAGATAATTTCTTGTCGATACGCCCAGCAGGTACAGTTCACTATTCAGAATATCCTGGAAATGATCTGATGTTGATTACAAACACAGCATTGTCACAATCCACAGAGTATATCAGTGTTTCATTTGTTATATATAAAAATTGGTTCGTAGCTGCCTCAAAATGTGACTTGTTTATGCATTGAAATACATATTGAACATTCGGGAAATTTAGCTACTTAAAGGTCATGAAATGATTGTTCGCAATTTATTCCTTGTCACCCTGTATGATTCTGTCAGTCGTGCTTATGTTAGTGAAATAATTGTCTTGATATTTCCGTTTATGAGAGGAGTTCTATGAAATTCCCAGTAATAAATCACATTTCTTCATTGCATGCATATTTTATAATGTTAGATGTGCAAGCAATACTTTGTTTCAATATCGTGTTACGTAGTACTATGAATCTTGACAGAAAACATAAAATATATACAACTTATCATAACGTAAAGCTGTTCCTCTGAACTCAATTCAACTCATATCATGCACCATCTGGATGATTGGTAGACTAAATATTTAACGATTTATGGCTCTCTTTAAACATCAGCTATACAATGTACATGTATAATCCGGTCAGTTGTAAATTTATGTTTCACGCTTTTGCATACGTGGATATATGCAACTTATGATTTTATTGGAAGTTAGGGCAGAGTATACAAAGTGCATCCCCATTGATGTTTCCCCCACCGACCTTTGCAAGGCGGTATTCCCATGTTCGCCCATCATTGATGTTCCCCCACCGACCCTTCCAAGGCGGTACTCCCACGTTCCCCCATCATTGATGTTCCCCAACCGACCCTTCCAAGGCGGTACTACCACGTTCCCCCATCAGTGATGTTCCCCAACCGACCCTTCCAAGGCGGTACTACCACGTTCCCCCATCAGTGATGTTCCCCCACCGACCCTTCCAAGGCGGTACTCCCACGTTCCCCCATCATTGATGTTCCCCCACCGACCCTTCCAAGGCGGTACTCCCACGTTCCCCCATCATTGATGTTCCCCCACCGACCCTTCCAAGGCGGTACTCCCACGTTCCCCCATCATTGATGTTCCCCCACCGACCCTTCCAAGGCGGTACTCCCACGTTCCCCCATCATTGATGTTCCCCCACCGACCCTTCCAAGGCGGTACTCCCACGTTCAACCATCATTGATGTTCCCCCACCGACCCTTCCAAGGCGGTACTCCCATGTTCCCCCATCATTGATGTTCCCCCACCGACCCTTCCAAGGCGGTACTCCCATGTTCCCCCATCATTGATGTTCCCCCACCGACCCTTCCAAGGCGGTACTCCCACGTTCAACCATCATTGATGTTCCCCCACCGACCCTTCCAAGGCGGTACTACCATGTTCCCCCATCATTGATGTTCCCCCACCGACCCTTCCAAGGCGGTACTCCCACGTTCAACCATCATTGATGTTCCCCCACCGACCCTTCCAAGGCGGTACTCCCACGTTCAACCATCATTGATGTTCCCCCACCGACCCTTCCAAGGCGGTACTCCCACGTTCAACCATCATTGATGTTCCCCCACCGACCCTTCCAAGGCGGTACTACCATGTTCCCCCATCATTGATGTTCCCCCACCGACCCTTCCAAGGCGGTACTACCATGTTCCCCCATCAGTGATGTTCCCCCACCGACCTTTCCAAGGCGGTACTCCCATGTTCAACCATCATTGATGTTCCCCCACCGACCCTTCCAAGGCGGTATTCTCATGTTCACCCATCATTTATGGTTCATTTATAATTTATTACAAGTATTATTATGTATACATGAATTTCGTCTTTTTATCTATTTGTGTAGGTCCGATTTTTATTCGGAGAGTTTCAATTGATTCAACCAGCGAATCTACAGAGGTTGAACATTGAAGATTTGACTAAAAGTTGAATGTACATAATGATTATTTAGTATAGTTAACCCTTTTGTTTCAAATCACTACGTCACACTATGTCATTACTTGGTAAGCCATATATGTACGGTTTGAATGAAGGTATACAAAAATGATTTATTTTCTTAGTAATTACAATTATATTTCTATGCCATAAATCTAATGTTTGCTTCAGGGTATCGAGTGTTCCAATCTTGACACAAACTGTTCGTTAATATTTACGGTATCTTTCTAAGATAAACTAGTCTGACCATACTGATCTTTGTTGTAATTTGACAGGATCTCGTGTCCTTTGCCGGAAATAAAATCTTTGCGCCACATGAAAATTTCGGTTCTTTAATCTGCGTTTTGTATTCAGACGACACGATTTCGTGAAACAGTCGTATGAAATCCGTGGCACGTGTGATGCTCCGCAGTCACAGTTCAGAGAATGAGGTTATACACGTATGAGCGTAGATCTACTTCTCAACAACGTAAGTTCATGAATCAGCTTCAATTATTTTTCAATTAGCCTTAATTGATGTACTTGTTGTGCCGGTCCGGAATAAAGAACTTTAGCCCGATGACAACTACTTCTGATCCTGCAAAAAACGAAAACAATGTCGGCTTACCATCACTATTTATATTTTGCAAAAAATATCAAAATGTTTTGATATGCTGTTACTCAAAATATATTATTGAAATCTAAATATTATTTTACAAAGACTGAAATTAGGTCACAATTACACAAAAAACGGCTAATATTTATTGTACAGATATAAAACTACCTGTATAGCCTAACCTGTTACCATAACCAAGTGAAGTCATATATTTTAAATGGTTCACAAACACAACTTCCTCTTCCTGACTCAAAGAGTGGTTGGGGCCCTGACCGGACAGTCTCTGGGTCCACATGTCCCAGTACCCTATCTCAAAGTGTCTGCATTGGGACACTAAACTGGATGGATGCCCTTCTTACAGACATGCTTTGCTCCATCACAATCTGGTATGAACTAGTAAGTGCTGTACGTGATAACACCTGTACTTGGAAGGGGGTGAAATGCATAATCTGTTAAATATAGTTAAATGAACCCTTCTTCACTGATAAACAGGCGTTAAGAAATGTTGTCTGCTTGTTTCTGCACAAACAGGAGAAGATCAATCGACTAGTGGAGAAAGAGAAGAGGCATTGAAATAGAAGATGCCAAGATAAAAACGCAACTAACAAAGAAACGCAAAATGTGAAAGTGCAGGGATGACACTTCAGAATTGGAATCAGAGTTTGCTATGTGCCCTGCGTGTAATAAAGGTGACCAACACCCTTTGATGTGGGCCAAATATATAGAGTGTTCCACCAATGGCATTTCATGTGTGCTAACTGACCAGAGTTGGAGCTCCTTGATGAAGATGAGCGGAAGAAACTGGACTTTGTATGCCCCCTTTGTGCCTAACAGACAGGATATAATTTGTCATTTAGTGATTGCGCATTTATTCTGATTCTTTTGAAATATAGATTACCGGTATGTTGAAATAAAGTTGATACTTTTTCAAGTGATTTTTTCAGGGACTGAGCATACCGGTATTTAAAAAAAATTTGTGATGTCGATAAATAGGGATGGGTGTAGATGTTGCGCAAATACGTTTAATCGTTATTTTACTAGCATTTGTAAACTGACTTACAATTGGTTAATACATGGTACTTATACCATTATGTTGAGAAATTCGACCAATGAAGTCGTTTTACAAAAATGTTCCGATTATGACTCAACATTAGGTAAACTTAATGACTGTATAAAAATTGATGCTTAAAGTGTTGATATATGGAGAGTTTACTCTATAACAGTAAAAATATTATAGTTGTGTGGGGTAATGAAAAACCCAACAGTTTTCTAAGGATATTTGGCCCGGTCCAAATTGGACTGACCTCTCTAGTCTGAGGTGGCTGATGAGGCTCATGATAATACTGTATGAAATAAGCAAAAGAAGGAAACAAGGCAAAAGCTTAATATCATGCACAGTAGGCATGTGTGGAATATACAAAAATCCAGGTATGTTTGTTGCCAAAACAATAATACTAAATTATCTTATATTTAATTAAGGAGACACTGTAACCATAATTTTACCTTGCATGTATATAGAATAATCTAAAATTTGACCCCACAAATTTATTGTTTGCTGTGATGATTCTTTAATTTGGTACATAATACCTGTATTCTTATTTTGCATGGTCTTCAAAACTCTTTAAAGTGTTTCAGCGTATGTGTTGTCTGCACAAACTTAAGAGAATGCCAACCAAAATTTCTTGGTACTGCGTGTGTCCATCATGACTGTTGTTTATAACGAAATACATATGTGAAAGCTCAGGCACTGATCATTGATAGATTAGTTTTTATAGGTATTGAATGTTTTTCATTAAAAATTGGAATATTTATTGAAGATTAAAAAACAAGAAGATCTTAACAGAAGAGAATGAGACAAACGACCATGAACATGTATGTATAAGAATGAATCAACAACCTTATACCATATTTACGGCTCAACATCGATGAATAGACATTTCCATTAGATAAAGATATGAAATAAGTGAAGTAGTCTTCTAGCAACATGAACTTTTACAAATTAAAAGCAAAAAGGGAGATAAGAAACCCACCAAAACTAAAAACGCAAAGTAACAAAAAGTATTGAAGACATAAAATGATAAATAAGATGCTATAAACAAATCAGATAAAATGGTGTTTATATTCAAAATGGGGAGTGACATACGGCTCTACTACTACAATGCCATTACAATGGGCTATTTGTTTTTAAGGGAGGTAACCTTGCTTCAATTTGTATGCAGTTGCGCAGGATTTATGTCCCTTCTGTTTAAAGTTGTACAGTTGGGATTTATTTTCTTCTTCATAGTCAAATTGCATTACATGAATCAATCTAAAGTATTTTATTGATGGTTACAGCATACTAAATATTTCTGTACTGTGTATGTATGATATAACCAAAATTCCCCAGCATAATGCATTATGTTTTTGCGAGGATGTAAATAAAGATTCTGCAATCGACAAACACATAGCAGTTGCTTGCTAGGAACAAATATTTAAAACCATAGACTGTTGCTACTTGGTATATGGTTTGACAAACATTATTGAAGTCCATGTAAATGTTATATCTGTAATTCATTATGTGGCAAATATATTGAGTGTCACTAGTCCATGTTTGTCTATGGATAATTTTGTAGTGATATGCTGAAGTTACGGCAAAAGGAAGGGAACTCTTATGATGCTACCTTCACAACAGCCTTCACTGATTAAATTAGGTAGATATCCTGTAAGGAGTTATTTCAATCTTAACAGTATTCCTTGCATGATGTTGTCTAGGCAACTGATCAGAACAGACGTTTGGTGAAATTGTATTCAAGTTTAATGTCAGTGTTACATTGTCCTCATGTGCTCCTGTACGTATGTAGATTCTGGACTTTTATTTGCCAGTAAATCAACTTCACGATACTCTGAGATACTCTGAATTGAAGACGTAATGCAATATTGCAAACAAAAGCTAGCAACAAGTCTTTCTCTGGAGTTGTGTAAAACTAATTTTCCAAACCTCATTCAGTCTAGCAAAAAAAAAAATGCATGTCCATAGATTAGGAACTGTCAGTATAATTACATCAATATCTGAATCGAGAATTTTGCTGCATATTTAAGAAGCGTGGCACACATTCTTAAATTTGGATCAGCTTTATCATTGTGAGCTTTTTTCATGTCATAAACCAAGCGTAAGTCAACATTACAATTGAAATTTTCTGTCCAACTGTTAGTTCATCCATCAGTACAAAACATTTCGAAACACTTCATTTTTGTGCTAAATGAATCCATGGATACGAATACAACAATAAGACGAAACAAATATTTATATATTCAGTTAGTTTTGTTTAAAGTGCATTCAGATTGGAAGTTAGTGCACTATAAAATGCACTTCTATGCTTGGATGCATAAGAAATTTAATTCATCACTTCAACTCCAATTTTGGGAATTTTCATAGTTAAAAGAACAGGCTTTCTAATCAAAGTTTGATATAAAACAAACATTCTAATCTACATTTCTTATATCAACTGTCAAAAAGACACAAAATGTTCACAAACATTTATGACACAAGGGACAATAAAGGCTAGAATAATTCAAAGAGATTCAAGATGAGCATTGGGCAATTAGGTGTACCATTTTACCATGAATACACTCATTCCTACAGCTATTCTAAAATACTAGACATGTACATGCCCATTCATTATGTTGTTATTTTACTTTCAAGTTGCATGTAACTTCTTGACTGGAAAATGTCAAAATGTGAATTAAGTTACATAGGGTCGTGTTTTTAGGTCTATCCAACGGCCAATTATCATTGGCGGCAATCTATCAGAAAAGTTTGTCTTCAAAATGTAAAATAAACCGACATGATTTGGAATATAAACAAACTTTTCAAAGCTCACTCCAATGAGGGATTTGATCAGTGTGATGTTCAATGCCAACATAAATATGTTGAATTACCATCGGACTCACAGAGAGAGTTCTGACAGAGGGGCAACCAACTCCATCTCAAACATGGAATTGATCATTTTCGATCCCTTAGAATCTTTTTTTCTTATTTTGACGCAGTACTATTTACTCATTTGTGACATTTTTGTTATGGTTCCCGTTCATGACGAACGTACACCTACGTAAGCCGGCAGTCACCGGGAATCACATGTTATTTTTGTTGACCAGTCTGTGTAGTTGTGCACCTGGGGTTTCATGTTTGACTGTGCCAAGTTAGTGCAAAGTTATGGCCCTTGACTTTGTTGAAATATAGCCTACAGAGTATGCTATCATGTGTTGCGCATATCTCCAAAAATATTTGAGCCAGAGTCATAAGGCTTTACAGGAATGTTCACCAACCTGTATAGTTGTGCAACTGGGGTTTCATGTATGGTTATGTCCAGCAAGTGCAAAGTTATGGCCCTTGACTTATCACTATAATCAGTACAGTTGTTCACTTGGTATTTTTGATACCCATTCACAATCTATGAGCAGAATAATAGCATTTGCTTTCTAGTGTTTTTCTGATTGGGGAAAAAATGTATATTTGGCTTTTGGAATGGGATAGTTGGACTCTTGGGAACTGTAGAAGAAGGCCTGACTTTAATCAGAAATTTTAACAACGCATTTTATTCACTCATTGTGAAAATTGATAATTACCAGCTTAAGAATGTCTAATGAAAGATCAATCTTCACCTCAGACAGCTAACACATTCATTTAATATAATTATGTTAAATGTTATACTTGTACCCATATACTAGCATTAAATGTATGCAATATATGAAATATTGATGACAATTTATAAAGCATACATATTTAAAATTAACACAAACATACATACTTCCTGATAATCCTATTAATTTGACATAATTAAATCAATTCGCAAAATAAGTGAAATTTAGACAGTTAAAAAGATAGTGCTCTTCAATAGAATAATGGATATTCACTGATTTGATTATAATGCTTTCTTCCTGGATAAAAATATGTTTACCCTTAATCTTACGTTGCCCCATTTAATACAGTGTGTGCCCTGACAAGACCTGGTTGCCCTTGATGTCTGGGATCCCTTTACTCCCTCTGAAAATGAAACAAACGTTCGTATCAGAACATGAACATCTAAGTTCTTAGAGGGTAGTGCGTTCTTCTATGACGAAGTACTAGTCTGGAAAGTAAATAACTTAACATAAGGTTCTAGGTACTAGAATGGTCACCTAGTTATCTCCCCTAGATCATACAACCGTTGTGTTGTAACGTAAAATGTTGGCTTATCATGTATTTAAACAATGATTGAGGTTTCAAATCAATTTGTTCAAGATATTTCATAGAAAAATATGTATGATGAATAAAACCTTAAAGGAAGAATAATATCATTCAAAAACTGTATTGCAAAATTCGGGTGAATTGGTTTCTTCAGTTGCTACAGCTAGTACATGTCATTTTGTGGATCAGTATTCAGAGAGTTTGTTACTCGAAGGTAACCCTAAGTCCTGTTATAATCCCAGTATGAACTGCTGGGTTTTACTAACTGATAATACTTTATAATATTATAATTTACATAAAGTTAAACATGTAAGTTGCATTTTATGTGGTCAGAACAATTGCATGTTTAACTCAACATATATGTTTATTTCAGATATACTGTTGAGTACACAGAAATGGTCCTTGGGTGATTCCAGGGGTGTCACTAATTATCAGAAGTAGCATGGAAAAAAGGCCAAACTATGGCTGGGGTCAGGTGGTTCTCCTTTGGCGGGGGTGAACACAAATGAAACTATTTTTAACACGTAAATCTGATTCTTGTTTTTTTAAGCTTTTATAACATTTAATTTCCATAAACACGAAATTGCAATATGGGTCCAGAATATAGGACTAATCGAAACCTGACTTGGTTACATTCAGAATCTCAAATCTGATCAGTACTCATCACTGTTATAATCAGACTGGAGTTCATTGTTTTCAGTATGTTCAAGTCCACAGGCATTTTTGTAAGCTCACAGTTCCCTTCTGATATCTCTTCCCTACTAATAACAGATACATGATCAGTTTCTGTTTGAACTTTGGAAAACTATTTGACAGTTTCTTTCTTTGTAGAAAAGATGCCTTTCGCCAACTTTCGCTTTTTTTGATTGCCACAGTTTGAGAGCAATTTCGCTTTTTTTTCACATTCATTGCTTTAAACCTCCTCCGAACCATTAATAATTATATTCATCAACACTCTCAGCGTGTTCTTTTCAGGCCTGCCTTTAACGTAGTTTTAACACGTTCGACAGCACTAGCTCCCTACTCAGGCCAGGCTTTGGAGACGAGGAGTGACAGAACTGTATCAGGTATTGGGTAAAAAAAGTTCGAAACCCGTCAATTTCTTTAAACAGTCGGTCTAGTTTAATTTTTCATCCTCCGACTTCCATTTGAACTAGTCATATTTCAGTTCAGCTCATTCCCCATCAAGCCATCTTGGTCAAAGTAGTGACCTGCACATCTTTACTGCCATGATCTTTAAACATTTTACCTGGTACTTGGTTCGCATCAAGAATAGCCAGGGCAGACAAAATTGGCAGTTTCTTCAAATAAAGCATCAATGGTCTTTCTTAAGGCATCTATATATTTCTGACAAAAAGACTGTACTCTTGTGTCATGTTCAGATGGTTTTAACTCTGATGTGCTAAATGTACTCATTGTGTCATGTTCAGATGGTTTTAACTCTGATATGCTAAATGTACTCTTTGTGTCATGTTCAGATGGTTTTAACTCTGATATGCTAAATGTACTCTTTGTGTCAAGTTCAGATGGTTTTAACTCTGATATGCTAAAACAACCACCATCTTCAAGGTAAAGACATAATATTATATCTGGGGACATGTTTCATCAAGCTTGCCTTTTGTGTACTGAATATTAGTAAGTTCCTAGCTGAAAACATTTACCAAGACTCAACGTGAAGCAGTACTTCTGCTAGAACACAAACTGCACGCAAACCTAAAGCCCCTAATTTTTGTCAACATACCGAAGAGCAGCTGCAGCTGTGCTTTGCAGTTGATCGAGTGCAACACCTCGAATACTCCTTTAGAAAACTTGTACTGAACTGTTACAAGATAGCCATCTGGTTTGACAAGCCTTCTTCAACCTAGGTGTTGCAATATTTATTATTTTTTCGCCCATAACCAAATTTCCGCCTTCTTTATACCCTACAGCATCATTTTCAAATGTTGAAATCGATGTAAGTCTGATGAAAAAGTCAGCAAAGTCTGCTGCCTAAACTTTGACACATCCCATGTTTATCAAAGGACAATAAGCATAACCTATTTTTATGACAAATACATCATAATTATTGCAATTTGAGTAAAGACAGTTGAAATAATTAGTTATACGGTGATTAAACAATAATTGCGCTATTGCCTTTCAGTAAGTCAGATAAATATGTCTGATTTTGATGCGTAAATGTTCCTGCGGCTGCCGATTTTTGTGTGTGCATGTTTTTTGGCAAGAATTACGCTCTGTAGTACATGAATAGGTGTGCTAATTATGTTTAAAAACATCATCGTCACCGTCTGGTAACCAATGCTTCAAACGTTGAACTTACATATGATATTGTGTATGAGGAAAGTAGCCGAGTAATGATGCTGAGTTACCAGAGAATTTACCGGCTCCTGGTTCTTGTTGACACCCATGTGACCCTCTACCAAGTTTGATCAAGTTATGCAAATTCATCAAATGACATGTCACTGGAGGACGTGCCCACTTTTCCTCGTAATATGTGGACAAATTTTGCTGCAGGACACTGAGGGACTAAACTGGATGTATGTGCGGTAGGTTAGCTTTAGGTGGACATGATATATTTCTTTTGATGAAGGACAAGGTAGAATTAGCCTTCTTTGTAATGTTGTTGACATGGTTGTTCCACAAGAGGTCCGAAGAGATGGTAACTCCCAGATACTTTGCTGAGCTGGTTGAAGAAAGAGTTTTACCATGGATGGTGTAATGACTCTGGAGGATGGTACACTTGGTAGAGATGTGAATGACCTCGCAGTTTTCTGGATGAAAGGACATCTGCCAGTCGCGTTCCCATTGCTGAAGGCTGTTGAGGTCCTCTTGTAATTGAATGGCGTCTACTTCACACTTGATAGTACGATTAAGTAGACTGTCATCAGCAAAGAGGCGACCGGTTGGTATAACTCAGGATGGCATGTCGTTTATGTAGACCAGAAAGAGCAATGGTCCTAGGACACTACCTTGAGGTACACCTGATGTAACCGGTGCTAAATCAGAGGATGAACCATCAAGAAATACACATTGAGTGTTTTCTGACAGGAAGTGGGTTATCCATGAGTGCATGTTGCCACAAATTCCATAGTGGTCAAGCTTCTGTAGGAGTCTGGAGTGAGGAACTTAGTCAAAACTTAATTAAGTCAAGCAGAATAGCGTCAATTTGCATGTTGAGTTGTGTTTCACAGGTATTTCGATGATGAAACCCATGTTGACAGTCGATTAGGATGATGTAGGAGTCAAAGTGAGACATGATATTGATGAAAACAATATGCTCGAGGTCTTTACAAGTGATAGAAATTAAGAATATTCGATATGGTAGTTAGACAGAGATGAATGGTTTCCCTTCTTGAAAACTGGCAAGCCAATTGCAGATTTCCAATCTTTGGGGATCTGCCCATGGTCATGACCTCCTGCTTTATGTGGCTTCAGGCTCTGAAGAAGTTTATGTACTCCTGAAGATGTGACAGTGATGGATTTCATGGACAGAGTGGAACTTGGTTGTAGATAAGGAAGGCATGTAAAGACGTTTGTGAAGACAGAAGAAAATTGGTTGTTGAGGATGACAGCTTTCTGTTGCACATCGCAGAATGGAAGACCATCTTTTTCAGAGATGACACTCTCAGGCTATCCTTCCTTCAGGATTTAATGTACTTCCAGAACACTGGGTATGTAATTGGTTTCCGACAGCATTTCATTTACATGACTGTCATGCGTGTCTCTGCAGGCACGATGGGATTGACATGTGTTGATGGAAGCTTTTAAAGTCATCTTTTTAGAAACTACTGGCTTAATTTCTATATAGTTCCCTGATTGAATCATTAACAAACCTTTTGAAGCAATGGACTTGTCAAAAAGCTTGGTCATCATTGGTGTGGCTTATTTTCTCAATATGTATAAAGTGAAAATTATGACAAACTTCCAGTCTGACACAGCAAATTCAATTTCAGAATATTTTCATCCAGCTCCTTGGAGTGGCCTTTACTAATATTTTAAACCCCATGTTGATTTGTTATAAAACATAGCTGTTAGTAGGCAGGGCTACTTTCCGTTATACCTTTGTGAAAGTTGTATGAGGAATCTATGGTCATCATTGCGCACTTGTACCAAAGTTTCCTTGCCCTTTTTCAATTTGGTGTGAAAGAAAAATCTATGAGTCTACAAGTGATCGAAATAAAGACAAATTGATAGTCTGTTAAATATAGTTTTCCCTTTCTTCAGTAAGTTGCCTGCATGCACAACATTTATTTCAACACGAGAGATTATTTAGCAAAATCTAAAAGTAAGTTACTAGTTTATGCAGATGATAATATAATAAACAGATACTTTTTTTTACAGTTGACAATTGAATAATCAAATATTCTTTCTGAAGTTTGACTGAAAATGTCATTCATTGACATTTCTAGTTTTTGTTAACCCAATGTGCCATTGATCATCAATTTTCACTGCAATAATAAATAGATCAAACATTAACTGATATGCACCAGATTGCTTTTAATGGCAATGTTAATATTATTCTTCAACAGACTATAAACTTTAAAGGATGTAATGTAAATGCAAATATTTAATTTCTGTGCAGTTTTAGTATTGTTAAACATAATTAAGTTAGAAAATACTGCGTAAAATAAGCACGTTAGGGTTTAATGTTTGTGAAACACTTACTCATTGTCACAGTCATCCCTTCGTTGAACAATTTAAATGTTCTCGGAATTTGTTCTTAAATTCTAAAATCAATACTTTGATTAGAGATGAAGACATAATATAGTACCTTCACTAAATGTGTGAAAATCATGGTTTTTATGCTTGTAACATGTGTAATAGAGAGATTTGGGGAATGTTAGGTTTTCACTCTGAAATACTGACACTAATAATAGGATGTGATGTATTGTCTCACAATGTCTTTCCTGGAGAAGTTTTCACAGTCTGCAAGTACCGGTTTCAGACAAGCCAACAAATTGATGTTACATGCAATGCTCAGGAGCTGGTACTGGAGCGGAATCATCTTATACCTTTTTACTACTATTCATTAAAGCTTCCATGACTGTTTTATTAAACAATTGCATTATTGCATCATATATATATTATATGAAAAGGTGGTGGTTTCTTTAAAAGGTTGTCATTTACTAGCTTTAAACCTAGGTTTGACCAACATTGAATATAATTATCAGAACATGAACATGTTTAAGGATGTCGTAATGGTTCTGCATTTCTTTTTCATTAAATAATATATTGATAAATCTATCTTAACAACAAGAAATCTATCCCATAGAATCTGTCCAATAATTTCCATCTATGAAATATTATGTTCACAAGAATCCACATTGCTATTGTGTCTGATTTTCTGGAATTATTTTCATAATAATAATACGGACATGAATATAATGTGAATGTCAATAAATCCGGAATGAAAATGCTGAGCTCGCTTGTATGACTCATCAGCTACGTAGCCGATAATCTTCAGGAAAGTCGAAGATCGTGCCAATATTTTTGGCAATGTGCAAATATGGGAAAGCTTTTGCAATTTGCAGTTTGCTGCTAAATTGTTACCAGTTTTATAGATTTTGCGTAGGAGGAATGCATCCACATAGAATGTAATGGCGGATATATTAGATTACAATCACTGCACACTTAACTCCACACACCTTTGCCCTTATCAGGTATGTATTATCTAGTATCAAATACACCCACAGCCCCTAATCAACATTGTTTTATGTCCTGTTAATGGTTTAATTAGTTGGTTCATAACCTTTGTTCTCGCCATATTTCTGTTTTATTGAAATTATTTATAAGGTTCTCTGTTAGAGTCGCAGAGAGTTATTTGTTCAAGACATACAGAATGCTTCTTACTGTGTTACACTAAAAAACAAAGGTTAATCATTGCACAGTACTATAAGACAATGCTATCTCTATTATAATTAACTTGAGTACTATAAGACAATGCTATCTCTATTATAATAAACTTGAGTACTATTAGACAATGCTATCTCTATTATAATTAACTTGAGTACTATTAGACAATGCTATCTCTATTATAATAAACTTGAGTACTATTAGACAATGCTATCTCTATTATAATAAACTTGAGTACTATTAGACAATGCTATCTCTATTATAATAAACTTGAGTACTATTAGACAATGCTATCTCTATTATAATAAACTTGAGTACTATTAGACAATGCTATCTCTATTATAATAAACTTGAGTACTATTAGACAATGCTATCTCTATTATAATTAACTTAAGTACTATAAGACAATGCTATCTCTATTATAATTAACTAAAGTACTATAAGACAATGCTATCTCTATTATAATTAACTTGAGTACTATTAGACAATGCTATCTCTATTATAATTAACTTAAGTACTATTAGACAATGCTATCTCTATTATAATTAACTTGAGTACTTTTAGACAATGCTATCTCTATTATAATTAACTTGATCATTCAGTCATAATTGTTATAATTACCATAAAAGAATCGGATGTCACTCTACATTTTATTGTTCAACACTAATTTCATTCACATTAATGACCTTTTTGTTGTATATCTGCAGTATAACATGATGAATCACTGGAAAGTAACCCTGTGGCCAACTGTGTCTCCTCCTGACATGAAGTCTTCATTATTATAGCCATCTGATTGATTATCAGGATGTTGTAACTGTTTCTATTATATGGTTCACTTGGCCATTTTAGTGCTATTCTGTATGATGTTGTTTATCACTGTATATAGTTAAATACAAACAATTTAATGCTGTAAATGTTTTAGTTTAATAATGATTTGGCCTTAAAGACAATGATAATATACTACATTAAATTACTCCGGAAGTATTATATCATATGTCAACTATTATATAAACAAATGATAATCCATTCTTAACTTCCCATTCATTTCAAACATTTTAATACTTTAATAAGGGTCCCTGAATCCAAATCACTTGCCATTCACTGCTGCTGGTTCAAATTCCACCGCAGATGTAGAATTTGTATGTAAGGAAGCTTGTTAGATTACAAAGTTGTTGGTGCTACCAGATCTATACCTGGTGTCTTTTTCCAACCATAATAGCTGAACAAGTCATTACATGACTCATGTTGTTGTTGTGACTTAAAGCCCCATTACAATCAAAGCACTGAAAGTGCTGGCAGCAAGGGGCTCACTGCAGATCACATACATCACTTTGACATAGAGTTACATATCACAAAAGTCTATCAAGAATACTTTGTTATTTCAGTATATTAAATTATATAGGAGTTGAACACACAAGATGTGTACAAGTGAACTTTCCTGATTTCTGCGGGAGACTCCCGGATTTGACAGCCAAATCGCACTTCCCTGGCCAGGAGCGGTGATCTTTTATTCTTATTAAATACATTGCATAAATTTGATTTTATGCAAATGGATCAAGTGGGGTTCAAACCTGGGTCACTAAAGGTGGAGTTATAGGAGATGAGTCATTTTTACACTGCTTTATTTCAAACTCCAGTGCCAAAATTTTATAACAGGCATATTTTGCAATGGTTAATATGCGTTCTTGTTTACTTTTGACTTCTACGTGTGATCTTGACCTTTGAGCTATGTATCTGGTAGGGTACGGGTCTTGCATTATTTTTCATTGTAAAATGAAGTACCAATACAACAGTGTTCTATTTCTATGCGACTGTTCAAACACATCTGATATGCGCACAGTAGTTCAAGTATTTTCTCCGTTGTCGTGCGTTTTCGTGGACGTGGTCGTGGAAAATATTATTTTATCATTTTGTTTTTGTTAAACTTTTTTACCTGTCATTGTTAATGTTCAACCGTTGATATTAAACATTCGACAATAAATAAAAAACTATGTGAATTTATTCAATTTAGAACAGTTTCCGTAAATCGTCAATGTTCAAAGGAATGATGACGGAAAATTGCATTTCCCATGATTTCAATACATGTATAATTGTTCATTGGATATATTATATGTTACCGACTTGGGATGACTCGTCCAATGAGTGTCCGCGGATTTCGCCTACTATAGCAATTGGCTCTGACCAACCCCTTGCTAAAAACACTTTTAACGTGATATTTTGTAGCTATTCTTTCAATGCAGGAACATGACTGTGAAGCCCTTTTTAGTGGTTGTTACCCTCCTCAAAATGAACCCATATCTTGATTGACTTCGGACATGTTGTAACGGTAAAGTACACACATACAACATACATAATGTTATATCAAGTTCCTGGATATTCTAATTCCTGGGAAGTCTCGGAATTTATGCTATACCCAAGTGTCTCCATCTATCATACATCTGTCAAATATCATAAATTGGTGAATAAATTTATGCTTAGCGATCTGTCTTATATTGTTGACAGCCATAGATTTGTAATAGACAACATTGGAGAAAAGGCTCCAGATTATACTAAATTGATGCATTTTGTTCCGACATTCACTCTTTAAGAACTTCTACTTATCGTACTGTTATATAGTATTACTAAATTAACAGCGATGTCAATTATAGAATATGCATCCATTGAATAGCTTATGTCAGAGGAATACACTCTTTGTCCTTGAATTTTGTAATAAGCACTGGTGAATAACTCCATATGGATTTCCATAATTCATGCATTTGTTGTAAAACAGTAAGTAGTGGGGTCAATTAATGTAGTATTCACATGGCCATATAACTAATTTTTATGCTCCCTAAGGGGGAGCATATAGACGCCACTTCGTCTGTCTGTTCATCTGTGCGTTAGTATGTGCATTTGTCCATTCCCCTTCGCCTGGTTGTCCGTCTGTGTGTTTGTATGTGCATTAAATTTTTTGTCCAATTTGCATTCATGTCTGCTATTTCACAGAAACCACCAACCGGAATTAAAGAAACTTAAAGGGAAGCTTCACTACCAAGAGGACATGTTCATATTGTCGCAGGTTTAAGTTTGATGATTTTTCACATTCTACAGGGAGCATCCATCCGTTCTGCCGATATCTTGTTTTATTGTCTGCTATAATGCATTCTGGTTTTCAATTTATGTGATACAAGCATTTTGAAATTTGCATTGAAACAAGTTATCAAAATTATGCAAAAGCAGTTGCGAACAGATTACTATTGACCATTAAAATTTGGTACTGGGAGCAATTGGCTAAGAGATGGTGTTGTATCTATACATTTACAATATGCCCATTCAGGTTCAGTCTTTAAATCAGCTGACCAAATGTATGTGTCTCATTTATTTCCCTTATCTCACCATAATATGACCAGCAGACCTACAAGCATCTGAGTAGACAGCAAAGCTTCTCATCTCTGCTCCAAAGGTTTGCTTTAAGGGAGACAAAATGATTGTTATATACAGTAGGATCATTTATATCAGACCATCGCCCCGGGGACCATGCTTGTCTGGACTTTATCCCAAACAGGAGATAATTCTTTCTATTGTATTATATGCAAATTGTCTGTTTATTTTAGAGTGTAGCCAGGAAAGTGTTGTGAGTTAATTTGCTAGGAAGTCCCACAGGAGAGCAAAGGTGGCACAGGAATAATGAAGTAGGAAACCTTCCTTGAAAGACGATTCTATAAAGTATTAGATAATTAGTAGGAAACTTCTAGAGGAAGACCAAAATTGCAGGGTATGTTCAGATATACACTATGTTGAAATGATTGCACTGAAAGTTTAGATTGGTAGTGTAAATTTAAAGGAATAATGAGAAATGTAAACTTTACAGGAAAGATCAGCAAAGTAGATGTAGTGACAAGACCAAAACAATCATCACATCCTTTCATTTTCCACTAAAGTTGAATCATTTTACTTTTTCTAAAATTTTAGCCAAACAATTTTGCATTATTTACAGACTTAAAATTGAAACTTGTTCACCATGTTGTCAGTCCAGAATTTGGCCTAAATTTAACATAACAATGTGTATTCAATTTATTTTGAAACAGTATACTTGACTGGTGTAAGCCTGCCCTGAGTTCAGTTACGGCTATCAGTGGCGAACGTTTTGTATTGTATCCCTTGCCCACCGTATCACATTGGCTGCACACGGGAACCAAATTACGAAACGTTACGAAGCGATAGGGCTGATAGCCGTAACTGAACGCAGGGCAGTATCTGAATGTTTCTAGTCAATAAGACATTTATTGTATTTGTTCCATGATCTTCTGATTTTTTAGTTTAAATTCTTCAACATTGCTTGGGTAGGCTATTAGGGAAATAAATTTGGTTGTTAATAATATTGTTGCTAGCAAAACTTATCCTGGGAGCTGCTGAATAAACCAAAATACTCCATTATAAATCATAGCTTTCTTTAATATTTATGCTTACTATTTACAGTAAATCTGTTAAACTACTAATTTCTATATGAATGATTTTGCAAAAATTAGGGAACATAACTTAAAAGAACAAGGAGATATAAAAATATGTACATAAACAATTGCAAGGGCAAAATTGAAGCAAGATACGAACATAAACGATAGGTGAAAACAAATATTGCATTGATCAGTGTGATGCACGTAAGATGATATATCATACAGACTGCATTCTTTGGTCAAATAGCCATTATAGAAATCATTTGGTGAATCTGTTCATTTATTGAATAAAAGGCTTTGCTGTATCACTCCCAGACAGAAACTATTTTAATCAAATATTTGTTATATTGATTGTGTCCATTTTGTACTGATTGTATTATTGTCTGGGCAGAATTCATAAATTTTCACTTTCTAGGCAGTTACTAATTAAATGAAAAGCTCTGAAGAAAAAATCACTGTCATTACATAGGCTTTGTTAATGAGGTTTTAATAATGATAGCCTATGCTTGTTTGTCTCGAGGAAACCAAGGACTGAAATAAATTTAATTGGACCAATTTTTTAAAACATTCTAATCAGGGACATAAGGAAATGAAAATAGGTGTCTAACATGTGTTTGACTCTTCATCTTTTTGTAATGGTTTCGAATTATAGATTGGATTTCCTTTACTTTTTATAAAGCTGAGTTAAATGACAAAATGTTTCTTGTCCATTTAGATTATTCCAATTGCAAGGTTTTACATGCGTGTTCTTTGTGTGTCATCTTCCTACATGAGAACCAACACTAGTTTGCCTAATTCCAAAATATCTGACTGGAGAAAAATTGGATAATTCTTTTTTTGCCTGCTGGTTAATGCAACATTGCAAAAACATGCAGTAGCATTTGGATTGATTACATATTGTGTTGGGTTTGATAGCTCTATAAATAACTTTAATATGCTAATAATGTGTTACAATTCTCCTTGATAAACCCTTTGCTTTGGGAATGCTTTATCATTCAATTATAGTGCTTGGCCTACCACTTGTGAGCTTAATCGTCCAGTCTAATTACTGTATAAGTAACTAGTATAAGTTATTCATGTTTTCCCTTTGGGATTCGTAGAACTTGGAAGTCAACAAAGATGCCCCATTTTGCATGCAAATAAGGATCATCTTGACTTTCTTGTTTTCCTTGAAACCAATCCTATGCACTGATTAATTGAAAGGCAATGTTTTCCAGCGTAAAGTATGCTTATGTCTTGTTTTTGATTTCATGCTTATTTCTCAGGTAATCAAATCAGTACCAGTCAGTATTTTTTGTACACATTTGTTTTGCAAGACCAAATTGCTGTCTTTATTCACATGCAATTGTTTTCTGTGGAAATAATGGTAGACAAACATGCTATAGTGAAATAAAACTGTACAATATTAATGAAGCCAGGTCCCTGAGCTTGGTGTAATAACAGGCTTCCATTGTGTTTGTCAGGAAACAATAATTGAGAAAATGGCCCACCTAATAAGATTACTATTAAGAACTTTCTCTAGTTGTTTCTATTGACATTTGGAAGCAACGTGAAGTAACATATTTTAATAGTTGTGCAGTAGTAGACTATATCTGCAGTGAACTTCAATTTTAATAGTTCAAAGATGGACTGGTTTCCAATCAAATGGTCATTGTTGATGAGCCTTTTTGGGAGGCAAGGTTTCCAATCAAATGGTCATTGTTGATGAGCCTTTTTGGGAGGCAATGTTTTTTCGTTGTTTTTTATCAAACAATTTGTTAAACGTCTTTTAGCATAGCTCTGTTTTTATGGATGATGCACTTTTCCTATATATGAGAGGACAGTTTAGTTGCCAGGGCCAAGTCAGCAATTTCTTAGAACAACAGTAACACTATTATGAGTGGTTTTGGTATTATTTTGGAATGCTTACTTCTCTGTAATTGTACATGTTAGCTTACCATATAGTCTTGTGTAAGTTGCTGTGTTCACTAAAGAGATAATAAAGATAAAGTAGGTCTGGTATAATTTAGAGGATTTGTCTCAGTGAAAGTCATTGGAGGATGGGTTGTGTAGGACTGTGGGAGGAAGGGGGAAGGAGGAATGAATAATTCATGTTTTCCAGCACCATATTTGGCTGCTGTTTGGTATAGGTGAAATGTTACAATTATCGAATATTACCGAGCTGCTAGGCACCATAGAAACACCGAGAATTGGTACATAAATCATGCTTGTATATTGTCTTACATAGAATATTACTTTCTTTTAAAAAATACAAATATTCCTACTAATATTGTCAATAATGAATTCTTAATACGAATAAATGATGCAATTAAATATGCCTTTAGAATTTTCTCCTGTTTTGTCCCGGTAAGAATAGATTAAATTTTGCATGTGTTTTACAATGTAAATGACTGGCTATAAATCACTAAAACAATGAATAAGTTTTCTTTCCACTTCCCATTGAGATTCAATTTAAATTTCTAGGAAAACAAGCTGTGAAGAATTGTATAACTTGATTTATAGTCTAGTGATTTGTCTTCGTGGCCAATATAAGCTTATGTCTGTGTGATGTAGGAGTGTTTTCTTGTCTTAAATTCGTACATTTGATATATTTATAGATATAGATGTCTGTAATTATGTCGGTAAAAATTCCACAATTGTATAATGACTGAAACTTAACGCTTATTGGCAGGCAGTGTGCACAGACCTAGAAACCACCTGTTGTTTTTGGTAGAATTTTAATAGAATTTTATAGAAATTAAGGATTAATACTAAGTACAATAACAGACTAATTATTCAAATCACGTAGGGTGGAATATACACAATTATGAAGTCTTAGATGTTGGATGTGTGTAAAATGGAAATGAAGTACCAGTAAAGAAAGTGAAGTAAACATGCAAGGGATCCCAAGCAAGGTTGCAACATTGCGAGAATTTAAAGTGATATCTGATTCGCCAACTATCCAGTAAATACTCACCATAAATGACTTAAATAAAAGAACGATGTTCGTACCTTTTCAGTATAGATAAAACAATTTGCCCCAAGACCTATTTGTCCTGGGAAGATCAGTCATGGCGAATACCCATCAGACAGTCGGACCTGACCGATAAAAAACGGCCAGGCCAGATGTAGGAAGCCTGTGCGTCGGTCCATAAGTCAGTTACGGTACGGATCAGACATCGAACTAAAGCAATTTCGCAAAATCCATTAGGTATAAGTTTTTTTTATATATCTCAAAATACATCCTAAAACAAATTACATCTGTAACATACCTTATCTTTCATTCCATCGCCGAAAAATTGGTTACGTCGCCATTTTGCGCTCTGAATATTACCGTTATAGTAATTGTTTATCCTCTAATGACGTCATCGAAGGGCAGATAATTCTATTTACGGTATAATTGAAAGGGTGTATACAACATCCTTTGCTGTTCATACAATGCGTTCTTCTTACGCGCACCGATTGTCTGCACATTTTCGCGTTCAATGCTTTACAATTCAACTCAATATCTCGAGAGTTGTTAATAGAATTATTTTGACAACTCCTAATTCTGCGGTTTTGCGTGCTACTCTTGAGTTTACAATATGTAGCATATGAATGATACTGAACTCAAAATAAAAATAGATATTTATTTTGATATTCTTACAGACCCCTTTGCTTCCCAAGTCACATTTATGTATGAAAGCATGTATGCTAAACTTGTCTTGTTTCAAGCATGATAATAAACCTAATATGTGATAGGTTACTATATTTTTACTTTACTATATCTAACAAACGTAGTCTGACAAGTTTTCCAAGTCTTGGAAGTCATTCGCCATGACTAGAAGATATATCCCTATGAATGCACATGATTTAATTTTTTTCGTCTTTTGCATTTTAGTGCTTCAGAGATGCGGGACGTACGCTTAAATTATTCACTGTATTCAGTGTTGCATGAACCATAGGATAATACAAGTTTAAGTAAACTTGAAATTGTTAATGCAAAAGCATTACTTTACATCACTATATCTTATTACAGGGAATATTGTTTTGTTTCTCCCTTGTAGGACAGCATAATGTCCTTATTAACAGCTTAGTGATGTATTTTCCAACTAAGAATACTACACTAAGTAGCCACTAGGATAAAATATTTTACAATTTGTACAAGAGTCAAACTTGTGTAAAAGACATAATGAAGTAAGCATTTGTCAGTAACATTTGATTAATGATTAGTGTCAGTGAAAGATGCATGACTAGTTAGAATAACAATCTCCTATGTCCATCACCAGGAGATGGTATATTTAGAAAACAACAAGTAAATATGCCTGGAATGATTTCCTATATTTCTCTAACATCTAATTACAGTGTAATCGTAAAGCCACCAGGTATAATACTGGTATCCTCAATAAATGACCATGAAATGTGCTATGATAGCTCCACTGAGTATACTTCCCAGTGAAATTTCATCTAGTTTTAATGTATTGATTTTACATTGATTGTGATATTAGATTACATTTCAAATTAATCTCTCTCGATAGGTACTTCCCAGGTGACTAATCGGTACCCACTCTTTATTAAGTGATTGTGAAGCTTGTGGTTAACCTCTCCAAGACGGGATTTGAACTCGCGACCTTTGGATCATGAGTCGGGCGTTCTTCCCCTAGACCACTATGCCTCCTTGAAATTTCAGTTGTAACACCTAGTTCAGACACTTGATGTTGGGTCTGCCAATTGTTGTAAGAGACAATGTAAGCGTAGTAAATTTGTATATTTTTTATCAAATACAGTACAGTTAAACTTCGGTAACTCGAGGACGCTGGTGTCCGTCCGAAACCGGTGTTTCGAGTGACCCAGAGTTTCCATCATGTCCCTTCAGTGTTTTTTATGAAACGTTTATTTTCATAATGTTTCACACGTATACCAGTTGTTTCATATTTGATTCATAATATCATATTTCTATTCGCTATATTTCCTCACTAAAATAAAAGTAAAGACAAATGTTCTTGTAGTACTTAATGTTGTTTTACAGACGAAATAAAGTTCATGAATATATGTGTTCAATCAGGATGTTTGCTGCACGCTTGCACCGTTATTTATGCGTTGTGATAATCGCTCCTTTGTTGAAATGTTTTTGTACATGTATTACACATGTACATGTGAAAATAAAAATAAAACAACTCTAAAAACGTGTTATCATGTTTAATTGTTTCATCTAAAATCAATTTTGTAAAAACTGTGATAATCATTTTTCACACCTCAAAACTTGTCCTTTCGACCGTGATTTTGCAAGGTGTACAACCCACCACGAAAACACGTTTTCATTGCTTGTTTATTTGGAGCTCCCATTTGAAAAATGTGTGAAAATGTGTCCTCGAGTTACCAGTTAGATCTTGTGTATAGTTTGTGTTCTGGGGACCAACAAGGGTGCTTGAGGTTTCGACTTATTTCTGCTTGAGTTATCGGCGGTATATTTTATATGAAAAAAAAAGAAAAAGTCCGGGACTCTGCCATTTCCTCGACAAATCCGGGGTTCTCGAGTTGTCGCCTGTTTGAGAAATCGAAGTTAAACTGTAGCTCAAGAATGATGCTTTAACAAAACTTTTCTGAAAAATTAACAATAATACATTCAGAAGTATCATCAACATTCTCTCATAGGGTTGGTAAATTAGTTATTTGTGCCACATAAGTTTAAGAAAATATTTATTTTAAAGTTTAACTGAATTTGAATACTTCCTTTTCTGCACCTTGAAAAAATTGCACCAGGCCTATTTCATCTTCGGACTGATACCCACACCACAGAATTGGGAAAATGGTGTCGTAAATTGACTTGAAAGAAAAAATTGCAAATTGCTGTTTGGAAATTTTAATGTCTGGATTAGGAGAAAAAGATAATGGTACATTCTTGCAATGGGAATACCTCCGTTTTTAGTTTTAGTTTAAATAGCGACAATTGTTAGAAACGTCTGTGCAGTATTCAAGACATCAACCAATTGTTGCATCTTACCAAAGACAAACTTGGAACATATCATTATTCTGTCTTTTGGTTTTATTATGTTGCTCTGATTTGTTTAACCATGCATATTTTTATTGTAACATTCCAGACTTGCTCACAGATAGTGTTATATGTAGAATCTATCAAAAATGATTTGGTTCATAGTCGGATACTATCTTTGCTACCAATTAGTGGGGTACACCTTAACAATTGTTTTATGATGTGCATCTATATTTCTGAACCTATTCCAAGTGAGAACAATCCAGTACTATGGCTCATGTTCCTTGTTTGCTGTGAGGAACATAAATGTTGTATATCCAAGATGATAAAAATGTCTTAAATGAGTATGCTGAAATACCATGGTCAGCACCTGTACTGAATTCACAAATTCAGTAGAATAACTAGTTCTATGGCAATTTTAGACAGTGGCATCACCTTAATATGAAAACTACTTCCCCCCCCCCCCCGTGAGAATAACGAGTAAGTGAATTGTTTAAAAAGAATTCAACATCTAAGCATAACCTGCATAACATACTCAATACTGGTAGTAATCTTTACTGTGCAACTAAATTTGATGGTTCCACAATGGAAATAATGATTGGTACTTTCCGTGAATCTTGAAGTGTTGAATACAAAACCAGTGTTCAACATTGAACAACTTCCGTACTTTCAGCGCTTTGATTTTTAAAGTACCATTTTCTATAAGATAGTTATGACTTTAATACTAAGATACTTGGCACAAATACTGGTTTGAACATATATGTATTGGTTCAAGGGATTGAAATAGTACAAAGTGAAATTGCGAAACTTGCCTTGGATAATTATATGTAATTATAAGACCCTGTAATTCTTCTTTATTGGTATTTTTAATGACAGGCTCAAGGGTAATCACATAGAAGTTTGAATTTGTTCATAATTTATACTTCCTCGTACAGAAAGAACAGTGATTGCTGTATTGGTGTATGTATCATTGTACTTGGTGAATGGGACACTGCACTGGATAAATGGGTCTGTTGTACTGAATGTGTATGTATTGCTGCATTGAGAATATGGTCCCTGTACCAAGAATATGGGTTTGTACATGTGTATCTAAATAAATCTGTTCATTTGCTGTACTGGTTACCTGAGTCACTGTACTGGGTATGTGCATCTCGGGTACTAAGTATATGTAGTACCCTGGATATGGGTCAATGTACTTGGTATCAGGTAATATGGATTGCTGCACCCTGCATATTATGTGTGGCTGGACAGGGCACATTGGTCACAGTTCTGGGTACATGGATAGCTGTTGTGGGTATGGGTACATGGATAGCTGTTATGGGTATACCGGTATGTATACAAGCTGCTGTGCTGTCACAAGTGTCCCTACTATAGGTGGAATATGGTTCTCAGTATCAGTGTAGTGGGAATGTGACAAATAAATATAGTGCATTGGATTCTGCACTCGGTTTATGGGGCACTGTATTCTTTGGATTGCCATGCTATATATACTTCTATCATTATATGAGAGGCGTTATCTTAGGATTGCCGTGCTATATATACTTTTATCATTATATGAGAGGCGTTACTAACTGTATTGGTGGCTAGGGTAGTTTACCCTTGACATAATATCACTGTATTTCAGCTTCTGTCCTATTGAGAAAGATTTGTACTTGGGGATTTGAATGATACTCACGTGACATTTTCCTCTTAATTAGTTCAATCAGCCTGAAACTGAATCAACAAAATTTATGCAGCACCTGGGTCATTCACCAAACAGAACAGAATAATCCATCACTGGCCCGAGGTTGATAAACATTAGCAGATAAACAACTGCTGGGCTTCTGTAAGGTTTGTGCCAATTATATAGCTCTACTTAAGTATGTTCTTTAATCTTACATTCCACCTTGGAGGCAAACATTTGCCATTTGTCAAGACCTCTTCTTATATTGATTCTCCACTTTGTAACAACAGACAGTTTCAATTGAGCTGTAAATTTGTAGGAGAAGGAATTATTTATTGTGCATTAATTAAGTGTACTGGTCATTGTCTGAGAAAAACAAATTTGATTATCGCTGCTTGTTATGCCAGAGAATTTTCTTGGGGAAGATTTTGATTGAATTAACAATTCGTACCGGTTGTTGATTTATATATAAGGCCGGAAAGAAAATTTAATAAGCGCTGGAACCAATATTGTTAAAAATCTTAATAAGACACTTGACTTTAGAGTAAAATCAGTACAGAATTAATTATCTCCAAAAAATCTAAATATCATTCCTCAATGTATATTTGGTTCGTATAAAAACATTGTTCAGGGTATTAATATGTTGTTCATAATTACTGACAAATCTACTGGAGTGTGATTGCTGTGTTATACTTATCAAAGTCTTGTACATTTTAACAAACATTCATTATTATACCCGGTATCTCAATGGAATAACAATTCAGGCTGGATATTTTTTAAAAAATCACTGAAAAGCAGGCATACGCAATTGTCTCTCATCATCGCCTGAAAGTAGAACTGAATCCACTCTTACTTTTGCCTAGCTCATCAAATGACCTTCTTATACCTAAAAGTGTCAATCACTGGTTCCCACATGATTATTTTCTATGAGCTGAACTAGTTTGTTAGTAATGCAAGTTTATTGTTCCTATGATACAAGGCTAAATAAAGCTTTCATACTAAGCTTTTCAGTTTTACAGCCTACAAATTGCTTTTGGCCCTGGGAAGACAATTTCACAGCAATTAAGCAAGTAGAAAATGAACAATATGAAATTGGTAAAGGTCAGTTAAAGGTTAAATGTATGATATTATGAGTCCCGATAAGGTAGTCTTGGCAACTTATAAGAGTATTATAATTAGGGGAATATTTCCATTCATTGCATTGGAAACAAATGTCAGTTAAGAATATGCATTTTCTTGAAACTAATATCTTTTGAAATATAATGTTCTCTATTTTGTTCAAATATTTATCATTATTCATCTTTATGAGTTTCCGTCTGGTTGAAACATTATCAGTCAGTGTGTTCGTCCCATTCAATAACTTTGTCATGCATGAAATGATACCTTGGCACAAACATTAACAATTACAAGGCATTGTGCTGTTATCCAGACACCCACACCACTTTTATCCCTTTATCCTGCTTTTCACATTGAAGTAATGTAATAGAAGGTATGGAGTCTGAAGTGCTGTAATATACTTGCTGTTCAAAAAGTGTTCTAAGCTCAGGTTTTCCCTGCTTAGTATTCATAAACTGGGGGTGTATGGGTACATAGTAAGTGCTTGCTCAGAGGTCAATGCCATGTTTGACCAAGTGTTCCTTTCCACAAAACGTAGGGTGTTTAGGATGTCATTAGGCCATTTATTTAATGCATTTCAAATTAGGTAGAAAATACAGTTGAGCATCAAAATCTCCCCTGTCAAAATGGGTCTAATGAAGCTTGTCTGATAATGCCACTTCCTATTTCAGAATGGCAGGCAGAAATGTAGGTCATTTTTTCAGATCTGTCAGAACCCTTGACAATGCAGTGTTGTTGAAAATTCCACTCAGTATTTATGACAGTTTTATCCATAATAATATCATAGCAGATTGAATAACCAAAGCAGTGTTTGTTATAGCCATAAGCTTTACCATTATTGTTGATTTCATAGTTTTGCTGATTGATTTTTTATATGAAATAAAGAAAACCTCCTAGTTTGGTTAATATTTTTATTGATTGTGTATCAGAAGAGCATTCCATGATGAATAACATGCTCGCTTGAATCAAGTTTTCTTATGTAATTCAAAGCATGCTATTATGGAGATTATGATGGAACGTTCATGGTGAAAGTTTGAGCGATGTATATTAACAAAGCATTTTAATAGCAACTACTTGGACTGAAAAGAGTGGAGAATTGGTCCCATGAGAGTTTATATGGGAATACAACTTAAAGCAGTGTTTTTGCCACCAACAGTTCCAAGGCAGTAGTTTTTACTCATAATGTTTTTGTCTTGTCCCTTTTGTCTTTGTATTTGTTTACTTGGGACAGCTTTATACTTTGTATCAGGCGTGTCCTGTCTTCTAGTGCTTTTGGGACAGCTTTATACTTTGTATCAGGCGTTTCCTGTTCCTCTTCTTCATTCATTTTAATTTGGTCCGTAGAACAACTAGTTCTATGGCAATTTTCGCCTTAATATGAAAACAGGTTAGTGAGTCGATTAAAAATAGTTCAACATCTGAGTATAACCTGCATTTATATCATACTCAATACTGGTAGAAATCTGCACTCGCATTTAAATTTAATGATAACCAGAGTTCAATACCGAACAACTTCGGTGCTTTCAGCCCTTTGATTACACTCATTTGTCAGAATGCCACAGGCCTGGCATGATACTCAGTAATTTTCATATTCTTTGCATTTAAGTGCAGGACCCCACTCCACAGCATCAAGCACTGACAGAAGACAACATGATTTAAACATGGCTAAACAAGCTTGATGTGCCATGTTCTCATCTAAACACCACTTGTTTTCACAGTTTGCTGCTAAAACCATGGTTTCTGTTTGTTTTCTCCTTACGTTCTTCACTCATTTAAACAACTATTATCTTGAGGGCAATGATTTTCTAATTGTCTATTTCATCGTTTTAAAATAATCTAACCAGTAATTATTTCTTGCCAAAACGTAGGTGTAATGTTTGATTAATTCTGGAGTAAATTGTCTTCCAGTAAAGAACATGGAAAATTTTATTGCGGATGAAGCAAGAAATAGGTTGTTGTATTTTGATGTGTTGACATGCAGTGGTAAAAAGGTTTTATGATTGTTTTATTGTTTTAGCTTTAAGTTTGTTAGGATTCCTGCAGTGATATTTTCCTTAGTGTTTAATGTAATACAGTCATAAACTGTTTAGAACTATAAATAGTTTATGCAAAGCTAGATTTGTGGCTGTGGGGAGGCATTGTCTTGTGTATGTGGCATTCCCTGTAACAACATAATCTCTCTTGTATTACCTCTAGTCACATTGGAGTAAATCAGCATGTAGTTTAGGCTTAGACTCAGTGGGGCCCTCCCAGTTAGCTGTGTTGATAGAGTGCTGGGCTGTCACGCTGGAGGTCAGGGTTCAATTCCCAGATGGAGCAGTTCATGTCCTTTGGCATTTGGTTACATACATTTGTCCTCCACCTCTGATTCATGCCAAGAAGTTGTCAGCTGCTTGCAGAAGGGCAAGTTAGTAGTAGTTGATTATTAATCTCAGGAAAATTGGTTAAGTCAGCTTGCTGCCATATATTGAGGGCGAGTGAGTAAATGTTAAAAAATGGGTTGCATCCATTAAATAAAACATTAAAGACAGTATGTAAAGATTGGCAACGCCTTATTTTGCACATGAGCTGTTGGTACTTCATTTTGTGCTTAAGTTACTGGAATTAAACTTAACTTTTAACATGGGTAGACAGGGAGTTGATTTTATATGGCCTCATTTTAACATGATTAAAGGCAATGCAGTTGTCACCTATGAAGTATCACTGGGTCTTATGTCAACTGAACTCCACAAAGAGGTGAAGCAAGTCTTTAAGGAGCAGCCCCTTTGGCCTTCTTTTTGAATAATGATCAGAATCCACCATGCTCTGGACTATAAACTACAGTACTAGAAGAGAAAACAAAGACCCTGGCTGGATCGAAGCTTCTTCTTTATTGATTATAGGTTGCAATCAGTTGCAGTCAGTACCATAGTTTTGTCAAAATTGCTAGAGATTTGACCACCAATGGCAATGAGAGATGAACTTGCTTTGTTAACTCAGAGTCTCAACACCATACAGCAGTATTACTTTACATGTAACTGAATTATTTGCTCCAAGATCAGAATTTGAGTAAAACAAGCTCATCCTCACCAAATTATGCACCAATATTCAGTGCATTTTCAACGGTTAGAATATTAAAATACACTAATCCTTTCTTGGTCATATTGTACTCTTTTTGAAAGACGGTATTCCTTATTAATGTTCTCTGCAATTGCTTGGTAACCATTTAAGTAACTATATCCCTTGTCACATTAATATTTTATACATCATAATTTGGTTGTGTATGAAAATTGGGGTGAACGCAGAGAGGCTGCTAGAAACTCTAATCTTTGTATGGTCGTCATGGGACCTGCCATTTCCCATATATCTAGAAATGTATTGATCTTCTCAGAACTCTGGAACCAAGAAAATACTGAATATGGTTGGAAAACTTCTAAGAGTCTACAGTCTTTGTAAAGTATCAGATTATGACATTTACTGTAACTAAACATGCAATGCATGCTGTTTTCATGGTTGCCACCGTGAATCATGTCAAGACATTTTTTTTTAGACTTCTCCCATACATGTGACTTGCTTGTCACGAAAACCACATTTTGCAGATGAACGCAAATTTATAGGATCTGTCAAATTCAAGCTTTTTTGCTGCTTTTTTGGGGGAACTTTCTGCACTTTTCACAAAAGGAACATTTGATTGCATAAAACAACATCATTGATTTGCTAATGGCCAATGATTTACGACAGAAACACAATTACACTGTTTTTTCTCTGTGTCCAATTCAAGGAATTTATAAGAGAGGCTGATTATATGTGACAGTATAGGATTGTATAGTTCTGGAACATTATGTAATAGTTAGCTGGTTCAGTTTATAAATATGGTGTTGTATTGTCTATTGCTTTTTGCTGACAAAAAAGTTGTAATATGGGGGGGGCATTCTGCAATCGGCTTATATGTCTGTCTGTCTATCTGTTGACACATTCTTGTGAGCGCAACTCCTCAGGACTACAGTTTTGCATGGATGTCTTTCAAACCTGGCAGAGTTACTACACATGATGTAAAGACGTACATGGACAGTATTTCAGGACGCATGGTCACAATAGAAAGGTTCAAGGCGGGGGTATTTTGTTAGCCTATGGCGACAGTTCTAGATGGACTCTATATGAATTTCACGAGAACAACATGTCTGCATCTCTATAGGAATAATAATGTGATCGTAACATTCTAGAGAAGCTAAGTAATTGAAGGGAAGAACACCTGAGTCCTTGTCCGAATGTAGTGAGTTGAATTTTGCCTTGAGTGTGTTTGAACTGTGAACTTCATAATCTCTGAATGCAAATAATGTTAGTAACACAGGAAGCTGTCATCAATAGTGATTAATACAAGTTACAATAACTTGTTTCACTATCAACGCATAATACATAACTTTTAACTAACTAATCTAATGTTATATCTTGTTTGAAATAATCCATCTCATCTGAACTTCATACTGTGAACCTGGAAGCTGGTTATACAGTTGTTTATGTTCCTATTTATGCCCTCCACCAACTGGTGGGAGGCACTTGGGTTTATATTAACTGAATTTTCTTGGAGGTGGAAACACAATGGCTGTAACACACTGGTCTCCGATTACACTAAGTGAGCTATTATGACCATCCTCTGTCTATTGTCCATCTGACTGTCATCCATTCTTGTGTCAAGAATTTGACGTAACACACAAGAAGTCACAATTCTTTCCCAATCTTGTCCTATCAGAATGTTTGCTACAACAATGTGATATTAGGTAAAAGACTTTATCACTGGTTCAAATCATACAAAAACCTTGATAATTTTTATTAAGCTTGAACCTGACATACCCGCTGTTTCCAAACCACATTACATAGTTTGTTGTTTGGAAACCACATTAACTCATTTATTTATTCAATTAACTCCAGAATAGTGCAGTATTGCCTAATGGGAAATTACAAAGAGTTTTATGCAAAATGTCATAAAATAATGTCCAATTAAACCAATTTACTGATTAGTGTAAGGTGCTTTTTCCTACAGAGATAATTAGGCAAGAAATGACAATGATGTAATGAACTTTGTTCATCTGGGAAAGTCTGACAGGGAACAGATACTATATACTTACAGGTAAAATGTTCATAGTAATTATATGATATGTTTAGTAGGCTCTATCATTGTTATATAACCATCAGCAATTATTTCCGAATCATAATCATCTTGGGTTTATATAATGTGGAAAAGACAAAAAATTCTCTATTCATAGCCTATCTAATTTTTCATGATATTGATTATGTTGAAAATCTTTTTATGATTATTTTATTCTTGTCTTAACTCCATGCAATAGAGTCTCTCTATATTATGTCTAGTCTTTAAGTATTATTTTGTCCTTATATCTGTATCAGATTCTCATTAACTGTTAATTTCTTCTGTGGTCGTAATAAAGAAATATTGGCTCGTTTAGTTCTTTCCCCAGGTCTTACTTTTCTCAGTTTGATGCGTCAAGTAACTGCTTGCGGTCTTAATGCACTACAAAACATAATTTGCTTTTTCTTTTCAAATTTACACAAATTAATTTTTTTTAAGAATTTTTAAGTCTGTTATATGGTTATGGCCTCTCTCTGTGCTACTGACTTTCTCTTATAGAATATGGTGCTCAAATTTAAATATGTTTATTTTGTTAATTGTTTGTAAGGTTTAGTTACTTGATGAATGTTTCAAAATGCTCAGGACTATGAAAAGCTTGCTTTGTTGTCTGAGTGACATTTGCATCAAAATAACAAAAGATCTTAGCTTTGAGATTTGATGAGCCAATGATAGTTTGTTTTAAAAATACAACTTACTACTATTTTATTAATTTAATAAAATTTATAAATTTTGAACCTTGAAAAATGTATTGCTTACTATGTACTTTGAACATTAATAGAAGTATTTCTACAACTATGGAAATAAATTGAATTATTCTATCCATGTAGATAATATCTGTAAAATTGTATTGAGTAGAATGTTGTAGGGAGAACTTAATGTTCCCTGATCATACAGTCTTGGTAAATTTACACAGATTGACTAAAATTTCTAGATTTTAGATGATATTGAATCTGCCATTGGGGAATTTCCCCCAATCTAATAATTGAAACATACATCACCATGTTGAAATATACATCACTAGGTGCTTCTTCCATTGGATGGGAAAAATGATCCTGTTATAATTTTGAAAAAAATTGGCTTTATCCCTCAGGGTGGTAAAGTAATGGAAAAAAAGTAATGTATCAATTATATATTGTAAGTATACATGCTACTGTGCCGTCGGATATTCTGTGAGTCTGAGGCCCTACATGATGTAATGGAAGATAGGTTACTGTGTTGAGGTAAAGAACCTTGGTATGGTTCGACGGCAACTTGCGGGGGGGGGTGGGAACTGATTGATTTGGTATGGAATATTTAACATTTGTGTTGCATTTTTTATTGATTACAGTTTTTTAAATTGTTTGAAACTCCTTTCACATATATGACACTCTATCAGTATAGATATAAATCCATTATGTAGTTATCTTGGCAGTTCAGAGTGTCTGGTCTTTATTATATTCCTTTGCCTGTATTTATTCAAGCTGTAGTTTATTAATTCTGTGTGCATTTTGTTAATAGGATTCATTGTAAAATAAAAAGTCCCAATAATAACATACTTCTAGATTATTTTAACTCATTTGAAATTGAAATGAGTGCATGGGTTTTGTCAGAAAATCAATTAAGAAATGATGGATGGATTGCATCTATTCCTGTAGAGATAAAATAACATTATGGAGAAGTTAAAACATACAACTGTGCAAAAAATACTCACAAGTAATCTACTTTATCAATCTATCTGCCAGTTAACAGATATTTGTTGCTAACAGTTGTAATCACTATAACAATGAAACGTTGGCTTAATTGTTTGTTGAACTTAAAAGTACAAGACCCAGGTCTTGCCAAGTAGTTGATAAAACAATTATGAATGAAATTTACCAGGATTAAATGTTTATAATTAACCAGGCTAGTATTGCATTAGATAAACAAAAACCCTGTAACATTCCTTTATTCAATTTCAATTGAAATGTTGTTTTGTACTACATTGTTAAACTAATGGAATTGCAATATGATTGTTCCAGGTGAACAGTTTCAGTTTTACTGTATATAAATGCATCTAAACATGATTCTCTTGACCACTAGCTTGGCAATATTGTTGTCATTTAAATAATTTTACTACGTATCACACTTGGTAAGCAGCATTTTGCCTTTGATGGATGAGTTACATGTTTCCCTTGGTGTGTGAGACAAGTTGCTCTTGGTATATGTGACATGTTGCATTTGGTGTGTGTGCAACATGTGTGCTACACAAATTGCCTTAGGTGTGCATGTGTGTAATGTTGCTCTTTTTGTGTAATATGCGACTCTTGATGTGTCCTACATGTCCTTTTTTGTGTGGGACTTGTTGCCCTTGGTGTGTGTGTGTGACATGTTGTCCTTTGTTTATGTGTGACATGTTGCCCTTGTTGTGTGTGACATGTTGCCCTTTGTGTGTGACATGTTGCCCTTGATGTGTGTGACATGTTGCCCTTATTGTGTGTGACATGTTGCCCTTTGTGTGTGACATGTTGCCCTTGTTGTGTGTGACATGTTGCCCTTGTTGTGTGTGACATGTTGCCCTTGTTGTGTGTGACATGTTGCCCTTGTTGTGTGTGACATGTTGCCCTTTGTGTGTGTGACATGTTGCCCTTTGTGTGTGTGACATGTTGCCCTTTGTGTGTGTGACATGTTGCCCTTGTTGTGTGTGGCATTTTGCGCTTGTTGTGTGTGACATGTTGCCCTTGTTGTGTGTGACATGTTGCCCTTGTTGTGTGTGACATATTGCCCTTGGTGTGTGTGACATGTTGCCCTTGTTGTATGTGACATGTTGCCCTTGTTGTATGTGACATGTTGCCCTTTTTGTGTTTGACATATTGCCCTTGGTGTGTGTGACATGTTGCCCTTGGTGTGTGTGACATGTTGCCCTTGTTGTATGTGACATGTTGCCCTTGTTGGGTGTGACGTGTTGCCCTTGTTGTGTGTGACATGGTGCCCTTGTTGTGTGTGACATATTGCCTTTGTTGTGTGTGACATGTTGCCCTTGTTGTATGTGACATGTTGCCCTTGTTGTGTGTGACATGTTGCCCTTGTTGTGTGTGACATGTTGCCCTTGTTGTGTGTGACATATTGCCATTGTTGTCTGTGACATATTGTTCTTGGTGTGTGTGACATGTTGCCCTTGTTGTATGAGATATTGCCCTTGGTGTGTGTGACATGTTGCCCTTGTTGTCTGTGACATGTTGCCCTTGGTGTGTGTGACATGTTGCCCTTGTTGTGTGTGACATGTTGTCCTTTGTGTGTGTGATATGTTGCCCTTGGTGTATGAGTTACATGTTGCCCTTGGTGTGTGTGACATGCTGTCCTTTGTGTATGTGTGACATGTTGCCCTTGGTGCCTGTGACATGATGTCCTTTGTGTGTGTGACATGTTGTCCTTGGTGTATGAGTGACATGTTGTCCTTGGTGTATGTGTGACATGTTGTCCTTTGTGTGTGTGACATGTTATCCTTGGTGTATGAGTGACATGTTGCCCTTGGTGTATGTGTGACATGTTGCCCTTGGTGTATGTGTGACATGTTGTCCTTGGTGTATGAGTGACATGTTGCCCTTGGTGTATGTGTGACATACTGTCATTTGTGTGTGTGACATGTTGTCCTTGGTGTATGAGTGACATGTTGCCCTTGGTGTATGTGTGACATGTTGTCCTTTGTGTGTGTGACATGTTGTCCTTGGTGTATGAGTGACATGTTGTCCTTTGTGTGTGTGACATGTTGTCCTTTGTGTGTGTGACATGCTGTCCTTGGTGTATGAGTGACATGTTGCCCTTGGTGTGTGTGACATGCTGTCCTTTGTGTATGTGTGACATGTTGCCCTTTGTGTTGTGTGACATGATGTCCTTGGTGTGTGTGACATGATGTCCTTGGTGTGTGTGACATGTTGTCCTTTGTGTGTGTGACATGTTGCCCTATATGTGAGAACATGCTGTCATTTGTGTGTGTGACATGTTGTCGTTTGTGTGAGTAACATGATGTCCTTTGTGTGTTGGACATATTGTCCTTTATGTGAGTGGCATGTTGTCCTTTGTGTGTGTATAACGTATTGTCCTTTGTGTGGGTACATATTGTCCTTTGTGTGTGTGTGTGTGTATGTGACATGCTGTCCTTTGTGTGTGTAACATGTTGTCCTTTGTGTGTGTGACATGTTGTCCTTTGTGTGTGTGACATGTTGTCCTTTGTGTGTGTGATATGTTGTCTTGGTGTGTGTAACATGTTGTTATTGGTGCTTGAGACATGGTGTTCTTGTTGTGTTTTACATGTTGTCCTTAGTGTTTGACTTGTCCTTGGTTCATGTGACATGATGCTCTTGGTGTTTGAGTCAAACGTTGTCGCCTGTTAATGTTTCTATTGAGTTTTATTGCTATATACTTTGTCTTTCTGATTTATTGTGCATTTTCATCCTAAGCTTGTGACAGGTTGTTGTTGATAAGTTTATTATATGACTTTGTGAGGCGTATATTGGAAGAAAGCAATTTGATAGTGATATGTTCTAATTATCATTGAAATAATGCATTGATGATTCGTGTAATTTGTACAGAAAGTGCAACTAGGTGACAGCTGTCAACCGCGTAATCCTGCCATTTCTGGGACAGATTGTCGAGTATGACATGATGATGATCCATTCTTCTGACTGTCTATACCAATTCTTTGTATACAATCTTGTGTTCAACTCCTTTATATTTAAAAGACTGACATAACAAAGTGTTCTTGATGGACTATTGTAATAGGTAAATCTATTTCAAAGTGACGTATGTGATCTGCAGTGAGCCCCTTGCTGACAGCACTTTCAGTGCTTTGATTAATATACCAGGTGCAGTCAAAACGTTCCCGGACTGCCTTTTTACTGTTGTCAGTCTTAAGAATAGAAAAACAAAACATACATCAAAATAAAGCAAAAGCAATATTCTACACGACTGTACATATTTTAGATAACAATCACACATCGTGTCAAATTTTACATAGCAAATAAACGCCGAGCAAATCACTTCTTACAAAAATGACTTACTCATAACGTTCGCTCAAGATCCTGTTTTTCATATTTATTTCCGACAAAAGGCGGGGAATCCCTCTTGCACGTATTTGTTTCATTCCCAAGTCCTTTGTCAATATGTTATATCAGTTCCTTGGCTTAATCCAACACGATCCGCTATATCGTCGATCGATTTTCGCCTATCTACGGAATTGACGCGCTGCACTTAGTAGATACTGCCACTGTCCTGTGGTCTACCTATTGTCACTAATGTCGTCACGACTGTCCCGGAAACACTTTTGTGCCAATCAACCGGATTCATAAATTTCCATGTTTCTGTTAGTGTCATTCCCGCTCTCACACAGTATTAAATGACTGTTGGGATGACGTCGTCATTTCTTCACCAACGATTATTTCCATTGCTTTGTAAGATGCGCATAAATCCTTTTATTCTTACGCCGTTGTTGTGTATGAGTCTTTAGACATCACATTGATGTGACGTCATGTAAATTGTCACGATTAAACGGTGCCAAATTATACCATAACTAGCGTTAATAATGGTGGGGAAAATTTGGCTATCATTAATATTTCCTAGTGCTCTGTATCGTAGGTTATATACTTTAATAAATAGCTTTTTCTATTGAAATACCGACGATATGTTACTGATTTTGCTAACAAAATGTAATACCGTAAATAGGATATATGCATGACAAGTTTCGTCATAATCCGACGTCAAAATTGAGCAATATATGATCAGTCCGGGAACTTCTTGACTGCATATAAGTGCATGAAGCTTAATGATTACAAATTGTTTCAAAACAGTATGTCTTTGTAGGCATGGTTTGTATGAATTGATTTTTTGGTATATAAATAAATGATTTCTGATAAGTCTGAACCAAACTTACAAGTTGCAGCTGTCCAGAGATTTTGTAATTAATTCCATATGCTTGTAGGTATTTTATAGCTGACAGTGATTTTATGTCTTTCCTGTATAATTGTATACAGATAATCTTCAAAATGAAGCATTGACATTTGTGATGTCTTTTATTGTATTCTTGCCTGATTCAATGTTGTACAGGTAGAATCGTTTGTACAGGTAAATTGAATGTACTGTTTGTATTTACTTCAAGCTCCTAGTTGTACTGATTATTCTGTTTTAGTTAGCTGCTTGTTGTAGCACTCCTTAGTTATTGCACTAATATTACTGCTGGGCACAATCTTTTTCACCTCTTGACTAAACTTGAACCACTTGTAACAAAAAGGCTTCACCATTTTTTAGTTTTTGAAACAGTTACTTATTTTATGCTACACATAGAACCCGCCCAGCTAGCTCAGGTTGTAGAGCGCTAGACTGTCACCCAGGTAGATCTGGGGTTCAATTCCCGGGTTGAACAGATTATGTTCTTCCGTGACATTGGCTTTGTTCGTTTTCAGCTGCTTGCAAAAGAGCGAGTTATTCTTGTTTGATAATTTATTCCAGGAAAATGTATATTTTCTAGTTTAATGTTTGGCTCACCTAAGCATAATGTGCTCATAGTGAGCATTTAGGATCATTGGCTGTCCATCTTGCTTCAACATTTTCTTAAAATGACATCTCCCAAACCACTAAATGGATATTGTCCAAACTTCACAGGAATGATCTTTGGGTGAGCCTCTTTCGAAGTTGCATATATCGTTCTGGTCTTCAGCGTTAGTAGGTCATTGGAGCTAAAAATAGATTTTTAAAGTGTGTAAACTTTTAAAGTGTAAACTTTTGAAGTGTAAACTTCAAAAATCTTCTTGTCCAAAACTGTAAGGCCTAGAACTTTAATACTTGGTGTGTTATTGTATGGCCAAAATTGCAGTGTACTCAGCTGAGCAATATAGTGCCATTTTCTTAAATGCACTGACATGTCGCTATGAATATGTCATAATTTTATGTAAGTGTGGGGATTGAACAGCAGGCAAACATGCTATATTGCTGCTATAGAAACTTGACTTTATAAAAAGGCAATAAAATGTCTCCCATTATAGTACCATCAGCCTGTTAGTCTAGTGTCAAGTTTATATACTGTTAATGCATGTTTAGAGACAATTTATTGTCTTTTACGTTTCCCATTTCCCACTTTTTACCATCTTCCGTCATCAAGCGAGGTCTGTTTTAGGATAAAACATGACAATACTGTATTTAGTGCAGGTAACTCTCAACTTTTATGGTCCTTTAATGAAGTGATATAAATATTTAAGATGGTAAATCTCCTTAGCTGCTTAGAAATTGATTCTTCTGACTAGGATGTTAATTACAGCATTGCATGCAAGTCTAAGCGAGTGAAATAGGTCTCAACATCCAATCCATTTTCTGTTAAATCTAGTTCTTGTATACGTAGAGTTGCAACTGCTGAGATGCCATCTTACACTGTCTCCAGGGTGACGTGACAACTTACATGCGAGCGATCTTTATTAGTAGATATCTTCAGAGGTATAAACTAGAAAACTAAATAGACAGCTTATTCATACTCATTTAACCCCTTTTACTTCTTAGTACTCGGTGTTATTGACAGAACTTTATATAAATTTGTTTTTAACGCATGTGCAAAGGTATGCTTTAATTATTGACACTGGTTACTCAATTTGTCAGAATGGGGCAAATGTCCGCATGTGCAATATCAGACTGGGGCAAATGTCCGCCTATGCAATATCAGAAAGGGGCAAATGTCCGCATGTGCAATTTCAGAATGGGGCAAATGTCCGCATGTGCAAATTTTAGCATTGGGGCAAATGTCCTAGGGGCTAATGTCCTACATTCGTTCTTCATGCTGATTGTTGTTGGGCATTTATGATTTTTTCGTACGTAATGTCTGATTTTGAGAGACGATTTGAAGATTACATATGAAGATGGTGGTGTTGCAAAAGTCATTGAATCCTTTGTACATTTTTCATGGACTGTTGGTCTGTAAATTTTGAGTTTGATGCCACTGTGATGTTTTCATCCATGATGCTACTTTTATCAGGTGCATGTATCCATGGTGACTATTTCATCTCTTTATCAGCAGAAGGACAAGTAAAACACAAGAAACATTGGAGTATATTTTGTGGAGTATGACAATTTTTGTATGGTACTTTCTATTTCCAGTATTTCATCTAGTCGTATTAATGTTACTTAGCAACATTGAGGAAAATTTGAAGTGGAAGCTTTAAGGCATGAAAATGTCTCCAAGAGGCGAGTTACACAGGAGTAATGTATTTGTCTATCATTCAGTGTTGAATTTTTCATGATACTTTCTCAATATTGCTGTATTAAAACACATTAGACTAGGACTGTGTTTAAACATTATGTTTCAGGGTCTAAACCTTTTAATGCACTCTCAGTAATAAAATGTTAAGACTTTAATGTCTTTTCTTGGGTTTTTATTGAAGGAAATTCCAGAGAACTTCTCAATCTTGCTTCAATCATTTACATTAAGGCTTCATATATTTTAGGAGTTGAAGAAAACATGACATAAGATTGTGTGTAACCAGTTTTTAGACTAGAATGAGTATTTATTGATCGTCAGTCACTGTGCTGCTCTAATTCAGAGCAGGCACCTTTTCTATGTATAAATGTGAAAAATGCATAATAGGGAAGGCCTTCTTCTGAAATCAGAACTTCCCTAGATTGATCCACAATAGTGAAAAGGGAGGAGCAGTCAGAAAAACAAGACAAAAGGGAGCAGGGAAGTGACCCCAAAACAGACTGAATTGATCAGGGGATAACAATTGATGCCTCATAAATGTTGTTTTATGGAGCATTGACTGCTTAGGTCATTTAGCCAACTTTGAATATTGTAATTTGAAATGTTCATGATATTATTAGTTCATGAATTGGATATGATTCATGAACAGTCCATGAACAGTCCATGAAGTATTATCAAGAATCTTTAATGGACATTTCATTGCCAAACATTCTTGAATTGTTCATGAACTATTCAACAACCCAGTATTTTATGTTCAGTTCATTTCAGGTTCATGAACACAAAGGTTGATGAACAGTTCATGAACTTTTTCCTATACAGCGTCATAGTCTCATTTAGACTTCATGTTCTTGACATGAATTGTTCAAGATGCTTATTATTTGCTACATTTATAATGCTGAACATAGGCAAGGGAGGATCCAGTATCATTTGTTTATGTCGTGGCCTGGGCTCTAACCCATGTTTGACAACTGAGCCAAAGGGTTCAAGTTGTGTAACTTTTCTGTTACCAAATAAAGTTTGAACTGAAGCATTTCACTACACATGCTCCTGATAGCAATAACTTGAAGACTTTAGATGTTACTTACCCTATCACTGAAACAACACTGTTACATCCTCTCTAATAGATATACATATATTTAAGTCATTGCTAAGAAAAAGACTGGAAAATATTTCAGTTTGGAATGTCAGTAACAAGACACTGCAAAACTGAATTGTTCAGTTTGCAGATGTTGCTAAAATATATATACATATTAACATTTATAGTTTATTATCGCATTATCAATACTTATGTACCTTTGCACTGGTTGGATTTTGACTCTATGCATTTCTGATTCAACCTGATTGTACAAGAAACACCCTGTTCTTTCACCTACAGCATCCATTACACATTTATAGCATCCATCAATCCCTTACTGTATTTCATTGTTGTGCAAGTTATTACTAATTGCAGGCTGCTGCTGAATACCCTTGTTATGTCCTTAAATTTGCCTCCCTGTTCCTACCCATTGAATCATCTTGCACACTTTCTGATTATATCCAGTCATGTTCATGCTCTCGGCTTGATTATCCAGGCATTTTGTAAATCATTTTGTCTTCATGAGAATTGCGTTAGTTGACAAGCGCTAAATCAGGAGGATATTCCCCATAGAGGGAGCTTCATTTTACCATGTTCAAAATTTGTGGGAACTGGTCATGCAACTATTGTTTTTGTTGCCTGGAGACTGATCTATGTGACTTGAAATCAATGAGTCTGTTTGTTAACTTTATCTGCGTGACATTTTCCATGATATTTAGACTTGTCTTGCGTTTTCAGTTTTATGTTGTTAAAGAGGCATGGAAGCGTTGCATGTTTTTATCTCTGTTTAAATGTTTTTTGCAATGTTGTCTGATTTTAGAAGCAAATTTTGCGGGGATCAAATTGGTTTTTGAAGTCATCTCAAGTGATTTTCTTTGCATTTATTCTCCAGTGGTTTGAGATACCATCATTAATGAATTGTCTATTCTTTTTTAACCTACTTGGTGCTTGACGCTGCAACCACCATGTATATTCTCACCGAGATCTGCATAAAGGGGAGATAATTTCCTATGCTTTTGTGTGATAATTCAGATAATAGATCAATTTTTATCTTATCCAACAATGGTGCTCTTCATTGCTTTCCTGTTTGACTTGTTTTGCCATGGACAATTACTTTAGCATTATAAAGACGGATTTGATGTTTTTGAGCATGTCATATTATGTGGCTATGTATTGATCTCTTGGTATGAATAGTACCAATACACAAATAAAAATGGAGCCAACTTGTGCCCAAATTGAAATCATTCTTTGTTACCAAATTACAATGAATATACAAAGAATTAGTTATTTGAAATTGTAAATTTAGTGATTATAAATTCTTCTAGAAAATGGAATTTTTTTAATTGAAAAAAAAAGAAAATAATAGATATTTAGATTGTTGTTCTTATTCTAAACCACATCACAAGTTTTAACTTATGATGCTCCAAATAGTAGATTAGAAAAATCATTAATCCAAGGTACTTGTGTGTCAGCCTTTAATTGTCATCGGCTTAAGTTGAATAAATCAATTGTAGGAGGGTTAAGCACTGACTATAATTTAGTTCAGCCAGTGAAAAGGGAGATCAGACACTAATTGAATGATGATTGTAAAACCTGTTGATTGGTTATCCCCATTATTTCAATAAATGATCTGATATCAGCTAGCATCTAGAGAGATTTAATGGAAAACAAGTTTTTCATCATAGAACGCAGGATGATATTCAGAATTGAATTGTTATTCTAGAACCTGGCAGAATACCAATCAAAGACTGTCACCTGAAATTGCAGGAAGTCATGTCAGCTTATATAATAGCTGATGGAAATTCTCCATGCAAAAAACAAGTCCAATGACAGAATATTAGGAACTGTCTTTGTTATGGTTGTCACTTTGGGTTAATTCTAAATTCAAGTCTTGAAAGTCTTGTCTCTAACAATTCTTTAAGCCCTCGGTGATTTTTTTATCATCTTACATTTTCGAAAAAGGCAATGTCTGAAAGTGGGAGAAATGTAGAAATGTTAAATGGAATGAAAATGATTTGATTTTGACATTTATCTGCGATGGGGAATGGTGTTTTAAAGTTCGACAGTGGAAATATGAGTCTTTCCTACTTTTATGACAGTCCTAGCTGACTCTTGTTTCATAAATGATTGATGAATCAATTGAAAAACAAGTAAAAAAATCATTGGTACAAAACTATTGACGTGTTTCCCATCCTTCGCTAATTCTTCTGTTCTTGACAGTATGATTCAGATTTGTGTATATTTTTGCTTTGTAAGTGCAAATACATCAACTTCACGTCAAAAGTTAGACAAAGTTACAATCTGCCATTAAATTGTCAGGGAAATTATTAGCAGTTGCGGTACTTACGACATTATTCAGTATAATGATCAAAGCCACTTTATTCCATTGACAGTGTTTAGTCTTAGTTGTCTGAAGTATGTATTAAAAAAGTAAATTGTAGTTCAACATATCACGTTGTTAAGTACAATAACTTCTTCAGAATGTCTTGAATACCTGAAAATGTCAGCAGTCATACCTTCATTTGTTTCTGTCTTGACCCCGACCCCATGATCTTCCCCTGGCCCCTAACTTTCATTAACTTGTTCTTGTTAAAAGCCTGTATATGCATTGCATGAATGCCTGCTTTAGAGACGAGACAGAGTACTAAAGAGGACGCATTCACAAAACAAGGTCACTGGGGTATGCAATTTATTTGAAATAGGTTGAGCTAGGGTATGAAAATGGAGGAGCATGGGGAACAACTAGGAACTACACCATAAACATACAGAGGAACTTGAGCTACTCCAAAACCATCAGTTAGATACAACACAAATATAGCATCATCAACATATCTGATAGATACCAAATTGTCCAACAATTTCTATCAAAATGATTCAAGGAGCAGCACAAGAAAGGCCATAATCAGAAACCTTAACTTCCAAACATTGGTTTCTAGGGGCATGAAACGAAGCCTTGGGCTATCAGTGCGAATATGGGATTTGGCACAAGTTAGACATCATGCCAACCTCCGAATAAATGTTATGTTGCTGTTTGTTCCACATTTAATGAATTGGCTGAGCTGGTAGAAACCAATAGACAAACATCCAACTATTCATGACAATTAAAAAAAAAGTTCAATAGCAAATGAAGATGAGGGAGTTTAAAGCAATGAGCATGGAATATTAAGACTTCATAAAATGTTTTAAATGCAAGTAAAATATGAAAGCGTGTAATATGTTGGAGCAACCAAATACATCAGTCACCTCAACAAGGCACTTAAGTAAATTGAATGCATAATAAAATATGCCAAACTACCAAGCATTTAATAATAACTTATAATCTTGGTCAGTAAGATGACTATGTAATTTAATATAACCATAGAAACAGACAATGCCTTACATTAACTTTCTGATGTCAGACAGATATCATAGATTAAATATTTCCACAAATGGTCAATTTGTAAATAGTTTCGTACAAGCATTTGACAAAATGTTCTTCAAGAGTGCTGTACACTAGAAGAATGGAGAAGGGGCAAGAAGTGTTATCCTTATCCAGCTGTCCATGCGAAATATTGGTGTCTGATCAATAACTCTTAAAAGGATGGATTCAATTCATGTTAAGCACAAAGGATGATAAAATACATGTCAAATTTGATTTCGTTTTTCAATCCAGTATTTTTATGCCCCACTCTGAAAGGGGGCATATAGATTTGCCCTTGTCCGTCAGTCCTCCTGTTTGTCACAAAATATTGTTTTGCGTATGTCTCCAAAAGTCAACATGTGAAGTTGTGCTCCAGGAATCTTGTGTGTGGCTGTACCCAGCAAATGCTAAGTCATAGTCCTCGACTTTGGGAAAATATTTCACAAAGATCATGCAAACTTGTGTTGCACATATCTAAAAAGTATAAGAGTCAGAGTCATGTTACTTTACAAGAAGTTTAACCAACATGTGAAGTTATGAACTTGGGATATAGCTTGTGGCTGCTTCCTGTAAGAATAGAGTTATAGCCCTTGGTTTGAAATTGCATATAAAGCAACTATTGAGATAGGTATATGAGCTAGAGACAGTTGTGTGTTTGGGGTATTGTTTGTGGCTGTGCCCAGCAGTAGAGTTATGGCCCTTAACATCATTAAAATTAGACATCTAGATCATGGAATTTGGTATTTGAACTACAGTTACAAACCCAGATGTAAGTCTGATTTTGAAATTTTGCACCTGGAGTTAAGATCAAGGTCACTGTTAATAAAAAAAATAGAAAAAATGTTTTTACTTATAAATATCTTTAGTTCAAATTAAACTATAGTGATAAAATATGGTATGTAGGTATACAAGTTTTAACTTGTGTAACACGTAACCAAAATTTATTCCAGCTACACCCATTAAAAAAAGGAATGTTTAGTTGTGCACCTGGTAATTTTAATGCACATTCACCAATTATGGATAGAATGATGGCCCTTACTTTTGTGACAAAGGCAGGAATTGGGGGCATCTGTATCCTATGGACACATTTCCAGTTTGTTGGAGTTATGGCCCTTTTTTGCTTAGAAATTGTTTCCAATCAACAGTGCTTGAATAGCCCATAACAGGCCATACGTGTCCTATGGTTTTAAAAATGAAAGATTTGGGTTTACATTAAGTTAAGAAGTTTTGTTTGAAATGGTTACGTTCTGTCAAACTTGTCAAGTTATGATCTGTTGATTTTTCCCTTCTCAAATCTTCTGCTATTGTCTTTTTGACAGCCAAATGAAATGGCAAGTTAATCAGCCAGAAATTGATCTTTTTCCAAATAATTGGTTTCTGCATTAGGTTTAAGTGAAATTACAGGCTCAGGTTTTGTAGGAAAAGGTAATTACAATACCAGACATTGATATAGTAAACTTGTGAACTGTTTTCAACCTGTCAGTTAGCTCAGCACTCTGGCATGTTTTACTTACTGATTGGCATTTCTGACTGCTTGTTTTAAAACATTTCAAATTTCTTTTTGAATTGTTGTTAAACATAAGTGTACGGAGGTGTAAATATTAGAAATGTTTATACAATAGCAATATTAAAGTTCTTCCACCTCAGAATCGTAAACCGGGTGTAGAATTACTGCGCTCTAGGATTTTATTTTTTGCTGTTTCTGGGAATAAAGTCTACAAGATCGCATAAATAAATTAATACATAACGACCTATACTGTTGCTGTTGATAAATGTATGAACTTGGTAAATTTGTATACATTTAACATAAACTATGTGGATATTATCAATTTTCAAAGCTGTTTACAATTGAAGAACTTAATAGACCTTTATAAACACCTCTTGTTCCGTTTTTTTTTCCAAACTTTATCATGATATATTTTACATCTTAATACATCAATATTTTTATATTCAGTGTTTAGATCCTCTTTTATACCAACAATCTTTCAAAATCACACATCAGACACATCTCGCAAGTTTTTTTACAAGAATCATGTGGTTCAATATATTGGATATATTTATTCACCTGTAAGATTCACAGCTTCATTACTACCTCTGGAGATATTTAATCTATAATTGGTCCAATTATCCTGATTTCATACTTCATATGCACCTGTTCATGTAACATAAATGGGAATTTTATATGTTTTAGGGATTTGACATGACAATCCTGGATTTGGTGACTACCTGAACTCTATCTTTCTCAAGAATTGTACTATAATTTAAGCTCTGAACTTGACTGTTTATTAGCTCACCTAGGTATGAAGTGCGCATAATGTGAGCTATTGGGTTTGTTTACTACCCGTCCACGTTCGTAGTGTGTGAACATTTTCTTAAAATGACATATTTTCCTAAAGCACTGTTTTGATTTTGTCCAAACTTCACAGGAATGATCCTTAGACTGTTTTCTTTAAAAGTTGTCTAAATCATCTTGGTCTGCTGCATAAGTAGGTCACTAAATCATCTTGGTCTGCTGCATAAGTAGGTCACTCGAGTCAAGGTGGATTTTAAAAGCGAAACCTTTGATAATCTTCTTGTCCAAAACCATAAGGTGTAGAGCTTTGATATTTCATATGAAGCATTTTGTATTGGTCCTCTGCCCAAATTGTATAAATTATTAAGTTTTGTCAAAAAACATGGCTGCGGGGGGGGGGGGGCGTGTTCCCTACATGTAAATACATGAAGTGGAATTTTGAAACTATGAATGCTCTAAAATGCTAAAGGGATTTTGACTGAACCTAGACCAATTTATTGGCACATTAGTTTAATTCAACATAAATGGCAATGTAATCAGGTAAGAGATAAAGGGTCATGATGGCCCTCTCGTTCTGACAGACATGTTGTCTAAGAGTTTATTTTAATAACCTGATGTCAGTATGTTACTCAGTCGGTATAAAGTATAAAATACCCATATAAAGAAAACTTACATATTTTATACTTAATTTTAGGTTATGAAAACCATGTATTTGTTGTAACCATATTCTTTATGTGACTGATTACTTTACGGTACTAGCTTTGTCGGTTTCATTGTTAATCTGCTGACTTTGTGTTAAGTTATTAAAGCTAATGCAAAAACCATAACTGAGCTTATTTGTTGATTCATACACAACATAACATCGCTGGTCATGGATCGCGGCTGCATCCACTGCATTACGTGGGCCCTCCCAATTATGCATTGTAAAATAAAATGACTACTTTTTTTAAACGAAGTTAGTGATGTGCACTAACGAGATGTGGGTGTTAATTAAGAGTTTCACAGAACTAGTCAAGTAATTACGTCAGTTAAAGCGTTTTTGAATGAGAGACTGTTAAAAGTTAAACTGAACGTAGAATGTTGAAATTTTATGTGAGGATCAGGTGTTCCCTGTATTACGTCATTGGTTTCCTTAATGGGAGGGTGTGTTCTTGGTTACTAAATTGAGCAGTATGTAAATGTGAGGAAATTGGTACACATAGTGTTGGAGGAGAAATGAATATTTTATAGTGCTGTGGTATTTAAGTATAGCTTTCCTTATCGATGTTATTCCCAGAATAGCAAGCTGTTCTTTTTGTCTGTGTTTTAAATCAAATCATACCCTTATTAATTTTTGTTTTTTCTGTATTTGGTGACAGACCAGATGATAGTGAACTAAATTAATTATTGATCGAACGTCTTCTACACTGGCAAATTTTGGACATTAGCTTTTTCTAGTTTAGCTGTTTGTTATGCACTGCCTGATTGGGATTTTCATTAATGTCTATTTCTTCTTGAAATGACGTTACCATCGTGAAACTGGCAGTTCGGAATGTGCGTTCTATAGGGCTCTTCATGTAAATTGTTATTACAATGGCTTGACCCGTCTCCAGCCTGGAGAAAAATGTGCTGAATCAAAGTTCTTTTAATTATTTTGTCTCGGGTCTTGGTTTGAGATGTCAATTACAATCTATGGTCCGATATATTGTAGGTCGTGGTAGTTTATATATATGTTTGTAGCAGTGTGAGTAAAGCATCTTCACTAATAATGATATTGTAATGATTTTGTGCTGAAGTCATTACTGTTCATGTACGAAGTAGCAAGCTGTCTTCTTGCTGTGTTTGAACCATAATCAGTGAAAAATATGTGTTACGGCTTCTTAATATTTTACCATGATGTAGGATTTGTAACAAACATTATGATAAATGCCATTATGAGGCAGATAGGACATGTCAGCCACATTTAACCATGTCATGGGCTAGTAAACTAGTCAATTAGAAAAGATTGTCATTGTCTCACATTAGAATACACATATTTCTGTTTTTAGCAGTGGCTTCGATAAATTGATAGTTTTCTTAAAGCTTTCCGTATATAGCTTTTTGAATAGATTGTTTAGTCTGTCTGACTTGGGTCTCGACATCGACGATTCCTGTTATGTACATGTATTAGTACTTGGACTGATGTGCTATAATGAATGGGTGATGTTTTATTTATTAAGCATTTAGCATGTATTAGTGTATTCAAATATTTAGTCTGCAAAATCTCAAAATTGCCTACGGCCATGTTGCCATATTGACTGGGCTGGTTTTCTTTGTTCTAGGATTTGATTGAAATTTATGACACTAGCTTTAGTCACTCTTCTCAATATCGGAGATTAGTTTTCTTAAAAACAAAAACTCTTCAGCTATTTTTATGATGAAAATGCCAGGAATGTTTGCATCCTGAAGGAGAGATGTCAGATTTCTGCCATTTTGTCGTTACAATTTATTGTTCAACCCAGCTTTAAAATCGATAGTCTGAGAGTTTATTTCTGCTGAAACATTAAGCTTTCATTACTTTTATTTCTTAAAACAACTTTCTATCTCTTTAAGAACTTAATTAAGTTTGGTTTTGGTATGTTGTTTTAAAAGTAATGATGATCATGATACATGGAAATAAGCTGCTGTAAATGTCTGAATAAGAATTATCCTAGATATAAATTTTAACGGCACACATTTTCTCGGTGTGACAGTTGCAAATGCCTTGATACATCAAAATTACTTTACACTATCATATATTATAGAGGGTTTACTTTCTTGAAATTGGCTGTTGAGACATTATTTATTAGCTTTCAAATTCAGAATTTTCTTGCCACAAAATACCAAAATAAGGGAACGAGTTGAGACACCTTGTTACATCCATGTGAGAGCCAGAGGCAAAAGAAGGCAAACAACTGGAAGCTGTGTAGGGGCATACTATGGTGGCCTCATGTGCACACATTTCATAACCTTACACTTGTATATTGTGTTGAATCACTGATATACTTGCTTTAACAACCTGGATTTATATTTTTTACTTGCCATTCTTTCAAAGCCTTTGCTTTAGTTTTTTTTTTGCATTTCTTGTCTGACATGTCCCACATGTCAGTGTTTCTGTGTGTGATATTAATGTATTCTAGAAGATAAAGATGGGTCAGGTGAGATATCATTATAATCTATGACATATCATAAATATGTCTTTAATCAGTAAACTATGAAACAGGGTTTTTGGGCTTTATACTTGAATGCATCCTTTGTTAGATAATAAGACCTTTACCACAGCTCACACTGATGTTTATATATGATGTTCCTGATTATGTTGGTGTCTGCTACAAGTCATGCAATGTTCGTCAGAAGTTAGATGCCTGGGTTTGTTAACAGATCTTTGAAGAGATTATTGGAGGAACTTTCTAAATGAAATTTTTATGTCGATTCTATTTTTCTACTTTGTAGATAATACATCATATGATGGACATTAGTTAGTGTGAATACAATCAAGATTGTAATAATAAGAACAGGATGGCTGGCTTTGTTAGATCTGGGATTTGTTTAAACTGGTCCAGAATTCCGGCTTTTTGTCCAGTCTTGGATACATTTGACGATTTGAGTAGGATATAAGAATCTTTCTCTGGCTTCCAGTATGAATAGAATTATCAGGCTGGAGCGTTGCTGCACTTTCAGGGGGAACAATGCTCAGTTACCTGAGAGCCGCATATTTCCATATGCTCATTAAGCCATACCATTGTGAGAAATAAGGCTAACAATTGAATAATTCAACTTTATTGTTATATAAAATATGCTATTTTATAAAGTTTAATTCATTCAAGTTATTATTCCCAGTTATGTGACGTCATCATAGCAAGAATCATCAAACAGGGGTTGGGTGGTAAGGTAGTTTTCCTGCACCGATGTAAATGCGAGGAAATGCTGGTCTGGGCAAAGTGCAACTACATGCCAAACTTTACAATATTGATGACCGTACAAGAATGAGTGACAAATTGTATCTCCTAGTTTTTGGATAATCCGTTGATTTTGTTATTCTGCTTGTCAGACTGGACATTGACCATTTGTAACCAAATTTTGTCTGTATGACTTCTCTATAACTTCTGATTGGATTTCACCATAATCCAGAATATTCCTGGTTCAGCTGGACGAGAGGTAACCAACCATTGTCTGGAGAAATTTTGTCGCAAAAATGTAGTCAAACCTGTGTTAAAGACCACCTGCGAACAAAGACCACTATTGCAAAACCTGTCTGCAAAGACCACCAATTTTATCTCCCATCAGACCATTTTCAATGATATTTAATCTGTTAATAGAGACCACCTGTAAACAAATACCACATTTTGCTGTTCCCATGGGTGGTCTTTACAGACAGGTTTGACTGTATGTAATTGGGCTATACCTTCTTTACCATGCTGGTAGAATTTGCAACGGGTCAGTATCATTTAAGAAGTAGCATAATTAAAGTTAGTGATATTCCAAATGTAATGTCTATTTTGTGTGGTCTGGCTGACTTGATTTTTTTCTGACAATTGAGCACTTCGCAGCATATGTTTGTAAAACCAGATGATGTCTGTGTTTTTTTACTGGCATTATTATTAAAATGCACAACATAAAATTTGGATAATTTAAAACAATTCATGCTTTTTGATTTGTTTCGGCAACAGCACACCAAAACATAATTAACCATGTACACAATGTGTGGTTTTGTTTTCTGTTGTTAACAATACAATAAGGAACTGTTTTTGTATTATTTAGTGAAGGCGGACAAAGGCAACCAGCAAGTGTACAGCTACAAAGCATTCTTAAAACAATATGATCAATAAGCAAACAAATTAGATAAAAGTTTATATATTTAATGTTTAAGTTTTGGCAACGTTTGGCCACGGCTTACAAGATTTGGGCTGCCGACAACATACAAAGGGCTAGCCCCAACAACATCAACATCAAAGACAATTCAAATCAATATCAATTAACAAATTCACAATCAATATCAATAAACAAATTCACAATGAAGTGTTTGAGCCCAACCCTGGGTAACAGAAATTGGGCTGACCCTTGATTTCTATATGAAAATGATTTCGCTGTCTGCCAAATGGGCCCTGCACCCACAGTCCAGGCGCAACATGGACTAGGGGATGCAGGGACCACGTAATATTTGCGCTACACCATTTTTGAGTTGGTTTGGTAATGGTTTTTAAATATACTGTATTTATTTGATTCTACAAAAGTATAATGTCTGATAGCTGTGTTGGAGTTATGTGGTGTTTTTTTTACAGTATTTCAGGTATGTACATCAATTAATTGACCAGGCCAGTGTTTCTGGGTTACCAAGCAGTACTACCATGTTCTTGGCCAAAACAGCAACCTTCTCTCATGCATCAGAGATGAATGACAAACAAAATGACTTAAGATATATTACCTTCTGTCAACTTGTTACAGAGAACATATGCCTCACCTCAGGTTAAGAAGTTCTTTTTGGCTTGTCTGTATTGAAAAAAGAACTATTGTCTAAATAAGATCTTCATTGTTTGGTTCCATTCAAGTGTTAAATATTGGGTTTTGCTCAATTTCTGAGAGAAAAAAATTGTAGGGTCCCTTTGATAAGGTAATCTGCCAACCAGCATGTGCATCTGCTTCTGGTGCTCTTGTTTATTTTAATCATATAAATTAACTATTCTTCTGTATGTCTGACCTTAGAAACTCAAGGATTTATCAGTCTGTCTCCTCGGGTTACTCTAACCCCTGACTACAAAGGTTGAGAACATTTGTACTGCATTCCAGCTCTGGCAGGAACATGATTAGTTTTGAAACATCACAAATCCTGGTGTGAAGTTCTATCAGAAAGAACTAACAATGTTGGACTGGTATCTCTTAATCTGGATAGGTTTGAAGATAAAATCCCTACAGGAATGATGGTCATCATAACCTAGTTGTCATTAGATGTGATCTGCAGTGGTGATTACAAACATGTGGAATGACCTTGGTAAACATTTCACTTACATTGAACCAGCTGTTACCATGGAACTTAATTGTAAGCAAAAGCCCATGTATTGTTTGAAATCTACCTGGAAATAATTTGTTAAAGGTGATGATTAACTTATTTTGTAATGGGGCTTCAAGTCACATAAGCAGCTATGGCCATGTAGTCACTTTTCCTGGTCTAAGGGCAGAGGAAGACCCCATGTGGACATCTCGGTAAGCCACCATCCTTCCATAAGTCCACTAGATAGATTCCTTACTTACAATTTCTATATCCCGAATGGGATTTGAACTTGCAGCAATGAAGATTGTGCCTTTTACCACTCAACCCTGGAGGCTACTTAATAATGACAATATACTATGTGCAAACTGCCTAGAATTGTTGAACAGAATGATCTTAAGTAACTGGTGTGTCTTGTGAATGTAGTTATGGTAACAACTTTGTCTTCTTTTGAAATTACAGATTAAACAAACCTTCTGTATTCATTGCAACACTTTCATTTTTCGTACTGATTGAGTGTTAAAACAATTGTGACTGAGTGACACTATTATGAGTGTTATAATTATATTATAGATGACAAGTAGGTATGAAACCTCATTATCTTTATGTCATCAGTTACATATTATGTATGATATATTGCCTTGTCTTGTCAGAGAATCTTGGGCTTAATCTACTCAGTACTCCGACCACACAGCTGCGGTACAGTTTTATGTATCCCCCAGTCAATTATGCATATGTCTACTGATTCAATTTTATTGTGTGAGCAATATAAAACATGCCCAATATTTCTGGCAATAAAATGGCAAAAACATTACTTGCTGATATGTGTATTGCCATAAAAATGGTTTCTCATGCCCTGTTAAATTGATGCATGGTTCTTGGTAGGTAAACAGTATGGACTCTTAACCAAAGCCATTCTGATTCAGTGGATATGTGTTTGACCCATTGAGGGGGTTTGGTTATGAACTTCACTGTCTCAGAATTTGGCACAAGTACTGGGTAGTAACGCAGGAAGAGGCTTAAAATTGATTCATATAAGTTGTTAGAACCTGTTTTACTATCAATGTAAAATAACTAAACTTGCGGGCATGTGCAGGATGACATCTTTTTAACAAGAGATCCTAAGTCTATGACATCTGTATGTTTTTACATAGGAACATTTTGTATTATATCTTGGCGGAAGATCTAGACATCAAGTTAAACCATACAACCCTCTACCTCATTGTAGCATGTGGCTGAATAATGACCTTTCAGACATTGTGGCATTATAATTTCTCTGTATTATTGACCTGGGTTGCCTTCATCATTTATTAGCAGATGGACCTCTCACTTATCCAGTCATGCAGTTAGCTCATCAGCCAAATCATATCTGTTGGTTATTGTGTGCATAACAGAGGTATAATGTTGTCTATGTTTGTACACAATCTTTAATTCCACAAGGAATCTGAAGTATAAAAAAAATAGTTTTAGGCCTCTCAAAATTACTCGACAGATTGCCTGCCTGACTTTTGGTCTGAAAAAAATTCAAATTAATGTCTGACCAAAAGAACTTTGGTCTGACAATTACTGGTTTTGAATGCCTATTAGCTTGGTAACTTACTACACATTTGGTCAGGAACTTTGCAGAAAGCTACAAGACCTGCTTGTCTGACATGACCTTCAACGTTCTCAAAGCTTCCAATTATATTTTCTCCCATATTTGATATTTCTGCTTAATGATAGCCCTTTCAAGAAGACGTTTTATCATTCACAGTATTACCTAGCACATAAAGTGATGTGGTATCTCCACATTGTTATTAACTGTTTTATGTTTGCAAATATTCCTTTACATTTTTATAAATCAGTCACTGATTTTCCGTAGCATATATAGCTATAGAGGGCAAGAACAATTATTTGACCCAAAGTCATAGCATTGTTATCTTCCCTTTTGTTCTCTTGAAGATAGTGAAGGTTTTCCTTCTTTGGTCTTAATTACTTAATTACTGGGGATATGTACAGACCTACCAAAGAGTGGAAGTTTTTGCAGAAAACTAAAAAAAGTACATTTTATAAAATCTCTTAAGAACTGAGTAAAAGTAACTAAAATCAAGTGTGCTCAATCATGAAACTTGGGAGATTGTGTCTGGTATCACAGTGTGTTCCCTAAGGCAGTGCAGATAAACAACATTTGACAAATTATTGGATGTCATGAAGTAACTTAGTCCTGAACAAGTAAAAAGATTACCCGCAAGACAAAATAGGATTCCTAAGGTTTACTTGCCATTCTGGCCTTATTAAAAATCATGCCTTTTACCCTACTACAGGACTCATTGGCCATGACAGAATGTCAGTAATAACTTGAATCAAACCTCGGATTAGTTGTAAGAAAGTAGATCAACTACCATTTTCTGGTTGGGATGAAACTTAAAAAGACATGAACATTTATAGACAGACATCTACAACATTACCCTTAAAATTCCTTATACAGTGTTGAAGAAAACTGGATAACTGTCGAGGAAGAAATATTTTCAGCCATAGAATGTGTTTTTTTCTTGAAATTGGAAAGATGAGTGTTCCATGAACCTCCAAAACTATCCATGAAAATAATTAGGAAAAGGTGTTGACAATTTAAAAGAGCAAAGAAGTTTGGTGTATAGAAAGCTCAAAATCCTTTTCCAGAAGTTCATATAAAGGAGTGAGGAATGAACTACACACTTAAAACTACTTCAGAAACCCATTTGATTCAGAATGTTTTTCATAAAAATTTTTTTATCGAACAACACCAAAGGAAATGTATGGCAGTGTTTTAATTTTTCACCTCTGCAATATATCTGAGGTGGGATGAGCTGAAATATCTCATACTGTTGAAGGCTCGGCTCATCTTGGCTTTTTGGCTTTGGTACCTGTTGATTGCACAATTGACATGTATTGTTAATAAATCAAGTGATTTATGGCTTGTGTAACATAACATTAAGGTATAAAGCATTTAATTTCTAATTTATTTTATTGAGATTTAATCACTTCTCCTGTATCATAACAATTTGATGATTTTGTTTCCATGCATCTTAGTTCTGTAAATGAATAAATAAATAAAATGTAAGCTTGTAGAGATAGGAAGATTACATGATTGTAGATATTATATCTTTCAATAAAATCCCACTGATAATGAGAGAACGTAAGGAATCGGGAACTATCATACGATCTTTCATTCATCTCATTTTATTAGCTCTACTTTTGTCTTTGTGTCTGCTAGTATTTAATTAATCAATTTTATAGGAGAGTCATACAAGTGTTTTATATGCAGGTTTTTTTGTTGATTTTGTGTTATGTTGATGACCTTGTGTTTCAGACATTTCTTCTTGCTTTGTGAGCTAATACAAATGTGAGATTTGCATGTTTTGCTTGATTATTATATGCTTGTTAATAGACTGTATGAGCTTATGTTACAATTCTTTAGGTGACAACAGACAAAGGTCTGATAGAGCTTTGTATGGCAATTCTCTGTGGAATTTTGTAAAATAAATTTTGCATGAATTAAATGTTGACAGTTTTGATCTTGAGAAAAAGTACCTCGGGAAAGCCCTAGTTGCAGAACTAGGCCCCCCCCTCCCAACATATCTCTAGGTTTGGAAATGGAATAAACAAGAAAATTAGGAATTAAACTTGCAATGCACTTGCGCTTTCTTGACATTTGTTGATATACAATTAATGTTATATTTTTGGTTACATATAAAAACTAGTGAATGTGACATGCAGTTGTGACCTTGACACATCATAGCATACTGCGCAACATATAGTTGGGATGCTTCCGGAATATAAATGCTTCACAAATATAAAAGAAAAGTTTGAGTGCGTTTAAATCATATTAATAATTGCTTTAACTGTATGTTTATCAATAAATCTCACAATAATGTCATACAATCAGATAATGGTGAGGAGAAAAAAAGGTGTCGAGTCAGCACATCTATTATAAGTTAAGGTCATGTATTAGTTATATTGACTCTCGTTCCTCGCATAAAATCCTAGTTCAACATCTCAAGGGGTGAAGGTGAAACAAGTCTGTAGTGGTTAGCATAACGGACAGGCAATCCGTAGACCTGGGTTCGATTCCCGGAACGCCATTGACCGATTTTTTGTGTTTCTGAACATGACTTTATTTATGTATATACTTTTTTCATACAGGACAACTAGTTTTGTATAAGCCCCTTGATATCCACAATATGCTACATACTCGTGGCAATCAACTTATTATGACTTGTGCATAACTGAAGCCGTGGTGTAAATTGGGTATTTTAAACTTTCTGATTGTCTAGACTTGAGGATTTAAACTGAACTGGTTCAGATAAGGTTACCTGGTTCATGTGTCTAAAACAGTAAATTTAATATGGAATGAAGTCACAAAATGTATTTGTGAGTGTGAATCAATATTTCCATCACTATTGTTATGCTGATGGCACAGAGTGATTATTTGTTGGTGTTGGGAATGAAGTTCTAAGCATTTACAGTAATTTGATGTTTCATTGATACTGAATTATTATCTGCCATTTCATCACTAATGAAGAAATATATGGTTTGTGTAATGGAGCTTTGAAAGTGTTACAATTGATTGTTTCATCTTGGTCTTTTACCTGAATGCTTCTAAAACATTAAATCCATTAAGTCACTAGAGTTAAATGTAGGTGTGATGCATTTAGTTTTAACACTTGAAAGTATTTAAAGAGCTTGAATAATTAATCACTGCTATAGTCATGTCAACATATAACTGTTATGCTTGCTGCTTGTGAAGTCTCTACTTGTTGATGCATGTGTGAGCAAGTGCACGCATTTAATAGATTAAAGTCTGACATGTTTGTTTCAATATTCTCTTTGTTTATGTATACAGGACTGCAGTGGTGTGAATCTGCTATAGATTTTCTATAATCCCTTGGGTCCCATTCACCTGGCTCATTGCTATAAGGTTTGTTCTTTATGTTCTCCTCGGCTTTAGTTTGTTTCTTGTATTTCCAGGTCCTTTTTTCCTCATTATTTAATGTTGTCTACCTGTGCTGGTTATTATTCATTCCCTAGAAATGACTGTTTTGATGTGTTTAGTGTGTTTGTAGGGCGTGTATTGTGCTTGTCACCTTCTACTTTCAGCTCTCACCACTGGTTAGCAGTACTGCAAAAGGGGAAGCAGATATTGTACGCCTGTCTTTGCCAGTAATCAACCTCTCCTTCAGCAAGCCCTTGGCACTGCCTCCCCATTGGCAATGCACAGTAATAGAGAACCTAATGGCCTTGGGCAGAATCTATCGGGGTCTTGGAGATGGTCTGCCCCTAGAGATGCATATGCTGGCCTGTCATGTGGACATGCCCTGGTGTCCTTTAACAGCCCCCCAGTTATGGGGTATATAACAGCCACTGCCTTGTGGTATAAATGTCTTGGAGAAACAGGCTAAGGGTGAGGTACCCCTACAGAAAACATAGAGAGCTGAAGACAGAGGTACCATGCAGGTATGGTGCTCTCTAATAAACCATGGTACTAGGCAATCTCACAGTGTCTACAATTTCCCTAGCCCTACTCTGTCTCATCTTTTGTGATAGTACAATTACATTTTTGAGGCTTAATTAGTACTGACCAGCTTCTTCATATGTGGATGGTAAGCCGTTGTTGGAGCTTAGACAGTCATTTTGTCATTATAATGCACCACTCTGTAGTCACAAACACAGTTTGCTTGATGTATACCAGAATAGAAGCAATGGAATGCACCAAACTTCATACTAAATTGAGTGCTACATGGTATATTAAAATATTGATCAATAAATTCCAAAGATTTATTGCTGAATTTGTCCCATACTTGAAGACCACATTGTTTCCAAGAGAAGTGAAAACTGAATAGGTAGACAGTATGGTAAATGGCATATGTTTAAAATCTTATTTAGATACAGACAGTGAGAGGAAACATATCTCCAGACTAATACATTTTAAGTTCATTTACCAGTAAGCCAATATATATTGTGAAATTGGGATCTAGAAAACTATTAAACAAGATAAATATGTTAGACAATGTTCATTGTTCACTTATTTTGATATCAGTCTTATCATTTCTTTCCTGTGAGTGTAGTTATCTGAAATTGCATGATTTTAAACTGAACATTAATCAAAGTATAATATATGTACAATATTAATATGTTCCACTTCATCATTATTTCATTATACTACATCTAATATATAACAATAGCTCAATAGTACAATATTACAACCGTCACAAAATATTGTCCAAAAGTATATATGCGCCAGAGTCACAAAACCTTACAGGAATGATAACAGTGCACTTTGTGTGTTGCTTCACCCAATCTGTGCAAGGTTATGGTCCTTGATTAAAAAATGGCCCATTGAGCATTCTATCTTGTGTAGCACAAACGTATATGAGCAAGAGTCACAAAACCAAACAGGAATGTTTACCAGCATATGGAGTCGTGCACCTGGACTTTTGTAAGTGGCTGTTTCCTGTAAGTGCAGTGTTATAGCTCTTGTGTTATATCTAAAACAGTATGAGAGCCAGAGTCATGTTACTTTGCAGGAATGTTTCTCAAGATGTGAAGTTGTGAACCCAGTAGGAATAGAGTTGTGGCCCTTGACTTAAAATAACATAGAAAGCATGGAAGCTTGTGTCACCGCTATTCAGATAGGTATATGAGTCCTAAAAGTTTCGAGGAATTTTAACCAGCATGTGCAGTTGTGAGTTTGGGGTTTTGTTTGTGACTGTGCCCAGCAGAGAGTGATGGCTCTTGACATTATTTAAATTAGGCTTATAGAGCAGGGAATTTAGTATAACACTTATCTCAAAAAGTATTTGAGTTACAGTTGTGATGTTAGTTTGCTCCTGGGGTCAAGAACAAGGTTACTGTTACTAAATATAGAATAAATGCTTCACTTAATATCTTTAGTTCAAATTAAACTAAAGTGATAAAATATTAACTTGTTTTTAACAAATAACTGAAATTGTATTCCAGCTACAACTATCAAACTTTCCTGGAATGTTTATCAGCATGTGAAGTTGTGCACCTGGTTATTTTTGATTCACAACTGTGGGCAGAATTATGGCCCTTGCTTTTGTGACAAAGGTGGGAAGTGGGGGCATCCGTGTCCTTATAATGGAATCATTTTTGGTTTATTTTAACCTTATTTATGTTAATTGTGAAATGAGTTATGTCAGCTTATATTAATCACTCGTGATTACTGCTTCTCGGATGCCTGTTATGATCATTTCTTGCATCTTATTCTGCGATTTTGAAGTTAGTGGCTGAACCTTTGCTCAGGTCCGGGATTTAATCTTTTGACATCGCATCAAGAGTAAGATGCTCTTCCCCTTGACCACCTTGCCTCCTTTCATTACGGTGGAGTACATTTATGAACAGATATTGGTCCGGTGCTCATACAATTTTTATGTGATTGAGACTTCAGTTGTCTTAGTCCTTTGATTGCAATTATAAGAACTTGATATTAGCCAGAACTTGGTCTTCAGTTATGTTATAGTCTAGCAAAAACAATTTAACTTCCTTGACATGTAATGTTTCTGCATTTACCAATCATACAGCCAAGTGTCATAGGTCAGCATGGGGTTCCAATTGTTTTGCTTTGACAATGATCACAGATACATACATTGTAGATGTTGGGAAATATTCAAGTTTGCAAGAGTTCATTGCACTATCAAGGCTTAAATCCAGCAAACCATTACCAAGATTTGATAAAGTAATGAATACTACTGATTATAGTAAGTGAAAGTTGGTGTATGTTCCGCTAATGGTACTGTGTCTGGTTACAATACATTTTTGCTTTACCATTGTACTACACTGAGTGTATTATAATGTAGAGAGGTTTGGTCAGTCTAGTTAGAAAATAGAACATTTACATTAGTCATTGGTTAATTAACTTAATCTTGCAAATGACAAATATGTGTATCTTCCTGAAAATTCTGAACCCATAGTTTTCCACCCAGGACTTTCATAGAATTTTAAGTATAAAAATAGCAAGAGTTTGTGGCCAGTTCAATATCAGTGACAGAAATTTGTTCTTTTTTCAATGTTGAAAACATATCCTTAAGGAATTATTTCTAGTTTTGTTTTTTGGGAAAAGTTGACTGTAATTTGCATCAGTTTGAAGGGATATAAAAGAGAAACTAATGCAAATAGGCGTTTCATCCTCTAGTTTGAATGAGAATATTCAGTTTAAAAAAAGTGTATGTCATGTCTTTGTTTGAACTTATTTAGATGCAGCAGTTCTGCTACCAAAGTGTTAGCACATTCACTACATTATCAGGACAGTACCTAACATTGTTCAATATGACATATACATGGATGTATTGTATGAATCATCATCTATCATAAACAATTTGTCACATCCTTCCAATCCACTGACAGTGTAACATGTATGGCTTCCCAATCCCAATTGGTGTGTGCTTGCTGTCTGCAAACAATTCACTAGAGGAAATTAAAGCTAGAAAATTATGGAGAAAGACAGAGTGTGCAATATGCTAGACATTACAGGACATTCTTCAGTTCTGCTAAATTCACTAACTTTGTTATATCTTATGTTTTAGGAGAGGTTTCCATTTTGGAATAAATTTGTCTGCTGGAGATTTATAGAAGTCAGTTCACTTTTGGTACTGTGGGGTTGAATAGTGATAGTCAAAACGTTGTGAACGGTTCAATCATTTTTGGTACTGTGGGGTTGAATAGTGATAGTCAAAACGTTGTGAACGGTTCAATCATTTTTGGTACTGTGGGGTTGAATAGTGATAGTCAAAACGTTGTGAACGGTTCAATCATTTTTGGTACTGTGGGGTTGAATAGTGATAGTCAAAACGTTGTGAACGGTTCAATCATTTTTGGTACTGTGGGGTTGAATAGTGATAGTCAAAACGTTGTGAACGGTTCAATCATTTTTGGTACTGTGGGGTTGAATAGTGATAGTCAAAACGTTGTGAACGGTTCAATCATTTTTGGTACTGTGGGGTTGAATAGTGATAGTCAAAACGTTGTGAACGGTTCAATCCTTTATTGTAAACTTAATGTAAACAAAACGTATGGTCAAAACAACAACGTCGGATATGACGTAAAATGACGTCATGCACCGTTTGGCGGCATGACGTTATGTAACGTTTCCAGACAGGTACACACCTATTTTTCTGTCGTTGGCTCCCACAAGATTTTATGGTAACTTACTGAGTAGCATTTATGGTGTCCCTGCAAACATCAAGAGAAAAATGTGAAGCAGAAGTGACCACAATATGACCATGAAGTAAGAGTAATTATCATCGCACTTTGTGTTAAGTCTGAGGTTTGCGATCCTGGTAGTCTGAACATTTTTGTCTCTTTATATACAAATCATTATGAATTAAGCCTACAACAAATTGATCAGTTCTATTCTGGTAGTATAATGTCTCCAAACTAGGGATGGGAACAATTACTGAAGTTGGTACTCGGTTACTCGGACATCCTTGCAATCTGGCACCCAGAAAAACATGGAAGGTGTATACTTAGTGTAAAGGCTACATCAGTCTGTTTTTTATGCAATTTATCCAGTGACATGAGTTTGCAATTTGGTGTGAATGACAAATGATGTATATTTGCCACAAAAAAGTTTGTTGTTGATTAAATAAGCACATGCAATGCCAAATCATCGTAGAGTAATACAAGTATTGTGAAAACATTTATTTGATAATAGGTCAAATGGTAAAGAACTGGAATACTCTGGTATTCAATCCTATCCCTACTGAAGACAAATGGTAAGGGAATGAGAGCACATACTTGTTATCTTGTGTATGCAGGAAGGTTTCACTGTAGTAACATTGCATTTGTCAATTAAAATGATTTTTTTAATCTTAGAGGCACAATGAGTTTTTTATCCATTTAAACTGCAAGAAATTGCAACATATCCTTGTATACCATTTTTCTCTCAATGATCGATGTTTATCAGTAATTTCTGTTTAGTCTTTTAAAATAAACATTTTACAAATGATTTTTACAAAATGCATCATATTTGACGAAGTTTGAATTACCATAAATTGCCAATGTGCCTCCATGACTTTCCATGGGCAATAGTAGTATTCATCAGAGCACAAGCATTGATGATGTCAAACACAACTATAACAAACAACTAGTCATCTTTAAACCTGACTGCATGTGATGGGATGTCACCAATTAATACTCACCTGTCTACTGCAGTCAGGAACATCGGCAGACACCGAGTATAAACACATAAAACCTGAGGCATGTTTAGGCGCACTGGTTAAAAACACATAAAGAGAAAGAAGTTCAACTAACCGTCAACAAGATGAAAAATTCCTGATTTTTGCATTGATATTGAATCATTTGAAATTTGATGGGCCAACATAAGTATGTGAGCAATTAAGTTTTAAGATATACTTAAATATGGCAATATTCTGGATAATGCAGATGCAGGGCTCTAGAAATCCACTAGCCCAATGTCTCGCACTAGTCTAATGCTGAATATGGCTACCAACAGTTGAGTTGAAGTTAGTCCCGGACAAGTCGGTTTTTAAAGCTAACTAACATCAGCAATTGTTCAGTTGTAAGACAAACCTTTAGAATTCCACAAATGTTAACATTAGATTTTGGAGCTATTACTTATTGTGCATGTTTATTTGTTACTAAATTGACCAATATTCTTGGACAACTAGCTTCCTATGTCGGACAAATTTTACATTTCCAATAGTTTGGGTTTGATTCCCGGTCGCGGCAGGTCATACCCTTTGACATAAAATGTCGATTTTCCTCCACATGTGGAGAAGTTGCCGGCTGCTTGTGGAAGGGTAAGTTAGTACTGGTTAGAATTCAGTCCAGGAAAAACTGGTTAGGTGAACCGGCCGCCGTATATAACTGAAATATTGTTGAGAAACGGTGTTAAACCCGATGAAACAAACAAACAAAGTTTGGGACAAGTATCTTTGATTTTTTTTTCTAGAGCCCTGAGATGTTTGCAAAAAATGTATGAAGTACTCTTTTTGGGACTCCAATGGTTGTATAACTTGAAATACTGCGCTGTGACTTCTGCCATGCATGTGCCAGTATTAAAGTATATGCATAATGGAGTGATTACACCAAATAATATATCAAGTTTTCTGAAAGAATAAGTTTATCGTTTATTGAAATTTTATCTGTACTTTTATACCATAAATTTGCTATATTTTAATGTTTAAAATTAAATGGCACTTGAGTTAATAGTTCTGCAGACTCTGGTAATGTATTTAAATAACCACAAAATTATAAATTCTGAGAAATTATGTCTGTTGTTGCCTTGTTATGTCTGGGAGAACTCAACATTCGTGGCTAAATTCTGTGTGTAAACAAAATTAATGAGGCAAAGATATTCATGAAAATGATAACCAACAAAGAAAACGGAGTATGATTTCATAGTATTTATACAACCAATTTGTGATAATATGGTACACTGAGTTATCTTATTCTGTCTCTGTAAGTTATATTTTTATCCTCGATACTGTGCCTTGTAGTTGGTGTTAAATCTTTTTATGTTTTTCTATGAAAAATGAATGAATATATTAAAGTAAACAATTACAAATTTAAAAGGTATAAGCATGAAAATAGGAGTAAAACTATCCTACCATCACCCGAATAAAAAAAGAAAATCCTTTCTGATCATTGCCTTATTACGGTTGGTTATTGTTGCTCCTATGCTGCTAAGCCTTGTGCTTCCTAAGTTCATGTTCAACAATTAACTGGATCGGCTTCATTTAGCCCACCTGATAAGCTCCGCCGGATGACCCCTTGAGCACTAATCAGGAATCAAAATGAGGTAATATAACTGAAGACAATCTATCCAATGTCATTTGTGCTCAACCTAGGATTTGCACATAAAGGGGGGGGGGGGGGGAGTTGTAAGTTTCTCCTGGTAGAGCAGGTTATAAGTACTGGTGGGTATTACAAGAACACTGGCTAGGTCAACTGACAGCAATACTAATTGAAACACTCTTGTACATGGCATAAAACAACCATAGGCTTCATAGTAACACTAGACAAGTTGTAGGATCAGGTTCAGATTATGGTATTCAAGTTTGTCATATATTTCTGATTGTCACACTGTAATCTTGATGAAAAATTGTTTACGAGCTTGATTCAGCAAGATGTGTCATTCCACAGAAGTATGAACTTGCAGTCTATGAACAATCCTTCAAATCTATCATATTTCTGTAATCATTTCAGAATTATGAAAAAAATGGTGTAAATTTCTCGAGAATAGCACCGAGTTGTTTTCCTGTCAGTGACTGATTACACAATGTTTTTGAAACTGCACACTGTCTTTTCTTTTAAGGCTCTGGGTAATTAATTACTGCTGGGAAACTTGATACTTTTTATCAATATATGTGACTGTAAATGAATCCTGAGCGATTGTGGAAGATTTATTGCTGCTTGCCTGTAAACTTAATTGAATTCCCAGGGGATAATCTAATGGAAAACAATGACCAGTGTTGAGAAACTTTGTGTTTGCTGTGTAAATGTTTTTTGTGGCTTGCCTACTTTCCAAGACTTTGTTATTCTCAGTTCTTTAGGCTGGAGAAGAGCTTCGGAATTTCAAATCAGAAATGTGTGTGATGGAAAATTTCAGGAAAATGTAAAATCCAAACTAAACCTAATAATTTATGGAACATTATATAAATATCAGATGGCTTCCTGTGTGACAGTACATATTGTCAACATGAGGGTAATAGTATTTTCTCGAAAGTTGACAATATTTACTGTCACACTGGGAAGCCATCTGATACATATTTTATTATATCGAACAAAATATACTAGCTCTAACTGTCTGTTTACATATTTCAACAGACTTCCAATAAAAGCGCGGGAATGATATTGACGTTAAAATGACGTCATTTCCTCCGATTGTAAAGATGCTGGACGTTACCAAACAAAGATAATGTAGACACTGTAGTATTTGTTTGTTTTCCATTTCGAGGGTTAACATTATATACTATCACTTTCCATGGGATCTAATATTTATGTTATTATACCCAACAAGTATTTTGATATTAAAATATAAAACAATAAAGTCAATGTGAAACAGAAACATGAAGTGCCTATCGACTCGGACTATGTAAATTTCCAGTAGTCTATTTTTAGACCCACGCGAGGGCAAATACGTTATGTCAAAGGGTAAAAACATTATGGCACAGGGTAACATTACAGATTTGCTTATAGCGGGTATATGTGAATTTTGCTTGGATAAATCACGTGAGGTATGATAATGAAGGTTACTGTGAAATTGAACTTCTTCATCCTAGTTTGTTGCAAATGAAATATTGCTTAAAGTTATGTGAGTCTGGTACAATCAGTTTATAAAAGGAATGACATAAAAGTTGTCCTTGACTCACGTTGCTAAAATTATTCATTATAGCTATTGAACAGTGCCATTTCATCAGGGTGTAATATTTTTCATGAAACAAGACCTATGTTAACTGGTATCAAAATATTTGTACTGATTGTCTAGGTGAGCTATCTATATTGACAGAAGTGAGAGTGAAAAATGTTGTGCAAGAAAAGCCACAAAGCATACCTCATACATATCCTTGTGGGAAAATAATAATATGAAACTAGATTGGTTTGAAATGACCTTCTCCATGGGGACTGTTTCTGTTTGCAAACAAATTATCATAACAAGAGAAAGTTGATGCAAGTCATCAAAAGTTGCTAGGAAAATGTTTAGCAAAATAATTATTGTGAAATATTTGAACAAAACAAAAGTGACGCAATAACACAAACTGAATTGTGCAAATATTGAACATGCAATATTTGTGTGTAAGAAATGCACGTATAATACATTAGTGATGTAAATTACAACAAAGGGCAAAACCATCTTTTTCTTTGGAAAACAAAATCATAAACAGCTTTTAATAAAAATACAGAACACATAAGATGAAACTACATTCAACATTAGAAAATTATTCTCCTCATTTTATTACAGATGGCGTTAAATTGGAAATATAAAATCAGACTTCTGTAGGCATATACATACATCTGTGTGTGCCTTTGTTTAGGACAATAATGCACAAAATAACCTCAATTGTTTGATCCTATGGAAATGCTCCATTACATCATAGAGGTGGCCCGTCATAATTGTAAAATGTCTTTTTACAAAAATATTACCAGCTTGTAATGAACATGTTATTCAGGGTTTGCCCACATTGGCGAATGAATCCCACCCTCAAATATCGAATGAATCCCTCCCTCAAATATTGAAGCTATTGCTAGCGTCAGCACATTACGTTTGTTGTTGTCCTCAATTGTACCACAAGACAACAATCAAACATTACATAATTCAGCTAGCATTTAATCTGATTTTAGTTTGAAGGCTCTGGTTCTGGTCATAGACATTGCATAAATGGGACCATTTCCTTCCGTGTCACAGAACGCCATATGTATGGAGACAAGCGAACTATAAGTTTTCCATGTTTATGCTAAATCTGGTACGGTTGTCAGTTCATGTATGCCTTTGATAGTTGCATCACTATAGTAGTGTGGCAATTTGAGAGGCATACAACAATTGGTTCCCATTTTCAAAACAGAAAAAAGGCTGAAAGCTAGTAACAAGTCAAAAACGTCCACATCCTAATTACACTGCAACGAAGTAGTTCCAAAGTTCACCAAACAAAATAATATCATAAACTTTTCAATAAAATGCAATGTTGAAAAGGTGACCTGCTAAGGTGATTTGTGAACTAATTAGCTGTTTCTGTGGAGTTCAGATGGATTTTAAAGCAATGTATTAATACACACGAGTTTATTTACAGTTTCGGGTGTGCTCATAATAAAATTTAATGAACGAAAAATGTTTGTCTCTTTTATATTTTTTAAAGCTGGTTCATTCTTGTACTTCATTCATGAAGTACTTACTAAATGTATATCTTGTTTTATTCCTTATTAATTTCATAAATCGTCATTGATTTGTAAAGTGCATATTTTTAGAGTGACTGTTGGTGAAACTGTGTGACAGAAATACCCTACCATACTGGTTCTCAAAACTTAAAATGCGTTTAAAGGATATATATAAATCGTTGACAAGTGATTACTGTTGTTGTTGTTCTTTATTGCTATTATCATAGATATGGTCTGCAGCACTACGAAAAAAATTATCGGTGTCATCTTTCTATGTACATCTCACTCTGTGCTTGGAAAATTAATTGGAAAATACCCCCACTACAACAAGATAACTCATAACCTATGGCAAGCTAGTGTTATCATAACTGTCAGGGCATACTGATTTTACTCTAATTTAATGCTGATATAATTTAATATGTCATTTTATAATTAAATATTCACAAACGTTACATAAAGGGCCTGATATCTTTGTATTTCATTAATTTACAATTGATGATATTTTTAAGTGCTCCTATTTTTCCTAAGTTTTCCCAACAAAAGCTGCTAGTATTCAACTTTTTCATCAGCAGAGTAGTATGCTGGTGAAAATATAAAGTAGTGAGCCATAATTGATTATCAGATCAGTTTGAAAACTCGTAATCGATAATCGAATCGGAAATAATCGAAATATTTAGCTTTTTAGTATAAGTATAATGCTGATGGTTTAATTCATGTATGCCAATTTATTTATCTCTTTCAACTGCATTTAACATCAATAGGGTTTTACATTACTCTTATATTATAAGAACATTTTATAAAGGTATCAAGGGTGCGTAGTCCATGGCAACCTTCTCCACTGATGACTGAAAAGGTTGGCCTATGCTTCAGTGATACCTATAAGTGACAGCTGAAAAAAACACATTTGAACTAAACAGTCCAATTGCCTCGGAGTATGGTAATCGAATAGAAAAAGCTGCGAAGGTTACATGTTTACTTAACTCCTACTTTTTATCATTGACTTGCTATTTTTTCCTACTTTTTGCCTACTTTTCTCCTAGCTTCTTTGTATATCCTGTTGGAGAGCCCGAGTTTAGCAGTTTATGGCAAATAACACATGAGCAAAAGTCCACTGTATTGTTCACTTTTGATGTGATCTGAAAGAAATTATGCGAATTTGAATGTTAACCTAAGTAGTTTAAGTGAAAATTGTGAACAGTATATTCTTGTGTAAATATAGTTAAAATGGAATAAATTCTCTGAAATTTAAATTGGATGCTATTTGCACTTTTTGGAAGTAGAGTGTACAGCAAACATATCGAACAGAACAGTCGATGCCTTGGTAACACCCATGTTTGAGGTTTTACACAGTATTGGTGAATGTACGAAAATAGCATTTGGAATTGAACCCAGTCCTTAAATAATTGATCAGCCATGTTTACACCTTCATTAAATGATCAGAATTAGTCTGTGAAGTGGGTCTGGTTTCCAAGTTTTTGCACAAAGAATACTGTTCATTGTTGATGCAAAAATCGAACTCAATTAAAGCCATTAAACATTGTTGACATAAGTGAAATTAAATAAAAACAAACAAAACAATGCTTATTAAATACGTGGAAATTCTATCTTCAGTCTTCAATTATTTCTTCCTTCCATCCTTATTTTCCTTCATACATTTTAAGCACCACCCATATGAGGACATGTTCTTGTTTAGAAAACTGTAAATTAGATGCATACAAAATTTTATGGTTCATTTGAGCATTGTCTGTTACAGAAACTGAATAATAGTACAAAACTTGCAAGTTCAATGCTGCTTAAATTTCAAAAGAAATTCTATGTATATTTTGGGATTTAGTTTCTGTGCAGTCAGATATTTTGCAAGAGACGTTAATTAAAGTTGGTAACTCATGTAGATTGTAAGTCACTGACTGAAAATGAACTTTAAATTGCATGGTTTCTTGTGGTAGGAAAGTATTATAATGCTTTGTTATGCTCCCCAAAGCAGGACCATATAACTGCCACTTCGTCTGTCCGTGCATTAGTATGAGTGTGGGTGCACGAGTCCATCCTGCACTGTGTCTGCACTATTTCTCAACAACCACTGGTATTCAATGCAACTAAATGGGAAGCATTACTACCAAGATGTGCATATTTTCGACATGATATGGTTAGATATTTTTTCACATACTTGTGGCTCTTGGACCCACTAGTTGGAAAGTGCACATTCATAGCAGATCTACCAGCAGTTTGAAGACCTTCTAGTCAGAAAGTGCACATTCATAGCAGCTCTACCAGCTGTTTGAAGTCCTGCTAATCAGAAAGTGGCCATTCATAGCAGATCTACCAGCAGTTTGAAGTCCTTCTAGTCAGAAAGTGCACATTTGTAGCAGATCTACCAGCAGTTTGAAGTCCTTCTAGTCAGAAAGTGCACATTTGTAGCAGATCTACCAGCAGTTTGAAGTCCTGCTAGTCAGAAAGTGCACATTTGTAGCAGATCTACCAGCAGTTTGAAGTCCTTCTAGTCAGAAAGTGCACATTTGTAGCAGATCTACCAGCAGTTTGAAGTCCTGCTAGTCAGAAAGTGCACATTTGTAGCAGATCTACCAGCAGTTTGAAGTCCTTCTAGTCAGAAAGTGCACATTTGTAGCAGATCTATCAGCAGTTTGAAGTCCTGCTAGTAAGAAAATGCACATTTGTAGCAGGTCTGCCAGCAGTTTGAAGACCTTCTAGTCAGAAAGTGCACATTCATAGCAGATCTGCCAGCAGTTTGAAGTCCTTCTAGTTTGAAAGTGCACATTCATAGCAGATCTGCCAGCAGTTTGAAGACCTTCTAGTCAGATAGTGCACATTGATAGCAGATCTGCCAGCAGTTTGAAGTCCTTCTAGTTTGAAAGTGCACATGTGTAGCAGATCTACCAGAAGTTTGAAGTCCTTCTAGTCAGAAAGTGCACATTTGTAGCAGATCTACCAACAGTTTGAAATCCTGCTAGTCAGAAAGTGCACATTTGTAGCAGATCTACCAGCAGTTTGAAGTCCTTCTAGTTGAAAAGTGCACATTTGTAGCAGATCTACCAGCAGTTTGAAGTCCTGCTAGTCAGAAAGTGCACATTTGTAGCAGGTCTGCCAGCAGTTTGAAGACCTGCTAGTCAGAAAGTGCACATTTGTAGCAGATCTACCAGCAGTTTGAAGTCCTTCTAGTTGAAAAGTGCACATTTGTAGCAGATCTACCAGCAGTTTGAAGTCCTGCTAGTCAGAAAGTGCACATTTGTAGCAGGTCTGCCAGCAGTTTGAAGACCTTCTAGTCAGAAAGTACACATTCATAGCAGATATGCCAGCAGTTTGAAGTCCATCTAGTTGGAAAGTGCACATTCATAGCAGATCTGCCAGCAGTTTGAAGACCTTCTAGTCAGATAGTGCATATTCATAGCAGATCTGCCAGCAGTTTGAAGTCCTTCTAGTTGGAAAGTGCACATGTGTAGCAGATCTGCCAGCAGTTTGAAGTCCTTCTAGTTGGAAAGTGCACTTTGTAGCAGATCTGCCAGCAGTTTGAAGTCCTTCTAGTTGGAAAGTGCACATTTGTAGCAGATCTGCCAGCAGTTTGAAGTCCTTCTATTTGGAAAGTGCACATTGATAGCAGATCTGCCAGCAGTTTGAAGTCCTTCTAGTTGGAAAGTGCACATTTGTAGCAGATCTGCCAGCAGTTTGAAGTCCTTCTAGTTGGAAAATGCACATTTGTAGCAGATCTGCCAGCAGTTTGAAGTCCTTCTAGTTGGAAAGTGCACATTTGTAGCAGATCAGCCAGCAGTTTGAAATCCTTCTAATTGGAAAGTGCACATTTGTAGTAGATCTGCCGGCAGTTTGAAGTCCTTCTAGTTGGAAAGTGCACTTTTGTAGCAGATCAGCCAGCAGTTTGAAGTCCTTCTAGTTGGAAAGTGCACATTCATAGCAGATCAGCCAGCAGTGTAAAGTCTTTCTAGTTGGAAAGTGCACATTTGTAGTAGATCTGCCAGCAGTTTGAAGTCCTTCTAGTTGGAAAGTGCACATTCATAGCAGATCAGCCAGCAGTTTGAAGTCCTTCTAGTTGGAAAGTGCACATTTGTAGCAGATCAGCCAGCAGTTTGAAGTCTTTCTAGTTGGAAAGTGCACATTTGTAGCAGATCTGCCAGCAGTTTGAAGTCCTTCTAGTTGGAAAGTGCACATTCATTGCAGACCTATCCAGTATTGGGAAGGAGATACCTGAAAATAGAGGATAAATGCTCAGGAGATGTATTTGAATTGAACATTGTCTTGGATAGAGAGGTGTTAAGTGCAAGGACCGTTGTTGCAAAATTATTTGCCCTTTGCACTGATCTCCTGTACTAAGCAATAACATCAGGGACATGTAAATCATAGTTTGGAAAAAGGCTGATATCTGTGAAAAGGTAACAAGAACTAATATAACCAGAATCCTTAGCGTTTGCTCTGTAAATATTGTGAATTTCTGCCACTTTATCGATTGGCAGTAGTCGACAATCTCACTTAGCCTTACAACCAAAAAATATGTATGTACTAACAAAAAGGTAAACACAAAAAATATATATACCAACCAAGAAATTGTTGTAAGTACAGTAGTTCAAAATGTCAACTTCTTGATTCAGAAATAAGATGGTGGACATCGCAAAACTTATATCGCAGCTTTGATCTCGAAAGAATCAGTTCAAGCAAATCTACGTAGACAAGAGTAGGAAGTGTCCAATCCATGGTTAACATATTGTATCTAATAGCTGTACTCTGTAAATAATAATTATTAAACGATCTTCAACAGTTTCCTGTTTACAGTCTTTAAATACAAAGATATGCATCATCCTGTTATCCGAGTTGCAATTCACTTTTTTGGGGAGAGAAAAGTTGGATGTCTATTTCTAACTGATTAATGCCTGTTTATTGAATCAACAGGTTCCATCGCTCCTGTATTGACTTACAAAATAATTAAAATGTAATCAAATTAAATTTATTATTTTATTGAACTACATCATAGAGGGCATGAAAAGAGTTTTTTTGAAAACTGCATAAATCTGGCAGTAATATATTAATCATTTCAATTGCTGTAAATATTCTTAATCTTGTTAATTTTAGGATTTTATTTATGACCTAAAGGTTTATATATTTTATAGTTTGCCAATGTTGCTTAGATGTTCACACAAATTATGCTCTTGTTTTGATTAGAATGAAGTTGTTTCCTAGAAGCATGGGAAATAAATGCTTGATTTCTGGTGTTAATTAGCAGACTCAATATACCAGTATGTGGCATTACAATTGTTCTAACATTCATGTTTTCAGTTAATCTAATGTTTTAGTGCTTTTTTCCACAGCATAATTGGTGTAGTACACTTGTAAGAAACATTTATCCAGCTCCATTGACAGCATCACAACAACATATTATTTAATACAAGTGTAGCACGGGTTGTAAGTCAACTAAATGTTGGAATTATATAATTACTTAATTACATGCTATTATTTAGTAACTGTTGTTGCAATTAGACAGTTGTTTGTACTTAGGAACAAATGCTTGATTTAAAGCATCATGTCTTCTCATAGCATTTGTAGTGTAATAGTTCCAATTGAGCAAATAAGTTAACTGTATACGGACAACATTATTTTAATCACAAAACAGCAACATTATAACTCGTGCAATGTACATTCTAATAACTCATTTCACCGGGCTGGTTCTAAAAATTTCAGTCCAGTAATCAGATCAATAATTCTGGTGTTTGGTAATCAGTCTGCCTGGTCATCACAGCTCCATGTTCACTGACAGGCATACAGTGAGCACACACACACACACACAGAGAGGGTTAACTCTGTGAAACAACCCGGAGACTATCTGCTAGCATCACTAATCACAACATTCTACATGAGCTAGTGAGTGCCACTCTATTATTACCTTACAGTTGGTACTGTGAGATTTAATGGATTAAAGTTGAACTATTGCATTGGTTGAATAGACACCGAGACATTGTGAATTAACACTGCTATTTAGATATATGTGTCATTGACTGTGTGCTATTTTTCTGGAATTTAAATCAGTGAACAAGTCTTGTATGAACTTGTGAAAGTTTTCTTGATATTTTTACATTTATATCTATACTTTGTCATTACTTTGACAAAACATTCATTGTGCATTTTAGACAGATCTGTGGAATACTGGAGGATTAAAATTCTGTTGAACATTTCATGGTAAGTAATATTATTTATGATAAGTTATTCTGATATGCATGCTTATTTTGTTTTCCTATTATATGATTGGTTGATAACATTTGTGTTTCTATTGTCTTATACATACTATGTAAAATTTGTATTATAATGAATTTCCGTTTCTTTGTCACACAAACAATCGCCATATGGCTTGTGCAGTTGCCTTCAACAAAGGTTACCAATTTAAATTTTAAGAATATTTAATGACTTGCAGGGGATTCAAACCCAGAACACATACGGTACTGTACAACTGCCTTGTAACTGAGCCGGAGAGTCAATGCCAGAACATGTTACTCAAATGATGCTTATATAGTTGATCTTACTTGTCACATACTGTAAATATGTTGAAGTTCAGATAATTACTGTTTTTGATGTCGAACAATAACAATGTCTACTGTAATATTATTTAGTGTGTATTTGTTTTTATTTTTGTAAGAAATAAAAAAAGAGAAAATGAGCTTGTGATAGGGTTTACTAGTGTTTTATTGTTTACAATTTCATGTCACCTGATCACTTTATTATGCAGTAATGGCTAATTGTCTGGAGGCAAGACTCTCTGACAAGGCCCCTAATATCATTAAAAAGTTCTCGGCTGTGCCCTATTAAAAAGTCTTTGATATTTTACGGAATATTTACCTCCTCTGAAATACTGGTAAGTAATTAGTGTGCGATTTTTACACACATGAATTTAAACTAATTGTTCACTCCTGTATTATTTTTATGAAAGAAATGAACTTGAATAATAAATGTTCATTAAGGTCTTTTGTATATATGTGCCTGCTTTCTTGCTGCTATGGAAACGAAAAGGTCTTCCTTGCCTGTTTTTGGCAATAACCTTTAAGTTGACCTCCAAATGATAATGGAATACAAAACAGTTGCTGTCGTCCATATGTTAGTTGTTATGTTTTTATAAAACTATGTGAATACAAGTTTTGCGATTACTGAAAAAAAATACTTGTAGATATAGTGTTAGGCTACATCAAATTTATTCACAAATATTGTTGAGTTTTGATATCTGCTAACTCTGAATATGTTCTATTACTTGACGCCACCTTCTCTCGGACCAATACCCTTCATTCAGATTTCAATCATTGCCAGTCAGAATTCATTTCTTCCAGTCGCTTGGTTTTATCTGATGTGATTTCTTCATTAAGTATTGTCACGCAAGTTAATTAACAATTTACAACACAAATTTTTCCAAATCAATCTGTAGTCGTCTAAGTCAAGACTTTTCATTGCATGCCAACATTGATTAGTTCTCATAAAAAACATTGATGTTTTTGTTGATTCAACATTTTGTATGTTACTTAAAAACCAAGTATGTGATAAAAGTTTAAAAATGCATAGGCTTGTCTAGCGTGATTAAGTGCTCTAAAGTCTTGTATCTTTTTTGCAAGAAAGTGTTTCATGTGGGCCTAGATTTTTTAATTATAATTTCAGCACAGAATTTGTTAAAAATGATATCAATGATAAGTGTTAAGATCTTTAAAAGGATTTTAATATAAGTAAGTGCTGGTATACTCTGATTTTGTCTGAGTTTCTTTGTTTGATTAAAATTCTGTTACTCCTTGCCGTTTGAACATGAAACCAGTCTCTCATAACATCCTGACCTAGCTAGCTAAACCCATCTATTTGAGGATATTTGTACGATAAACTTGAAACTGTTTGTGCTAAGGTGTGGCTTTGGTGTAGTCTGATACACGGAATGTTGTTGTCAGATTCTTGGAAATAAGAGACTGTAATAAAACATCTTGTTTTCTTTAGATCATTTGTTCAATTCTGTATCTACAGGTGTCTGGATTGTTTATTTCCCATTCAGCTTTATCACAATGATTTCATTACTTCTATTCACTAATTGTTAAGTGAGTTTGCCTTACAATAGATTCATTACCTGCTAGATCAAATTGTGCTTATATGAAATATGACAATAGTTCTAATCAGTTGCCATGGTAACTTCAACATAGCAACTGTTGTGTCTGATACTGCTTTAATTGATTAGGAGAAGAATGTCACAGGTGGGTATTGGTCAGTATTGACCTTTAATCATGTAGCATTAATAAGCAATTGATTATGCGTACTGACCACCTGATAACACAGTGATAACTAGAACTGTTTATCGATTCACAATTATCACCAAGTATCAGTATCATACTGATATGATCTAACACATCTTTGGCTTGGTGTAACCTATTGTTAGATGGCTCCATTCTGTCTCTAGTACACAATTTTCCTGCTCCTAAATATTCTATTCATTATTAATCCTAGCCTTTCTTCAAAGCATTCGATTGCAAATTCTAACCTTCAGTGTGAAATAAGAACTCAGAAAGAAGTGAAGAGGAAAATTTCACAAGTTTACAAATTACTAAGAATTATGTTCTGCTTGAATTTTTATTGAGAAGGTTCAAACATTGGAGCATTGACTTGGTCTCTCTTCTCTCTACAACAATTGATTCCGTGTCAATTTTATTGTTTTCTTTATGTTTTCTGTTATGCATTTTCCATGGAAGAAGTTCATGTTTTTCAGTGTTATCAGTTTTAATTGCTTATATTTGAACGAAAGCCAATCAATTTACTGGAGCATGATCACATGACCTGTTGTAATTCTAGGGGACTTGTTGGGTCAATATTTCTAATATACATAGACCTCTCAAAAGTCTTGGAAAATGCCATTGATTGCCACTTATCTGATTGGAATGCTGTGGCGAGAAAGGACGGTGATAAAACCTGGAAACTAGATTTAACACACACATGATGGAACGTAGCATAGAATTGTATTGAAGATATTTCAGTGTTTCTGGAGCATTCGGTCATGGTCATGTTCTAATGGTATCTTATAGCTACAAGGTGGACAGTTAAGTAAGTTAGTGTGCATGGAACATTTAAATTTTGATTAGCATACTATTAAACTCTGTGTCAGTGGCCGATATTTATGAATCCCAACTGACCATTGTTGTGTGCACCTAAATGAAGCAGCTACTTGCTACAAGGGGCCACAGTTGATGTATACCCTGACCAGCTGTTAAGACATATATCATTCATATTCATATAAACCAGAAAGATTAGTGCAGGGAAGGTCACATTTATAAAACAAGGGCCTGAACCCCCACATAGGTCCCTAGGATAGGAAAAAGTATAAAAATGAGGCGCAAAATGAACCAGTTATAAGGCAGGGGCATGGAAAACTATACTGCTTTACAACAATATCAGTCATTAAATAATATTTAGTATTGAGTTATTGTTTTGGTTATACATTACCAAGACAAGTGTATGCTTTAGATATAAGTAGTTACGATAGATAACGAGATACTAATTAGTGGGTATGATAGAGTTACACAAGTCTTGTTACATGAGATGCTGACATATACCAGGAACAAAGTATATCCTGAAGGCTAGGCTTGTTACTATACCTTGATCACTTGCAGTATTATGTTACTAATGCATCATGACATGTACAGGCCAGTTACTGATAAGCCTTCATGTGAGGTGAATCAACGGTCTACTGTTCTAATAGATATTTGCAATTATATCAAGATTTCTTGTTTGCTTTTATACTCGAGATAATTGTTCATATTTATGCTAAGTAAATTTCTATAATATAGTTGGTGGATGACTTGAAGGTATCTGGCATGAATACCAAAATTTTGTTCGAACTGTAGTTTCACACTGCAGCATGCAGTTAGCACATTAGCCTTTGACCAAGTGGTGTGCTGAAGGTTTGGTGTGTCTTCAATGTTTGGTGCATTGCATGGTTTTGCTTATTTTAGTAAATTGATCATTTGATATTCTAATGATTATAACAAAATCATTACATAGTACATAACTGTACATTATTGTACAGTGGAACCTCCCCAAACCGGACCCTCTAAAAACCGGAATACTCCCCAAACCGGACATTTTTTGCGGTCCCGAGTTTTCTTCTTCTATTTTTATTGTATAAAAACACTCTGAAAACCGGAACCTTTGAACTCCGGAAACCGGACGAAAGTTCAACTTAATTTGGTTCGATTTCTATATAATTTCACCTTCCAAAACCGGAACGACTTTCGACTGCGCATGTCAAAACGTTGACAGTGTATTTTTAACAGTTTGACATGTTGATTAAAATTGAAATGCTGTGCGCGTTTTTACTACACAGGTGTGAAAATCACATCCTGTTACGGTCGGGTCTGATTAATCTTGATGGCAATTACTACTGATTGACTTTTAATCATACATATATGTATTAGCATAAACTTTTACAAGTTTATCGCCATTTACAATTTAGCAATCACTCCTCATTATTGCTAAGTTTTATTAAGTATATTTTTTCGAATATTCGAATATTGTAATATCAAGTAATTTGCACAACGTGCGAATAAAATATGTTATAAGAGACTCTACGAGTATACACCTCATACATAAAATTATACAAAGTGTATACGATATATTATAACTAGGGATGTCAACGAATATTCGAATATTCGTTCATAACTTCGAATATTCGAATATTCGTTGACATCCCTAGTTATAATATATCGTATACACTTTGTATAATTTTATGTATGAGGTGTATACTCGTAGAGTCTCTTATAACATATTTTATTTGCATGTTGTGCAAATTACTTGGCTGTTGTACTACATTGTATATATAATATATTTATGTACGTATTTGACAAACAATCGTTAAGTAGATCATTAAATACTTAATAATCACTAGAAGCGAAATTTTAAACAATAGGACAAACTTCATTGTCAAATCCGATGTCATGAGGCCATCCTTAAAAAATTGTTTGTTTGCCCTTACGCGACCCAGATTTTTTTCAGTGGGTAGGTAGGTAGGTAATTTTTTTTTTTTAATATTTTTTTTTATATTTTTTTATGTTGTTTTTATAGATGTTGTATTAACTATGTAATATGTGTATATATAATATGTGTGTGTTGTATAATAGATTAGTGCATATTGTACACATTCTAACCCCGCATAGCTTAATATTTTCACCTTTCATATCCTAATATCTCTATATTCCATCTGTTGTATGTACCTATTGGCTATTAGCACCCCTATGTAGAATGCTAACCTGCTTCGTAACATATCTGCATGGGTGGTGGTTTGCACATTATCATTTTAGCCATTTATAGCCAGGCTCCCAAAGTGCTTAACAGGGTTTATTCTGGAAGAGTGCTTTAATACTGTTGTATAATCATTTAATCTGTATCAATGTAAATTTGAAGTTAAAGCTATTGAATGTCAATCTGACAGTGTCAAGAGTGAGCCTTGTATTTGGACCTTGGGGTTCAGGTTAGTAACAGTATCACAGAATATGAAAATAAACATCATGACTGCCTTCAACATAGCAAATTTAATCTCATAAAAAAGTTAACAGAAATATAAAAATCTCGATGTGAGAAACACAAATATTTTTGTTCAATGTATATTTCACTCAGTGCACTTTAAAGTCTGACAATATGATACCAGAAAGTCTGCAACTCAATCCAGTATTATCCTTTAACATTGATAGTACTATTAAAGTGTCTCTCTGTCTTTAATAATAGTGTATGTTCAACCTGATATTAAATGAATTGACTCAACACCGAAATTTCATCATATGGGTCCGCATTGAATTTAACTGTGTCAGTTGGAGACGTCGAAACCTCGATCTTTGCGATTTTTTCGAATTTTTTGTCAATTTCTTTGGATATCCCGTCCGAGGTCAAGTCACAGTAAACGTCGAACCACGTGTCATCTGTATAAAACCTTTTTATAACGTTTTTACATCTGTATTTTCGTTCATCTCCTTGGACTGTCAATATTGTGACAGAAAACGTAACCAGATCAGCGTGCTTTCGTTTTCTGTCGTCCATTTTGATTACGCTATAACGAAGACAACCGAGGATCACCGCTTCAACGGTGTTATTTCACGAAAAGTAATACGAGTAGCGGAAAGATGAAAAATTACCGAAATGGGAATGTGAGTTACGCGGACGGCTAAAAAATTTTTTTTCGAACTTTCAGAGCCAAAAAAAAAAGTGAGTCGGGCGGATTTTCGTGAGTCGGTCGCGTAAGGGCAAACAAACAATCTTTTAAGGATGGCCTGACTGGTATGAATTCGACCGAAATATATTTTATTTGAATCATTAATTGATGTATAAATGTTCTTATTGTTTGTCTTCCATGAACGACAAACTTGTTATTACTGTTCTTCTAAAATAGAACATTGTCGTTGTAATTTCGTGATGAAAATAAGAATAAACGAATTATTTTACGATCTCGTGTGAAACATAAACATACAATGTTGTCAAAAAGCAGTAAGTATCACTTTGACGAGTCTTTCTTTTCATAAATAACATTTTATTTCATGTGCATCTCAAAGCAAATAATATGAATTTCTTTAAGTTTGCTTGTACATTTTGAAATTAAAGGCAGTCATGTTTGTTTAAGCTGTGTTCATTTTCTTGAAATATCATGTGATTATACAATGTAAAATTCAAAGATGTACAATTATTCAATGAAATAATGACCTGGGGGCCGTTTCAGAAAGCTTCTTATCTTAACTATTATCTTAAATTTCCGATTTAAGAAGATTTTAAGAACTTCTTAAACCGTTTCAGAAAGCGTTTCTTAAATTTGCTTTCTTAAGATGTTCTTAAGATTTTCTTAAGCATCGATAATCGGTGAGCCAGTCTGACATATGACGTCACGCGCACTTGTTTGATATGCAGACGAACGTAAACAAACATGGCTGACAGGAAGCGAAAGAGTAATTGGAGCGCGTAAGAATGTACAAGTATGAAATAGCATCAACATGAAAAAAACTCTACAAACCGGAAACCTCTGCAAACCGGAATGTTCAACCGGTCCCGAAGGAGTCCGGTTTAGGGAGGTTCCACTGTATTCAATTGCAGCAGAAAATTCATGCATATGTTATTTTTTTGTTCAATAAATGTGCAGCTGAACCATACATTATACATGTACTGTTATAATGTACTTCCAGTACATTGTGTGCTGTGATCTCAATGTCAAGTGTTAATGTCAGTTATTCATTTTAATTGAATATTACTAACATGGTCATTTGTATACCTGTTATACATATTGTGTAGCAGTATTGTTATATTCTGGTGTTTCCTTCTAATATTTCTTTCATGATGGTAAAATTGTGGCTATGTAATATTTATTGAAGGATAATTCAATTGTTTAAGTTTCTTCCGGTTGATATGAATCAAAAACAGGTGTGTTGGTCGGAATAACTTTAGTTAAGGATATCTTCAAAACAAAAACTGCATGAACATTCTAAGTGGTTTTCAATGCTGTAATATATGCTAGAAAATGTGAATGGAATTAAGTATTACAATTTACACAGCTACATAACATTGGTTATCTCGTTATTATCTAAGTATATTGGACATGGTAAATGATGACTCTCATGACAATTGAAGTTTCAACTATTAATTTACCAACCAAATAATGTTCCCCACTCTGACACCACACAATGTATTGAGTGGATGTTTACCTGGTCAATGGTTTTGATATGATAGTGTTGTTCAGTCTGCTTTATCTGGATACATGTTATGCTCTTAATACAAAGAAAGAAAGAATTCCCCTGAAAACACCCATGTATTATCAATTTGACCTCTTCAAGCAGAGTATGCATATAACCAAATCTCCTAGACACCAAACACGGAGCATACAAAGCGCTACAAATAATGGAGACAACCTGAAACATTGGAAAGCAACAGAATGATAATCCAGTTGGATTACAGCCTTTGAATCAAGCAAAACCTAGGGGGTTTGAATTGATTCAATGGGTACCATACCTGACTCTTGGTTGTGTGGGAATGTTGTAAAAATAATCGCCATTTACAAATATTAGCAAGTACATGTATTAGCTGTTGTATTTCCTCTTCCATGTCCAAATTCGGTTCAGCATAAATCTACCGATTTGCAGAAATTTAACGATCTGTTTACTATTTACTGCAGGTCCTCATTTATTGTTTGAAATGTATCATAACTTATCAAAACATCTTGCTGGCAGAAATATCTATATTATTGTGTAGAAAAGTCTTACATGCAGATAGATATCTTGAAGTTTATTCATTAAAACTAATTGAGGAAACAATGCAGTCTATTCTCTGTTTAATATAATTGTCTCTGGTAGACACCTTAAAGTAGAACATTTCTGTTAGGTATGGATAATAATTCTGCATTATTACAAAACTGCTAAATTTAAGAACGGAGATGTCTGCGTATAGGAATTTTGACTGATGTTTATATCAAGGCTGAATAATAAAACTTAATTATAATTGTATCAGACTCCTCTGGGGTTTTTTGTTCTCAATATTTCTAATTCAAGCTATATCTATGAACTTAGTTATTGGCTACCTACTGTGGTTTACTTCCATGATGACTTTAAAATGATAATTGCAATTTAGGCAATAAAACTAATAACGTTGTGCCTACAAGTTCAGCTTTCTCTGGCTACATGTCTGATTTGTGGAGTGAAGAGTTACTATGTTGGGTATTTGTTTGACCTTTGTTGGGGCTGTTTGTACCATTCCCCTACCAAAATAAAGTTTTTCAGCTGTTTCCATTAAAACTTCCCCTCACAAAAGTTCTTACCGGATTAGTTGGGGTCGATCATAATTTCTGTATTGATAATTAGACATTTGTCAGAAAATACTGTATTATTTGTCATAGGTGATAAAAACTGGTCATATCTTGAGCTCAAAATTCCTGTTGTCCCGCAATTTCAACTATTTGCTGGTATGGGCATCTGAATCCCCAAACTCTGCTGAGTGCAATTCAATGTCATCCCTTCTCTTGCAGGTTCCTGTATAAATCATTTCTGATGTGCCTGACAGCCATTGATATTGCAGCATCGTTCAAGATCTATAATTTTGATGCAATCAACTGATGGTTATTTTCCATCTCCAATTATACAGTAATTTTCTCTTTATATGACTTAGCTTTAATGCTGGCATAAATGCCACATGTCAATAAACACTCGCACTCTGGATGTATTATATTTATTTTATGTTATTTCTCTTACACTTCAGTTATGTGGCTCTATCTATTTGGAGCCAGTTATTCCTTTATGAATAATATGTGTGTCATATGATGCAGTGTTGTCAATTAGATCTCCAGCTACCATCTGAAATTGCCGGTTGAAATTTGCAAAGGTTGCATTTTTTTATCCCGCCTAGCTAGCCAGTTACATTTCTGTTTGGGCCGGTTCAACAAAAAGGTATTGACAATACTGATGATGTGCTTTCAAATTGATTAAATGCTGCTATTTTATCTCTTTGGTGCTTTTATGACAAGTCCTTGTCTGTCATCTAGCTCATGTTGTCTGGTGCATTGGATATCCTACCTGAGGTCTGGTGCATTGTATATCCTACCTGAGGTCTGGTGCATTGTATATCCTACCTGAGGTCTGGTGCATTGGATATCCTACCTGAGGTCTGGTGCATTGTATATCCTACCTGAGGTCTGGTGCATTGGATATCCTACCTGAGGTCTGGTGCATTGTATATCCTACCTGAGGTCTGGTGCATTGGATATCCTACCTGAGGTCTGGTGCATTGTATATCCTACCTGAGGTCTGGTGCATTGGATATCCTACCTGAGGTCTGGTGCATTGGATACCCTACCTGAGGTCTGGTGCATTGTATATCCTACCTGAGGTCTGGTGCATTGTATATCCTACCTGAGGTCTGGTGCATTGGATATCCTACCTGAGGTCTGGTGCATTGGATATCCTACCTGAGGTCTGGTGCATTGGATATCCTACCTGAGGTCTGGTGCATTGGATATCCTACCTGAGGTCTGGTGCATTGGATATCCTACCTGAGGTCTGGTGCTTCCTGCTTCTGGCCTTTGTGGTTCGGTGCACCCGGTATCGCTCTCCTGTGGCTTGGTGTGTAATTCTTTAAGTTTAAGATTGGATGAGTGTAATTGTTTAAGTAAAAGAGCTTTAGCTTGTATATTATTATGGTATGAATAATTTGTAGAGATAAACATGGATTACTAATTATGACAAGATTGTTATGATGATTGTCATATATCAGTGCATTACTAATCATGGATGCTGTAAGCCTGCTCTTGGTGACCCTGAATTTGATGCTGTAGTATGAATTGTATGGTACAATTTGTTAGGTAATGAAAATCAGACAATTTCTATCCTATCCCAATTTTTATCCTGGAGGAACTGAAAAGCAGTTTTATAGTAAACAAGCACCTGTGTTATGTAAAACAATGATATTGTTACAGATAAAAGATAATGCCTCATAATTCACAGACTCGTTCTGATAGGATTTTTACAGGTACTCAGTATTTTTATCATTCCCTTGTACTTGCGTGAGATGGGACGAACTAATCAACCCTTTATTACTATTGGGTACAATTCAGTCTGTACAAAATGCTAGAAATGAGTTCATAACTATAATGACTTTCATTGGCATAACTGATGTAACAGAATAATAGTTTGTGTTGATGTTTCCATTTCTTAATGTCATACCCTGGTAATTGCTTGAGTGTGTGGGACATATATCCAGAAAATTTATGTTCTGGAAGGCATATATTATGTGAGATGCATCATTCGACTATAATGGTCAACCCTTTGAATAACTCCAGCTTTGAGGACCATTCTTTTTTATTTTAATCCATAGACAAGAATCTTGGGAGTGCAAAGTTAATTAGAATACTTTTTAGGCACTGAATATTCTTTGTGGTGAGATTTGAGTGAGAATTTGAGATTGAGTGTAAGTTTCCATTGCTTGGTATAAATGTGATATTCAGTCTTTACTCTTAAATCTCAGATAGGGTGGACTACAAAGAATAGAAAGTACCCTGTAGGCAGTTCAATCCACCTCACACTCCAGTCTGCACAATCAGACTCAACGGAGTAAACTTCTAGCTCTGGGTGCTGGGTGTGCAATGCTGATTGATGGTTATAGTTTTAGGCTCGGGACTAACATACCATATTATTGTAACAAGTTTTAATGTTTTATATTCTACCCATATTCTTGTTTTTCTGAAAGTCTGTAAGATTGAAATGCACATGAGTTAACTCCCAATTCAGTGCCCTAAGTTTTGAAAATTGTAGCTGGGACCTCTTTTTAATATCGTGGATAATTTGCGCCTTGCACTTGGCACTAATTCTTGTGTTAATTTTAAAGTTCTTCAACAGTACAGATCTGGTTCCAATCTTGCCAGACAAAAAATCTCGAAAACAAAATCATACCAAGGTTACTAATAGAATACTACTGTATTATATATTCTATTAAAATCTAATAGCTGCTGTTTTCCCTGAACTTTCTCCTCATGAATCAGGTATCTATATACTGAATGTTTGGATAGAGAAATAAGAGATCTGTTTTGACTTTTACCTTGATTTTGTACTAGACCTACCATGTAAACATGTTAATTCTGGCAACAATGTACCCTCATGAATTTGTAAATATAGAGAAACCTATCTGTGTTTATGACTAAAATGATTACTGATTCAGCAATTATATAAATTGCTTGGATGTCTGATTTAAGCGGTTTTAACACTTATTAATTTCAATGGTTTCTTAACCAGTCAAATATTGTTAACTTTTATTGGCGAGTGTTTGAAGCACTCTGTATAAGATTGCCGCAAGGATTGCGGTAGAGTATTATTTTAAATGACTTCAGATTACTTGTCAAGAAGACCATGAAGGCTCATAGGATATCCAGCTTCCAACTTGAGATTTGCAATTCAGACCTTAATTGTATTCACAGGAAGTCTCGTGCTACTTGCGCTCAGAATTGACTACTCGCTTGTAACATTTATATTTGAATTTCCCTGAAATGCTACCCTCAAAGAAGTTTTGAGGGAAATTTCAACTTAAATGCTGATTTTGCACTCAAATATTTGGTGCTTGATACTTGAGAATCATTGATGTGAGTGACAACTAAATTGAGTTACAACTGATATAGGTGTAAGGATTCTCAATGTTAGCCTTTTGTGAATTAGGGGCCAATGGGCTCCACATACCCATCTAAAGGGACTAGGTTTTATAGTTGAATTTACTCAATCTAAATGATTTGTAATATGGTCATAATGTAAAACAACATGATATGTCCCAGGCCAAATTGGAAATTTCATTCTTTGTTATTGTACAAAAACATGGAAGGCTTATGATAGTGTAAATCTTTTCAGCTATTTGTTTCATTTCAATGACCTTATAATCTGTCTACCTTTTAGTCATGCGGTTGGAACTTCGGTACCAGCTATGTGGTTGGTCTCTTAGCTGTAGAAGTTTTTTCCAGTTTTGTTTATTGTTATAAGCTTCTGTTAATTATGTCTGAGTTGATCTGTTTATTTATTCACTAAATGTATTATTGAATATGGACAAAGGTGTGTCTTTTTTGACAAGGTTATATTTTACTTGGCAGTGTATCTATATTGTTTGATGTTTTAATTTTTACCATTTGGTGTAGTAAACTGTCTTTGAACATCATAGTATATGCTGTAGGTGCTTCAGAAAACTTCAGAAAGTATTTAGCACTACAACATTTTCTGTTTCAACAGCTTGTTAGCAATTCGTTTTTTTCCTGGTTTCTGCAATGCCTTTTGGTTACATATTTGTATTACAAATCTAATACAGACTATTCTAAAAGACAAGTGACCATTTTAATAGGTGTAGTTGCAGGACACTTTAATAATAAACATCTCCTTGTCAGTGTGTATTTTAGTATCCATAATAGAATCAAAACGACGTTAAATCATGTTACATGTTTATAATAGACTATCCTAATCTATTAAATGGAATAATTTTTTTGCGAACAATTTACTGTACAGAATGTTTATAGATATGATTGTTGATGCTGTATACACGCAAGTTATTGGTAGTAGGCTGCTTGTTTCCTGTTTATTGGTATCTTGAAATTCCAGAAGTTTGTTTGCATTATGTAATTAAAACTTATCATACAGCATTCGGCTGGTACAAGTAGCCTTCATTAATATGAAATTTATAGTTCTATTACATATTTAACTTCAGTTAACTGTTAGAATGTGTTGTTGCCTGTGTTGATATGATGTGTTAGGTAACAAAAACCATAAATTTATGTCCATAAATCTTCCAGATAAATTGTTACATAATTTTGTTTGGCACCAACGACAAGCAAATAATACAATGTCCTCTTATTGCTTGTCTGTGAGCGAATGTTGTTTTCTTTAAGAAATTACTGCAGCTTATGACTAACTATCATCAATATATTCGTTTTTCCCCTCTAGGAGATATTTTCTAGCTGTAATAATTTTATTTTTCTGTCTGGAAGCTTTAATTTAGTGTCTAAATTGAGTGGTGAATCATCCCAAGAAGCAGTATTTTATTCTTATGTGTTTCCAGTATGATGTTTGTGTCAGTTACGTCTGCTGCTTCGTCCTATTCCATATTTGAATATAATTTCTTAATTATATCTTCCCTGGTGGTAATATTGTGTTTCGAAATAATTCTATTCTCGTAAACAACCAAATTTTGCAATATTAGCTATTGTCTGTTCGGATACTATAGTAATACTGTTTCTTTTAACATCTCTGTGTCAATTTAATCCTATTCTTACCAATTTGACAAGCCACATTCATTTTAGAATTAACAATCAGATTATGATTTTTGCTAAATTCAGTCTTTGTAGATTGTCTTAAAAAAAGATTTCTGAGACTTACCGCTGTCTACTCGTACAGAACTTAAAATACCATTAAATGGTTTTACATTAAGAATTTGCTTTGGTAAAAAAGTTAGTCGGCATAATAAATTCTAACCCTTACAGTACTTTGATTTGAATGTTTCTGAATCCTGTTTAAGATTTGTGTTGGTTTGTTTTTTAAAACATTTTTGCTCTTAATCTAAAACACAACATTAGGCCTGTGGGGCAGATTTCATTGAAGCGTAGTAAAAAAACAGTAAAAATAAAAATGCAGGAGTTTTTATTGGAGCATAATTAAGTGGTACATGTATGGTATTCTATATTTCTAGACACAGTTGTTACTGCTGGCTTTTATTACATAATGAGTAATTTCAGGAATCTTTATATTTCCAGTGGATTAAGTTAACTTCTTTTGCTCTCGGATTTATATTTGATGCAAAGCACACCCAGATTATGTAAGTCTCTGATCTTATTCCTTAATAGTTTTCCTTCGTGAATTTTTGTGTGCATAAATGTGACCCCTTTTTTTGCTAGAACTTGATATTGCGGTTCTGGTTACTCATGCACATGTGTGCTTGTGCTATAGTATACTATTTCGTTTTCTGTTAGTTGAAATTTAAGTTGTTCACCTGGTTTTCATTGATAAAGTCAATATTTCCTTGTAACTTTAAGTAGGAGGTGTGATGGTGTAGTGTAGTGCTTCAGACTCGTGCCTTGAAGGTCATAGGTTTGAGTCTAGCCATTGGTGGCATTCTTCCATGGTCAATGACTCAATCCATGAATTCAGCTCAAGGATGGTAAGAAACTTTGGAAACAGTCATCTGGAGTGATGAATAGTTAACTTGCTTCACTATTTATGTTAAATGTTGAGTTAATGCTAAATCAAACTTGGTCAAAGTGCAGCATGGCATTACTACGTGCAGGAACTTGGTAAAATTCTAAAATTAATGAAGATCTTGTGTTTTTTTCTAAAGTAACTTCATTTAATTTTAAAAATGTGGTAACTATTGTAGAGTGGTTTAAAAGTTGCTGTCTTTCAATCCACTTGCCTATCACCACTGCGGGTTCAAATCCCACTAGAATTTGCAAGGATGCTGTCTAGCTTGCTTATGGCATTTCAGTGGTGCTATCTAGGCCTGTCTTGTGTCCTCTTCAACCCTAGTTGCTGAAAAGGTCACTAAATGACCCTAACTGGTTATGTGCGTAATGCTCCATTAAATGAAGTGAAACAATCTAAAAGCTGTTTTGCTGATTGTGCTCATTTGTATTCTGATGCAATGTGAAGCATTTGTCACTCAAATGCAAAATAATACGAATAATGCTTAATTGATAGGACTCTATTTAATTAGATATGATGCATTGATTGCCATTTGCGTCATACATGTTTGCAATGCTATTGTTTAGACAACAAGTCACTTACTGAATTGCAGTAAACAAATCATATCCTTGAACTTTGAGATTTGTATAGTAGTTTTGGTATATAAAAGCAACAATGAGTATGCTCCCTTACTAACTGTTCAAATATTCTGTTGTAAAGGCCATTGCTGTTGATTATTGCTTTAGTACGGTGCACACTTTTACTGAATGCTTTTGATGCAAATCTACAGAACGCTGTAAATACCTTTTAAAAAACATGTCTGCAAGTCAGAACCATCTCTCCTGAATTACCAAATGAATGTAGACATTTTAAGCGGTGAGTTTCGGATATTTCAAAATGACAGACGAGACACTAAATATTTTAGCATTTTGATACACATTTATCTTATCATGGATTCCTCTAATTTGTTTCCTGAAACGCTTCAATATGAGCCTAGTATTATTTATTCAATGCAGTACTCCAGTTAATTATTTTTAATAAGGCCAGTTTTCTATTTTTTGTTTTACTGATGCGCCAACCCTAATTTTTGTTGTATTAAAAAAATATAGCGAAAAGAAAATGAGAAAATGTTATAAAATCACGTGGTTTGATACCAGCTTTTATACTTCCATGTGGGCACTGTGCAGAGTCAGAGGATTTGCTGTGCTGAAACTGCAAAATGCTGATTTGGTGGTTTTGTTTGATATTTTCCATAGCAAGCTAAACAAATTCATCAAAGCAGAGTCTAGGCAAACGCTTGAGGATGTCATTAGTGTGAATGTACCAGAAGAATTCACAGATTTATTCATTGACACTTATACATCATCGTCTAAATTTGATCTTTTGAATTTTTCCCTCCTACCCTTCACTTTTTTCAAAAAGTTCTGTGGAACTAAAAATAAGAAAAACTGGCCTAATTTTTCCATTTCATAATAATATTATTTCTGCAGTCATGAGGAACAAATCGCTCACATATAGCTAACATTCACAGAGGTTAGTTATAATGGCTAAACACATATATCTCGACACAATGACAAATTTATTGATAATATACTTTGAATAAATTGCCTAAATGATAAATGTCTTCTTTTATTGCCGTAGATATGTTCCAAATGCTTGGAGAAAGTTCGACTGTTAGTATGTATAATGGAGATGTATAAAAGTTGCTTTAAATAAATGATGATCTGACTGTGTCAGTGTTAGACCACTGTTACTGATGCCTGGTATTAAATTCAGATACTACAGTTTAGCACTATTCTTGAAGTTAATGCATTTTGATTCCATGATTTAGATTAATGGAAATTACTGATAGGTGTTCATTTTATACTTACACAAATGTTTGGCATGCCACTAGCATGAAATATTACTGTGCAAAAAATGCTCAGTATTATCAAAATCTCATTTATACTCGAATGAAAATGTCATGTTCTCCACTTTATTTTGTGATATAAATGAAAGTGAAAGAAAGATACAAATCAGAAATAAATTTTATTGTATACATTGCATAGTGTTAAATCATGTTCCTTACTTGAAACATGCCAGTGTTTGATATTTCAGTTATGAATTATTCTAAATAAGAATGACCAAAATATTGACAAAATATATTAATTTTGGTGTTACCGTTTAACCTAGTAATAATTATATAGATCATACTTCAGAATTTATTTTAGTCTTTAGCCAGTACAAAATAATCTAATTAAATCTAGCAACAACATGTTTAGAGCAAAGTGTGTTATTTTTTGTGGTAATAAATTTCGTAAAATCTGTTTGGTTTCACATTTTATTAAATGTTACTTTTAGCCCATTTCTGTGAAAGGGCAAGTCCTATAGCCATAAGACTTGTATAAAACTTGCAATGTAGATTAAGTATTCTATATCAACAATATGCTTGTACTATACCATCCCTCTCATACTTGGCCTCAGAGGCTGCTTAGCAATGCTATGTTTTTGTATTTATCTCGGCATTGGAGAAATGTTATATTTGGCATTCATCATAGTTCCTGAGAAAGTATAATTTCCATTGCCACCATTGAATACAACTAACTGGGAGATGAAGATGGGATTGGACATAGGTCATAGGGTCACAGGGGTCAAGGTCACTTGTGTTTAGTATAAAAAAAAGATTTATGTTCAATAACTTGAATTATAATTGAGCCATTTACTCCATATTATAAATCGCAGCTTACATTGAGACCAAAGGACTGGGTTAGGTATGGGGTCACAGGGTTAAAGGTCACTACCTTCGAAGAGTAGCTTTAAGTGGTGCCCCATCCGTCTGAGTGTCTATCTGTGCAAAAAAATGGTTTCCATTACTATAACTCTTGAAAGGATGGATGAATTCAATTCATATTAATGCACATAAGCATATGATAATTGAATACACATCAAGTTACATTTGGTTACAATCCACCAATTTTGGAGAAGTCGTGGCCCTTTTTTGGCTTAAAAGCACATAGCAAGGACATCAGTTTCCTACGGACACTTCTAGTAAAGAACATTTTAGCTCAGTATCTACACTTACACTTCAGTTTAATGGAGTGATTTGTGGCTTATAGTGTAACCAAAAACTAGGTTTGGTATGAGGTAACAGGGGTCAAAGTCTCATAAAAATGTTTGCTCTTAATGTAATATTGTCAGCTGTGACAGAGTTACTACCATCACACTTGTGTACATACCTTGTTTACATAGAAACTGATGTTGGGATTATGTATGGGGTTCAGTGTGTTCATTTGTTGTCAGTTACTGAAATTAGAGTGCTGCTCAATCATTTTAGATTCTGGTTTAATTTTAAAAGTTTGTATTGAATTTCCTTTCTAGCTTAGATTTGTTTTTATGATAATGTAACCTGCAGACGGGCATCTGCATCTGCTAAAGAATTGAATGAATTTTAAGAATCAAATTAAGCATGAACCATAAAGTTTATTTGTTGCAAGATTTGTATACTGACTATATTCAAACCATTAGAGTGAGCTTAGAAGTTCGAGATCAATTGTTAACTCACTGTGCATCAAAAAGAATTCATGCTGTGTCAGCATATTGTAAACTTCTTCTAATCAATTATTATTAGTAAAAGTATGTATCAAGAGATTAATATCATGGAAAAATAGATGTCATTATTTTGTTTTCATCCATATTCATTAAGCAATGAGTTAATTCAATAATGTTTGCCCTGGTTCCATCATGTTGTCAAGCAAACGCGGCAGGAAAACTGTCTGTGTCTCTCACACATTGCATAAACACATGCATGGAATGCTACAACAAACATGTCTGCCATCCGGGAATCAAAATGGCATTTACATTAGTGTCATATCAGAATGGAAAAATGTTGATGGGGTTTCCTATTGCGATAGCGAACTGTTAATATTTTGAGTGTTTATTCTTTTTCTTCATTTTAAAACTGACATGAAAATATTGTCATTAGTTCCTGTGATGTTTTGGTTAACTGGAATATTTCAGAACTGATTGAGTGTCTAGTAAACACAGGTTTCTCTTTGTTTGGCAACATTCCAGAAAGTACCCCTTAGTGTGAAAATCTCTTTTCTCAACATAAGCTTGACCATCCGTCTTCCTTTGATGACAGACTTATATCCAGCTGTAAGAGTGAGAAGGAGTAGCACAGAGAAAGTCATGTTCACAAGCATGAGCCTCCCTTCAAGTCCCTGAGATACAAGTTGGAGTATAATGTATAACTACAAAGTAGGGGTATATGGGGAAGAACTGAGGACTGGGCAACCATTAAACATGATGAGAAATTTGAAAATACAAATCACCTTAAATAGATAATATTAATCGTAATGTCGTAACTAACTAGGATAGAATGATGCCATATCACCAAAATGGTGTCATTAAACCCTAATTAATGAATTAACTTTAATCATCATAATTTTATTGTCACTGGAAGTTGACTACAAGATGTCAAGTCTTTGGTCTTGGCCAGCATGATTATGGAAGTGTTGAGTTTAATGCCGTAGTTCGGTAATAAGTATTGTGACAGAATAGCATAGTACCCTTAGTTTATATTGTATGGGTTCTGTAGACGTTAGCGTGATCGTTCCATAGCAGCACACATACACCATTGATGAAATTGTTACAAATACTGTTAGGGCATCCAGTAGAGGAGGTATGGTGTATAAAAAATGCAAAAAAAATGTGAACAAAGAAAAAATGCAAAAAATCTAGGCTGGTTTTCATCTATGTGGTATTGAGTTTAGTCTTGTTGTCATGAATGCAATTTTTCAAATTCCGTAGTGTGCTCTAGTTCTTCCCATGTAAATCATATAAAATGTGAACTTTTCTTCGTTTTTCAGAACATTTTTCATAGTCTTGGCTCAAAGGAAGACATTCTTGTACAAATGCAAACATTGAAATTATGAGGATGATTTATTAAAGTAAAACCAGCTTCTTGAAGTTACCCCGCATATCTCTGGTATAGAGAGGATACCAGACTTGTACAAGCTGGGGATGTGTTACTATGATTGATGTCTAACTGTTGTAGCTAACATGACTCTCTCTTGAAGAGTTCACTGCAAGCTTGATGTTACAAATTAGACACATCAGGTTCCTTTAAGTGCTTCTAATTAGTCAAGTGTGCTTTGTGTCTGGCCAATGTAAAGATAAAGGCGGCAAAACTGGTCTCTGTTTTTGAATTGAAGTAAGCATTTGCTACCATTATTAAAACAGTTAGCTGCAGATAGTTGGAGCATTTTCGTAGCATAATTGCTCATTTTGTTAGTTCTGTTCAATTTATGCTCATGCAATTGTGCAAGTATTCATCACATATTTAACTGTCTTCCAGAATGTTCATTGTGTGTTGGCATTGTGTGTCTAATAATTACTATGTAAAATATTTATTTCAACTTGATGGATGGTCTGTTGATATCGCTTATATCTGGAGAGGTGTAGTGGTGGAGGGGAGGGGGAGGTAGAGCGCCTTCACTTCTGATCTGAAGGTTGTTAATTCAAGCCTAACTTTGTGTGTGGTTTGATCATGAACCTCATAATTCCTGAATTGGTGCTCGAACTGGTGAGAAACCCCAGGAAGCAGTCGTCGGGAGTGATTAATGTTAGTTGTAATAACTTGTTTCAAAATCGATCGAAGATAATAACTAGTTTAAGGTAATATGTGGGTGAAATAAAAGTTCAGTGATTACCTAAGTCTTACAAACTGTGTTGCATTAAGTCTTACAAACTGTGTTGCATTAAGTCTTACAAACTGTGTTGCATTAACTCTTACGAACTGTGTTGCATTAAGTCTTACAAACTGTGTTGCATTAAGTCTTACACACTGTGTTGCGTTAAGTCTTACAAACTGTGTTGCATTAAGTCTTACAAACTGTGTTGCTTGAAGTCTTACAAACTGTGTTGCATTAAGTCTTACAAACTGTGTTGCATAAAGTCTTACAAACTGTGTTGCATTAAGTCTTACAAACTGTGTTGCATTAAGTCTTACAAACTGTGTTGCATTAAGTCTTAAAAACTGTGTTGCATTAAGTCTTACAAACTGTGTCGCATTAAGTCTTACAAACTGTGTTGCATTAAGTCTTACAAACTGTGTTGCATTAAGTCTTACAAACTGTGTTGCATTAAGTCTTACAAACTGTGTTGCATTAAGTCTTACAAACTGTGTTGCATTAAGTCTTACAAACTGTGTCGCATTAAGTCTTTCAAACTGTGTCGCATTAAGTCTTACAAACTGTGTCGCATTAAGTCTTACAAACTGTGTTGCATTAAGTCTTACAAACTGTGTTGCATTAAGTCTTACAAACTGTGTTGCATTAAATTACATCTACCTTTTATAGTAAACAAATATAAAGCATATAAAATCAAAGAATTTGTTTATAACTCATTTGTCTAGTTTTGTTTGAAATTTGTGATTGTGTATGCTGAATATTTCCAGAGACCTGTAACTTTGTTCGGCAAGATACTCAATCCAAGTTTTGACTTTAATTACCGAATTGACTTGTTTTTTCTGTAGTTTCTGACATATGATAACATATTTAGATGTTTATCATTGTCTAGAATGGAAATTATTTATCTGTGGAATGTGTACAGTTTTATGGGACATTTACGTGCTCCCCTCCCAACTAAAATTTTCCAACCTTATATATATGAGTATTAAAATGAAAATATACAGAGATCTTTAATAATACAATTTTCAATGAAGCGATTCGGATTTATTGTAGCAAAATATATTCTATACTGATAATTAAACACAATCATTGCCATTTAAGAGGCTTGAGCCAAACCAAAAAATGAACAAAAGGTTATGACGGTTTTTGTTTTAAAACAAATTTGTTTAATTGTTCTTTATTTTGTTCATTTGTTTTAAAATGTCTAGAATGCAGACTGAATGCTTGTCTTGTGCCATGGTAACAAGATTCTTACAAGTGCCTTTTGAAACAGGTAAATTGTCCCCTACATGTATGTTCGTCTTGTGCCATGGTAACAAGATTCTTACAAGTGCTTTGTGAGACAGATAAATTGTCACATACATGTATGTTCGTCTTGTGCCATGGTAACAAGATTCTTTCAAGTGCCTTGTGAAACAGGTAAATTGTCCCATGTATGTATGGTCGTCTTGTGCCATGGTAACAAGATTCTTACAAGTGCCTTGTGAAACAGGTAAATTGTCCCATACATGTATGCTCGTCTTGTGCCATGGTAACAAGATTCTTACAAGTGCCTTGTGAAACAGATAAATTGTCACATACATGTATGTTCGTCTTGTGCCATGGTAACAAGATTCTTACAAGTGCTTTGTGAAACAGATAAATTGTCACATACATGTATGTTCGTCTTGTGCCATGGTAACAAGATTCTTTCAAGTGCCTTGTGAAACAGGTAAATTGTCCCATGTATGTATGCTCGTCTTGTGCCATGGTAACAAGATTCTTACAAGTGCCTTGTGAAACAGGTAAATTGTCCCATACATGTATGCTCGTCTTGTGCCATGGTAACAAGATTCTTACAAGTGCCTTGTGAAACAGATAAATTGTCACATACATGTATGGTTAATGTTGTAACAGATCACTAAGATATTACAAGATTGATAATAATACTTCAACTTACTACTGACGAATAGTAAACAAAGTGTTAATTAATCCTACAAATGGTTCATGAATATGCTATGCTCAATGTTTGATGTCATTTATCATTATTATTTAATTTTATCAGATTACCTTAACAAGCTCATCAATCTACAATCACAGAATGACGAAGTATTCATTTTTACATGTTACAGGTGAAGATGATATTTAAATGAATAACTATTCATCAACAGTTGGCATTAAGTGGCAGTACTTATCACCATACCTGACAATACTATCGCATCTTGGCTTTTACACATTTTGCTTTTTCCTGAAAATCTCTGCACTAATGATGTTAAAATTATCTTAACTTTCTGTAATGATGACTTGCTGGTGTCGCTCACATATAAATAGTACAGCCATCTTTAGAAGACAGTGTATCGAGGGTTCAAGACTACTGTAACTTCTACGTATTTATATAGGAGTTACGCTAGTCTTCCACTGAACCGTCGGTATAATATATAACATACTGTGTGCTCTACAAGTTTAGGAGGAGTATGGTTTGAGGTCCCCATGCAGTAGACATTTTCATTTTTGTTTGAATAAGGTATCTATGCAGCAGACATATTGGGTGTAGCGTAGGTTGAATAGTGCACAAGATCCATGTGCAGCAGATGTGTACAGTGGATTGTTGGTTGAATATTGCACGCGTTCCATGTGCAGCAGATGTGTACAGTGGATTGTTGGTTGAATATTGCACGCGTTCCATGTGCAGCAGATGTGTACAGTGGATTGTTGGTTGAATATTGCACGCGTTCCATGTGCAGCAGATGTGTACAGTGGATTGTTGGTTGAATATTGCACGCGTTCCATGTGCAGCAGATGTGTACAGTGGATTGTTGGTTGAATATTGCACGAGTTCCATGTGCAGCAGATGTGTACAGTGGATTGTTGGTTGAATATTGCACGCTTTCCATGTGCAGCAGATGTGTACAGTGGATTGTTGGTTGAATATTGCACGCGTTCCATGTGCAGCATATGTGTACAGTGGATTGTTGGTTGAATATTGCACGCGTTCCATGTGCAGCAGATGTGTACAGTGGATTGTTGGTTGAATATTGCACGAGTTCCATGTGCAGCAGATGTGTACAGTGGATTGTTGGTTGAATATTGCACGAGTTCCATGTGCAGCAGATGTGTACAGTGGATTGTTGGTTGAATATTGCACGCGTTCCATGTGCAGCATATGTGTACAGTGGATTGTTGGTTGAATATTGCACGCGTTCCATGTGCAGCAGATGTGTACAGTGGATTGTTGGTTGAATATTGCACGAGTTCCATGTGCAGCAGATGTGTACAGTGGATTGTTGGTTGAATATTGCACGAGTTCCATGTGCAGCAGATGTGTACAGTGAATTGTTGGTTGAATATTGCACGAGTTCCAAGTGCAGCAGACGTGTACAGTGGAAGTGTTGGTTGAATATTGCACGCGTTCCATGTGCAGCAGACGTGTACAGTGAAGTGTTGGTTGAATATTGCACAAGGTCCATGTGCAGCAGACGTGTACAGTGAAGTGTTGGTTGAATATTGCACAAGGTCCATGTGCAGCAGACGTGTACAGTGAAGTGTTGGTTGAATATTGCACGAGGTCCATGTGCAGCAGACGTGTACAGTGAAGTGTTGGTTGAATATTGCACGAGTTCCACATGTAGCAGACGTGTACAGTGAAGTGTTGGTTGAATATTGCACGCGTTCCATGTGCAGCAGATGTGTACAGTGAAGTGTTGGTTGAATAGTGCACGAGTTCCATGTGCAGCAGACGTGTACAGTGAAGTGTTGGTTGAATATTGCACGAGTTCCACATGTAGCAGACGTGTACAGTGAAGTGTTGGTTGAATATTGCACGAGTTCCACATGTAGCAGATGTGTACAGTGAAGTGTTGGTTGAATATTGCACGCGTTCCATGTGCAGCAGACGTGTACAGTGAAGTGTTGGTTGAATAGTGCACGAGTTCCATGTGCAGCAGACGTGTACAGTGAAGTGTTGGTTGAATATTGCACGAGTTCCATGTGCAGCAGACGTGTACAGTGAAGTGTTGGTTGAATATTGCACGCGTTCCATGTGCAGCAGACATGTACAGTGAAGTGTTGGATGAATATTGCACGAGGTCCACGTGCAGCAGACATGTACAGTGAAGTGTTGGTTGAATATTGCATGAGGTCCACGTGCAGCAGACGTGTACAGTGAAGTGTTGGTTGAATATTGCACGAGGTCCACGTGCAGCAGAAGTGTACAGTGAAGTGTTGGTTGATTATTGCACGAGGTCCACGTGCAGCAGACGTGTACAGTGAAGTGTTGGTTGAATATTGCACGAGGTCCACGTGCAGCAGACGTGTACAGTGAAGTGTTGGTTGAATATTGCACGAGGTCCACGTGCAGCAGACGTGTACAGTGAAGTGTTGGTTGAATATTGCACGAGGTCCACGTGCAGCAGACGTGTACAGTGAAGTGTTGGTTGAATATTGCACGAGGTCCACGTGCAGCAGACGTGTACAGTGAAGTGTTGGTTGAATATTGCATGAGGTCCACATGCAGCAGACGTGAACAGTGAAGTGTTGGTTGGGTATTGCACGAGGTCCACATGCAGCAGACGTGAACAGTGAAGTGTTGGTTGGATATTGCATGAGGTCCACATGCAGCAGACGTGAACAGTGAAGTGTTGGTTGAATATTGCACGAGGTCCACATGCAGCAGATGTGTACAGTGAAGTGTTGGTTGAATATTGCACGAGTTCCATGTGCAGCAGATGTGTACAGTGAAGTGTTGGTTGAATATTGCACGAGGTCCACGTGCAGCAGACGTGTACAGTGAAGTGTTGGTTGAATATTGCACGAGTTCCATGTGCAGCAGATGTGTACAGTGAAGTGTTGGTTGAATATTGCACGAGGTCCACATGCAGCAGATGTGTACAGTGAAGTGTTGGTTGAATAGTGCACGCGTTCCATGTGCAGCAGATGTGTACAGTGAAGTGTTGGTTGAATATTGTACGAGGTCCACGTGCAGCAGACGTGTACAGTGAAGTGTTGGTTGAATATTGCACGAGGTCCACGTGCAGCAGACCAAATGATAAATGTGTTATACTTTACATTTATAAACATTTGAAGTTAATTCAAACACTAACAGTTCTATGATTGCTTGGTTGCTGTGTATCAATCTATCAACTTTTGGGTTTATAAAATGTAAATGAATATGTTGCAGACAAATTTATGATACATTTCTACATGAATCAATAGGAAACATTGAATCTAGCAACTCTACCCACTTGCAGTTCTGGAGGTAAGGAATTCTTTGCATAGAAGTTCTCACAAAAGTTGGGTCCTTCAAGCGTTGGGTCATTCAACATGCCAAACAAATCCATAACTGCAAGGATGATATGCTAGTGTTTAGTTTCATTTAGTTTCTGGAATAAATATTATTTGAGTAGGCATGATTGGATCATAAAAATATTTCTGTACTTTAAATCATTAAACGTACAGGAAATTATGGATTCTATGTTTTTTCTAAGAGAATATCAGCAAAATATCTAGAAAATAATATTTCTTATGCAAGATTTGAAATTGAAGTAATATGACTATTCCCATATGTGTGCTTAGTGTAAGATTAAACATATCTTGTTTCCTTGTGTTGTGCAGATCTTGCAAAAAAGTACTTGTTCTTTGTTCAGGGGAAAGATAATTGGCACCAAAATACCATTGTAACTCTCCAAATTGAAGTTTATGACATTGTTAAGCCAAACTGTTTGTTTGATGGGGAATAAACAAGATGCAGGATGAATAGAAATATTCTACTACAGACTTCCGCTTGATGGCAGCACTGTTTATAACTCTATCTTGAAGAGTTTAAAACACATCTTCTTCAGAAATCAATATAAATAGCATGCATGGTGCTCACTGATGATATTAGATATGATATGTCATTAATTTTATGGATGATATTTGGAGAATAAGTGAGTAAGCGTGCATGAGGCAGTTTCTCTCCGTTGGTTTTTGTCTCTTCATCATTATTCATATGATGTTTGATTATACACTTGCCACTTGAATAATAAAGGGGGTGAATTATGATTTTAGTGACATTTTGTTGTACACGGGGAACCAAATCGTGAACGTTACGAAACTGTTTTGTTTTGTATCCCTGACCCACTGTATCACATTCATTGCACACAGGGAACCAAATCGCAAACGTTATGAAACTGTTTTGTTTTGTATCCCTGACCCACTGTATCACATTCATTGCACACAGGGAACCAAATCGTAAACGTTATGAAACGTTCACCACATACACCTTTACTGAACACAGGGCTAGACTGCACTGTAGCTCTGCATTTTGCCCCCTGTTTGTTTGCTCTCTTGTACAGTAAAAGAAGACTGGGGCCTAGACCAGCACTTTCCCATGTATTATTGTGTGATATTGTGAAAATATAAAAAGTTCTGTTTGAGGTAAATGTTGGGTTATCTAGTTGTTTATCGTAATAATGATGTAACTCTTGTGTACTTCCCTGTTCTATAATTATATTATCTCTTTGTTCATTCTACCCATGATTTGTGACTCCAAACTTCAATACTTCATCTAAGTTTTTACATAACGGTGTATGAAATTAATGTAAATTATAGGGGTATTGTTCTGAACCATGTAATTAACCCAAATATGTCTAACAGATTTATACTTTGTAAATTCTGAATATTACTGTTGTTTGTTATTGATTATTGTGTAATGTTCTGCTATAGAACCTATAAACTATCAAAGTCTCTTGTCAAGTTATCTGTCCTGTAAGTCATAGTGGCTTTCTGATTTTTCTTTTAACATTATTTTTTAATGCCTTTTTTCCCAGACAAATGAAATAATGAATGGAATAGTAGAACATTGTAGATTTTTATTGCACTAAGTAGATGCAGCACAATAGACATCCTTGATTTATGTCAAAGGATAAATACAGAAACATGGTTTCATGACTGTGGTATTTAGAACAAATTGGAATTTAATTGCCACTTATAGTTCCTGCAAGCTATTTATATGGTATAAGAGGGTAAGTAAAATCTTATCAGAAAACATGCATTAATTCAACTTATCATCACATGAGGGAGTATCGGGCAACATAAAATAAACAACATTAGCACATTTTTTTCGCATCTTGTACAGAAAATTTCCTTTGCTTACATAACAAACTGTTGAAGGGTGTATAAATATTTATCTGTTATCACATTATACAGCTGCTGCTGCTGCTGCTAAATACAACATTGCATGAGCATTCTGCTTATATACTTACTCTATTTAACATATTAGCCTCATCAAAATAGCTGCAATTGTTGATTCAGTTAATATTCCTGTGTTGAAAATAAACAGACTTTACCTTTTGTCATTGTTAACATTCGTTGAGTATGTTTAATTTATTTAGGTACATTTTATTGAGCCGATGTAGTCTGAATGCACTTATAGATATGATTCCATGCTAATCGTTTGAGATTTTGTCTGGAATTTGGAAGTGCTCTGATTATAATCAGACAAGTCCTTGTTAAATGTGTGTCAGATTAACTTTCAGAAACAATTAGAGCTTGAATTGAAATGTATGTTATTTTTGTTGGGTATTTTACAATTAAATAAGTTAACTTGTTGTTAATTGCATAATTTATTTATACAAAATTTGTTTCATTTGTTCAAGCAGTGATGAAAAACAATTAGACTGCAATTAACTAACTTAAATGTTTCAATTTAGGTCTACTTTCTGTAACCAGTATTCGATTCATGCAGTTTTTATGTATCTTAAACTGTATGCTTAATGTACAGAGATTGTAGATGCTGTGTTTTATGACTATTTACAAACTGGTTTTGTATGGCTGTCTTTGGGTGTTATATTAATGTTGAGTTGACTTTGTGGATAGGTCATGTATTGTTGTGATTTAATAGCAGTATAATGATGCATTTACTCAATTTTTTATTGAATCACTAAGCAAGTTTGTTCATGGTTGACTGTACATGTTTTGCTTGTCCTTCTGAATACTAAGCAAGTTTGTTCATGGTTGACTGTACATGTTTTGCTTGTCCTTCTGAATACTAAGCAAGTTTGTTCATGGTTGACTGTACATGTATTGCTTGTCCTTCTGAATACTAAGCAAGTTTGTTCATGGTTGACTGTACATGTATTGCTTGTCCTTCTGAATACTAAGCAAGTTTGTTCATGGTTGACTGTACATGTATTGCTTGTCCTTCTGAATACTAAGCAAGTTTGTTCATGGTTGACTGTACATGTTTTGCTTGTCCTTCTGAATACTAAGCAAGTTTGTTCATGGTTGACTGTACATGTATTGCTTGTCCTTCTGAATACTAAGCAAGTTTGTTCATGGTTGACTGTACATGTTTTGCTTGTCCTTCTGAACACTAAGCAAGTTTGTTCATGGTTGACTGTACATGTATTGCTTGTCCTTCTGAATACTAAGCAAGTTTGTTCATGGTTGACTGTACATGTATTGCTTGTCCTTCTGAATACCATTGGCTGCTGTTATGGCACGATTGCTTTTACAATAAATCTCACTTTGGTACCCAACATCACATTGCCAGGAATGCTAGCTAACCATTCCAAGTATGCTGAAGGACAGCTGGAAAAATGAGCTTCATGTACTTAATAATGTTTTCTAAGGTAATGTATAATTGCATTTCTGGCTTACATCCATCAGCAAATGGGCTTCCTGCTGGGTGGGGAGGGCAAATCTGGTGTTTCTCTCTCAGTGATACTCGTAATAAATAAGAAAGTTAAATACATGTCATGGGTAATGATTGCTGTGGAATGGACAAAACCAGGTATTAAGTCTTGCGTCCTGCTGTTTCACTACTCTTTCTTGTCTACTCTTCATAATTGAGGAGTAAATTGTATTGTAGTTGGAGAGTATTGAGTTTTATTGTTTCCTCCAAAAGACTTTAAGCTGTGGCAACTTCCTCTTAATGCAATCTTTGATTTTTGTATTCCTGGCATGATTTCTGTTGGGCTGAATTTGTGATGTTTTTGCAGTTATTGATTGAATTATCTTCTGAGCAATATGAGTTTATATTAGTTTAAAAATACATTTAGTTATTAGTTATTAAGAGAATTTAATTAAGTTAATTATTAACAAATTTATATGTATTTCTTTCTTGAGTTTCAATCCTGTGTATAAATATGTATGAAAAATATTCAGAGCAGGTAATGCCATAAAGTACACAGCCATCCTAAAGGTACTAGGAGATATGAAAAATATACCTAAATGTTAAACAAATACAAAGACAAAAAGGACACATGACACGAACATAAAAGCTGGCTGAAATATCACCTTGGAATAATCAGTGTGGGTTGTATTGCGATCTTCGGCCTCTAGCAGTGCATTTTAAAAAATGTATTTTATTGGCATAAGGAATCCCTTCATCAATATTGACAATTGGAGCATGAAATACAACCACTTGTAAACGTTGCATTTTAAGTTGCACAATACTCGCCGAACTGTATTTGTGTTATTTCTGTGACGTTGTTAATTTTCTCGATATACCAACTATTACAGCAAATGCATTGATGGTTCAGATGTGGCATAGGACTAGTCATTTAATGTTTTCATATTGTGGACAAAACAAGCGAAAAAACAAAACTTACCTGTAAAATATGCCACTATAATTAGCAGTCAGATACTTGACATAACATGCGAGGACAGTCTGTTGACTTAGTGCGCTAGTTATCATGTCAGGAACTGTGCAATACACTACATTCTTAATAAAGTAGATAACTTAGAGGTGTGCCAAGACTTGTCAGGACTTGTCGAATCAAACAATTGCTGTGATTTTCAATGGATGTTGTGTGCCAATTTAGTAAAATGTTACATATCACAGTATGTGATAATAAAGTTAATTGATTTATTGTTTGTCTAACTAAGTTTGATGCTGTTTTACTACATAATAAGTTTAATTATGAATAGTGGTGATTTAAATGTGTCCGTCTTCAAGAAGATTTTAAATTATTGTTAAATGTATGGTATCGGATGCTCAGCAAAGCATGACCACATCAGTTGATAAAATACTGCGAGTGATTAGTGTCGTACACATTTTTAAGATTTCCAGATTTTGCTAAAGCCTTCAGTTACTTAAAATAATCCTATGTTTTTGGAGACATTTGCTCTCGAGATTTAGTGCTTACCAAGAAACAATTGGTAGTATAAGATGTGATGTTACCAGCTGATGTATTTATCCTGCTTGACAGGTATTTCTTAGGCATGCTGGCCGGCATTCTTAACAAGAATTGTTTAGAAATCAGACACAAGTTTTCTCACATGGTTTTGTCATTTATAACTATGCAAATGTACTGTCTTTCAGAGTACACTGAATAAAAAATGTATGTATGTATATTTTCCTGAAGAAAGGGCCTGTCTTTGAGTGTTGTATTCTTGCAAGATGTTGCCAATTATCATAACTGATTACAACTGAAATTTGTAAAGCAATAATATATGATAAAGTAACAATTCTATTACTGAAAGGGTTCTGAAGTCATTAATTACTTGTCTTGTTTTGTAACACTAATTAGTTTACAGCTAATTAGGGAAAATATTTGAAACTAATTGAATTTCAATGATCATATTTCTTTATTTCGTTTATCTATTCCATCTCTGGAATCCCATTGGAAGCACAAACGTGATACCATGATATTCTTGCTGGAAATTCTAAGTTCATACATCTGCTGAATAGTCACAATGTATGAAACAATGTGAATGACAAAATTATTTAAGTAAACGAATGATAACTAACTTACATTACGTGACTACTTTAGGTAGATAGTTTTCCATTGGTCAAGGCCTTGTATTCATACACTCCCTGTATATTTAATCATTTACCGTCACAATTTGTTTCATGACACGTCTTTTTCTATTGATCATAGTTGTTAAAAAAAAATTTAAGGTCTTAACTGTGGTCTTAACTATTGGAAGTTTAGTAGATTCAGATAGTGAAAAACACAATGGGGAATGGTGGCTTTATTCTGTCAATGTTTGTTGGAACAGAATTATTACCATGCCCAGCTTTTACAAGTAACATTATATTGAAGACCTAAATGTTAAGAAATAATGGTTTATAGTTACTCAAGTATGATTTACTGATCAGGACACTCAATCCATTTTTCATTGTCTCCTGGGATAGATTCCTGTATCATTTGATTTATGAATTTACCGTATTTGGTATTCATCTTATTCCTGATCTTGTGTTAGAAAAAATGTGTTCTGTTGCCTAAGCATGAACAAATAACTGTAATCTTGTGTTAATTGCAGAATGTTGTCATTGGGGCTCAGATTTCTAAAACTATTTGTGACAATGTTACATCAGATAAAAGTCACTTTGAAGTACTAATAGTCTTGCTGTATTTTATTGTTTTAATCTTGGTGGAGTTGCATGCTTTCATTTGTTATCAGTCAGACACTGCGGGCATATTTTATGTTCTTGTTATTCAGTTTCTGGTTAGCCTTTATGCATTACAGAGACTCAGGGGACATATTGACTGATGTATCACCATTGAGATTTGACACCATGACTACATGTACATAACATTGATCCATCTACCCACATTACTTAGATTCAACCTCCTAGGTCTGATTCCATGACTACATAACATTTCATGATCTACACTGGTTTGACTCTATGACCTTCTAAGATTGATCCATTGGTCGTGTTTGAGTCCATGACCATCAAAAGTTGATCCAGCTGCCTGTGTTTGAGTCCATGACCATCAAATGTTGATCCATCTGCCTGTGTTAGACACCATGACCATCTAATGTTGATCCATCTGCCTGTGTTTTAGTCCATGACCATCTTACGTTGATCCATCTGCCTGTGTTTGAGTCTATGAGCATCAAATGTTGATCCATCTGCCTGTGTTAGACACCATGACCATCTAATGTTGCCTGTGTTTGAGTCTATGAGCATCTAATGTTGATCCATCTGCCTGTGTTAGACACCATGACCATCTAATGTTGATCCATCTGCCTGTGTTCGAGTCCATGACCATCTAATGTCGATCCATCTGCCTGTGTTTGAGTCTATGAGCATCAAATGTTGATCCATCTGCCTGTGTTTTAGTCCATGACCATCTTACGTTGATCCATCTGCCTGTGTTTGAGTCTATGAGCATCAAATGTTGATCCATCTGCCTGTGTTAGACACCATGACCATCTAATGTTGATCCATCTGCCTGTGTTCGAGTCCATGACCATCTAATGTCGATCCATCTGCCTGTGTTTGAAACCATGGCCATCTAATGTTGATCCATCTGCCTGTGTTTGAAACCATGGCCATCTAATGTCGACCCATCTGCCTGTGTTTGAAACCATGGCCATCTAATGTCGATCCATTTGCCTATGTTGATCAACATGCCTATCTTAGACTTATGACCGCCATACATGGATTCACCCACTTAGGTGGCTTTAAATAGTGTCAAAACCACCATTCCTCATTACAGATGTGATACTTCAGACTATAAATAACATTGTGTTCAAAGTCAGCATGAGGCAATTGGAATCATTGGTATTGTACCAAATAACTTTATATAGCTGTATGTGTATTTATTCTAACTCTATAATGATATGTTGCCTTTTTGTCTCCAGAACTCCTGATACAGATTAATACATGCTTTGAGGTTACAGATAATGAAAGCTTCTTTATGAAAAAGCTTAAGTCTGTGAAACTGACTTCAATGTAATGCTCTATTAGAAATATAATCAGCTTATAAGCCTTTATTGGATTTTAGGATCTTAGGTTGATTCTGTTGATCAAATTAATGAGTAAACGAGTTCAAGTCAATAGTACCTTCTACTAACAATGTTTATGCTCTGCTAATGCTTTCATTGGACTGGATACTTGATTCACCCTGTCCGTATAAAGCAATTTATTTTTGATAAGGTACATATTGAATTGTTTAATTTTCGTGACTCGAAATCATTATACATTGTACATCTATTTGTCAGACCTAATTTGTTTAGACAATGTACGACTTGTATGTACACTATAAAACAATTACAATACTAATTGGTTTGAACAAAGTTGTTATTTTTATTGATATTGTTAACATATTAATATATGTGACTTGTATTCTGTTAACGTTATAGTGTCAATGTTTTCACTTGGCAAATGAAGCAATATTTCTGGTTTTATATTTCTGTACCTAGCTTCATTTCAAAACTGCTGATATGGTGCATTCTGAAAATGAAGACAAAGACATGTTTTTCACCTATTCTTGTCTGTTCTGTTCCATACTGTAAGTTTAATGTGATATCGTGCTTAACACAGAACCATACCAACATTTCATCATGATATTCTCTATCACATAGTCATTAAGCAAATGAATTCATTCTTATCTTGCCATACCCAGTGGAATTTTGTATTCTGACATCACATTAAGGTGAGGAGTAATGTAAGTCGATGAAATACGTGCAAAATAATAGAATCGAAAAAAATAACATAATTCATAGTATGTTCATTCAACATATCTGATAGAGTATTCATAGTTCACTCTATTAAAATTATGACAAATATCATGAGTAAGATTCTGTTGTATACAATTTGTGCTGATCAATTTTGAAGGTTCAATCAGTATCCATAGATTCTGATACAGAGTTAATGAATAGTTACCAGTGCAAATATATCGATGAGGTCAGAATTTAAAACACCAAAGGTTAGGAACTAACAATGCCGGTTGTGAGTACTGGCACTTCAGAATAGAATGGTTTGTTTGTCAGTTACTTTGTTACATTAATGATTCCAAATAATCTCGCTCTATACGCTGTGTATTCAGAAATGCACTAGGAAGTGTTCCAAGTTTTTGTAAACAGTGATAATTAGCAGATTCCTTTGCACTTTAAGTGTACTGTAGTATGAAAGTATTGATCATGTTTTTGTTGTTTACTTTGACCTTTTTGACCTTGTGTTTGACATTAAAATAATGGAAACAACATTACTAGTGTCAATATAAACTGTTAACAATTTTCAATCGTGCTCATTAATGTTTAACTTTAATTGTTGTGATTTGATTTTGGTTCATGTCTGTGCTTGATCTCATATCACTCCATTGAGGAAATAGTTTTTGTTTGACTGAGCCTGGTTGAGGCGAGGTAACTTTTGTTTATTGTACTGATGTATGCAAGGAAATATTCTTTAAAATGACTTAATCTTACTGCAATGAAATTTCAGTGAACTGAATAGTTAAATAGCGGTAGTTATAATTGATTCTTCCATTTGACTTGGGGAGCCGTGGTTAGTGCGCTGGACTTGTAACCCGGCGATCAGGGTTCGATTCCCGGTCGCGGCAGGTCATACCCTTCCATGAAAATTTGACAAAAATGTTGATTTTCCTCCACATGTGGAGAAGTTGCCGGCTCCTTGTGGAAGGGTAAGTTAGTACTGGTTAGATTTCAGTCCAGGAAAAACTGGTTAGGTGAACCGGCCGCCGTATATAACTGAAATATCGTTGAGAAACGGCGTTAAACCCGATGAAACAAAATCCATTTGACTTGGATGAAGTTTAAAAGTCGCTGCCTTTTATGTTTGTCTTTGTCGAGACCCAGTTCTAAATGTAGACTTTTGATCTCATTATGATGTCTCTAAAGGCCTGAGTATGAGGTACCGCACCATCAGTAAAATTTATATTTCATAACTGAAATTTAGTAGTTTAGGCTGTGGTACAGAAATATTAGATCTATTGGACTGATATTATTCCCAGTATGTGACACAGATTTAAGTTGGATGGTGTTTTATGGACATTGAATGTGACTGGTAAGTACTGTTAATTGACTAACGTGCCCATTCATTGACGTCTTCAGTGATAAAAAATAATTTACTAACCCTCGGGGGAGATTTCAAAGGCCATATCCTGAAGTCACTCTAAAGAATAGTCCAGAACATGTCTGGGGGTGTGTTGTCTTCTGTGTTACTCATGTTTTCTGTCTGATCATGTTTATATTGTCATCCATTCAACACCGCCTTCATCTAGGACAGTTTCTGGTCTTCAATTTTAAAGGCAAGAACAGTCTTGTCTCACAAATTCTGTCTACATCATTTATTTCATCATAATGTGCTTATTTGTGACAAAAGTTCCTGTAGATTTTGTGTCAATTTGAACATTTGAGTCTGAATTGTGATCTAAATCTTGTTAATTTGACACTTTTCTTGCTGATGTTCTATATCACCTATATGTCTCCCAACAGAAGGACTACACTGAGATGCTGTATTGATACATAATTACATTTCCATAGATATCAAGTAGGCTTGTCTGTGGGTGTTTTGCTTCAAAATTAGAATTTTTCATTTGATTTATAATTAGTTTTTTATATACCAATATTCAATATTGACGCCTTTGACATTTGATTCTATTAAGCATTAAATTACCAGCCTTATTGCTTGACTGTTTCCGTGTTTGTACACATAAATGCAACATGATTATTAAGTCCATTGAATACTTGATAGATTGATTTCAATTTCTGCACCATAACATAAATTTCATCCAATTCATTCCTTTATTATTGGTTCTCTGTTCTTTCTTTATGTTATACTGACTGAGTTGTCTTCCTTGATTTGTAATTTGTCTTTATAGAGTTTGACTTTAGGCAGCTTAGAATTAATGCCATGTTTTATGATGTAGTTAACATATTTAACAGTAGTAACTGATTTGACTAACTCCCTCTGGGTTTCCATAGAAACTTGGGACTCGAGGGAATGTGTAAATCTTCCATGATGTGATAATTTATTTAAACTGAAAAATACCCCAGGAAGTAATTATTTGTTTAGGCATTATTGGAGAAGGCATGTGTGCTTTGCTCAGATGTCAGTCAGTCCAAATAAAGTCCACTAATATGAGAATGCAATTAATATAACATTTAAGCGCAGGGCTTTCCATAGTATTTTTAAAGTATTAGTATAAAACACATCATTTAAATGGGAACTTACAAAACATGCAGTCTAGTAGCAGCATCTTATATACTGTCCTGCAGTCCGTGTATTTGTAAAGTTCAGTATCATATATTTGTATTATCTGATGTCATGCATACCCTAGAGTGTCATATACAATAAAAATATATGCAGTCAAGTGTCACATATCCAGTCTTGTGTCATTTATGCTGTCAAGCACATACATTCTTGTGTCATATACAATCATGTTATATGCAGTTTGGTGTCATTTAGACAGTCCAGTGCCATTTATACAGTCCAGTGTCTTTTACACATTCCAGTGTCATTAATAAAATTCAGGATCATTTATACAGTTCAGTGTCATTTATATAGTTCAGTGTCATTTATACAGTCCAATGTCATATACAGGTCAGTGTCATTTATACAGTCCAGTGTCATATACAGTTCAGTGTCATTTATAAAGTCCAATGTCATATACAGTTCAGTGTCATGTTTACGGTCCAGTGTCAGTTATACAGTCCAGTGTCAGTTATACAGTCCAGTGTCATGTTTACAGTCCAGGGTCATGTTTACAGTCCAGTGTCATGTTTACAGTCCAGTGTCATGTTTACTGTCCAGTGTTGTTTATACAGGCCAGTGTCATTTTTACAGTCCAATGTCATGTTTACAGTCCAGTATCGTTTATACATTCAAGTGTCATATTTACAGTCCAGTGGCTTTAATACAGGCCAGTGTCATTTAGACAATCGAGTGTCAGGTTTAGGGTCCAGTGTCATTTATACAGTCCGGTGTAATGTTTAGGGTCCAGTGTCATGTTTACAGTCCAGTGTCATGTTTACAGTTCAGTGTCATGTTTAGGGTCCTGTGTCATTTATACAGTCCATTGTCATGTTTACAGTCCAGTGGCATTTATAAAGGCCAGTGTCATGTTTACAGTCCTGTTTCATTTATACAAAAGTGTCATTTATACAGTAAAAAGTGTCACATATACCGTCTAGTGGCATTAATACAGTCGAGTGTCGTATAAACAGTCGATTAATTTACAATTATATTTTTTTATAATTTTCAGTTAAATTGGCACAATGCCTTGTATGTGCAAATGTACATAAACAAAATTTACGCCAGAATTGATTTTGGGTTTTCTGGTGTTTTGGCTGCTTTTAAAGAGTTCAGTGACACTGCCTGGTGTTTAAAGAACAATTACTCTGTTCTATTCTGGGGAGAATTAAACCAGCTTTAGAATTCATGTTGATGTTGTTAGTGCTGTTTGTGTGTGTTTATGCCGATGTGTCTACAGTGTATCCTGCATTGCACAACTGCATTGAAGTTACAAATATGACAATATTTGGTCCTTCACTCTGGTTACATTGTAAATATTAAATATGCGTCAATACTTCACCATGTGATCTTCGTTCTTTTTACTTTCCTACAGTAATAATTAGTAATACAGCATTAGCAGGAAAGTTGAGTGCTGACAGAAAGGGGCAATGGAATATTGACAAAGTATAGGTCTAATCTACTGTAGAAGGATGAAACTTAAATGGTTGTGAAAGCCATATGGTCATTCCCTATATAGCAGTGTGACATCACCAGACAAACCAATATGGCTTCATTCTGTACAATGTTCGCTCCTTTTTGTCATCTTTTTGTTACATTTTTGTTACAGTAATTTACTGGGGGAATCAGATATTTGCTGAGTGTATTATGAGTTCCCTCCCTGAGGAATGGATACCTCACCAAACAAGCTATACTGTTAACTACCCACGGCTATTGATTTTCAATAGAGAAAAATACAGCACTAATTTGCCTCATTTGAAAATGAAAGGGTATTATAGAGGCTATGAAGTATTTATTGATGTTTTCTAAACAGATTGGAACTAGCTCTGGGAGATGAAATGTTTACTCAGTAGTTGACAATATTTCGGAGACCATTAAATGGCTTGGAAAATAATCAAATATTGTATTCTCTCAAACTCATTGTTTGCATTATGGCTGAAACTATATTTGTACAATCAAACAATACAATGTTTGAACAGTTCTCAGCAAACTTCATTTGCTCAATTTGTGGTAGCAAGTTGTATTGTAAGCAATTGTTTGGCTTACATGAAATTCATGCTGCTGGTGGGTTATGAAATGAAAAGCTGGAAGGATAACCATCTAACAATAAGCAGCAACTTGGAAGGCCATTAATATAATTATAGTCACTTGGTTTGAAACGCTGACTTAATTATTTACCACTTTTTCTAAACTTGGTGATTTGATTGGCTGTGGAAGAGGGTAGATGGACCCATTGGTACTAGTTTGAATTGATATATTAAATGAAACTTATTGTGATATCAAACATGAGATTGTATTAGGGGCCATGGGGCCCAAGGTCTCTGTTACTAAAAATTAAAAAAAAAAGTTTCTACTCAAAGACTTGAGTTTAGATTAATATATTGAAATGAAAAAGATACTTTATATCATAATTATAAAGAACAATTTTTCATCCCCTAATTGACCAATCCAATACCAATAGCTTACATGTGTGTGAAACATTTTCTTTGTGGAATTTCCATTTCTCTTGTTCTTTCTTAATATTACAACATGTTTAAAATAGTTTAGTAAATTTAATATATGTCTTCTTTTGTTTCACTGTTCTTATATTATTCAGTACATTCATAGTTAATTATGTAATAAACATATTTCAAGAAGATGAAATGATCAAATATTGATGTTAACTGCTATACATATATTGATGCATGGCTAGACCTGATAACCTGTCTGTGTGACTATTACATGAACATCTTCTATAAACGGATAAGTAAATCCATTTATGTTACCCAGACAGTCGGGCGTACAGTCCAGCAGTAAAGTAATTGAATAAGTCCAAAAATTTACATCTCAATAGTTATTTCCCCTTGAAGTTCGTGTTTCTGCTCTCAGAATTTCAGAGACTTTATTTCATGCATTTGTCTGGGTTTTGTTCACTATTCTGTGACAAGTTTATTAGTAATAAGTAATGTATTAAAATCAACATGCACTGAAAGTATTGAACGGCTTGTGAAATTGCTGTTAACAATGTAACTAAATGAGGACAATTCTTATGGTAGATTTGAAATAGTTTAATAACTCATATATACTTCAATATTTGAAAAATGCATTCATAGCAAAATAGTTGGCTTTTCCATTTCTTGCATGCCATAAAAATGCCCATGGTAAATACTAATCGTCTACTTACTGCATTGAGCAAAGTTATTAATGCAGCCAGCAAAATTTCAAATTGGGGTAGTTTTTGTAAGCGCAAGTCCTTGCAGAATTACTCGTTAACTTATTTTAAATTGCAAGCAATTTAATGTCCATTTAATGTTTGCTTCAAAATAGGCTTTTATCATTGCTGCACCTTGCAGTTAAAAGCGATGGGGAATATTCAATAATGATGCTTAAACTTCATGTGAAAATTACAGCCTTAATTAAGATACTGAATTAATGATCTGTCCAGGGTCTAGCCAATTTTGACTGGATAGAAAATCTGCCTGGGAAGTTTGCCTCCTCGTAAAGCAACTTTTTTGTATGAATTATGCTTTAAATGTCTCTCCAGTCTGCGAGATATGCTCTACCCTGGAGGAAAAATTGATTATCATGCATTGATAATTTACTTCAGGAAATTTATTCACAAATTATTGATTATAATGCCAAGATCTGTTCACTTTTCTCCATTCTAATCAATGTTGTATGCTTTCCTCTCTGCCAAATAAAGCCATGAAAACATTTCAACTGACTCAGTGGCGCACAAGTGCTGTTCTTGTTTAGCTTTCATTCATTTACAATACCCCCACTGCTGCTTACTGTGGAACCTGGAGGCTGTAAAAATATCTCCTCAGGAAACTCAACCATTTTATACTAGCTGTTCCATCAATGTGACTTGCTACACCATTTTATACTAGCTGTTCCATCAATGTGACTTGCTACACCATTTTATACTAGCTGTTCCATCAATGTGACTTGCTACACCATTTTATACTAGCTGTTCCATCAATGTGACTTGCTACATGAAAACTGTGCAGATATCTTTAATACAATATGGTTATTGTGTTTGGTCATGTAATTTGATCCATTGAATTCTTTGAATATTTAACATTATGATCCATTCCTTGACAAGGGGGAAGGCAAAGCTTGTTCCTTTCTCAATTTAATAAATTTGGTTGTTTCCAGTACTATAATCATTATGAAAGATACATTTTTGCTGTAAACACTAAACATCTATTTAAAGTAGTTAGGATGATAGTTGTCAATGTTTACTGATGTATTATTAAAAGAAACTTTGCACTTGCGTTTTACTACATTTTTTAGGCAACTCTTGTAAATGATATTCAAATTTGGTACCAAAATTTAGTATATGTATTTGCATACACAATACAATGTGTTCTGTCATAATCAAAGATGAAAGACATTTGTTTATTTCAGATTAAATGACTTGGGGGTCAAACAAACAAGTCAGTTCAATGTGAAATGTGATATTTTGATTTCATAAAGGTTCAGTAAATCGGTCAGTGACAAATAAAATGTGTAAAGCAATTGTCTCCAGATGTGCATGTGCAAAACATGTAACATCATTCTGTCAATTTGGAGGACAAATATCCCATAAAATGTAAGACAAATTAGTGCAATATATACATAAGTATGTGTGTACAGTCAACCTGTGTTAAAGACCACCTGTGAACAAAGACCACTATTGCAAAACCTGTCTGCAAAGACCACCAATTTTATCTCCAATCAGACCATTTTCAATGATATTTAATCTGTTAACAGAGACCACCTGTAAACAAAAACCACATTTTGCTGTTCCCATGGGTGGTCTTTACAGACAGGTTTGACTGTACTTACATTGGAAAATTTCACTCTGTTATTCCAAGCAGTTTTGAAAATATAGCAAATATAAAAATGCACAGTTTCTTTATTATTATTATGTCTACTTGAATCCATAGGGAAATCTTCCTAAGTGCTAAGCCATTCTAGTAATCCTATATTTTAAAATGTTCTCCAGTCTTAAGTGGGATTTTTTAACTTAAAAGGTTTGATTTCTTTATGAAACATGGGCCTGGCATATTGCTTAGTGTCCTAGTGTAGATTTACTGAAATATTATCAAAATACAATATGGTTGGTTACTTTATGTCAGTGTGACATTGTTTGTCTTATATAACATTCATTTTGCTCATATTTAAAGACCTGAATGTTCTTTTTCATAGTTAGTTATACAATTAACTGTTGTCTAAATTGTTCTGATATAAACCCATCATCATAGTCTTACAGTTGTGTAAGTTGTGTAAGTCTTAAATCTCTCTAGTTCTTGCTGTATTCATTTAATTTTGACTTAACGCAAAACAAGAAATATCTTGAAAAAAGATGGTCGGCGCAATTTGAAGGTTAAGATTTGTTGTGCAACATAAAAAAATGCCGAGATGTTACTGGTCACTCCAGATCCAAAATGAATTTCGGTAAATGCATCGAAAATCAGTGGGTTTCGGTAAGGTAACGCACCCTTTATTGGAAGGTTACCCAACCCGCGTAAATGTTACAAATGTTGTTTGGTTGAAGAGAAATTGCCTTGGTGGTTAACGTAAGATTTTATTAGTGTACACAACACTGATATGCAAACAGCAAAACCATGTTAGTACGGCTGCGCCGAAAAAACAGAATACCAAAATATTTTTCTCCATTAAGTGAACTATGGTACAATTACTATACTCTGCAAGACCAATCAAATGCAGGATTTACTGCTGACTTGGTTCCATTGGTTTAGTGTGGTTCATGGTGATCCAATTATGTATCACAATGTGAGAATTGAATTGGCAGTACCAGTTATTGTGTAATTGAAGGATTTACTTTTTTTTGTCATTCAATTTAATTTAGAAAATGCTCTTCTTGTCCAGTCTACCATTCCATACTGACATTGATATCTTGCTTGCTGATGTAAGGTTAACAAACTGATAAATTGGGTGGACCAATCAATCTTGTAATAAAAGTGTGAATCAATGCAACTATCATTGAGCATATCTAGTTCTAGCAAATCCTATAATCTCTATACGATTGTCAATGGTGTGTCTTTCCCACAATCCTCCCTGTTCTCTTGTAATTCTCTATATTTCTATTGAACTTGGAGGGCTTATTGATTTCTATGATTAGAACACTACTGCAGTCATATATCATCCCTCCAGTTTATGGTAAATATGCCATTTACATAAATTTGTATTGACTTGGGCTGCATGCCATTGATTTTTCTATTAAAGGCTATTAAAGCTTGCCAAAAATCCGGTTTGGGAAATGAATTTCCAGACGATACAGCCCATTATGAGTTGCTCTTCTTGCAATTTCAAAATGTCAGAGAGATGCTGGAATTAGTTGGTCTTGATCAGAGCGATATTTATGTTATTAGTCAATTAAGTTCTGCAAAATCGCCCTGGAAGCTTGAAGTTGATCGAGTTTTATATAATATTGTGTTCATAGGAACCCAAATTGGACTTGTGTCATTTGCGTGCCATATTTTTTTTGGTACTATGAAATTGTACTTGTTTCATCAAAATATCGTAGTTATTTGACTGTTTTAATGTACAATGTAGTAGAATTAAATCAAACCAAAATGTAAATGGTTTAAAGGTATTGTTTGCGTATTGTTCCTTGCGTACCCCTCAAAAATTCTGTGAAAAATGGCAAAAAGAAGTTGTTTGCCCCTCCATGTACATAGTTCAACTGATAGCTTCTCTTCCATCTGCTACTGTACATGTGAGTCAAAAGGATGTAGACAATTTGAGAGCAGCTATGTTTGCAAATCACCAAAATGAGTATCATTATTGCATACTAGTAAAGCATAATTATTAAAAAACTCTTCTGGGAATGAGGAAAATTTAGCTGTTTGGTATTTTCGAGACGTTATTGAATATTCCATTTTACAGATCTTACCACTTATTCAGTACATACTTTGGCCTTACTAGCAATTCTCTTTCTACAAACATGATGGTGATTTTCTCATCTAGAAAATATTGACCTAATGCTATGTCCAAAATAATACTCCAATTTCATTATACTTGAGGCTGTCTAGGCTGCTTATAAAATTAGTAACATATTTGTCCCTAACCTTCTAATCACATTTTTTTTGTCTGACAAATTACCAAGTTATGCTGACCATGACATCAGAAGCTTTTATTGGATAAATTCAGAGTGTGTTGGTTAAAACAATGTTTTAGCCTTGACAAGATGTGATTAATGTGTCAATTCCACAAAATCGCCTCAAGACCCAGGCATTATTCAATGTAACTGGTGTCTAGACTGTACTTTTTCAAGACCAGCTTTTTGAATGGATAGAACAGTTTATATTATAACACATTTTATTATTCAAGTTCAGTGTAATATCTTTTTAACAGTGTTTTCTTCCTATGCTTAAGCTATGTGCTTTTCTCTTCTGTCATGCTTTAGATTCTTGTTGAAAAGACTGTCTGAGCCTGTTAAGTGTGATGCACTGCTGAAGTATGGATGTAGTTTAGCCAGGGTCTCTGATGAAATAATGTAGAATGTTGGGTTTTGTACAAAATAAATGTGTTAGAATTTTACACTATTTTTTCAACAGTATGTTAGTTATAATCATGTATGGCAGTCGGTTTACCAAACCATTATTCCTGGGTTACCAACCAAAGCAACCTGTTCTGCTGAAAGCACCTGACATCTTCCCCGCATGAATCAGAGGTGGAGATGGTACTTTCTTAAAGAAATATAACAAATGTTTCTCCTAAATATCATTTCTTTTTAACAACCCAGAGAAATGTGAAAATTCGATAAAAGGTCCATAAATGTACGACATTTGGTTAGGTTTTCAACTTTGGCATTGGTGTGACTCTTAAATACTCTGTATCAATTTGCTACCATTATTATTCAATTAATTTGTATATGTTTAAAAATAATAATGGGCAATGTTAGGGTGCAAACTTGAGTCTATGGATTTATTTCAAAATGATCTCATCATTTGCATGACAAACTGAAACATAATATCGTCATGTGATCATTTGTGTCACATTTACTTGTTCGAGCTTTCTTTTATTTCCTGTAAGATATTGCTTAAATTTGCATGTTTGAGATTCTGCAACATCCAGAATTTGTCTCCGCTATGTTTCATTCGTTTTGTCACGTCATGCCATCCCATCACAAAACTGTTTTAAGTGATAATGAGTAATGTGAAAAATAGAACATTACTGCATCAGTCTTAATATCCACTCTTTTGTCTTCCTTTCTCTTGAAACAAGCTGCAAGATATGAATTTGCATAAATGAAGCAATGCATCATGGGATTTCAATTTATTTTCATATAACACAATTGTCTCTTACGTAATTTAAGCCTATTCTTTAGCTCAGAAGATGAAGCCTTTTGAAAGCATTAATCTAGTTTTTTTCAAGCCTTTCTGAATAGTTTTTGTAGGTTGATTAAAGAAGTACAAATACTGAAAATGCTTTAAGAAAAAAATCATGAAAGGAGTATTGAAAACAATGTGCATCTCACTTGTAAAAACATGGTTGATTACATTGTTTTCTGGTAAAACATAAAAAAATATTGGTTTCTCATTATTCCATAAGTTTAAGCAGACTCCATCTTGATAATTTTAATAAAGATTCTGACATAAACAAATATGTTTTCACACATTTGTGTGCTTTGCTCGTTGACCTGTGCTTTCATTACTTTAATGCATTATTTGATTGCTGCTGCAATTGCAGTTATGGCAGAGACTTATAAATGATCAATATTCAATGGTAGTGAATATAATAATGTGCTTTGTACTGTACATTAGTTAAGAAAACAATTCTATTATTGAGGAGTTGAGACCAAACAGTTGCCTTGCTAACTGTGTTTGCTTGTATGTAACTAACGAAGTCGTCGGTTACAGCAGATGTTCAGTGTTGAACCGTGGTCCACATTTGTTTTATTGCACACTTTCATATCGTCAACAACCTGTAAAACATTTTGGATAATTAATTTCATAGCAAAGAAAATGACAATGGGGATTAAGTAGAGGAATGCCTCTGAGTCACAAAACATGGCTTCCCTAAGCAGGTCATTGAAGTACGAATCATTAAAACAGCATATTAGACTGTATGACATAACAATCAAAGCCAGCCTTGCAGTGCTCTTAAGTCACTTTCACCTTAAGCACATTCTTTAGCAACTGGAGGTTGTTTTGGTATGTCTTTGTTGGTGTGTACTAGAATGTGCTCAAACAATAAATTGTCAAGAAGAACATGTTTGCTCAAGATTGATTTTATATTTTGATAATATACTTGATGTATTTCAACATTTTAAGGGTGCTATATGAATATAAAAAATGTTGGAGTATATTCTCCATGGAATCTATTGTCTCTGTTAGATTGTATCTTTCCATAGGAGAGATAAATCTATGTGAGATTAGAGGGGTGATAGTCGTCTTCATTAATTCCTTGTTGTCTGAACTTAACACAATTTCTGTGTGCTTGGACAGGGAGAAAATGATGATTTCATTGTCTGCCATTGATGGAGAAACCAGGAATCAATAAGAAACAATAAACTCACATTTGTTTTGCAAATTTGGTTCGGGGGAAATAGCGGGATAAAGTTTTTTGTCAGGCAGGAGGTCTGCAGCAACCCACTTTGACTTTAAAATGCACATATTTAGAGGCATATGAATGATAAAAGCACCCTTTATTTGTCTTTTCTATTGAATCCCTTTAAATGTTCTATGTCAACAACTTGGTTGCCCCTTTTCATGTTTTTTTTTCAGAAATTATTGTCTTATGTAGTTGCTTTGTCATGATGGAATGAAATGGACAGCACTGAAAATTCAATGACACAATTAGCTTTACATGTAGCTTTTATGTATATACTATAAAATATTGCATTATGATGTTCCTCATTGTCTTCAGAAAGGCCCAATCTTGAAGTCTGCTGAATTGTGTCTGAATTTGCACCCATTTGTTTAGGTTTCTCAAGTTGTGGAAACATAAACAGTTTTTGTAAGTGTTGCTTTGTGATGAATTTGTACCTTCAGTTTTAAGTATCACTTCATGTTGTGCTTGCTTCGAAGGATTTGAAAACATGAAATCTTGTATTTTTCAAATAGCTGTATATAAACAGGCATGAGAATTGTTCGAGGAAATCCATGGATTTGACGCTTGCAAGGGCTGTTTTTGAGACAATTTAAGCCATCTTAGATGCTTAAAAGCATGGAGTTTCAGCAGCCACCTGGACCTTTTGTCGAATTTTCAGCTAATTTTGGAACTTTGCATTCTCATGCCTGATATAAAACCATTGCTGTCTTTGCTAATCAGAATTGATGTTAATCTGCATGTGATACTTTGCTGTTTAATTTTAATGCAGTAAAAATCTTATTTGCTCTCTTAGTGTGCTTGTTGTATTGTTTCTGCTTTCTTTAAATGCAATTACAAGAACAATGCGTATAATGTACAGTTTGTTCCATCATCTCCACACCAATGGTAATGTATCCACCGCCTCTTCCCTTTGTGGTCTTGAACTGCGCCATCTTTTTCAGGGAGGTCTCTCCTTCAATTATAGGGACGTATATCAAACCAATAGATCAAATCGCTGGCTACATAGTGTGATTTTACAAAATGGCTGACTCTAAAATTTTGTAAATATTTGTGTACCAAAACTGTTGTACAAACAGATCAAAAATGAGAATTGCTTGAGAAAATATTGTTTTTGTGTATATCTAGCTGACAATGATTAAAGGAACAGCATTTAATAGCGGAGCAGTTTATCATTGATGGAGTGAAAATGGATAACCTACTGTTAAATTTAAAATGGGGAAACCTGCAGTCCAACCTCGGCAGCTATAAATACTTTCCAAAGGCGTATTGACATATCTTTGTTTTAGCTTGGAAGAAATTTGATTTAGAAGTACAAGTAAATAAAGCATGTTTATGATGATTTGAAGCAGAAGAGTATGACGTCTAGCATGTATGATTTATATTGATGTTTTCAATTATGTCTGTTTACCATTATGTCCATACAGATAGAAAAACGATATGTTTGTATATGCTCAACAATGATGAATTGCTCTAATGGGATTATGAAATTATTATTCATTGCTACATTGTACATTGAGGATGAATATGTGTCTGTATTGGATGATAAATATGAATATGGTATATACCAGACCTGGGAATGATGTATTGTCGGTCCGATATTGACCGATTATGAGTCATTGGACATTTCGGAGTACTGTACAGTTACTGTATTTGGTTGTTACCGACATGTACCGCCGAGAATTGGAGGATTGATCATGACATAATTTGTCTGTATTGTTAACTTTGTAGTATATATATTTAACAGACTTGGACCCAAAGAGATGTAGCCATATACTTAAATCCTTTGTAAATATTTGTCATGAATTTTCCCGGAAACGTTCGCAAAGGACAATTTGTAGACTTTCCCACAATGATGGTTTGTAATAAATTCACTCGATGAGTATAATTCATGACCATTTAAAAGCATTGGTCTCAAATCGTTTGTGATTGTGTGAATTAAAACTGTGGCAATTTACATGTAGCAGTATATCCCCCCCCACCCCCCTCCATGTCATGGCTATTTTCTGATGGTCAGTCATAATGGCTGCTAATGTTTCAGAAAAATGATAATTTTGCCGATTGTTTGAAAATTATTACTTTATAATGTTTTCTCAGCATACTTGTCGAACATGTCAAACTTTTTTTTGGATAGGAAGTGTATCTTGTAAAGAGGTGAAAAAATGTTTGTTTATAAATAATTACAGCACCCAGTAAAAAAAGTTGAAATAATATGCATGATAAGAAACATATGTATGATTGTTTATAGTTAACTCACTTAGAAGTGAGATCTGGAACAGTTTGGTTTCATGAGAAGTTTGAAACTGCACATGATGATAAGGTTCTTCTGAAAACATTGTAATTGTATCTGTGATAATCATTTTATAAAATAAAAGTGTGGTTTAAAGTATGTTTTTGTGCCCCCATTGCAACAACAACATCTTATTATAGTGCTGTTAGATCGACCGCGAACAGGTGTATGAACTCTTAGGACCGATCCATGTCAATTTAGGTAAGTAATTGCACTCGTGTGTGAACATCTAGTTGCTATTATGTAAATTTTTCTATCAAAACATAATCCCAGCTTTTTCTCAGTCAAGCACTAAGAAAGCCACAAACATTTTCAAATACCTATTTTAGAATTAATGAACCGAACAATATATTCATGCGTTCGGGGTTAATAGAACAGCACTATACTATAATCCAAAGGGTGCTTTTTAACATTTTTTGTTTATATTTTGGTTAGGGTTTAAAATCAGGGACCGTGACATTGTCCCATGAACACATTATGTTGTCCCATACATCATTTAAAGTTTGGATGCTCCCTTTGTGTGAAGAACTTGCAAAAATAAAAGAAAAACGTAGAAAGTTCAGTTTATCTGGATTGGTTTATTCAGTTTTTATTTACACGAGAATGGGTGTAAACAAACTGAGGTGGTCAGCCAATGAAAACATGGCTTGAAAAATATTGACCAATACTAGTTTTGAATTGGCAGTAAATGTGTAAAGTTTGAAACACTTAAATAGGCAATTATCAGTTTATTGTTTTGGAGGAAACAGTAATGTGGTATATAATGAATGTGTTCCCTGCTCAACCCCAGAGGTCATCGATTGACTACTTTAAAGGTCATTATCACATCTTATAAAGCACCATGTGAACTATGAAGCCAACTGGAGATGGATTAAAACTAGAAATGTGTTCCTTGGACACAGGTGTCCTCACTTTACTGAATCAAGGGCGACAACTCTTACTATATCAAATAAAAATTAACTTGGATACACAATTTCATGTGATGTCTAATATTCCTACAATGCTCTTTACTCTGGGTAAAATACTTTTTGAGATATGAGCAATACAAATTGAAATCTGACAGGACAGACGAGGGTAAATCTATGTGGTCCCCATTTGATGGGGGCACAACAAGCACTAAATACTTTTATCCGTATCAAAGCTCAAAATTCTGTTTGCTTTGTTAAAGAGTTTAAATGTTAACTGATTGCTACATTTACATCAAGCCTATGATGTTGTAGGCCTGTGATTGGTCTTAAACCTCATTGAATAATGACCTGATTGATTTTTGTGTAATATATTTCATTGTCTATCCAATCATTGTCGTAAAAACCTATTTGATGGTCGAAAAACTCTTTATCAATGAGTCATTGTGTTTGTTGGTGGGAATTCAAGCCATTCATTCTTAAGTTATGGTGATTATCTTCCTCTGTTTTATTGACCTATAAAAAGTAGTTTCTATCATTAATTGGGATTAATTTTTCTGCAAGTAATCATGCTAAATTGATTGATTTACAATTGTGAATAATTATGGTTTAGATCATTGTTCTAAGTTGACTATACAATTGTATTGGTCAGACAGATTTGACTCTTTGAAAAGATGTTGGTCAATGATCATATGCACCTTTTAGGTCACATTTCATGCCAATTGTAACTTGCTATGGTGGTAAATATTACACCTATTACAGCTGTTCCTGTCTTTTCTTGTAGACTGTGATGAAACGCAGGGTTGATACAAAAATATCGGTGAAATATATATTATTTTTTTTGGGGTAAATTCCTTGGGTCATTTTTAAAATTGTTTCACATATTATTTATGTCATAGATATGTCCGAATACAACACATAAGTATTTTATATAATGACATGTATTGTGAAAAGGCTTCATTGACCATAATATAATCATAAAATTGTGAGATAACTCCCTTTTAATCAGTTGCACGGAAATACTATTTGGTTGGTTTAAAATGTATCAAAGTGTACATATATACTTGGGCTGCAATGATACAGCTGTCCCTCAGTTTGGTTTTGATTATCACCCCTTTCGGTTTCAGTTATATATATAAATATATGAAATAGACCAAATTTTCAATCACTAATAATTGAATGATTTGTAATGCTCAGGCGTGAACATTTGACTAGGTAAGTAGAATTAGATCTTCATAATAAAAGTAAAAAGTTCCAAAAGCCGTATCACTGTAAGATAATGATTATGAGTTATGCTGAGTTCTCTGACTAGAATATTGCTTCAGGAATAAAAATGTCATCTTACGTACAGAACCAAATATTCATAAGATGGTACCGAACCGAATCGTGAGAAAAAGAACTGAAAATAGTCAAACTTCAGGTAATCTTGCAGCCCTAATATATACCAAGTGTTTGGTACAAAACTGTTATTATTTCCTTACAATAAGCCTTCAGCAAACCTGCGATGTCTAAGTGGAAACTGGGATGGAGACAATCCTACTTTGTTAACAGAAAATTGCTATTTTCAGTTTTATCTACTTGTTGTAGCTTATGTTTTTACCAACATACTTCTTTCTTGCTTTTTTAAAGCTGGATGTCATCCTTGAAATGCTAACTACTGAATTATTTACTTCACTCAAGCAGTTGTTAAGCTTGCAATGTCTAAGTATATTTGTAATGACTGGAAGGTTTAACACTTGGATGTTCTTACCAATCAATTTAAAGTCTGTTTGTGCCAAAATTTTCAGAACTTTTTAAGTTTACTAGGTGTCAGAAAAAAGACTTTATCTTATTGATTACACAGTATTGATAGTAGTCCTCAGTCATCATGTTAGTCAGGTGTATACTTTAAATATTGGGGGCTTGATTATGCTTTTGCTTCTTTGTATCCATAATGTTTAACTTTACATGTAAAAAGGTGATGCACTATGTAGCATGTGGATTTTGCTCGTTGATTCCATTTTTGTCATATATGTGTTGCATAGCACAGTGTATCTCGGTCATGTATGGCCACCACTTTGCGTAACTTGGTGCCTTCTGCAATGTGCGTCTCTAAGCCATATGGATGTTTTATTGTATCTTTATGTCCTCTGGATGCCACACTATGAAATGTGATGATACATTGTATATTTCTGTGCCATATGAAGGCCACATTGTGTCTTTGTCATATGGATGCTGAGCAATGTAATCTCTGTGCCATTTATGGATGCTACATTATCACACTAAATATCACTTCAAAGTGAGTATCTGTGTCATGTGAATACTCTGTACCAGGTGGATGCCAGACTGTCTCTGTGCCATGATGATGTTGCAATGTGTATCTCTGTGCCAAGAGGATGTTGCAATGTGTATATCTGTGCCCAGAGGATGTGGCAATGTGTATATCTGTGTCTAGAGGATGTTACAGTGTGTATCTCTGTGTCTAGAGGATGTTACAGTGTGTATCTCTGTGTCTAGAGGATGTTGCAATGTGTATCTCTGTGCCAAGAGGATGTTGCAATGTGTATCTCTGTGCCAAGAGGATGTTGCAATGTGTATATCTGTGCCCAGAGGATGTTGCAATGTGTATCTCTGTGCCAAGAGGATGTTGCAATGTGTATATCTGTGCCCAGAGGATGTGGCAATGTGTATATCTGTGCCAAGAGAATGGTGCAGTGTGTATCTCTGTGTCTAGAGGATGTTGCAGTGTGTATCTCTGTGCCATGATGATGTTGCAGTGTGTATCTCTGTGTCAAGAGGATGTTGCAATGTGTATATCTGTGCCCAGAGGATGTGGCAATGTGTATATCTGTGTCTAGAGGATGTTACAGTGTGTATAGCTGTGTCTAGAGGATGGTGCAGTGTGTATCTCTGTGTCTAGAGGATATTGCAATGTGTAGCTCTGTGTCAAGATAATGTGGCAATGTGTATATCTGTGTCTAGAGGATGTTACAGTGTGTATCTCTGTGTCAAGAGGATATTGCAATGTGTATATCTGTGTTTAGAGGAATTTGCAATGTGTAGCTTTGTGTCAAGAGAATGTGGCAATGTGTATATCTGTGTCTAGAGGATGTTACAGTGTGTATCTCTGTGTCAAGAGGATATTGCAATGTGCATCTCTGTGTTTAGAGGAATTAGCAATGTGTAGCTTTGTGTCAAGAGAATGTGGCAATGTGTATATCTGTGTCTAGAGGATGTTACGGTGTGCATATCTGTGTCTAGAGGATGGTGCAATGTGTATATCTGTGTCTAGAGGATGTTGCAGTGTGTATCTCTGTGTCTTGATAATGTTGCAATGTGTATATCTGTGTCTTGATGATGTTGCAATGTGTATATCTGTGTCTAGAGGATGTTGCAGTGTGTATCTCTGTGTCTTGATGATGTTGCAATGTGTGTATCTGTGTCTAGATGATGTGGCAGTGTGAATCTCTGTGTCTAGAGGATATTGCAATGTGTATCTCTGTGTCTAGAGGATATTGCAATGTGTATCTCTGTGTCTAGAGGATATTGCAATGTGTATCTCTGTGTCTAGAGGATATTGCAATGTGTATCTCTGTGTCTAGAGGATATTGCATTGTGTATATCTGTGTCTAGAGGATATTGCAATGTGTAGCTCTGTGTCTAGAGGATATTGCAATGTGTATATCTGTGTCTAGAGGATGTGGCAGTGTGCATCTCTGTGTCTAGATGATATTGCAATGTGTATCTCTGTGTCAAGAGAATGTTGCAGTGTGTATCTCTGTGTCTAGAGGATATTGCAGTGTGTATCTCTGTGTCTAGAGGATATTGCAATGTGTATATCTGTGTCTAGAGGATGTTGCAGTGTGTATCTCTGTGTCTAGAGGATATTGCAGTGTGTATCTCTGTGTCTAGAGGATATTGCAGTATGTATCTCTGTGTCTAGAGGATATTGCAGTGTGTATCTCTGTGTCTAGAGGATATTGCAGTGTGTATCTCTGTGTCTAGAGGATATTGCAGTATGTATCTCTGTGTCTAGAGGATATTGCAGTGTGTATATCTGTGTCAAGAGAATGTTGCAGTGTGTATCTCTGTGTCTAGAGGATATTGCAGTGTGTATCTCTGTGTCTAGAGGATATTGCAATGTGTAGCTCTGTGTCAAGAGAATGTTGCAATGAGTATATCTGTGCCCAGAGGATGTGGCAATGTGTATATCTATGTCTAGAGGATGGTGCAGTGTGTATTTCTGTGTCTAGAGGATATTGCAATGTGCATGTCTGTGTCTAGAGGATATTGCAATGTGTAGCTCTGTGTCAAGAGAATGTGGCAATGTGTATATCTGTGTTTAGAGGATGTTACAGTGTGTATCTCTGTGTCTAGAGGATGGTGCAATGTGTATATCTGTGTCTAGAGGATGTTGCAGTTTGTATCTCTGTGTCTTAGAGGATGTTGCAATGTGTATATCTGTGTCTAGAGGATGTGGCAGTGTGCATCTCTGTGTCTAGATGATATTGCAATGTGTATCTCTGTATCTAGAGGATATTGCAGTGTGTATCTCTGTGTCTAGAGGATATTGCAATGTGTAGCTCTGTGTCTAGAGGATGTTGCAGTGTGTAGCTCTGTGTCAAGAGAATGTTGCAGTGTGTATCTCTGTGTCTAGAGGATGGTGCAGTGTGTATATCTGTGTCTAGAGGATGTTGCAGTGTGCATCTCTGTGTCTAGAGGATATTGCAGTATGTATCTCTGTGTCTAGAGGATATTGCAGTGTGCATCTCTGTGTCTAGAGGATGTTGCAGTGTGCATCTCTGTGTCAAGAGGATATTGCAGTGTGTATATCTGTGTCTAGAGGATATTGCAGTGTGTATATCTGTGTCTAGAGGATGTTGCAGTGTGCATCTCTGTGTCTAGAGGATATTGCAGTATGTATCTCTGTGTCTAGAGGATATTGCAGTATGTATCTCTGTGTCTAGAGGATATTGCAGTGTGTATGTCTGTGTCTAGAGGATATTGCAGTATGTATATCTGTGTCTAGAGGATATTGCAGTGTGTATCTCTGTGTCTAGAGGATGTTGCAGTGTGTATCTCTGTGTCTAGAGGATGTTGTACTCTGTGTCGTATGGTTTCCACATTGTGTACCTCTTTGACATGTGGATGTTTCACCATGTATCCCGCTCTCTCTTATTTAAACATAACACATTAATGTGCTGTTACTGACATCAGATCCCTGATTCTACATCATATTAATGACAGTTATTTTAGTTCTGAACACCTAGATGTAATTACCCATGTCTAAATTTATTACACTCGGCCCTTTTAAAGTTATGTAATTAATTATAATATCAAACCCTGATTGAGTTATGAGGGCTTGCATTATTGTTTTTAATGATTTAATTAAATCCATGTTTACAAGTATAAGTTTATGAGCTCCACTGCTAGGCAATATGATGCTTTATGTAATAGAACTATAATAACCATGACAGAAATGCTGTTCTTGTTTGCTTAGTTGCTGATTAGGCCTTGTGTTTGCTTGAAGTTTATCAATATGCGTCCACTTCATATGGAATTGTGTTTAATGTTGGTTCTGAAGAAGTCTTGGTGCCTTGAGAAGATATTGATGTTAGAAAATGAGTATCATGATTACAATGGGTATAGTTTATGACATGATTTTAACTATTTTCGAATCAGCCACCACTTATGCATTTGTGATAACCTAAGTGATGTGTTTATTTTATGTGAATGATGCTTCATCTACAAGTATATATTCTATACATAAGTGGGTATACCTTACATTTGATATCTACGTCTACTGTTTTAGATGTGTTCTGTTAATTGGCTTATTCTGATGCTGGTTGGCACGGACACGTTGCGAGTGCAGCGTTGAAATATGTGTTTTATTGTGTTTTGATAATCAGTTTATGTGATTTCATTATAGATGCTTTGCAGTTTATCTGTTGAGATGATACTTGGGTTTCTGTTTTATTCTGCATATAATTAATTTACAACTTTCTGTGACAGAGGTTTGAATGAGCTCTTAACATTCTGTGGGTAGATGTAAGACATATTTGTTTTCTTGATTATTAGTTTGAATAAGGTAGTTTTTGGAGTGTATAACTTATTTTTTTCACAACTCAAACTTCTTACCTGGTGGTAAAAAAGTGATGTATTGTAACTTCATAGCAATACACTGTCAAAATGTATTGCTTTGTTTGTATTAAATACATGTATGTCATGGTGGCCTTCTTAAGTTCACATGTGAAACGTTGCATGCCATTAAACAGTTGTCATAAACAATTCCAATGCAAAAGAAATCACTTGAACAAACAGAAAACTTGTAATAGTGCAGAAAAAAACTTTAAAGAAAAACTGAAGCTGCATTTCAGAACCATATTACTTTATACTGGTATATAACATATTATTGATTGACGTCTGAATAAAGCATAAGGCAGTACATGTATCTGGGTATGAACACTGCATTGTGGGTATGAACACTGCATTGTGGGTATGAACACTTGCATTGTGGGTATGAACACTGCATTGTGGGTATGAACACTGCATTGTCGTGGTGGGTTTCTAAAATGATTTGGCAAAATCTGCAAAAAGTGAACTGAAAAGTCAGATGCTACTGTTTATTGGGGTTGTATTATGGCATATGGCATGTTTTACATTGAATGCAGACAAGGATTTTTTTTAAAGAAAAGACTTGTTAACATTACGTGTGAAATGACAAATTGTATATTTGTTGGTCCAGCAAAGCCATTAATTGTAGAACAACATATGATTATTTTCAGGCTATCTGCTCATTTTCTATAATCCACTTTTTGTCTGTCTGGGCTATTTTCTGTTCTGATGGTGAAGTAGACTGTGTTTATTTGTGTGATTTATGCAGTGTGCTAACTATAAGTATTGAAATGTTTCATCTCGTGAAGAGCATTAATTTATATATTTGGATTGTCTTGTTTCTTCTCTCTAATTTGCTGTATGTTATCTGGATTCATGTTCATAATGAAGATTTTTACCTATTGTCCTATTTGTTGCTGGTAGAGAATTGTATAAAATGATAGCACAGTTTCACACATTGTTCTGACAGTTGATACTAAACAAGAGGCAACTTCTGCCTGGTTCTGGAGAATGTCGGTGGTTATTAAATTTTAATAGAAGTTCTCACTGTGTGGAGGGAATTTCGTTGTTTTGCATGGTTATTGGGTTAGAATGTTTGGACAATTGTAACTTAAACAATGTTTTGTAATCTTATGTCATGCCCTCCTGTCATGATAATAATGAAGGGACATACAGTGTTAACCATGACTGTGTGAGCCCTGTTGTAAGTGTGTTTGGAAAATTTATCCAGTCGTCCACTTTTTGATATAAATGATAGAATAAATTTGTCCTTCAATGATAGCATTTTGGACTTCAAGCCATATCAGAGTACACCTTCATAATCTGTAAAAGCTTATTGCAACAGAAAAGGGTCAATGATTGAGAATTAAGTTGACTTAAGCAGTACAATGCTTTTATGTAGATGTCTGATGTAAGATTATGTTCAAACCTTTAACCTGCTGAAACCATGTCTATACAAACCAAATGAATTATTGCCATGAACATGCTAGATCCACCAGGGAATTGACACTTGTGGAGAAACTTCTTCCATATAATCAAATTTGTGCTTTCTTGACCATACTAAGCCTAATAGAAGCAAAGAACTTATGTGAACATTAGTCACATCACATATTGTTGATGCTAGATTTCTGAAGTAAGATAAAATACATGGAACATGGACAATTGAGTTAGTCAATACTCAAAGTGTAGCTTGATCTTCAAAATTCATAGCATTATCCATCATTCTTGCAGTTTTTGTGGGAGCCTCAGCTGCACTTCTTGAAATAGAATGATGTTGTTTTACCCTATTAGATAAAGCATGTGCATCTTTAAACATGTTCTTTATTGTTTTGAGGTCTGTGGAAGATTTAATGCATTGTCATGGTCTGTGTCATGGATTGCTTTAGGTGTTTTAAGATTGTAGAGTGCTTGAAAACATATCAGAATCACTACATGCTCATGTTTATTACATGTCAACAACAACAGCAATGGTGTTGTTAATGTATATGTTGTTTATGTTCTATGTGCGGTTGATATATGTGTTGTTTATGTGTAGTTTGGTTAATATCTATGTTGTTTACGTGTAAAGGATATCTTGGTAGTTTGTATGTGTTCTATAGATATGTTCTTTATATGTAGTTGATATGTATGTTGTATATATATTGTTTGTATATTTTTTATGTGTGGTTGCTGTCTAAGTTGTTTATGTGTAAAAAGTATGTGTGTTGTTTGTATATGGTTGATGTCTGTGTTTGTTATGTGTTGTTGATATCTTTGTTGTTTATGTATGTTTGCATCTGTGTTGTGTATGTGTGGTTGATATCTGTTCTGTATGTTTTGTTCATGTCTATGTTGTGTATGTGTGGTTGATTTCGATGTTGTTTGTGTGTGGTTGATTTCTATGTTGTTTGTGTTGTTGATATTGCTGTTTCTGTGTTTTTGACATCTGCATGTTATTATCATTACTTATGTTAAGTGAATATTACCTTGTATATTATTCACACAGAGCAATGTTTTATGTCTGTTAATGTGGTACATTGTAGTACGCTGGATCTTTAAAATGTCTGTTACCTGAATACCCTAGAAAATCTAGAAATAATGGATTATGCATGTTCCACTTTTTAGAAACAATTTTGTTTTAGTCTTGAAATTGAATTTAGGTATACAGCAACATTTATCATATTCTAAGTACACAAGTATCCCAGGATAAATGTTTACTGTTCAGATCTGTGGAGAAAACCAATCAATGAAAAGATACCATGTCTAAACTACATCAACTAAGTTATATTTTATTCATATTTCTGTCCAACATGCTTGTACACTATGTGATTTAATGTTCCTGTTTAATGTTTGAACATACTTTTCCACATGAAAAGTTTCAACATTTACCTTATGATGCATAAAGTTACCATGCTTGTCTATAGTATCATCTTCATTATGGTTGGGAAGGTTTGCATCAGTACTATTTCCTTGTTATGAATATTTCATAGCTTTCTTAAGTAACTTAAGTGGCTTTTCACTGCTACATTTACTAGATTGGCTGATTAAGCGACTTCAGTGAATTTCTTTGTATCTCCGCAACTATTTGTTTCCACTAATTCGCAGAAACTGAATTTTCTGAAATTTGGTTTATTTTGTTAAATTTAAAGTGGTTATGTGACTTTAAAGTAATTGCCATTAAATATTGATCATTTAAAGCTGTGTTGATACATTATTTATTTATCTAAACCTTTTAAAGCTCGCATGTAGAGACACACTTAGTATGAAACAGATCAAGTTAAACTAATTGAGAAACTGTGAGTTGATGAAATATTACATTATACTCATTGGTCCTCCTTCAGCGATTATTCTGTGAAAGTTCCTATAGTTGAACAATATTTACCTGGCACATCTGAATATTAAGTAAAAATCTGTTTATTATCGGGGGGGGGGGGGGGGGGGGGGTGAAGAAAGAAGAGTGATCTTCAATATTTGTATAAATATCACCTGCCTTGACGAGAATGGCCGTGAGAGAAACGAGGGTTAAATGAGTGCCAGTTTTATGTTGTCTTGAAAAAAGATGGTCAGCACAATTTGAAGGTCAAGATTTGTTGTTCAACATAAAAAATTGCAGAGATGTAACGATTGCTGGTCACACCAGAACCAAAATAGATTTTGGTAAATTCACTGAAATTCAATGGATTTCGTTAATGTAACGTACCCCTTAGCGAAAGGTTAACCAATCCGCATCAAGGTTACAAATGTTGTTCGGTTGAAAAAAAGTTGGTTTAGTGGTTAAACGTAAGATTTGATTGGTTAACACAACACTGATATGCAAATAGCAAAGCCATGTTAGTACGGCTGCGCCGAAAAAATCACGTAATACATCCATTTCGGTAAAACTTTCCATTGAAAACTACAGCAGCCGCTGAATCTCAATAATTACTGTTGGGTGCTGAAATTATTGGGCCTATTATCTGTATGGTTTATCTTTGTGTCTATATACTGCCACTTAGTAAGATCTAGTTCAGATACCATGACACACATTGTCTTCAGCTATTCTATGTCACAAGGGTATTACATATATATTTTAAGTATACTCGCAGAATGCTTTGAATGAAACAATGTTGTAACTTAGAATGAATCATTCAATTATTGTTGCGCTCACTTTGTGTTACTCGATTAGCTCACTGCATTGATGTTGTCTTTGGGGTTTATTTTCTAGTTCTCAAAGAAATTGGGTCGCAAGAATGTATCAGATAACTTCTCAGTTTTGTAATCAGTAAGCAAAATACAATTACTAGAAACCCATATCGGAACTTTTTGAAATTTCCAGAAGCTCGATGGTCGTTAGTCATACTATTCTTCTCTTCAGCTCGATGCAATAATTTTCACTTATTTAAGTCATTGTTCTGTTAAATGACATTGCTCGGTGCTACTTAAAGCCAATAATTGTTTTATTAAAAGTATTCAGTTTCTACATGTTTATGTATGAGATCCCCATACTGACATCATACATACATCCGTTTGTATGAAGTATCACGGAATCTCAGTTTCGTGTCAAGTATCAGAAAAATCGAGATTCTGTGTCAACTTCTGTCGCGTAATTTGTCTTCTCTGATATCAAATTTCTGTGATGTTTCCTTCAGTCCTCTTCACTTCACGTCTTCTCTTCTGAGACGCTGACAAATCTGAACTAAGCCCCCTGGATCTCGTTGTTTTGCATTGTTTGTAATGCTCATAGGCCGTTTGATTTGCCGTATTGATTATTGGGCGAGTTAACAGTGTATCCGAACTCCATGTTTGGCACGGAACGTATCCGTAATTATTAAGTTGGACTTCCTCGGCTTGAAGACTCTGACGGACTACGTGAATAATTTGTTTGTATGAGCTCATTGTGCATTAACAATTCATAAATGGACTAAAGATAGATTTGATATGAAAAATACATGAAAATTTCCACACATTGTCTCCATTGTAGTTGATGGAAATGTTGGATTACTGATAGTTGTTCCATTGTGCGTTTGTACAGGATTTTAATTTAGGAATATCGCAACTGTGAAATCAATTATTTTTTCCACATTGACTGAATTTGAAGATATTGTTTTTTGTTACCAAGGTAATTGCTTATATAGCCAGTGGGAGTTCTGTTGACAAAACGATACTTGAATGTCTTTGTATTTGAGATTCGATTTTGTTTTCAGGGAAGACTTAAAGCACATGAGTGGTATTGTGATTCTAATACATTTCATGTTTTATTTCAGTTTGATGACGTTGGTATTCTTTTGTTTGGATTTTTAAAGAAACAAAATTGGATATTCAACTTGTAATAGGTAAGAATTTATTTTTGTATCATATTGGATTGTATTGCTGTGTATGTTCATAATTATATGTTGCGAATATTACCAGAAAATTGGAAAATAAACATGTAAATCATTTTCAAGCCCTGTTTGTATAGACAGGGACCCTTCCGAAAATATCTGAGAGAATTTTGTCTCTATATTATGTTCACGCAATTTGTTAGCTGTTTTTTACGTGTAGAAAAATACAAAGCTGCACGGATCATTATATTGATTTCTGCCATAGGAAAACCATTATCGCTTATAACAAAAGACTTCTTTCATTTCACATTGAATTAATTGATACAGTCCTTAATTAACTAACTGTACAAAGACAGCCATAGCTGACATGTTCTGTTATAAGACGAGGAAAATGTTAGGAATAAAGGAAAAATACATTAGGTTTATTATGCTGAATGAATTCAGACCAAAGTGTCGCACATCCTGAATCATTCAGGGCTGTTACAGAAGACCAGAATGTACATGGTTAATACTTAATTTTAATAGATTCTGCATTTTAGCCTTACAATTTGTTGAGAATAATGAATGGTGAAAGCGAAACAATAAGTAACTGCTAGTTTCATTATATGTAGAAAAACTAGTTTCACTTTCGACTTTGATATATTTGTTAGTGTTGCCATCACAGTTTTATTACAAAGTTTTTTTGTTAACAATGTAATAAGATTGATATTGTGGTTGATGCAAGTGCCCGCACCATTGGTATCACAGTTCCATGCTGGTAATGTACTCTACCATTATATGTTTGTGACTATATTACATTTCTATGGGAGTAAACAAATTGTAAGTACCAGTATAGATATGTGAGTTTGAAGTTAGGATTGTGTGCAAAGTACATTGAAACAGTATAAAATGGTGTTCCTTTTAAACTAGTAAGGGCAACCACTGCAAACAGTCATCCAACTTTGTATGTGTATTCATTAAGCTTTCATGTTGGTTTGTTCAATTTTTCTATTCTGTAATTGTGAAGTTTGCAATACAACCTTGCCCTAGAAGATTTTCAAGCGAACAAAGAGTCAGGCACTCTGACCCTTTGGCTACTATGTCTGTGTTTATCTGAAATATGTTGGTTGTTGTTAAAATTCGACCCCAGTCAGTTGGTTCAGTGGGTAGAGCACTGGACTGTCACTCAGAGTGGGTTTGAGTCCCTGGTGGGGCAGGTCATGTCTTTTAATGGTGTTTAGCTATGGTCAGTTGTCCTCCACCTGTGATGTGTGTGGAGATGTTGCCAGCTGCTTCTGAAAGAGCAAGTTAGTACTGGTTGATAACTAATTCCAGGAAAACTGATTAGGGTTCTGAAAACATTCTGAAAATGGCGTTAAACCCAATTAAACAAAATAAAAGTTACAATTGTTTGTTGTTCATGAGTCAGACTGTTCTTGCTAGAGGTGACCCAGTGCTGTAGGTATAGATAGAAGTCACCATGGTATTGCCAATCTTTGGTTGGTGGTTTGATTTTCGTTGCTTGTACATGCATCTTTTGATTTAGTCTTTTAATGGTTTGTATGTTTAACTAAAACATACTGAAATATATTCCGACTGGTGAATTATTTACCAGTTATTTGAAGTAATCTACACTGGATAAAAATGTCACTTTCATGGCTTTGTTAGTTTGTTGTTTGTTAATACAAGTTAAGCCGGTGTCTGTTAAAGGGATTATGAGTCTGGAAGAGACATTTTTGTCTGGTAAATAAAAAATGCTGAACAGAATTAGTGAACATTGTATTCACTTTGTGGCGCTAGTTTTCATCCGTAATGCAAATGAACCCAACTTGTTTTAAATGTGAGAATGTTGTCTAGACATTGACTCTCCATGTACAAGTGAGGGTGACCTCCCTTGTCTTGCAGTCTCTGTTCAAATCAGTGAAATCTTATTTCTGGACGCAACACTGCTGTTGAGTATTGTTACTGGCCACATACAGTACGAGGATCAATATTGAATACTTGTAAATGATGACAGTGTTCTCATGCCCATAGAATTCCACATTGTTAAGTTCTTTCTTGAAGACTTGTCACAGAATGTGTCTCTTCATTTAACTCTGGGACAATTCTGTAGATGTTAGCAAAACTCCCAAGCTAGTGTTCATCTGATCATTTGTCATTCTGGACATTTTCAGACTATTGAGACTAGACTACTGATCAGTGAATGCGACGCAATCACACTCTTCCTGGTGGACAATTTGTTTGCCAGTCAGTAGTCTGTTAGACCAGTACATGCTTCATACTGATCAGTACCAAGTCTTGTTTCTATCAATTCAATGGTAGTCTCCCCATTGTTGACATTGAGGATACTTTATCATCTGTTTGGTGCCACTAAACTTGATAAGCACACAATGAGTCATTGCAGTCCATATTGTTCCTGGGGGTCCCTGTTTCTGCAATTAAATTCTCGGCTTTGTGCCCAGAACTGAAAAGGTGGATGACAGCTTCTAAAATACAAGTGCATTATTCTTAGTTACTGGTAAAGTGTAACTCTGTCCAAGTGCTGAGGTTGTCCATAACATTTGGGTACATGGCTTGAAAGAGAGCTTAGAATGGTTTGTATTGTTGCAAAGCCACTGTGTGTGCATTGTCATCCATAGAACTGTTCCATTTGCATACAATTTTGTTGGCTGAAATAATTCTCAATGTTGAGGTGACAATATGTCCCATTCTATGCAGCACTTGGTATTTTTTTTAGTTAGGTAGAAAGCAAGTTGTCTGTTTATATTTTAATAATGAGAGTTGGCCTATGATTTTAATGTGAAGCCAAAATAGATTTTTCTAAATTGTAAAATTTCATTGCAATATAACAAGACTCTTGCTTTTAGAAAATGCACAGAGTGTAATCCCATGAAAAAACCGTCTGTAGACCATACAGAGTGGTGCAGCATGAATTTGTTTCATCTAATGACACATTAAAACTCCTTAGCAAAGTGATTCCCCCAAATGAATGTTGGTGTTCAAATGGCAAAAATGTTTTGAAAAGGAAGACAAGTTTTACTGATCTGATGAGAAGTATACATAAGGTCACAACAGATGTTTGCAGTATATGATAGATATGATTAATTATATCTATGGAAAAACGATTCATAAAAAATATCACAAGAACTTAACTTAAGTAGAGCATCATGCAATGTATTACATGTTGGCCCATAACCGTAGAAAATGCATAACAGTTGATAGCAATTATTCAAGAATGGGCGGTGTTTTGGAAAGGTTGGAGATCCTGTGAGCATCTCTGAAATACTCGGTAACTTAAGATTATGTATCCGTGGGTCTTGAGACATGAGTTTATGTATTATTCATGAATCTTAATAAAATTCTAGAATACAGCTGACAATTTATCAGTTTCATTTCTTGTGCAAACCTTTGTCAAAATATTTCATCAGATAGTCGTAATGTTAAGCCAGGACACACATTAAACAAACAGCCTTTGTAATTTGTCGTTGCTGTCCATTAAATGAAATTTATCTATGATACTAATGAAATTAGAATCCTAAATTTAATTAGAGACTTGTGAGTAATCATGTGAAACTTTGTAACAATTTGTGAACTAACTAAAGCGCATCTGTTGTCGTAGAGTGAGTCATAATTTGTCAAACTTTGTATTGTTAGAATCTACCTACATTGAAATTTTTATAGTAAGCCTGATTGATGTTGGCTTTGTACTGGGGAAGAACTTCTTATATTGATTTACTTTTGCCCTGCAAGCCGGATAACATTTTCAATGTTGGTCATTGAAACATTTGATTACTTCAAGGGATCTTGCTTTAATGGTAGCTCACCTCATCAGATGGCTTATATGAGCTTTTGTGATTGCATGGCCCTTGTCTGGATTACTTCCATTGTACCAACATTTGCCTCAAATTCACATTTTCTCAGTAACTGAAGTGTCAATCATACTTAAATTTCACTAGAATGATGCCTATGTGGACTTTTGTCAACTAAGATAAACATGATTTAGATATATTCATTATTACAATGGCAACCACTTAAAAATCCCTACAATCTTTTTCCCTGAATCAAATAATAATGATGGTCAAAATTCAAGTTTGGTTAAAGGGGTCATGGTTGGCCTTATTTATTTGTCAAAAACACAGTCATCAGGGCATGTAGCTTGATTTCGTTATATAAAATCTTTCCCTGTAATCAATGATCAAAATTCATAAACTATTTGGTATGAAATGGTCACTGGAAGACCCTCTACATAGTTTTTATACAATTTTGCGCTGTTCAAATATATGGCCACCAATGGCTAAGGCTGTTGTTGTTTTATGGCACAGTGAAAGCATACTATGAGTATACTGAGGTGAGCAATATAGGACCACCATGGCTCAGTCTACTGAAGTTTGCAATATAGGACCACCATGGCTAAGTATACTGAGGTGAGCAATATAGGACCACCATGGCTAAGTATACTGAGGTGAGCAATATAGGACCACCATGGCTAAGTATACTGAGGTGAGCAATATAGGACCACCATGGCTCAGTATACTGAGGTGAGCAATATAGGACCACCATGGCTCAGTATACTGAGGTGAGCAATATAGGACCACCATGGCTCAGTATACTGAGGTGAGCAGTATAGGACCACCATGGCTCAGTATATTGAGGTGAGCAGTATAGGACCAACATGGCTCAGTATACTGAGGTGAGCAATATAGGACCACCATGGCTCAGTATATTGAGGTGAGCAGTATAGGACCAACATGGCTCAGTATACTGAGGTGAGCAATATAGGACCACCATGGCTCTCTTTTGTTTTGTTTCCTGCTGGTGTAAACCTGTCCTAATTGGCAGTTAGACTTTTTTTAATTATTTTGTTGCAGGTCTTTTAGCACACAGGTTCAATATATCAAAGAATTTACTGGGGGGAAATAAAGGACACTGTCATGAATTAATAGGTTTTATTTTTCGTGAAAACTTCAAAGTCAGGAAATGAGACGGCAGAGAAATTTAATGGCATTGGTAATGAGATTTTGTTTTGTTCAAGCTTATTACATTCTGATATTGACTCTGCACTAATCATACAGCACAAAGTGTTATCAGTGTATTATTCAGTCCATGGTTAGTTGTGCCGGTATGTGATCCTATCAGTCATGTTACTGCCTGGTACTTGCTGTATATCTGACTGTTCTATCAATCTTAGTCAATTTTATGTGCTACATGCAGTAAATAGGCTCTACCACTCATTGAAAACATTGTCAATAAATAATGTAGAATTGATGTTGTACATTTGAGACTGTGTTGGTTGGTAATAAATGTTTATGCTGTCCTGTGATTGGTTATGGTTTACTAAGATTGGTCATGATGCTCTTTGTTTATTAGCTTATCGCATATCTGTGATGGGCTTGGTTCATGTATACATGCTGTAATTGGATTGGATCATTTTTCCTGATACGTTTATGTGATGTTCTTTGATTGGTCCAAAAGTTCTTTTTTGTTTGATTTGATCATTATCTGTTAACTTCTTGACGTGCCCTTTATTTTCTGACTTTCCTGCTCATTATTACTGTTAGTTTAGTTTACACATGATTTGCACAGTCTTGAAAAGTCCTTGAATTTGAAGCCTACTCCTTGAAAAGTACTTCAATTTTGAAAAGTGTGAAAAATGACAGAGCTATTTTCAGCAGGGCCTACCGCTGAACAGGTTTTATGCCATATTCAAGTAATTCTTGTGCTGTGTAATTTTAACCATGCTGCAGTCAGTGATGGTCATCTTTGGAGGGATTTAAAACTTAAAAAATACACTGGATCCCCTTTTCTCTATACCCAAAATATAAACATTTTTAATCCTTGAAAATGGGGGAAAAGTCCTTGGAAAGTACTTAAAAATGTTCAAGAAGATTTGTATGAACCATGTTTCATCTACCGGTACTGTGAAACAAGTTCTCACCTTGAACTAATCACTCTTAATCACCCTCAATAACAGCTTCCATGGTTACACACCAGTACTAATGCACCAGACTTGGGGTTAGTGAAGTTTGTGATGAAACCCTGCTCATTTGCAGTGCTTGAACTTGAGACCTTGGGATCAGGAGACAGACACTCTGCCCCTCATCCACAACGTCGTCCATTGCTGTTAAAATTTGAAATATATTGTGTCACTGATAAATTGTAAGTGGACGTAAATGCTGGAAAACTTGACCCATATTATAAATGTTTTATTCAACTGTTAAGTCATTCAGTTAAAAACGTTTTACTGAGGGCACATCCATATACCATATAACTTTTTGTATATAATTAGATTAAATTTTATGATAGCCCTATTATTGAATAAGCAAGTTCCCATGTAGACTCGTGAAATAGTGAAGTCTTGGTATCATTGAAGTGAGGATGAGGATGTAATTCTGTGAGGAGGATGTTAATTGTGTTTTATTATCCTCTAACCAGTACACAGTGTTCAAGCAGATGTTCGTACATTCTGGATTTTTTTCTTCTTCTTTTCCTTTTCTTTAACTGAATTGAAATATGGTGCTTTTTCAAAATTGTTTCTCCAATATGCCTGGTTTTCTCCAATATGCCTGTTTTTCTCCTCTCTGAACTATGTTTGATTGCAATTTTATTCGTAACCTTAAATTTAATTATCCAAAAATAGTCTGAATACTTTAGTTTTTCATGTCTTGAAGTAGAAAATGATGGTGACTATATTATTGTATATTTCTCTTAAGGCATAATGGTATGATGTTAGCTGTAAATTATTTAAAATGGAAAACATTGTGAAATTTGTATGAATGTTGTTTCTATTTTGAATAGTTATCAGAAATGATCGTTCTTAAAGTTACAATGTTAAAATATTATTTGGATTTACAAAAATATTGAATTTAAAAGTATTTAAGGTATTTAGGTTAGTCTGCATTGTTTATGAAACAACTTCTGACAACTTATATAATTCACCTTCCATGATTGCTCCTGGGTTACTAACTAATGCTATGCAGCTGGATTTGAACTAACGACTGTCGGATCAGGAGTCGAGCGCATTTACCGCTTAGCGGGGCTCTATGCCTCCCAGAAGTTTTTTAAATAAAAATGCCATTTGGGTCGCATTGTTAAGAACAGAAATGAGTTGCAGCTAATTAACTGTGATGAAGTACATGACTGACTAAATGCTTGTATTATTATTGAATCAATAATTAATTCTAAAATTCATCAAAAATTCATATGATGTTATATTTTCCTGTGAACGTAACTCAGGTGTATCAATGTGGTTCATAAATTCATTGCAGACCCAAGAGATTGCAGACAGACAATTATAAATGAATTATTTATGTGCAAATGTTGTAATAATTCAATAAGATAGCAAAATATGAAGTTGATCTATCCCTGTAGGGTACTCTTGTAAGGGATATTGGGGGCATCCACGGATCTCATAATTATGCATGAGGTTCATGATAATTATGTGTCATCACCAAGGTTTTGTTTTATTCAATGTGTCAATACCAGCTCCTGTTCTGTAACATCAAAGCCATATTAAAAATGTACAGATATGAAATTATGAAATAATGATAAGATCAGCAATATGTCTTTGTGTTAAGAGTATTAATTGGAGAAATTAATGCTGAAAATGTATTTCTAAGAACATTACAGAAATTTGGGCGCGGAATCGGCTACTTTTGAAGTTTAACATCATTTTTACAGAATGTACCCTTAATAGCATTGGGCTCACTATGTCTGTTATATAATGAGATATGTATCATATTTGACCTTATTAATGTAATTGCCCTGTTAGATGCACCTGCTTACAATATATATCTATATTCTGAACTTTGAATATTCCTTTTTTTCTGCAGCAGTAACAAAATATTTCACACATGCAGGGTATCAAGGGAATACATGTTTTGATGATGTCATTTATACATGTGCACATGATTTGATGATGTCATACATTTAAGGTTTAAAAAACTGGGCTCAGGGCAAAGGGGTTTATTGGCTGGAATTTAATGACAAAGTATGGATATCCCATTTCCTGAAACAAAGTGTTATGGGGTTTAGGTATTGTTGTATACAACTGTAAAAGATAGATCACATACCAGGGACCCAGATATGAAATGCAGAATTTGTTATCCATGCTCCCTAACTAAAGTAAATAGTAAACAGGTGTGAACTTCCCTATTAAACCTAGTGGGTGTTTCTAGATATTTGTAGAATGGTTTGCTAAGTTGTTTTATTCAGACTGAAAAGTTACTTGGATTTCAGCTGATTTTGTGCTGTTTCAGGGAATTTGACAATTGAATGTTTATGTAACTTACTATACAGTTCAACCTTTACCCAGCAGAACGCTTGACCAACAGCCTCACTTCAATTGAATGTGTATGTAACTTACTATACAGTTCAACCTTTACCCAGCAGAACACTTGACCAACAGCCTCACTTCAATTGAATGTTTATGTAACTTACTCATACAGTTCAACCTTTACCCAGCAGAACGCTTGACCAACAACCTCACTTCAATTGAATGTTTATGTAACTTGTTATACAGTTCAACCTTTACCCAGCAGAACTCTTGACCAACAGCCTCACTTCAATTGAATGTTTATGTAACTTACTCATACAGTTCAACCTTTACCCAGCAGAACGCTTGACCAACAACCTCACTTCAATTGAATGTTTATGTAACTTGTTATACAGTTCAACCTTTACCCAGCAGAACTCTTTATGTAACTTGCTATACAGTTCAACCTTTACCCAGCAGAACGCTTGACCAACAACCTCACTTCAATTGAATGTTTATGTAACTTACTCATACAGTTCAACCTTTACCCAGCAGAACGCTTGACCAACAACCTCACTTCAATTGAATGTTTATGTAACTTGTTATACAGTTCAACCTTTACCCAGCAGAACTCTTTATGTAATATGTAACTTGCTATACAGTTCAACCTTTACCCAGCAGAACTCTTTATGTAACTTGCTATACAGTTCAACCTTTACCCAGCAGAACGCTTGACCAACAACCTCACTTCAATTGAATGTTTATGTAACTTACTCATACAGTTCAACCTTTACCCAGCAGAACGCTTGACCAACAACCTCACTTCAATTGAATGTTTATGTAACTTGTTATACAGTTCAACCTTTACCCAGCAGAACGCTTGACCAACAACCTCACTTCAATTGAATGTTTATGTAACTTGTTATACAGTTCAACCTTTACCCAGCAGAACTCTTGACAATGCAACAGCCTCACTTCAATTGAATGTTTATGTAACTTGTTATACAGTTCAACCTTTACCCAGCAGAACGCTTGACCAACAACCTCACTTCAATTGAATGTTTATGTAACTTGTTATACAGTTCAACCTTTACCCAGCAGAACTCTTGACCAACAGCCTCACTTCAATTGAATGTTTATGTAACTTACTATACAGTTCAACCTTTACCCAGCAGAACGCTTGACCAACAGCCTCACTTCAATTGAATGTTTATGTAACTTACTATACAGTTCAACCTTTACCCAGCAGAACGCTTGACCAACAGCCTCACTTCAATTGAATGTTTATGTAACTTACTATACAGTTCAACCTTTACCCAGCAGAACGCTTGACCAACAGCCTCACTTCAATTGAATGTTTATGTAACTTACTATACAGTTCAACCTTTACCCAGCAGAACGCTTGACCAACAGCCTCACTTCAATTGAATGTTTATGTAACTTACTCAAACAGTTCAACCTTTACCCAGCAGAACTCTTGACCAACAGCCTCACTTCAACTACATTATCAATGGTTTCATAGTAAATATAAACAACCACTTTAATCTCCTTAGTATAGCAACCTCTCATCATTTTCCAGAAGGTGGTTTCAGTGGACAGATTGCTCTGTGTGTGCTGTGTCTATGCTTTGCCTCGGTCCAGATGTGTTAATTAGTACATAAATATTTTGTCAAAATATCTTTTACTCATAAACTTTTTGCACAAAATCTTTTTGCAAATAAAGAAACAAGCACTTTACAGTAATCATGAGACTACAACATTGTTAGGCCAATATAAGTTTTGTTTATTTTCCTCTGGGTTACTGCTTTACGTTAAGTCAGTATTTACCGCTTGGAAAACTTTCTTTACGTACAGTGGATTCAGAAATTCGTTGAGACTACTATTATTAGGCCATCCTTAAAAAAATGTTTGTTTGCAGTTACGCGACCGAGTCATGAAAATGCCGTGACTCAATTTATTTTTGTAGTCTTTTTTTCCTTGTGTATAGACAATTTAAGATAAATCAACATTGAATGTACACAGATGTCTATTGGTCAATATTTCCAAACCATGATTTTATTTGCTATTCACTGCTCTATTTGTTTGCAACAGTTCTCGAGTAAATAAAAACAGACTAAAACACTTGTGCATTGTCTGGTTTATTTAATTTAATAACCAAAGGGCACTTGGGTCATCTTCGTGGTCACTTTAACATCTGCCATTTGCCCATATGTATTCATGCCTTTTGAAGTAATGCCCCAAGGAGCAGTCCCAGATTTTCTCATGAATAATGCATACAAAGTTGGTCATTATGATGATTGTGGTTTGATCAAGTGTTCTTCTCGGGGTCAGTTTACCAACCTTATGGAGCTTAGCATTAAGTGATGGCGCGATTATCGAAAAAAATAGAAAAATGGTCGCTGGACATCCGACGTTGGCAACAATTGAATATGAACTACAATAATAGATTATAATTGGAAATTTTAGCTGAAGCGTTAATTTTTTCAATAAGATGATATTATAATATATTCAAATTTTGAGTAATAAACCGAGATATGCATTCAAATTAACAGTTATATAGAATTTTTAGATGTATTCAGTCAAAGACAAATATACAAATGATCTTATGATATAAAATCAATGTAAAACACCATTGATGTTAAATGTAGTAAAAAGAGATAAATAAAGTTATAATAGATGAAATTATCTGTCAGCAAAATATTTACACTAAACTAAATATGTCGATTATTTCCGATTCGATTATCGATTATGAGTTTGCAAACCAATCCGATAACCTATTATGAAATTTGTCCGATTATCCATAACTACTTAGCATGTATTAAACTTTAAAGCAATACAAACTAGGGGTTCACTAAGATTTTCCCTTGTCCGTCTGTCAGTTTGCCTGTCTGTCAGTCCCACAAAAAATGTAGCATTCTTATCACAAAAAATATTTGACCTTGAGTAACAGAACATCATAGAAATATTAGACATCACATGAAATTGCACACCTGTTCTTTTTTACTTGGTTATGCCCCTTGATCGTGTGGAGTAGGGGCACCTATGTCCTGTGGACATGTTTTTCAAATGGTATGAACGATTGTAATGATGGGAGACTTATCTTTTTTCTAATGAGAATGCCTTGGGAGTCCAGTGTCCCTTTTCTTCCATTGCATCGTAGCTCTACCCTCTTGCTACCGGGCCGGCATTACAGTTGTTAAATTCTTCTAGATTAAAAATGACTCACAAATTCCAAACACAGTGTAAAAAGCTACGTTTCCAAAATTGTGTACAAAAACTGTGATATTAAATCTGGACAAGAAGAAAGATCATTTATAAGGCCTGCTATTGTTCCAGCTATTGTTCCAGCAATGATTTATGAGTTCATTATTGGGAGTGTATGGACTAATTGTATCTTTCTAGACAAGGCAAAGAGAGTAGCCCAGGAATCAATATCTCAGTTTGGTAAGAAAATCTTTCTAGTGAAACATGGCTACATGGCACTGGCTAGTGTGGTGGCAGATTATCAAGTATTTGTGCCAACTTCTCCAGTTTTGGGTGTGAATTGTGACAAATCATGATGTATAAATAGAATATGAACACATGTTTGTCAGGATAATGTTACAATTCACTGTTGCTATAAGTTACAAGAAGTGTATTGTTGGTAAAAATGTAATTAATTGTAATTAGACATTATTTGCTTTGGTATGTGTTGACCAGAAACCATTATATATACACATGCATGTACAAATCAAATACGTTGTGTAACTTACCAAAGACTTTGAATAAGGATTGAAATCTTTCTGATTCAGAGACTTAATCCAGTCTAGTCGCTTCTCTTCGTTGGACGGCAAGCAATGAAATTTGAATGGATGTAAACACAAACAGTCTTTGTTCAAAATGTTGTGTTTTTCACACAATGTATTGTTCCAAGCATATAATTTCTTTTGGTTGTTTGTACAGCCAACAACAACACATTGTTTTCCACCACTCTTTGCATAAGGCATTCTGCTATGCGAGCTCAATCCAAAATCAAATGTCGTTTGTCTTATCGTTACGTTCTTCAGTACCGTAATGGCGGATCGGAAGAGTACTCAAGGGAGGTAATTACTAATTTCTGGGATTGTCTATATTAGTTGTACTAAATGTATGATATAATATTTGATTTACTTTATTTGTAATATAATACTTACTATAGATTTGTGAATGAGAGTGTATGTATATTTCATTTATTATGTATATAGAGCCGTGGTCCAGTGGTTAGTGCGCTGGACTTGTAACCCGGTGATCCGGGTTCGATTCCCGGTCGCGGCAGGTCATACCCTTCCATGAAAATTTGACAAAAATGGTAGTGACAAAAGTTAGTACTGGTTAGAATTCAGTCCAGGAAAAACTGGTTAGGGGAACCGGCCGCCGTATATAACTGAAATATCGTTGAGAAACAGCGTTAAACCCGATGAAACAAACATCATTTATTATGTTATGGACATATTGTTGGTGCTGACTATGGTATTACCATAACACCATAGTAAATTATACTCTTTTAGCTTTGAACAGTTCTTTGCATTTTAAACCTTTCAGAAATATAAACTGCAGCATTTAAAACTCAAGCTCCATTATAATGCTGAGTATGATTTATGTAAAAATGTAGAGCTACTTCAGTTCACTTTCATGATATTTTTCTAAAAAAAAATATATGTGTCTGTCCCCTCCCTCGCATCTTTATTCCATCTTCTCCTCATCATGTTGTATTCATCAACACATCATGACTTTTGTTGTTATAATCTGGCGCTTATAATGTTCCCAAATAATTCAGATAATTTCCAAAATCACAATTCATAAAAATTATGATAATAAGCTGAAATTATTGCAATAAAAGTACTGTTGTATATAATATAAATAATTATATCCTGCTATTTAAGTACAAAATTGATGTATTATCTTGCATTTTCACAATTTTCATTACATTTGAATAGATCTGATTACAAAGTCTTTTGAAGTTACAATATGTCTACAATTTTCATGCTTGTAGTTATACATTATTTGCTGCAAGACTGCTTCATAAAACTACTGCCTTGATGGAAATAATATATCTCTAATAAAATAAACAGTGGATATCATAAAATAAACAGTGAAAATGCTAGTTAATTCAGCTTGAAGTCATTAAACTGGAATATTTAAACATCTGAACCTGTTGTGGCTGCAGGCGGAGAAAACACAATTCTGATTTCTAGTTTAAACTCCTTCAATTACAAATTTGTTAAGACACCATCTCACACCCCTTTAAACTATACTAATGATGCTGCGTTATGTGATCTACTTAAGTTACCATTAAATTCAATAGAGTTTTCAGGTAATTTCCATAGATTTTCAGTTAAAGCTAAGCATTGTTCTGTGACAGACATTAAACCAGACTGTAATATTATTTAATAGCACGATGACTCACCCTGTCATTGGTATCAGTGTATCGTGTTTTACAGGATGTCTTTGTCTCTCTAACCATCTGTCAGAGTGGCTGTTTGTTACCGTCTCCATGGTAATGAGGTCATTGTCGCGGAATTTGACCCTCGCTGTTATCATTTTCATTCGCAGGATGCAGTTATGTGTGCAGCATTAAGGAATTAATGTCGATTGTAATTATGATAATGGGAAAATATTCTGTTATCTAAGAAGTAACTTATCCATGGAAGTGGTTAGTTGATCCGCTTGATTTCTCGTGGTTAACTTTTGCTCAGTGCCACTGGAAACTTCATATGATTTCACTGATTAAAATTTCATGGTATGAAACTGATACGAGTCGATAGGTGTGAAATCAAGAATGCCTGTATATCATAATTGTACAAGTCTAAATGTAAGATATGAAATGTTCTTGAAGTCGTCCAGGGTTCATCATATTCAGTGTCCACATTCTGGATAAAGGAATCTTGTAAGTCAGGTGATCATGGTCGATGGAACTCGCGCTAGAGACAAGCTTGACATGTGGTAAATATACTGCCATACAATACTTCTAAAACAACCCTCGAAGTTTGCCAGCAACGCACTCCTTTCGTGATAGAGCTCATTAACTGCAGTTTAATAATTTTGAAGGTTTTGTGTGCATCTAAATTACCAATGAATGATGAGTTTCGAGGTGTTATTTTTCCTGCTAAAATCATTCTTTACAGTTAAAGCTATTACTATTATTTCTGTGTCTGTTAATCAAACTGTACAGAAGGAAGGAAGGCATGAAAGTCATTAATCATCATGAATGAAAATGAGAAAAGCTATGATGTCATAACTTGTCTTCATGATTTTTGTACTTTTGTTTCTTCTGAGCTCATTCTTCTTCATAATTATTGTACAACATGCAGCGAATAGTTTTATGTCAGTCATCCATAGCACTATCATCAATCAAAGGCATGTTTAAACTGTAGTTACATTATCAACTCAACTCATTGAGGAATAAATAGGTACTGCCTGATAAAAAAATTCTGTTCTGTAGAAAGATTCGAAGAAGAGAGGGCATATTGGTTCGCACATGTTTGTCAGTCGGTATGTCCGTCAGTCTGTCGGTCCGTAACCTTTTCATTTCCAATCAATAACTCAAGAACCCCTTTACCTATCATCCTCAAACTTGGTCCACACATTCATCTTGGGTAGCAGAGGAACCCTATTGATTTTGGGGTCAGGGGATCGAAGGTCAAGGGGGATAATGATTTACAAACATCTCTTGTTTGAGGGATGGTTTGGAAACTAGTCTGTCGGGATGAAGATAGATAGATTTATTTCAACATAAAATGTACAATTTACATGGCAATACAAAATTAAGACATATATTAGTAAAAACAATATGTATGAATCAATAAAGCCATATCAATCAACATTATATGTTAAGTATAACACAAAAAAGAGGTTAAGTAAAAACTCTTATTTCCATTGTGGTCCTTAATATATAGTATCGATATAATGTAAATAAAGAAGCTTGTAGATCTGTTAAACTTTTATCCTTTTTTAGAAATCAAAGAATCTCAGATCTCTGTCACACATTAACTGTATTACTGACTCACTTGTCTTTCAAAAAATGATATGAAAACTACTATTACACGATATTGTATAAAACTGAACAAGAGTTGATACTCACATTCATGCATGTTTTGGCTCTGATAATTTTCCATTCTCATAATTCTTATTTCACTCATACTGTATAATTATCTAATGCTTTAGGCTAATACTATAAAGCCACATCTGTTTGGTATAATATGCAAGTGCTTATTGTTTTGTGAGTTAAAACTTTGGTTATAGATAGTTAACTGCCTTATTAAAATCACATCATCTGTGAGCAAGCTGCAGTAATGGTGTACAGTCAAACTTGTCTGTAAAGACCACCATGGGAACAGCAAAATGTGGTCTTTGTTTACAGGTGGTCTCTATTAACAGATTAAAAATCATTGAAAATGGTCTGATGGGAGATAAAATTGGTGGTCTTTGCAGACAGGTTTTGCAATAGTGGTCTTTGTTTGCAGGTGGTCTTTAACACAGGTTTGACTGTATTTGTTTATCAATGAACAGTATAAAATATTAAGAAAATTTTAATTTTGGGTTAACTATGATGTGTAGAATAAAGACTTGAGTTCTAAGAAAAGTAAGATTAATATTAACTATTTTAGGAAAGTGCTGTATACTTAGTGCTTGTTTGACTAAAGGAGTTAACACCATTTTAATTAATTCATGTAAAAAATTCATTAGTCTCTTAACAGCAGAAACATAGGTGTCTACAGGATTGCTCTCCATCTCACAGTCTGCATCTGGATCTTGCAATATCTTACCAAGTATATGCCGTATTTCCTGGTTCCCTATGAAGTTAAAAAAAAAATTACTGAAGCATGAAAGCAGAACTAGTCTATCTGCAAATATAGAACTACAGTCGGATCTCGTTCATTCAAATTCTTCTGTCCAAAACTTTATTTCGAAGACTATATGGTTTCGAATAGTCGATTTCAATTCACGTGTCTGAGAAGATACATCGGGACCTGATATTAATTTCGGATGATACCGAGTATTGGGATAGAAGAATCAACGTCAGGTCCGACTGTTACAGTTAAACTTATTTCGCTTTTCCATCAGACAGCTTGTAGGGGACTTGAAGTATCATATATCATAGAACTTCGAAGAAAAAGTCCTATTGAAAATCAATGCAATGCAGTAAAATGGTTATCATGAGATTTTCTACAGATTGTTGAATTAAATTAGCTTTAAGTGAAGTTAACTTCCATTTTTAAAACAAAATATATAACCAGCGAGTAGCAACATTTTCTTCACCTTTCCAGTGGTTTCCATGGTGAAGATGATGTTCTAGTACAGTGTGTGACTGATGACATTACTTTGTAGCATGATGTCACCAAGCAAGTGTCTGAAGTATATATAGATCTACTTCCATGTCAACTTCTTAACTTGTCCAGTTATAGCATCATGTAATTGTCTGCTGCTTGTAATATTGTCAGCGCTGGGATTTCTAGGTTTTCAGTCAGACTCTGGGATTGGTAGAAATTGTATGGTTGTTCCTGATAGATGGGAAATTGACATATATGATGTATGAATATGTATACCTTGTACCTAGTGCTTGGTATTACTGGAGCTATTACAGGAAGGCTTTAAATTATTTATGGTGAAGTCAATTATAAACTGCTATCATCCATCTTTTAACTGTCCTATCATACACTTTTTTAGGGTATTTGGCACATACATTTTGTGTTGTAGAAGTTTTGAAAATTCATGCCGTTCATTACAAAGTAATTATTGAAGTAGTTTTGATTAACAAAAAATAAAGTTTTTTTTATCATACATAAATGCATATTTAGCTTTGATTTTAGTAAATGAAAATGAAAGCCGTTCATTACAAAGTAAATATTGACGTAGTTTTGATAAACAAAAAATAAAGGGTTTTTTATCATACATAAATGCATATTTAGCTTTGATTTTAGTAAATGATAGATCTCTGGGCATCAGATTCAAAAATTCCATGACGCCTGGGGTTTATTTGTTTTGTTAAGTATTTATTGAAATCATCAAATATCACAATAGATAATCAATACAAATGGAATAGTTTCTAGTTATTCTATACCTGATTTGTGAATAATTATTGGGAAATTTAACCCAATATTGACATTCGGTGAACTCCAGCACTCGACAAAAGCAGCAGGGTAGCTGGGTACCCACATCTGTCCAATATTGGTTCCCTAGTACAGTTATTACACATTTTGTGAGACATTTGGATTCATTGTGTTGGGTTTACTAGCACAGTATCAAGTATTAGTTGTTTCTTGTGAATGGATTTATAATTAATTCTATTTTATACTTGAATTGTGTTGCCTGACATTTGCTTCATTTTGTGGATTGTATTCATCATTTTATTGTGACTTGTATGCTAAATTTGGATTTAAATTGTGATCGTACATTGTAGCATTGTTGGGATTTAACTCAGAACACGGTAAACATTTTAGGTTTGTATTATTTTGTGAAATTTTGTTTGTAATTAAATACATAAATTTTGGTGTGTGTTTGCACCGAAATCAAGCATATTTCTGATTATTTAAGATTTATTTGAATAAACTTCTGTCTTAGATGTCCATGGCTTCATGGCTTAAGGGTACTGTTAGAAGATACTGTTTTATAAATGGAAGAGGCGGATAAAATATGTATGTATAGTTCTATGACTTTTGATATTTAAAGAAGTATGTTTTATACATTTAAACTTCGGTTAAAAATAATATGCACAATACTAGGACTTATTAATTCACTGTTTGTTCTCATAGTTATTGCTTATGGTCTGCCAGGCCATATTTTCTTTGCGCCTCTGTTCCCTAAGGTATGTACCCTTTAATCTCATCTAGTGCCTTATGTTTTATGGATAGTTGTTTTCCTGGAGTTATGTGTGGGGAGGCACTGTCTTATGTATGTGGCGTTCCCTGTAGCAACTTATTCCTTCTCTTTTAGTAATAATGAAAAAAATCCTGAATTAAACAGGCTTTCTGTCTACATTTTTTCTCGGATTTTTTGCCAATACATCATAAATACATATTGACTTTAATATCTGAGAAGAGATTTTGTGGTAGAAGTGTGTACAATATTGATTTGTTCCAGAGAGTGTACCCAGTCATACAAGAATCAATGAGGATAATAGATTAGCAAGGGTTGGTCACAATTTCATGTGAATCATTAGTCATACAGCTATTGGCTGATAATAAATGTTGTGAATAATACAATAAAAGTCAATAGTATCATCTTCTTCAGACACTACTTTGATCTGCTTCTCATATTTGGAAACTCATATATTGTTTTTTTACATTGATGTCCTCAGTTACATTACATTACATGGTTGTAACCTTTAATTTTCTATGTATGTTTCTTCCTTAAATTGTATATTCTGACCCCTTTCTTCGACATCCTTCTATCCAAATATGCGGTATCATCCAAAATAAATATCAGGTCCTGATGTGTCTTCTTCTGTATGACGACTTGAAATGGGCTATTCTAAACCATGTTTTAATCGAAATAAAACTTCGGACCCGATGAATTCGAATGAACGAGGTTCGACTGTATTATTGGCTCAGAATTATTCAGTGTTATTATTACATATCTAGGAGAAAGCTGTATCAATGCCAAGTTACATGTAACTTTAAATACACTGATAGTGATTGCATGCAGGCTCGAACTCGGGACCTATGGATTAGGAGTTAGGCGCTTTATCACTAGACCACTGCGCCTTTGTGTTTCCAGTAAACCGCAATGTGACAATAAGTGACAGTATGCATCCAGCATAATTATATTGTTTGATCTTATTTCTGATATTGATAGTTTTCAGACAGTTTTGTATATGTGGGCAAATTATCATACAATTTGGTGTACACATTATACTATCCTTGATATTTAAATGAAGTATATGTGGGCAGGGACATTTGAAATATGTTGACGGGGAATATATTGGATATATGTAATAAATTACCTATTCTCATCAATTTATAGTACCTTCCCTAAGGTTCTGTATTTCATTGTATTTGACTTCACAGACAGTTTTTATTAGTCATTGGAGGAAGATATAAAACCTAAGAGACTAAAGACAATTGGTAACCATGGTAAAATTCTGCGTTAATTCTTAAACTAAATGATTTGTCTGACAATTTTCTCATAAATAATGCTATTTTGAGATTCAAAGTAAAAATACTGGAATTTTTATTAAAACATGCTGAAAAATTATTTTGAAGTGAAATGTTCGAATAGCCAGGCAGCATGAGCTAGCTAGCTGTAACGTTGCCTATTTGTGATTTACATACTAATCAATTTTTTATGCATTTGTGTACTAACCATATTGGTCCCATGGCAGTTATGGATTTGGTAAACTTTGTACTGGGTCGCCCTGAGTGAACATTTCTTTCAAATCATTCAAAATTCTGACCATTGGTGTAAAAAAAGATTTTGAAAGGTTTCAAGATTGGTCATCATGCCCCTCGGAGTTTGCGAAGGACCTGTTTCATTGTTGGCAATGTGCTATTATTCACCACGAGCAAGTAATACTATTTGAACTTTCTGGATTGATCCATGTCAATTAGGTAAGAAAAGGCACTCTTGCATAAAACTGTAGGGAGCTATTTGTCCAGCTATTTTTCCATACATCGGTCTGTCCATATGTCCGTCTTTCCATCTGTCTGTGCGAAGAAATGGGTTTCCGATCAGTAACTATTGAAAGGACTCATGGATCCAATTCATATCTGGCTCATAAGCATAGGATGATAAAATTCAGGTCAAGGTCAATTTCAGTCGCAATCCACCCATTTTTGGAGGAGTTGTGGCCCTTTTTTATTTAAAAAAAATTGGGTTCTGATCAATTACACCTGAAAGGATGGATGGATTCAAATTATATTGGTCACATAAGTATTTAATAATAAAATACTGGTCTAGCTCAATTTCAGTCATAATCCATCCATATTTGGAAGAGTTCTGGCCCTTTTTCATCATAAAAATTGCTTTCCACTCGATAACAATTGAAAATGTGGATGGATTCAATTCATATTGCTTCAAAATCATGTAGCCTTTACAAATATTATATTTACACTCTACTGAAAAGACCATAGCAGGCGCAACTGTGTCCTAAGGACACGTCTTGTCTATTATAACATGCACAATCATGGCTTTTCGCAATTAAGTGCCAGGAAAAACAAGAAATGTGTTCGTGATTACTAAAACTGAACTGTAATTTGGTGAAGGTCCACCATAGGAACAACTACGCTTTGAAGTTTCAGTGATTTGTTTCAGTAGATTGATGGGAAGTCCATGAAAGCAGATGTTGTCAGACCATGATGAGCATACTCAGATCTCAGTGACTGTCACATGAATATTTTGTGAGCTAAGAATGGATCATGCTCTTGGCATTTATGATGTTATTGAACATTGCCTATGTAAACTGTGCAAAATTTCAAAAGCATTATGAACTGAAATGTATTTTTGGATAGTTGTATTGTTACATAGGTAAAAATGTTTTTGATGTAAATGAGTGTTATTGTTTACTCAACACATGTGTCCCTCCGGCTTCCTTTGATGGATACACGTATTCCTTGTAATATTTTCAATGTTGAAAAAAAGAAGACAAACTCAATGTTTGCTTGGTACCCGTTTCGTATAATTTGTATACTTCTTCTTGGATACAAAACATATTTATCATAATTATTATTGTACTATTTTCATAATTTAAAAAGAAATATTAATTATTTTCATAATTTAAAAAAAACGTGAGAGCCAAGTAATTATTTGTTTGTCATCGAGATGACACTTTGGGAGGTGATCAATTTCATGATATATCGGCTTAATATACCTGCGAGAAATATATCCATCTGAGTTCTCTGGAAGCTTGCTTTTCTCCCGATTTGTCTCCTAATGGTAATCAGATATAAAAGTTGATTTTTTGCAGCAGATATTTTAAGATTCTATTTGCTGTTGGATGCTTTAAATTGAATTGATTCGCAGAGTCAAATCTCATGGCTCACGATATTGACTAACCGTCAGAACATGCACAGGATTGATATAGTTTCTGGGTGAGATCTCGAGCTATTAACCAGCATGCTGCAATAATAAAGTATTCCGCATTTGATTTCTCTATGACCAGAAATGATAAAAACTTTCAAACTGCATGCATGCCGCAGTTATTGTGTTTCCTCTATGAAGTTTCATAAAGATTTTCATTGTTTGTTGTTTGTTTTTGATTAGTTTCGCTGTTTGCAGAATGGATTTTTAGACTTGTGAAATGATGATTAATTATGCATGATGTCATATTGTGCATTTAACTGTCTATACATTAATACTTTACAGAATTATACCTTCTATTAGATCTTGAGAAATTTGACTGAATGTTTAAGTTTTCGTGTAAAATGTTATTTTTGCAATGTAATTATAATAAGAATAATATTAAAAGACTTTGTTTAAAGAGGCACCGCAGTTTGGCAAGCCCAGTCTTCCCTGTGAGCCTCTATAATATATGTACATGTTTAAAACATTATCTGTACTTAATTTATAGAAATAATGGGAAATACAAATATTACAAAGATCAGACAAGTTCCACTTGTTCATTCTAATTAAACAAATTTATGGATAACTCTCAATGACTGCTCCCTGCGGTACTTACATAAGTACTTGGCCTGTATTGCTGCCCCCTGCAGTACTTGCAGTAAGCTTGGCCTGTAATGCTGAGATTTTGAAGTTAATGGTTCAACGTACATGACGCCCGAAGCCAGATTAGAACCCACAACTTTTAGATCAGGAGACCGGCACTATACCTGTGTGTTTCCTTTGTGGAAAGCACTTATCATTTTATCACAATGACAGAAATTAAAGCTATTTTCTTGCCTTGCCGTTCATTTAAAAACTTCTGTTCATGATGACAAAATGATTTTTACAGTGAAATTGTTCAATGAACAGCCGTGTTGGACCGAAAGTTTGAAAATTAGATTTCAATGAACAATGATTTGAAGCATTTGTTTTGTCATGTTAATTTGAAAAAAAAACCTGAGCTTTGTAGTTTCTTGAAGAAGAGAAAGGAAAAAACTTGCTGAATGTTTTAAGATTACTTAAATTTACCAGAAGAAATATTTTGTTTTTGCTCACAAAAGCTGTAGTAAGTTATCTGCTATCATTCATTGTCCATCCTCTGGCTATCTGACTTGTGTGCTTCAAGGATAATTAATAACTTTCAATTGGTCCTTTCAAAATCTGCAAAAAAATCTGAATTTTACTAAAAATGTGGTTGGCATGGCAACCGTTTTAAAAACTTAAAAATCCGCTCTGAAACCAGTGGTCACTACAAAACAGGTTAGCATTATAGGGCCATCAATTGTTATCATCTGAACATTTCTCCTTTTTTAAACATGGAGAAAATTCAATATCATCAGACTACTATAGAAATTATGATATATTGATTAAAAAGATATAACCACGCTGGGAAGATCAATCCTTGTGTGGTATCGACTTCAGATGAAGCCCCGCTGTTTTAAAAGCTCTATAGATTGTTGACTTAGAAAACTAGCTTAGTTCTAATATTTGATGAAATATGTTTGAAATCCTATTCTTATATTTCTTTTGAAACCGTACTTGTTTTTCTTCTCAATGATAGCATTTCTTAGAAACTAGGTACACCTATACTATAAGTATTTCATCTGTTTATCTTGACAAGTTGTTGAAAAACTTACATATTTTTTATAACTCTTGATTTGATTTTTCCTACTTAGTGCTGGTTTTTCTTTCTTGTTCTGGAACCAGTTATCAACAGAAAGTGATCCTCTGTTGTATGTATGCGGGTTTTTGTTGGTATTTTTTTTATGATTTGTCTGAATTATATTTCTTGATACATGTAATGATGTTGAATTTTTTTTTTATGAAACACAACTCCAGAAAAAGTTGTGTTGTTGAAACCTAAGATTTTGAATGTTAATTAAGAAGTTGTAGTGTATAACTATAGCTGTATGTTATGGTCACAGTGCTGGTAACTGCATCTAACGTCCAAAACGCTCTGCGCCCGCAAAAAAATCATAAAGTTTAAAACAGTCCGCAACATATTCTTTGTTTCGACGTCAGCGATCTGTGTCTACATGAAATTGCACAAGTCAGCAGTTTTTTTTGGAAGCGGATGCATAAGCGAATAGGACGTCAACATGAAATAAGCGTACACGGAGACGTGGAATACCTGCCTAATTAACAGATTTGACAAAATGTATCAATGGTTGATGAATTATATAAACTTGCTTGATTATTGTCATGTAGAAGAATGTTAGGGAGTGTTTACTTTGATTGTGGTCTATGTGGGACTATTGCAACATTATGTTATGATGCAAAAATTGTACTATAATTTTAATTCAACTACTGTACATATAGAAACTCTAGGACGATTTCATTGTCACGGAAACCTGCTGTCACCGAGTCAGTTAACATTGAGCCGAGACATGATTCACGGCTTAAGCAGCGCTGTTCTTCTAATGATGTAATTGTATGATACACAAAACAGAACTTGTTCACCCTAAATGATTATAGCTTTGTGTGTCTACCAGGAGGCTAATTTATGGCGCTAACATACTCTGTGACCAAACTGAAAGTGTGCCATGATTTTGCCAATTTAAGATGGTTTTATTTCCGTCTATGGAAAGTTGTTTTAAGATGATTACGGCCTACTTTCCCTGCTCTAAGTCTGCAGCGTTATCTTAGTACGCTGGTACTGAACTGCTTTTAAGGTAGCTACTATACTCAACAAAAATGAAAACACACCATTTTGATGTTGAATATTTTTTAGGATTTAGGATAAAAATATGGTCTGAATTGGGCATCAATTGAAATAAAATTTCCTTTGCTATAGTATGATTTAATCTACTGTGTTATGCTTTCTTCTTGCATTTGCAGTTGATTAAGTATTAGATTTAGAACTGTGCTTGATGGAAATTTGGTGCTATGTTTCTTTTTAACTCAAGTATAGATGGATAGAGTGCCTGTAAGTGCAACTTTTGTTACTAGATGCATAGAGTCACTGAAAGTGCAATTCTTCCCATGAGGCATATTTGAATCTTTCTGTTAAAGGTATAATTAAAACAGAAAACACAAGTATGAGGTTAATAAGTAGGTTTGTTTGTTTGTTTCATCGGGTTTAACGCCTTTTCTCAATGATATTTCAGTTATATACGGCGGCCGGTTCACCTAACCAGTTTTTCCTGGACTGAAATCTAACCAGTACTAACTTACCCTTCCACAAGGAGCCGGCAACTTCTCCACATGTGGAGGAAAATCGACATTTTTGTCAAATTTTCATGGAAGGGTATGACCTGCCGCAAACGGGAATCGAACCCGGATCGCCGGGTTACAAGTCCAGCGCACTAACCACTGGACCACGGCCGCGGCGCCTGTTAATAAGTAGGACCATGGTTGTAAACTCACTTTTGGCTTGGTTAAAGCCATTGTGATTCATAAGGGTAGCCAATTGTATAGAAGGCAAAGAATACATATTTGTTAGCATCAACTGTTATCAAAGAGATTAAAGCGTTATAATTTTTTCTACAAGGCCATCCTTGAAAAATTGTTTGTTGGCAGTATTGTTGCCATCTCATTCAAATTGGCTGTGACTCAATTTGCCTCGGCCATCTAGGATTTATTGTATCAAAAATGAAAAAAATAATCTTCCAAAAATGTGCCAATACATTGTACACCTCAAATTTTAAGGTCAGGGAAGTGAAAACAGATCTTTTTTAAGAATGACGTAATCAGTATGAATATTTAATCTTGAAGTAAATTGTGCTTGTGATAATTACTCAGCAGTGCATGAATCAAGTCATTAATGAATATTCATCAGTCTTTGTTGTAGATTGAGAATGTGATTGAATGTAATAACAAATGTACTGTTCATGAATTTTAGATTAATTAAAGGCTTTAATGCATGATTACATTAATTGTTCATGGGGACAAAGCGTTAAAACTCCAAGTGTGATAGCATGGTAATCAGTGTTCAGTGTATTTTTATTTACTTGAGATCAGCCGTTATCAAATTGTGAGGTTCGGGAAGTATTGACCAACAGACATAGTGTATTGTCCGTTTTTATTTACTTGTTGTTATACTTGAAAACTGTTAATTGTAAACAAACATTGGGGTATAGTATAGACATATTGACCTGTCAATATTTGCATATCTTCATGGTCAATGCACACGATAAATTGGTAATCGGGCCACTTTCGATGAAGACGAATTTATCGTGAGCATTGACTATGAAGATGCAAATTTTGACAGGTCAATAAATCTTTACAATAATCGGCCAATGAAATTTTTTTTTTTTAAATATTGCCCAATTTACATTTTTTACACAATAATAGTATTTTCAACTAATTTCCAACCAACAATACACTATTAAAAGTACAAAAGCGCCACACTATCTTCCTACAAATTGCTTTTGATATGGAGTTCTCCAACTTCGGATTGCTACCAACATGTACATGTGTATCTATTGTCTGACCCTGGATTGCTATAAAAATGGGTTTTCCCCTAATCATGCAGTACAATGTATGAAGAACACTATACTGTTAAAATCTGCCTTGAATCAGAAAGCAAAGGAAGGATTAAAGTCTGACTGAACTTTAATGGATCTAAAATTAAACTTTGTTTGTATCTTTCTTTAGCGCTTCTAGATTTTCATTTATAATGTTACCTCATGGCGTAGTACAACATCCGTCTTCAAAATGTGTTTGTGCTGTATAGTTTATATCTATTACCAAACGTGTTTGATAATGTATTTTACTTCCTTCAATTTTGCAAGTAATAAACATGCCATTTAATGCTTAGATTTATGTATAATGTCATGCATATTTCTGCTTTTTCTCAATATTTCTGGTGCAAAAAGATTAATTGTAAGTAATAAAGTACCACTGCAATATCCTTTTGTCGTAAACTCCCAATATGCACCAGTTCCCCTGCGACAGTAAACTCCCAATATGCACCAGTTCCCCCTGTGACAGTACGTCTGACAGTGTAAGTACTGGAACCAGAAGTTAATGCCGTTATTAACTGTCTGAGACCTGATACAATATTGTAATGTTCTGATGGATGGTAACTAATGTGGGTTAAGCTGAAGGATTAGTATCTTAATAAACTTTATGCTCTTTTAATATCTCATGTTGTTTGAACCTATCTTTAACATATGTATTGGTCAAAAGTGCTAACCAGCTTAGGTACTATTTCACATTGTCTCTGAAAAACGCTTCTGAATATAATAATCGAGGGTTCAGTGCAAGACTATACTATAACTCCTATGGATTTATATAGGAGTTAGTATAGTCTTGCACTGAACCCTCATTATCTTCTGTTGATGCTGATTGCAGTAAGCTATAAAATTTATTATACGAAGGCATTGAACTACAGAATTTTTTTACGTCAACCTGTCAAATTCACGTTCACTTGTTCACAATGTTGTGCATATGAAGACTATGTACCGGTAGGTTAGCTCTTTTGGTATTTGCATATGGACATATTGTTGTATGGCATTTAGTTGGAAAGATTCAAAAGTCTGAAATCTAACTGAACAGTTGTATCAGACATGATTCAGCAATACATTACAGGTCTGAAATTGAACTGAATTAATGTATCGGACTAGATTCAGCTGTCACAATAGCAGAACATCAGCACACATTCAGCAACATTTCAGACAATATTCGGACAAATATTCAGCAAAAATTCAGAGTAAATTCAGACCAGTTTTTTCATGAGGGCGGGCATTTAGTTAGTGTAGGGATTTATTGGGAGAAAAATGTTTCTTTCCTTAACTGCTACATAGATCCCTTTATAATGTTACTACAGTTTTTCATCACTCATGTATGACTTTGCTGTGTTACTATCATAAAACATATAATATTAGAAAACAAGAAATATCTTTAAAAAAGATGGTCGGCGCAACTTGAAGTATGCAAATTTGTTGCAATCTGAAGGTTAAAATTTGTTGTACAACATAAAAAAATGTGTAAATGTTACGACATGCCGGTCATTTAATTACACTTTACTACAGAAACTCTCGATACCTGTAAGGGGAGATCACTGCGTAGTGTGATTAGTCATAGACACAGTATAGTTTGTGTCAATATAGTTCATCAATATTACTTAATGCATAAGTCGTGAACTCACATATTCATGTTAATAAACTTGTTATATAGCGATGTATCTGATTAAAACGATATAATTGATCTAATTGATTGGGACTGGTACATTACACCAAGAAAGTCTTCTTAATTCCAACACCGGACAATTCCCCGTGGTGATGACTAATTATTCTAGTACTCGGCGTACTCTGCACACCGATAATGTAATGGTAAGGGCAGGTAATCCAGGTTAATGACTAACAACACTACTTACTGGATAAATCGTGAAATACACTATACACAATGTCAACCAATCTGCATCAATGTTACAAATATTTTTCAGCTGAAGAGAAATTGCCTTGGTGGTTAACGTTAGATTTGATTGGTTTACAAAACACTGATATGCAAATAGCAAAACCATAAAAAGATGGTCAGCGCAATTTGAAGGTTAAGATTTGTTGTGCAAAATTTAAAAAATGCCGAGATGTTACGCTTGCTTGTCACTCCAGTTCCAAAATGGATTTCGGTAAATTCACCAAAATTCAGTGGATTTCGGTAAATTCACCGAAATTGAGTGTTTTTCGGTTATTAACGTAACCTTAATCGAGAGTGTTCACCAATCCGCATCAAGGTTACAAACGTTGTTCGATTGAAGAGAAATTGCCTAGCAAAACCATGTTAGTACGGCTGCACCGAAGAAAGATCTTACACTATTTTCTGTCATCGATAATCTGTATTCCTATTTTCAATGTGACCAAAACAATGGTTCGACATCCAAATGAGGGATTGCAGATATGACAAATATGTAAAAATATCACATAGAAAATACTTAATGAGCTCATCATAGCTTTCCAAGTTGCCAATAATGAGTAAAATGAAGTTATATTGTTGATTGATGTATAGAAGGTCTGTGAAATATTTCAAGCGACAAATAATGTGTTTCCTGTCATGTTCTATGGATTGGTAGCAGTTACAAATGTTGTTGTTTGCCTAATTTGCAGTAAATTCTCTCAATTCTTTGATAAATGTGTAGAGTTTTTCCTTTTTGGTACATCACATTCTGTCAGGATGTTTTTGTGCCACAGGTAAAATGGAGCATGAAACATGGGTAGTCGTTGCTTCAGATTGAAATTTATCATTTTCTGCAGAGATTTTTCTTGACCACCCAGATGTGGAACTAATTAATAGATTTTCTATGTTTTCTGTTTTTTTTGTTTCATTTTCTGTCTCTTGTTGTAAATCATTACAGAATTTTGGCAAAAACTGATCATCATTAACATGCATTACGTCTCTCTGGCATTCAGCAGAGTTTTCACCCTGAAGTGCTTGTGAATGAAGCGAATAGACAGCTTTCAATGTATTCAGTAACGGAATACATTTTTAGTGGTATAATAAAGCTTGTTTTCATAGTGATTAATATCATATTGGTTATTCACTGGATGCATAATTACACACAACAGTTTGTTTTTTATTTGCATCTTGATGATTTGTTACATAATAAAGCTACCATTATATTTAATACAACCTAGGCTTGTTAAAATATATAAAATTACACTTCATTCACTAAACTAATTATTAGGCTGCAGAACTTGTAACTATTGCAGAAATTATAAAATTTGCTCTTCCTTTGCAATGAACTATCGGGGTAACACGTATAGATAATGTATTATGGAATGGGCAAAATTTTAACCTGGCTAAATTTAATCCTTTCATAGAAACCTTTCCTTTAAAACTTAAATGAATTACAATTTCCATTCTGTGTAATATTTTAAACAGTGTCTTGTAAAGCCGTTACCATATGATGCTCAATAATTATCCTAAACTGCAGTTGAAGGTTAAGATTTTCCATTGATCTCCAAACATGATCTCTAAACATGCCTCGATCTAAACCCTTATAGTTTTCATGACAACTTGTGATTCTGATGATATTTCTTGTGGGAAGCCTCATTAAATGCATTGATTTCCCCTGTTTCACATCCAACCTATACACAAGGTTTATTGTGATATAAGGTAACATCTCCCCCTGGTAATGAACTATTCAATTCAATGGATTTAAGTTTTCAAGATTTCCTGTAAATTTAACAGCATTTCCTCCTAGCCAATTAGGAATGATGTAACCGTTGTGTAATTCCCTTGTTATTTCTTGCAATGACTTTAATCAAACTGTAAGATCTGGTATAACAATGTATTGTTGTGTACCTCTTCATTGTCTTTGACAAGGTTTTGCATCTTGCTGTCTTCTCTTCTTCTAAGATTATTTCTATTTATGTTTGGTTGTTCTAGTCAGGGCAAATGTGGTATTAGAAGTGTTGGTAAATGGACATTAGCCTCCTGGATATAAGCCCCAAATCACATATTTGCTAAGGCAGCCCCTCATGAAAGGAAATAGCATGGGATTAAAAGTTATGTTTTATTTTAGCAAGAGGATTTTATTTCTTTTGTTTTTTGAAACTTCTGCCTGAATTACACTTGCGCCTCTTTTAGATTCTACCAAGAAAAGTAATGTGAACTGCTATATATTATGTTGATCAAGGATTGATTGATGAAATTGTACCCGGATGTGGTGCTTGTCTGAACTAGAACTTGAACAAGTAATGCCTCATATAAAGTGCATAGCCACCCCAAAACTATGAGACAATCATGAAAGTCATGTAGCCACCCCACAACTATGAGACAATCATGAAAGTCATGTAACCACCCCAAAACTATGAGACAATCATGAAAGTCATGTAGCCACCCCACAACTATGAGACAATCATGAAAGTCATGTAACCACCCCAAAACTATGAGACAATCATGAAAGTCATGTAACCACCCCAAAACTATGAGACAATCATGAAAGTCATGTAACCACCCCAAAACTATGAGACAATCATGAAAGTCATGTAACCACCCCAAAACTATGAGACAATCATGAAAGTCATGTAACCACCCCAAAACTATGAGACAATCATGAAAGTCATGTAACCACCCCAAAACTATGAGACAATCATGAAAGTCATGTAGCCACTCCAAAACTATGAGACAATTATGAAAGTCATGTAACCACCCCACAACTATGAGACAATCATGAAAGTCATGTAACCACCCCACAACTATGAGACAATCATGAAAGTCATGTAGCCACCCCACAACTATGAGACAATCATGAAAGTCATGTAACCACCCCAAAACTATGAGACAATCATGAAAGTCATGTAGCCACCCCAAAACTATGAGACAATCATGAAAGTCATGTAACCACCCCACAACTATGAGACAATCATGAAAGTCATGTAACCACCCCACAACTATGAGACAATCATGAAAGTCATGTAACCACCCCACAACTATGAGACAATCATGAAAGTCATGTAGCCACCCCAAAACTATGAGACAATCATGAAAGTCATGTAGCCACCCCAAAACTATGAGACAATCATGAAAGTCATGTAACCACCCCACAACTATGAGACAATCATGAAAGTCATGTAGCCACCCCAAAACTATGAGACAATCGTGAAAGTCATGTAACCACCCCACAACTATGAGACAATCATGAAAGTCATGTAGCCACCCCAAAACTATGAGACAATCATGAAAGTCATGTAGCCACCCCAAAACTATGAGACAATCGTGAAAGTCATGTAACCACCCCACAACTATGAGACAATCATGAAAGTCATGTAACCACCCCAAAACTATGAGACAATCATGAAAGTCATGTAGCCACCCCAAAACTATGAGACAATCATGAAAGTCATGTAGCCACCCCAAAACTATGAGACAATCATGAAAGTCATGTAACCACCCCAAAACTATGAGACAATCATGAAAGTCATGTAACCACCCCAAAACTATGAGACAATCATGAAAGTCATGTAACCACCCCAAAACTATGAGACAATCATGAAAGTCATGTTTGTTCTTATGAATCAAAGATTTGAATGTTACTTCCAATTTACTTTGCTGACCATAATTGCTTTCGCTTGTTACATATTTTCAAATTTTAAGGTGCCTTAACTTTCTTTATTCCAACTTTCCAATGTTTTTTTTCAAGTAGTTCGTCAAAGCTGTGAATCACCTTTGTTTACTAATGTAATGTAATTGATACTTTCTTGAGCAGTTCTTTTTATGTACTTAATAATATTTAAGTGAATTTGTTCATTCGATTCGTCTTCATCGTTATTATAAATTTTTACTGTGTTAAATACATTATGCTTGAAACAGGGAAGATATTTAGCATAGAAATGGGTTTCTTTGAGCTATTTCTGTGATAATAATTTACTAGATTGTTATAAAAGTAGTATACCTGCCTCTCTATATCTCAACTGTATCATCAATTATGTCAGATTTATTTCCCATCATAACAGCATCCTTCACAGCTGGAATATAGCTCTATCTTACCCTTCATCATATCATCTATTTATGTGATTATCTGGACTTATTTCTTCCTCTTTTGTTGTACTTGTATTTGTGTAAAATTTGATAGTTGACAGGTGGAATGTTTTCCGTCTGCTACCAACATGGGATTCTTCAGGGATTTTATTCCATCTTGCTGTGGGTTGTAATATTCTAATTGGATTTTAATTTGACTGAATGGAGGAGAGATTCAAGAGCTTTAAGAGTGTATTGTAGTATGTGTGATAATTTTATGAGAAATGATATATTGTGTCTGCTCATTTTATAACATGTTCCTGTCAGTCATAAATACCAATTTGTATTGCTGACTTGCAACAAGGAAGCTGATGTTATATTTTGCCATATTAACCAGCTAACTAGATGATATACGTGATGCTAATCTTGCAAGAGATGATTGAAAATGTTGAAAAATGTAAGTAACTTAGGAATTTGATAAAAAAAAGAACTTGGGTATAATTTGTGATATAAAGCAGACAGAAAGTCATGTGTGATGGTTGCGTCTTGAAGATATTCGGATCTGAGTCATAACTTTTATAAATGAAAGCTTGAAAAGCGTATGGTTCAATAGGTAAATGTCACAGTTGCATTATATGCTTTCTGTTCTTTCAACAACATACTCTTATGAATTATTTAAAACAAAAACGTTATAAATTTGTCATGAAAACAAAGAAGTGGCGTAAATGTTACTACATTTGTATGATAGAACGGATATAAATTGGAAAACATGCCAAGCTTTGTTAAATATTTTATGAGCGCTGTTGAAAACAATTGTTTGTGATGTGGCCAAAGAAATGTAAATAGACAGGTACAACCAGTCAATGGTGTGTTGTAGTGCATTTATTTTGAACGTTAAATTTGGATCACTTGGTGTAGCCGAGTCAGAAGTTGCTGCTGTGTGGTTTTCCATGTTAGTTATGATATGTCCACCTTCAATACACCGGTACCTTCTTATCCTGCCCCCTTAACCTGATGTGAATGCTAAAGGAATGATATAATACCTTATTCCTTATATATACTTATCGCCATTAAAAACACAACTATTTTAACCTTCATTTTGTTCCAAGTTTTAAAAGGGTTTAATTGTTAAAAATATGTAAATCATTCATCAAAAAGAAATCAAACTATGACCCTGGTATTCATATTTCATAATTGATTAAGTTTAGGAAATTATGTTTGAAAATTAAAATATAGTTATTTCTTGATATTGGCGCTGTGTTGATGCGGACAATTTTTAGTTGTGTTTTTAATGGCGAGGAGTATAAATGATTTTATATACGGTAATATAATGATAGGAATTTGTTCGAAAAATAATCTAATTGAAAATCATTATTAATAATATACTGGCTGTGTCATACCGGTTGAGTACATCATGTCAAGATATTGCCCCATTGTGAAGCTTGGTAAACAATTAATATGAAGAAAAATAAATCTCTATCAGAACATTCAAGTCAAGCTTCTTTAATATACAATTGTTTATGTGCATTTAACAACAAATGTAATTAACCGTTCAGGAACATGTGATGCATCAGAACACGGAGTTTGGAAGACGTCAGTGATATATCAAATTTGTCAGCTTCTGCTCTGCGCATATATTTCTTTCATCAACTCTGTCTTCTGTTATCAGATAAGACATGTATTTATCTATGATTATATATTGCTAGTGTTGGTAAATCATTGTACATTCACTATTATTCCACGACAAACAATGATTATGCATAAATAGATTTTGGACGAATTTGTAATTTCTTGTCCTTCAAAGTTTATAGACACAAAACTTGTTTGTTTTCGTGCTTAATGAAAAGCATATTTGCGAAGAAGAAAAATTACCATTCAGCCAATTAATTCATACCTATAAGATGAGTGGTTGTACGGGAAAAGATTTGATATATCAGGTCTGACAGACATGTGTCTCGATAGATTCCTCCACGTTACCTTCTACATGTTAGATTCCTCAGCAAACAATGTTAGGTTCTCTATGTGTTATATATATACAATATTCTGATTGTGTGACAGATAATGATGAATATCTTGAACAAACAGAAGATAGGGTCGTTCTTATCATTCTTGCATACATGTTGTTGTATTCATGTAGATAACTGTACGTAAGACTTCTTTGTGGGATCATTTCATATTGCCGAGTTGTGGAGTTGCAACTTCCAGAATATAGCCTGTTGTGTTAAATTATGCATGTAGATAAATAAGTTGTCATGTTTGGGTATGGGTCTATATAAGAGTATATAACATGTTAAATAATGGATGTATATTGGAATATATGACTTCTCATGTTTGGGTATGGGTCTATATAAGAGTATATAACATGTTAAATTATAGATGTATATTGGAATTTATGACTTCTCATGTTTGGGTATGAGTCTATATAAGAGTATATAACATGTTAAATTATGGGTGTATATTGGAATATATGACTTGTCATATTTGGGTATGGGTCTATATAAGAGTATATAACATGTTAAATTATGGGTGTATTATTAGAATATATGACTTGTCATGTTTGGGTATGGGTCTATATAAGAGTATATAACATGTTAAATTATAGATGTATATTGGAATATATGACTTGTCATGTTTGGGTATGGGTCTATATAAGAGTATATAACATGTTAAATTATAGATGTATATTGGAATATATGACTTCTCATGTTTGGGTATGGGTCTATATAAGAGTATATAACATGTTAAATTATGGATGTATATTAGAATATATGACTTGTCATGTTTGGGTATGGGTCTATATAAGAGTATATAACATGTTAAATTATGGGTGTATATTAGAATATATGACTTCTCATGTTTGGGTATGGGTCTTAAAAGAGTATATAACATGTTAAATTATAGATGTATATTGGAATATATGACTTCTCATGTTTGGGTATGGGTCTATATAAGAGTATATAACATGTTAAATTATGGGTGTATATTAGAATATATGACTTCTCATGTTTGGGTATGGGTCTATATAAGAGTACATAACATGTTAAATTATAGATGTATATTGGAATATATGACTTGTCATGTTGTGTTAGGTTATGGGTGTATATTAAAATATATAACTTGTCATGTTTGGGTATAGGTCTATATAAGAGTATATTACATGTTGTGTTAGGTTGTGGGTCTATATTGTCTGTTTCATGGATCTGTTTTCTCTGTAAATGTTATTTTTCCTGTGTTTTGTTTGCTTAATGAACAGAATCATAAATATGGATACTCTATATGTTTTGATGGCATTGTTCTAAAATCATCAATAATCTATCGAACAGTACAGATCATTCAACTATTCTGTTCTAGATACATGTTTTCTATTTTGCCAAAATGTTAATTTCTACTATTATTAGTATTAGATCTTATGATATACTTGTCTGTACATACTAGATTCATAATGAAAGTAAAATCACTCAAACCAGATCAAATCCGCATGAAGCGCTTCTAAATAAGAGTTTTAGGGGATATTAAGGCGGAGAAGGGATGTAATGGAGGGAATACATCGCAGGACATGCTAAGAAAGCAAGACGACCATGGACAGAAAGGGGGGGGGGGAATAACATGAACATAATATCAAGTGAAGGAGCTGTACGAGAGCAAAGGGGATCAAACATGAATGTAAAACATTAAGGGAAATAATCATATAGGAATTTACAGCCTTCAGGAACTGTCAGTAAAAATATTGGGGGTTTAAATCTATTTAACAGCTAGCTAATGTGTACTTCATTTGAAGCTTGTACTTGCATGCACATTTTCTGGGTAAGTTTGTATGCATTGCTTTGATTATTGTTTTAATTTAACTAGAAAATATTCTTCTAAAGAAACAGTCTGCCTTAATGCACTGAGTGCCAATAAAATTCTTAAGGTGTTTATATTGTCGTTATCTGTGTTATATTCAGACATTGATTGGCTCTGTGACGTACCTGCTGGAGATATCTGTACACCTAATGACATCTGCATCTAATTGTTCTTGTTTAACATCAATTATTGGATATTTGTGTTAACAATTAGAACCAATTGATATATAGCATTGATCCCACTGGTTTTAGCTCATTAATAATTAATGAATATTTATACCTAATAGCTTCACTGACCTTTTGACTTGTCTAGATCAAGTGTTTGATGTTCTTGTGTTTCACAAATGTCAGATAACCCTGTTGTTTTAAACAAAACTTTTCAGTCTTTTCATATATATTGGGTGATATTGTAGCACAAAAGTCACGATTCAGTCTGTAGAACATTGGACAGGATTCAGTATGTAGCACATGGGACAGGATTCAGTTTTATAGTACATGGGACATGATTCAGTATGTAGCACATGGGACAGTATTCAGTCTGTAGCACATGAGACAAGTTTCAGTCTGTAGCACATGATTCAGTATGTAGCACATGGGACAGTATTCAGTCTGTAGAACATGAGACAGGATTCAGTATGTAGCACATGGGACATAATTCAGTCTGTAGCACATGAGACAGGATTCAGTCTGTAGCACATGAGACAGGATTCAGTCTGTAGCACATGAGACAAGTTTCAGTCTGTAGCACATGATACATGATTCATTATGTAGCACATGAGACAGGATTCAGTCTATAGCACATGAGACAAGTTTCAGTCTGTTGCACATGAGAAAGGATTAAGTCTGTAGCACATGAGACAATATCCAGTCTGTAGTACATGGGACAGGATTCAGTATGTAGCACATGAGACAAGATTCAGTCTGTAGCACATGAGACAGAATAGAGTATGTAGCACATGATACATGATTCATTATGTAGCACATGAGACAGGATTCAGTCTATAGCACATGAGACAAGATTCAGTTTGTAGCACATAATTTGACTTTGTTAAAATACCAGAAATTCTGTTATCCTAAACTTTCGACTCACTGGCTGGAGCAGGAAGCTGAACATCTGAACTATGGGGTAACCTACTTATCATTCGAGGTAAAGAACATTCTTTCGTAAAAGAGTCGAGTTTCTAAGTTGCATCTCTTTTCATCAATTGCTTATGAAATACAAGAAGTAGTTATGGTGTTCAGATTTCCCATCTCTGTATTTTGTTGCACAGTAAATTCCCTGTTTATATGATGACAACGATAAATGCCGCATAATTTATTATACAGATGGTTTTCAGTCACCATTTATTTCATTTAGATCGTTTGAAACAAAAACAACATCTTGATAGACAGGAATGATGTGTTACAAATGATTTCCCCATATATAAGTTTTCATCAGCACCTGTAGAATCAATGATAAAAACATGCATAATTATGCATGCAGTGAACTTGGTATGGCTGGAAAACTGTCAATGATTCAGTGAATGATTTTTCTAGCAGAGTGATATGGTTGGTTTGTAGATGAATTGAAGCATGGTGTTGTTATCATTGAGGCTTGTATAAAAACATGATAAATCACTTTGAACATGGCCATATAATCACTGTGATAGCATTGACAAAGAAAGCTGTTGGATGGAATCTGTGTTAGATGACAAATCAACGGTTCGGTGCTAAACTACGGCAACTGCCTCTTTATGGAAACTGAATAACTGCAGTTTAGTGCCATTTGCTTTTGATACGATTTCTGTAAAACATTGAAAATTCTTAATTATCTCATTTTTTTAGCATTATATGATATCAAATGCTTTTATGTTGACCAAATTAAACCACTGATTATCAAGAGCGATTTAACAGTTTGAAGTTACCAATTACTGGCTCTGTATTGACTGGGCTTGAAATATAAAATAACGGTTAATGATCAAATTATTGACTTGCATAATCAATGGGGATAAAAATCAGGCTGATGATTAATGGAATATTGGAATAATTTAATTACAGCCATGAAGTTATGCATGATCTCATTTTGCAAGAATTTCATCATTGCTGTGGGCTGTCTCGATCAATGGCCTTCAAGCATTAGATTGACTCTGACAGATTCACATCTGTTTGTAACCAAAAATTACCATCTGCTATGATAAAGACATCTTTTAATGTATTGGAGGCATTGTACTGAAATTATAATATTGATATTTAAGACAGTTTGAACCCTCTTTGTGGTTTTTTTCTCCAAATTTTAATTCATGATTCTTATGTAAAATATAGGAGATTTATTAAGATTAATGAAATGATGTACAACCAGGCTTTGTACTGTATGAAATGAGAAATGAACAACATTTTTCTATCTATGGCTATAACAACATGTGAGCTTTAATGTTGCTTCATCTGCTTTCAACAAAATAGAATAATTTCTGAAATCTGATTATTTGAAGTTTGAAAGCAGCTGATCTAGACGCAGGTTGTTAGAAGATGCAGGTTGTTGAAATGTTGCAAATTTATCATTTTTAGTGTTTCCACATTCTCAAAGTAATTCACACTGTGCTTTATCTCTGCATCATAGACATACACTATCTCTGTGATAACACCAGATTTGAACTTTTATCTCTTGAGCTAGGTGGTGTCAAAAGTTTCACTTTTTGTCTGCAATTAATTTCACTTCTTGTCAGAAAAACTGCTGATTATGAGCGCAAGGTGTGCACATGTTTGGCTTTGAGCAAGGGAAACTACTCATTAATTGTTTTTGATAATTTTGTCATACAGATTTGTCTCCCTTGTGGGATTCTGGTACACAAAATTGATCTCTGTGCATAATTGAAAGTGTCCAAAGCGGATACTTGCAACTGAATATTGAACAGCAGTTGTGACACAAACTTAAACGAGTACCACCATGGTTATGATCTCCAAGGTTAACTGCAATAATTATAAGGAGTATTTTTGTCCAAATTTCTCTAGACTTCTGAAGATCTCTGCAGAGAATGAAAGTTAATCTGGGTCCTATAGTACCTAATCAATAACATTACTAGACAGAAATAATTTCTTACAAATAATGCAAGCTGTTTTGGATATTTTAATGTCCATTTCTGTCTGTATTGATTGATCAGGAGAAATTGGATAGAATATTCCTTCTCCAGTATAAGAAGATTACGCACATCAGCTTTGAAGTGATTTTTATCTATGAACAGTGCTGTTTATATAACAATTCCAGAAGGATGAATTCCTACAAAATTATAAAAATTATATCAGGTTATTGATGGTATCAAAAGTTTATCATGTTTTTTTCACATGAAGGTTGATTATTTAACATTAGTATAGTGGTGTAATATTGTCCACGAACAAGTGTACAATCTTTCTTGACCGCGCCGTGTCTGTTTAGGTATACATGATTTTGCATGTGCTTTTTACAGAATGAAATGCACGCGTGTGTACAACAGTAACTGCAGTTTGATTTACTTCTCTTTCGAAACAAGATCGCAGCTTTTTCTCTGAAAAACTAGACATTTCATTACAATGATTTTGAGTATATTCATATGTTCTTTGCAAGTAAATCAGCAGTATAGCTGTTCTTTGTTATGCTGGCCTTTGTAGGGGTATACATGTTGTCTAGCGCATGTTCATAGGTCAATTTGTTGACTGTTGGGCTTCCAATCCATATCTGGACAATGCTTGGGATCGCAGCGGTCAAACTTCACAGGATGATTGCTGGAGGTCAGAATGTCAAAGATCAAGGTCATAGTTACCTTGAGACTGAAAAGTTTCCAGATGAAATTCTCCAGGGGTCTCGATCTCCGATTTTGTCCCCCCCCCCCCCCCCCCAGTTGGAGGAAAATTCCCCCTGAAAAATAAAAATCTATTTCCTTTTGAATGTAGATCTATTTGTTGCTGAATAATAAATTTTAAAAAGTTTAGCATAGTTAAAAAAGTTTTTTTTATTAAACTTATTTACATGTACTTCTATCAGTCAGTGTATGAGAAAAACAGCTGTTCCATCAAATGAACAAAAGGAAAGGGCACTAGCACTTGTCCCCGAGAGACCCCAGAGTTTCAAATTCTGTATACTGAGTGGTGATACTTGGACTCAATTACGGAGAACTTAACCCCAATGTTCTTAACTGCTCAATGTAAAATTAATAATTTGTACTTAACTGTAATATTTATGTTTTCTGTAATATTTCTATTTTCAGGTTTCACTATAGAAAAAAGTTTGTGAATTATTGTTGAAGAACAAACAAGTAGACAGATAGAAAACTGGTCGGAATAGCATGGCATGAAATGTAAGTATTTTATACCATGAAAAACATTCAGGTAAAGATTTGATTTAGCAGTCAGTATTACTGGAACAAGTTTATCATCAAATTGATTTTTTCTTTAACCATGGTAATGCAGTGCAATCCTGCTTATAGAACTAGTAGATATTCCAAAATGAGAAATAAAATACTGAATGTTTACCATCAATCAAATGGACTGACAGACTCATAGTTTGATGTAGAAGATTGTCCGATAATTTCACAAATATATAAAATGGCAAATAGCCATACATGTTATTATGTACACATGGTAATGCAGTGCAATCCTGCTTATAGAACTAGTAGATACATGTATTCCAAAATGAGTCAAAATTTATTATTGTCCGATAATTTCATGAATATATAACATAAGCCATGTATGGCTATTTGCCATGTGTTATTATGTACACATGGTAATGCAGTGCAATTCTGCTTATTGTACTAGTAGATATTACCAAATGAGAAATAAAGTACTGAATGCAGTTGTAATATTTTTACCATCAATCGAATGGACTGACACCTCTACTAGGTTGTTGTAAGAGTCTCACTGTTTCAGTCTTATATACACATACATTATTGCTACAATGCTGCTCACTGATGACTTGTTTGCTTATTTAAAATCAGCAAACTGTATTTGTTACTGAACTGCTGAACCACCGCCATAATGTAAGGAAAGCCAGTTGATGTGTCCAGACAATGTTCCAAGGGACGCAACTCCTATATTTCTCATTTTCATATTAACTGGGTTATTTCCCTTGAACATGGTAGAAAGAAGGATTTGAATGTTACTGAAAAGTAGACAGTATAATAATTACGACTTCTTGTTAGACTTGAAATATTGATCCTGAAATATGACTGGTGTGCTGGTGTGGATAGGAATTGACTCATTGGAGCCATAAATATCTTGCCTGATCATAATTTTGTGATCATTAAATATAGATTATCATTTATGGTTGATCATATTCACAGTGACATTTTTGAACTGAGGTGTCTACATTATTTGTATATCACATCATGAAAATGAACTTATTTCCGTTGATCATTGGATTAATTCGTCTTTGAGTCTTACTTAAAAATGCCACCTTCAATGTAAGATTGATAAACAGGAACAGAACAGAACAGAACCGAGCATCATTTTATTTAACAGGATAAGTCAGAATGGGCCTGTTTGCCAGGTTTCATTTAATCTCGCTGGGTGATTACTTTTAATATCATAACAACATTACATAAGTGTAATAACATCCAATTATTTATAAATTGCTGATAACATATGTGTACTTACCGATACACATGTATGAGTACGATAATATATAACATTTGTGTTCGTAAATTATTGCATTTTATTAATGCATTATCATTTATATATCTGCCTATGGTAGAACAGTGTGTCATAATGGGATGTGGTTTTGGGGGGGGGGTTCCACATTTTTTAATAAGTACAGTAAAACCTCAATAATAAGACCACCCTTGGGACCCTTGAAACTGGTCTTAATATTGAGGTGGTCTTCATATTGAGGTCGAATAAAGAGCGGAGCACATAAAAAGTATGATCTTAATTTTAAGGTGGTCTTATTATTGAGGGGGTATTTAAGTGAGGTTTTACTGTATTTTTATAATGTACAGCAGTCAGTTGACCTAACTACAGTTGACCTAACTAGTCTTCCTGGGTTAATAACCAGTACAAATGTACTAACTTGATTGTCCACAAGCAGCAGAAAAAATCTCCAAATGAATCACAGGTGGTGGACAAATAACTTCAGAGTTTCAGTAAAATTGTCATAGAGAACAATACCTTGCTCAAAGTTTGAACCTGCAACCTCCAGTCAGGCTGGCTGAGATGTAGGCTGATAATCCTTGCACCTAGCAATAATTATGAATGACTTGTGGAAGGGAGTACTGAGCCGCGGCCGTGGTCCAGTGCTTAGTGCGCTGGACTTGTAACCCGGTGATCCGGGTTCGATTCCCGGTCGCGGCAGGTCATACCCTTCCATGAAAATTTGACAAAAAAATGTCGATTTTCCTCCTCATGTGGAGAAGTTGCCGGCTCCTTGTGGAAGGGTAAGTTAGTACTGGTTAGATTTCAGTCCAGGAAAAACTGGTTAGGTGAACCGGCCGCAGTATATAACTGAAATGTCGTTGAGAAACGGCGTTAAACCCGATGAAACAAACAAACAAACAAGGGAGTACTGGTTGGACATCCTAGGGAAAGCTGGTCACTATGTGAAATACTTACGAAAAAACAGTGTTAGACATGTATCTTTAAATCTCAGGGCATGTACTGTGGCTAATCTTTGTGGTTAAGTCTTCCTTGCATTATTCATAAATCAGTGTTTTAAACAAGCTGTTCAGAAAGCCAATAAATGTCAGCTTATCTTGAAATTTCTTACCACATTTAGAATATAATTACCATTATTCCAATATTTAATTAAATTAAGTATTTGATTTCACCTGGTCTGACATATTTCCCTGTAACGCATTCCATTGCCTTCAGTTATATACTAGGCTTATATTACCTTTAATTAGCATAGTTACCCAAATGTTACGAAGTAATTTATTGAAGGTTATGCTGTCCCCTTCATACATTATTTACAATTCACTGAGTACTGACTGCACCCACATGTTACAAAACAGCAAGAAAATAAAGATGGGTTTTAATTGCCATTTACTAGACTTGTAAAATGGCCAACTCAGCAGAAAGTTTTGCTGATTGATTAAAATTCATTATTAGCTGTTACGAGACTGGGGTACCTTATCTGTCAAAATATAGAGTTACAAGAAACTGAGCTGAGCGTATTTTGTCCTTAATCAAGTACTATGTGAAGTTGTGGTATGATCATATTGTATTACGGACCACACCTTAACAGCTATTGTATTATCCTGTGATGAATCTAGGGGTACATACCAACAAATCGTGTGTCTAGTTAATTCATCCACAAGTTATCTCATTCATGCAGATATTTTTCATTTATTAAAAATACCGCAGGAATTTTCTTTGTGGGTCAAGTTACTTACAAAAATATAATTAGGTTGACTACTTGCTCTTTTTTAAGTGGGTGGGGAAGTTTGATTAATGAATAGACTTAATGCAAATTTGGACTTGGTTTTGTAATGAAATATTTTCGGTATTATCTGATTACATAATTTAATTGGGATCTGTTGAAATTTCTGATGAAATTACAGTTGACCTGTTATAATGCTCACTTGTTGGCAATGTTATGTCGACAGATATTTAAATGAACAATTTAATTCATTTTGTATGAATATGAGCTTATTTTGTGTACAAGGTAAATTTGAATTAGACGTGATCGTGCCTGTCTCTGAACATTTTCATAACTTCACTGTTTTTGTTGGTTTGAGGACGTCTATACAGTGATACATATTAAAAAATAGTCAACCGTAGTTACAGTGAATTTAGAAATTTAAAAAGCCCGTCTTCTTAAGGTCGGAGTGTGATGGTCTGGATCTGGGTCTTGAAGTTGTCTACTGAGGGAGCACCGACAGCTTCAGAGGGTAATGAATACCAGATCCTAATACCGTCTGAGAAGAAAGATTTCTGGTACACCTGGGTCCTTGTTCCCCTTGGCGAGATGGTTGGTACCAAGATAGTAAATTGAATGTCAATCAGCTGGGAATATACCATTTATAAACAAGGAAAAGTAATGACGGGCAAAATTCATGACTTAATCCTGGTAGCGCCTTTGACCGATTTTTAGTGTGCCTCAAAACATGACTCTTATTACTAAATATCTAGATTATATTCATTAATAAAATTGTTAATAAACATTGTATTAACATACCAAGAGTTTGTCGAAAATGCCGATTTTCCTCCACATGTGGAGAAGTTGCTCCTTGTGGAAGGGTAAGTTAGTACTGGTAAGAATTCAGTCCAGGACAAACTGATTAGGTGAACCGGCCGCCGTATATAACTGAAATATCGTTGAGAAACGGCGTTAAACCCAATGAAACAAACAAACAAACAAGAGTTTGTCGCTAAACAAATGTAACTTGGTTTTGGAATGGAAGTATAACAGTAGGTGTATGTCAGTCCCTTAGGATGAATAGTAAATATGACATTATGTACTGCAGTAATGTTCAAAGAGACTAGATTACTCATCTGATCAGGGAACAAATAATATTCTGTGTTTTGTACTATGCTATGCCATCTCTATAAAGACACTCAATTGAAAAAACATTGTATAAATTGTCATTAAAATAGTTTGCATACACTATGTACACATAATTCACTATTAATATACTGTTTGAAATTTTTTATGATTGTCAATATGCCTTTATACAATACGGAGGCGGTCTAAGTATTTCAATAATTTGAATTCTTATCTCAAATGTGATTGACCTCCTGTTTTGGAGTATAATGAACTTGCAAGAAACTTTGTCACATATTTTTATTTGATAAAAATTCTACCCATACATTACAGTTTACGTTTAATGTATGGTTGAAAAAGAGGGGCGTCTGTTTTGCAACATAGTTTATTACTTAAGGTCATACAATGCTGATATTGTGTTAAAAATAATTTATTATATTTAAGGGTTAAGGTAGGTTTATCTTTTGACACATCTTGACCAATTTTAAATATTTTACTTTCTGTATCCTGAATGTGAAACATTGTCAACTACATTTTGATTAAGTGTTTCATACCTTACTATAACACGTTGTTTTTTTCCACTATGTATTGACCTTAAAAAAGGTCTCTGTTTGGTTATAGTTATAATGAAAACGAACATTCTTTGTTGATCATTGCCGTAAGTGAAAAATGTGCTTTGAGAGACTGATAAATAATTGTCTACCCACAAGTAACATTAAGTGTCTATCTTGAAATGTGCCGTCCTGTTAAAATGGAAAATATTCTGATTTTTTTACTTTTTTAAATAAGGAATTTAGTACGACTGTGGTCTAAGAGTAGAGTTCTACAATGTTGGGTCAACTATCTCTAGATCCATATTCTTTCACTGGCTGTGCAATTTCTGAATGGGTAGTTCTCATATCTACAATATTTACCTCCCTTGTTCTTAATCATCAGCCAGTTTGACAGGCAAATTGATAAGCACTCATATGAGTAATTACCAAATATGTGCTAATCAATTGAGAAAATACCAAGAGAATTTGCATGTGACAACCACTTTCCTAGCCATCTTCCCACATGAGCACAATAAATAAGTCATTTTTATATATCTTGATTTTATTTTATCATCGTTAACATTATATTCCCTATAAACTTTAAGGAAGTTTGCCTATCAATATGGCCGACTATTCAGAACAGGGGAGGTAAATGTTGTAAATGTAGGAGCTATATATTGGGGTGAGTACTCAGGGCCCGGGAATATTACCAATTCTCACCTCTCTTGCACTCAGATGTCAAAATTTATCTTGCTGAGTCTATGGTTGGTGATTTGTGTGAGTGAAATGGATTGCATACTTACTTTGATTCTCACCCAAATTTCAAAGGCAGTCAGCCCCTGGGAAAAAGGTTCATGAAGTTCATGATTAAGTTCATGATTACGTTCATGAATAAACTAATTCATGAAAGCAAAATTTAGGTTTCATGAATTTCAGAATTCATGAACTAATTCATGAAAAGGGTTTATAAGTAAGTTCATGAATAAATTATTTCATGAACAGCAAAATTTAGGTTTCATGAACAAATTCATGAAAGGTTGTAATTAAAATGTTGGAACATAATAAAGATGTGCGTTAAATGGCACCATGATCTAACACAATCACATTTTTTGTCAAATTTTACATTTCCGTAAGTCTGGGACAAATCTTTAAAATGTTAGAGCCTTGAGTAAGCATTATTAATCATGTCAAACTTCAAACTCAGACTCCACCGCACTAAATTTTGACATCTGAATGCTTAGTGCAGAGTGGTGTGTGATGTTCATAATTAAATAATTAGATTATTGGAATTACGAAATTATGTTTCTATATAATTATTTCTTCCTGTATATTTCCTTTCTCTCTAATTTGCCCTTGTTACTTTAAATATCAACCCTGGTGTTAACTTTATACTGAAGTTGGGTAAAATGAAAATGTGCTAAACGCCTCTTTATTTGGATTGGGAGTGTTAAAAAAATGTAAAAACCTAGAATAATAGTACTATATATACTGTGATAATGTTACAACTAATAGAATAAAAACATGCTGTAGTCAGTTATTGAACGCATTTCAGTTAAAGTCCTAATTCACAAACTTATATTGATTTCAACATTAGTTTCCACTTGCAACTCATTTACCAGTAGCTTTACTTCTTCTTACTTCAAAGTGTGTCTCTTTGTAGTTTTTATCAAGGGAAGTAACTTAGTTTTATCGCTGCCTTATTTAGACATTGATTGCCTTATACAGGTAAATTGGATTGTTTCCCTTAAATGAAGTGAACCACAACATTGATTTGTTACAAGCGTTCTGATTGGCTGAGAAGTACAGTATTATTCCTAAGGGCATGTTTATATGCTTGCTATCAATGGCTGTATAGTATGGTTATAGTCATACATTGAATACTGGACTTAACTTTTATGTGTTCGGATTTATTATTATACACCTGTGTCTAATTTTATCTAGAAATCAAAATTAGATGAAAGGATTGTAGATTGAAAAAATTGTGTAAAAACTTGTGGAATTATATTATATAAACTTATGTTGGAGTAATATTAGTAAGTGAAGTGTGACTTACCTGGAGCTTAGTATTAAATCATACTAACATGTGTATACACTAACATACTTCTTCCTCACTAAATGACCATATCTGGTCATCTAATGACCCTATATGTATAATAGACAATTGTGTGGCTAGACAGATATTTACCTAACTGTTAGAAGAATTAATACGCTCTCTTAGCTTTTTTTATTCTCTCATTTTTCCTCCATGTTCTAATTAGTAAATTACTCATTTATTACCTGTGCTCTTTCCATTTTTCCCCTCAAAGACAGATTTCTTGTTCACATCAACATTTCTTGCTGTGGTATACTTGTTTGTTGTTGGTTTGACTTCAATGAGTGTTTTCTAACAATGGTCTAAATGAAGTCAGCATTTAAAACTTTTATAAATTTAGTCTGCTTAAGGTCATACAACTATACCGGTAGAGTGAGTCATGCAGGTTTGGACTGTTTGAATATAATGAAGTACTTTTTTAAGACATTGTTTGTCACATTTGTGTATCAAGAGTTTGTGTCAATTTTTATGAAACTTCCAAACGTCGGGATAAAATCGTGTGTAAGATAAAACCTAGAGTATAGATCATGATAGGTAAATATACCTGGGGTCAATATCTTAACTTTGAAGTTTTTGGTAAATTTAGGTCAAGAATGTCAATTTGAACGGACTGTCAAGTGTAATGTATACAGGGGGCCTGAGATCACTGACAAGACAAAGCCTACCATGGTTTGTAGATCTATATTATACATAAAAAGATCATCTCAAGATTACAAACACATTTTTATAAGGTTCGTCTATCAGTTGTTTTATGGTATAATGATAGGAATTTTATGACAGTTCTTTTAAGAGCAGTTTGTCTCTTGTCTGACTGCTAATTTTTTTTATCAGTTTTCTACAAAAAGACTGGGAATCAACATAAATCTGTTACACAAATAAATCCTTTTATGTTAAATAAATATAGACTGACACTGTTTTTGCAGACAAGCAAACAAACAAGATAACAACTGTTGTCAGATTGGTGCATTATGAAAACATGGTTGAAAATTCAACCAAGTATGACATATTTTATTCACCGCTCTTTTTACATTATTTTTAGAACTAAATGTTTCTCAAGTAAGTGAAAAAAGTATATAATGGTTCAATTTCTAATTATTCAGAGGCTCTATTTGACACCCTGGAATTTCCAAAAATGCCACATTTTGACCCTCAGGATTCTGACTGAAGGGTAAATTTTTCTATAAATTATAGGTATTTTGGCTGTAAAATCTGGTCAGAAATCATCAAAATGACCCTTAAGATTCAGCAACTTGTGGAAACCCTGATTAATAAACTGTAACTTTTATTGTAAAATATTGTTTTTCTATTTCTACCATCCTTTATATATATAGAACGTAAGGCTCAAAAAATTACTTCATGTTTTAGGTTTTATTTTAATTAGATGATCGCTTCTCTGCTGTTAGATAAAGAACGAAATAACAAAAAATCTTAAAGTGTTAAAAGATTCTAAATTCAATTGTGTCATTCATTTGTGGAGTCAGAAAATGTCATTCCCTTGTGGAATTCATGGTACTAATCATGACTAATGAACCCGCTTTTATCTCAGTGACTTTTAGGGCATTGCCATTGCAAGGGGTGGAAGGGAAATCTGCTTATCTATTTATTTGCAGATAGACTGGTTACGCTTTCACCTCTTGATTTAAGCCCCTTGAGATTCTGGCGAAAAATTGCAAAATTTACTAGAAACTCTGAATACAAAGAGTTAAAATGAAGAGTTAATTAACTAAACATGATAGAAGTGGTATAAAACCTTGCTATTTTTATTGTTAGGTCAACATGATGTTAATATTCTATTGTACACTAATTATCTGTAAGAATATATAATCCTAGCTGGACAGATGTGTAATAATGATAACATCTGTCACTTTTGTCATTTTAATGATTATAATTACTGGAAATTGTATTATGTGTGATAGTATAATTCGAGGGCTCAACGCAACACTGTCGTAACTTCTATGTATTTATATAGGAGTTATGACAGTGTTGCATTGAGCACTCGAATTATGCAAATAATGATAATTTTGTGTTTGAACAAAGATACTTATAATAGATTAGGTATACATAGTGATGTTATTGTAGAAAGAAATTATTAAAATACTGGGGATGCCAAAAAAATGCAAATCAGAGTAAAAGATATTGGCCAATTTGGGTCACTGGGTCAAAAAATAACCTTAACTTCATTGACAACTAACATCAAAATAAAATTAAAGTTGCCCATATTCTAATAAACTTTGGTCCATTTTTATTCAAACTATCTCTCGCCCTGCAATTATTTCTATACAATTTGGATTCAGAACTTTTGGAATGTATTACTAATTAATTAAAAAGTGATTAAGATCAGCTTATAATGACAGCTTTAACAATATTCCCACAAAAATGGTCAATTGAATTATCAACTACGCTATCAAAACACAAAATATTTACAAAATGTCAAATTTGTCAAAAAATATAAAATAAATCTTTGCCTTTTTGGAAATATTCTCATGATAAATGCTGAATTTCATTGGACAAATTATTTAAGTGGTAACTTAGTTAATGGACACGAGGATTAGTAGTACTTTTATGAAAACTGTTCTTCTGTGCAAACTATGTGTAAATACTGCATTCTTGTTGAGGTCTGTTGCTCTAATGAGATTTGGCTTACGTTTTTGCGAGCTGTTGGTTAGTTGCTAAAGTTGAAACTTGCTTTGATCAAATTTAATCTCCAACCCAAAGACCATACCAAGATTAACGGAACCTCAAATCTCTTGATAAAAATTAATTATAAAGTTTTGCTACTTTGAAATTCATGAAATAATTGGAACTTCTTGTATGCAGCTTTGCAGTGCAATCGAAATGCATGATACAGTATGGTTAGATTGCTTGCATGACTCTCTCGTTTGCGCTTTTCTGGTTCTCGCAGAGCAGAAATAAATTATCTGATGAATAATCTCCCAATTTTATCTGTTGCATAATTTATTATCAAAATCTTTTCAAACAGAATTTTCAGTATCTTTGCATGCCAGTCATTTACAGCCATTCTTACTACAATATTTTACCATTTTAGCTGATAAAACATTTATGTCCTTGGATATCGTAATTGGGAATGATGATAGGAGGATGATAGTATCAGTGAGGGTTGAGCGATCTACGTATAGGGAAGCGGATGCTTCTTCGCTATGTAACTGTTCATGAAAAATACATGCGTGTCTTAACAGATTTTATGTGTTTATATAAATTGCTATGAACTTTTATTGTTTTTTAATTGAATACCAAATTCATTTTATGGCGTGCAATTGATTTCCTGATAAAGTCAGATATTTGGGCATTGCGAGTTAACATGTTTAACTTTTTTGCTGGGTTGCACATTTTTGGCCATTTCTTACTTTATCAATGGTTTGGTGCTGAACTACGATAACTGCTTCCAAAACTGGAGTAAGGATACCATAGTATTGTGCCGTACCATCAATATACATATCTGTGTTGAATATCTGCTCAAAATAATGAGTTGGTAAATGTGAATCATACCATGACACTTCCTTACAGAAATATGATAGCAGACTTATTGTTTAATGATTCATTTACTTAACGTCCTTATTTGTCCCTTTTAGTTAGTGTCACGACTTTAAATTCAATTATAGTCCAGTCTGACTTCGTGGACTGGATCTCATAAATTTCTTACAAATATCAGTTGTATATCATTTTTTCAGACAAATGTCATAACTATTACTGGCTTATTTGTTACTTGTTTTGCCGTCTGTGTCAGTGATTTTCTTGTATAAGAAGAATCCGATTCTAAGAGAGAGTTTCTTGGTAAGATTCCTTACAAAAATAGCAATGCAGTTGTTCCACAGTAACGTCTTACGACTGTAATATTTTGTTGGTAAAGTGAATTCAGCAAATTGTTAGTGACTTAATTGTCTTTTCTATGTACTTCAGAAACTTTACTCTTAATTATTTAAATGTCAAACTTGGATCCTACATCTTAATTGTACCCAGTCTAGCATGAAAATAGAACACACGGTGAATGGTTCGTTCTACTTTATTTCACTACTTCCATTATTGTATTTACTTACTGCTGGTAACAGAAACTGCTTTGTCGCCAAATGCTAGACAATTAAAAATGTTGAAATATTTAGACGAGAACTAGACTGCCCTAACGAAAAAAATATCTTGTTTGATGATCAAACATGTTTAAATACATATTTGAACATGTTTTTTAACCCAATGATCATGTTGGCAAATCATGTTATAGGAACATGTTTGACTGTCAATACATGATCTTAAAGTTCATATTGCATAAATCATAATCATTTGTGAGAAATGCCCTAAATCTGTTTAAAAATGTCAGAACGTTTCTAAGCTTTACATTATTTTATTTGTTTAATCGCATTCAATAATGAACATGTTTGAATATGTTTGAACATGACAGTTGGTTATATATTTATGCTGGTGTTTGTTAAAGGCTGAACATGATTAAGCATATTTGCAAAAGATACATTTTTATGTTAAGTGTTAGTTTATTTCTGGAAAATTTAGCTTAGTGTTGTTGTAAAACATAATAATATTGACTATGCAACAAAAGTCATCGTTAGTTTTGGTCTCTTTATAACTTAATTATTTTATAATTCAAATAAATTATAAATTATAATATTTTGATATTAAATTTTGTAACAAGTTTTATATTTTGCCTACTGAGCTATACATCTTGTGTTAGATCATGGTGCCATTGAATGCACATGTTTCATTATATTTTCCAACATGTTCATTACAACCAATAAATATGTTCAAACATGATTCATCATGTTCACAAAGACCATGTTTAAATATGTTTGAAACATCGTTGTTTTAACCATGAAACATGATTGATGATGATCTTGTGTTTGACCATGGTGCCATTTAACGTACATGTTTCATTATGTTTAAACATGTTCATTACATGATCAAAACATGACCAAAATCACATGTTTAACTATGTTCTGATCATGAAAGTTTTGCTAGGGTCAGGTTTGTTGGTCAGCCTCTTAGTCTTTTGTGATGTGGTGAACAAGATGATTGTTTATTGCCCCACTTCTAAAAACTTTGATGTATTCTTCAGTTCTGTTGGCTTCTACTTATACCTTCTAGTGTTGTGTTGTTGTCCTGTTACTGGCTATGACCATGTATACACATTGAACTAGAGTGTCTTATTGCCCTATGTTAAACTTTTCTTGACTTTTTTTAATCTCATGTACTTGTAGGGTAAAAAATCATTATGGAGGGGGTTATCATTATAATCTATCATTATATCCATTGTCCTGGATACAGAGTGCTGAAACTTTAGAGAACAATTTACCCTTCTGCCAGAATCATTAGCTCTTAATGTTGCTAATTGGAAATTATAAGGGTCAACTCCAGGGTCAAATGGAACCCCCGAGGATATTTAGTGATCCGAATTTCTTAATATGTATGTCCTGAGCATGTAAATATCCATATTTGCCAATGCAAACTGATTGCTTGTTTTTGACTGAGTTAGTGAGTAATTTTTAAGTCAAGATTGCATCAACAAAAGGCCCATTTTCATTCAAAGCAAGTGACACTTGGGTGAGCGATACTTGGGTGAGCGATACTTGGGTGAGCGATACTTGTCCATCTTGCCCCTTTTGTTGTTGAATTGATTTCAGCAGATGAGTTAAATTGTGTTTTTCTCTACAGATTAATCAGTACTTGTTGTTTGGTTCCTTGCAATCAGGGGAATACTCGCCATAATTAGATTTTGCAGTTGTGTTAACACTAGAATTAAAGATTTTGTGTTTTGTGGCTTTAAATCATTTACTCTTGTCAACGAACTCCTCCATTAAAAATTGAAATAATGAAATATACTGAAGCAATGTGTTATCTCAGTGACTGAAAGACAATCTAAAAGGCAATTGCATTTTGAAGAAGCTGTCAAATATCGCAAACTGGCATCATCTCAAGAATTTAATTAAGTAAATTGAACATCAAAGCTTTAGAATTTTCAAACCATTTAATTACATGTTTGTTTTGCTTGGATTGTATTTGTTACTATTTTGGTTCTCCTTACAAGTAACAATTTAAAATACGTTAACTGCAACTTGTTCTTTTGGGGGGAATGAATTGTGTTGCTTGAAATTAACACTAATGTAGAACATTGGTACAATAGGTATGTACAATGTAACGTCTCCTTAACTCATTGTCATACAGAAAAAACAACTTTCTAGATTTGTTAAGTTCCATGTTTTGTTGATATGTTGTTTACATGTCTATTGTACGACACAGTGTACTCAAGTCATTTTATAAAATCTTTTGTTTTGTGTATGGAAATCATTGAAGGATTTAATGTTTGATTCATCGAACAATATGACGTACAGCACTTGCATGATGCAGACATATCATCCAAACCTTTGCATTTCTGGAACAACTGCATGATCGAAAAATAACACTTTTAATTTGAATAAATAATAAATGTTGATGGGGCAAAGGTGTTCTGTGCCATCTCTCCAAAAACCCCTCCATCAACAACCTCTCTGGAACAACAGTATCCATTCTTACTGTAGTCAGTATTTGTTATCAATTTAACCTCCCAAGAAAAACAGCTTCTAAACAACAGCCAAATTTTCTTTCTATAACAGGACCTTGTTTTGGAAAGGATGCAGTGTATACTGGTATTCAAATTTCCCAGTCATTTCCAACAATCATATTCAGAAAAATCATAAAAGAGTGTAGTTCTAATTGTTAAGGCCACAGAAAATCAACGTAATGTGTGCCAAATTAGTTTTGAGCCCATTGTAACATTACATTGTTTTGTTGCAAGTCCTCCTTTGCAATCTATCTTTAGCATGCTTTGTAAGTTGGGACAGTGATTTGTCCAGACAGACTTGGCAGCAGTGACTTACTCTCATTCATTCGCTTCCTCTTCCTAGTTTAATACAAGAAATGCATTGATGCAAAGCATCCAAGGGCGCCGCAAAACTGGTGCACAATGTTTTGGAATAGCGTAATGGCAGAAAAATGTTTTGGAATAGTCCATTTTCATACTATCATTGGCGTGTATTTCCTTTTAAACACCGTAACTTGCATAAATATCCACGTTACAAGTAACCAATGTGTTAATATTGATATAATTAAATTGAAAATGAAGATTTTTGTAATTATTTTTTTATTATTTTATCTTCGACACCTAACACACATGCTGTTTATGTAGAATCGTCCTATTTTTCTTAATAAAAAAATAGATGCAGTTATAAATAGATGCTCCTACCATAGTCTCAAAAATTTCGTGATTCCATTAAAGGCCCCGCCCTTATGGGCGGCGCCAATAACTATGATTGTACCATTGTAAATTACGCTGTGATCGACTGGTACAGTAAAGTTTGAAGTTTATTTTGGCATATACATAGTATTATTGGTTTTTAAAATCCTTGCAACTGTTTGTAAAGTCTATGTGAATGATTTGTTGTACTAGAGAATTTGTTAAAGAGCTAAATACCAACATGAATAAATAATGGTATGATGCTTTAAATGAACACAACTGTACATCATTAAAGGTATATTTACATTCATAAGCATAGTCGTGTATATAATCAATCTGGAGTCCTTCCAATGTCAACTGGGACTAATGCTAGTAGATGCAGTTATGCAGGAAATAACTTGATTATGTTAACCAGTTTGCGATTTGCAAGTTTGTCAAGATTATTTGATCAACTTGGTTAATAAGTAATTTAAATTCCATTTTATTGAAGTCAACACCAGTCATCATTATTTACTCGCAAGATTGGTACATAGTAGTCATTTACATACGATTTCATGGCATGACTAAGAATAGGATTTCCGAGGAAATTTGTTCAATAACCTCATGCATGTCCAGGTGGCTCAGTTGGTAGAGGGCAAGACTATCACCCAGCAGATCGCTGGGTTCAATTCCCAGGTTTGGCAGTTATGTTCTACCTTGACATTGGCTACAGTCATGGCCTCCACATACAGTTGGAGAAGTTGTCAGTTGCTTGTGGAAGAGCAAGCTAGTACTGGTTGATAATTAATTCCAGGAAATTGGTTTGGCCATAATTATATGACTGAAAATGTTGAAAAAATGGCGTAAAACCCAATGGAAATAAAAACCTTATACATGCAGGTGTAGTTTATTGATCAATTTTGTTAAACATTCAGCTTGAAGCTCCTTGAAGCATAGTGTCATTGTTCTACTAGCACGATTTTAAGGGCCTTAGTTGATTTCTAAACTTATACAAGAGTGAACAAATTCTCTTATCAGTCAAACTTTCATTCGTAATGCATATCTACCTTTAAAATACTTGTAGGTAAAACACTCATTTAAGACTGTATTTGTAATAAGATATCTATTTGAATATGGTTTATCTGACATTAATCAAGCAATAACATTTAACAAGATGAAAAATAGTAAAAATACAAAATAGCTTGTCATACTTAAATACCTGAAAATCATTCATTTACACTTGAGGAATGGAGTGAAGATTATCATAGTAGTATATAGGGCATGACATGAGACACTTTACTAAATGTATAATGGTATTATGAATGAAATAAAATACCGAATGATTTCAGAATAATTCTACCCATATTAAGAACTGCAATTTGTATGAAAATTTAGGTCACCAGTAATAAACAATTATTATGCAACCTGAGCCTTGTTTTTCTTAATAATAGGATTGAATGCAAAATCTGTACTGAGTAAATCATCTATCTCCCCTGCTTGGTAGATTTATACATTCTGGCCTGGCAATATTTTACATAAATTTATATTAATTTCATAAACTTGATACATTGGTAATGTATACAACTAATTTATTCCATGATATTATGTTTCAATACTCCAGAGATTTATTCTGTGATGAAGGTAGTGGTTTAACTGTCTAACAATTTTCCCATAAAATTAATCTAACATTCAATATTTCCCGGATTTATTGCAAAACTTGTATAACTCAGTATTTGCAAAGAGGCTGTTACTATAGTTTCCCATCAAATCCCCAATGTAGGTTTCATAGATCATTCATAAACACCTTTTTCAAATCAATGTTGTTGTTGTTATTTGCATTAATAACCTCTAGAGTATGATACAAATAATGTTTGAAAAGTCATTTATCAAATAACTTCAGCATTCAGGTCTGAATGGTTTTTGTTCTGCTAAGCCGCTTATAGTCGAGTGTTCAAAGTAAACCAGAATTATTCATGTGTCTGTAATTGTTCATTTATTTGTTTGTAATTGTTTCATTAAATGAGGTGCCTAAGCTTTATATGGTTTAAATTGGATTCATTTCAAATTACAATGATCCTAATATCTGATGTTTAAAACTACAAAAAGTACTGCCTCTAATTAACAATGGTTTTGTAGAAATCTGGAATCTGTTTCTTCACTTTGATTGATCGAGATAATTGAATTTGATAGTTTTGGCTCAACTGCCTCAGAATGTATGGTTCCATTAAGTCTTTGAAATTGATATTTGTTACCTCCCTTGGCAACACATTTTCAGACATTACATTATGTGATGTTCAAATCTCTTGGTAATTTTGATTCCCCTTTAAACTTTCTCACAAGATCTGTGATTCTTCAGATGGTGTTAGTGTCCAAAGAATCAACTAATCTAATAGCAAATTTTAGGTTAGTTTCTGCAATATTTGTTCGGTGGTTGCTAAGAGTAATGTCTAGCATGGTAAATTACTATTTTTCATTGGAAATTAGTGGAGATTTTAACTGAACCTATCTCTGACTCGTGAAAAGACCATAACTATATTCATCCCATTTCTGTACAATTTTGTTTCATACACATTTGCTTGGCATTGCAATCCTGTTGTCTTTGTCAGTATTGACACTGAGCAGGAAATGCTTACAAAGTAAGCAGCTACTCTAAGTCTGAATCTAATCTATCTAGCAGAGAGCTTCACAATACAATGTTGTCAATACGTTTTGGTTGAACTGGCCAAAACATAAAAGTAACCGACCAGCTAATATCCTTCGGATAATGAAACGCAACCTTTGCGAATATGGACAAGCCCAAATTAGTGCCATTTGAACCGGCTATTTCAGCCTGCAACTGTTTCTTATTGACAACACTGCAATAGACAGATCTGTGTGTGTCCAATGTTTTAATTCTGTTCAATGGTATAATGTTCTAGCAATTCGGCATGAATTTAGCATTACCTGAAGAACTAATTATCTAGTTTAGTTGGAAATAACGTTCAGGGTTATTGTCTAGACCACTCTTAGTAAGAGTCTTAGTAAGTCTGGTTCTAGTTTCTCACTGCAGACTGTACCATCCTCTCTGGTATTGGTTCTGTCTTTGAGGTTGAAGTTTGATAGACAATGATGAATTAATTCATAGTTTGAAATGCAACCTAAGGTATTGAATTGATATCATATTCCAGCAATCTATGGAAGTCTTGCAATATAACTTCTGTTGGCTACTTTTATATGGCATTACACTTGTACGGTGATTCTGGAGTCTGACAGTGAACCATAATGGTGGCTACAGACTGCTGTCTCATTTTGAAAGCTGTTGATTGTACAGATGATAATTCTGGGCCCGTATTCACAAACATTTTAAGACTGAATCTCAGACTTAGACTTTAAAATGGTAAATTTTCATTTTGTTTCTACGTCATTGTTACACACTATATTTTGATAAAACATGGTAAAAGTGTAGAGTAAGTAACAAGAAATATTCAGGCAAAAATCTATCCGTTTAAATACAATGAAAACGAAAAGCTTGCAAATTTAATTTTTTGGAATTTCAAAGTCTAAGATTTAGTCTTAAAACGTTTGTGAATACGGGCCCTGGTATGGTTAACCATTGAAACATTTCTATAAGTGCAGTAGCATTATGGTATGGTGCCTTTGTAGCTGAATTATGCTGTAATGATAATGTTTTAGTCTGTACCAAATTGAAGTGGGCTTTAAAATTGTTTGAATCAGATGGTGTTACTGTATATTTAGGTTGTGATGTCGTAGAAGATGTGGGTGTGATAATAATGATATACCAAGGGCTTGTAAAGCATACAATGTTTTGGGTTTGTTAACAATGGTCTGTAAAGTATCCGAACAGTAACTTGGAGACAATACGATCCATCACTACAGTCTATGTCAAACACAAAATGCCTGACAGGATGGTTCAAATGGCTAATTTACTAGGCTCTAATTGTAATTAATATGTCAGACTGTACAGTGCTTGGAATATCTGGTGTCTGTAAGTTTTACAATTTGTAGAATGAACCTAGAGAACGAGAGGTACATTAACCTGGTATTTTTCATTGGTTTGTGAATGATCTTTTTGCATATTGTGAATTGGTTTTTGCAACTTGTACAGTTGGTCTCACAATTTCATTTGTTAGTGTTACATAACTAATCTGCTGTCCATGATGCATTACCTATAAGTACTTTCTGTCGGGTGTAACCAAAATTTAATACCCTGTATCTCTTCAGTGTCTAATCTCCATACCAGTATCATTAGGGTAATAAATAACAGGATTCAGTGGCAGGTACTGTGTAAGTTGTCAACTTAAAACATTGGTATTGGCTGCTTTTACATCTAATTTGGACCCAGCCTTGTCATTACACTTTGTAATGTCTGGTTCAACTTCAAGTGCATTGTTTCCTTATTTAATGTGAAAACATGGTTATATCTGTCAAAATGGATGAATAATATTGTGGCATAGAACCATACCGTTGTAAATTGTTTGAAATGAACAAGTAATGACAATACTTTCGAGCCAATCTTTCTGTGCAGTTATTATTTCCTTGTCTTGATTTGTCACAAGGACAAAGGTATTGCTGTTGTGGTGTTAGCTTCAAATGAAATTCTCACCCATTGCTTATAATTAATTTGAAATCTTGCTTATACCGAATCTTAGGTTGTCATCCAATTTCTGACTTGTTTGAATGAGAATTATTAAGTCAAGGCAAAAAAGTCAAAAGTAATTTAGTGTCGGATACTTACATAAATATATAACATTAGCCAAGTAAGGCTTTATTTGCCGACATATATTAAAATTTAAAATGCAAATCATTGGATTTGGAGTCGATCCATGCATATAGGTTTGTCAACTCATTGTATTTTAAAACATGTGACAACATCAGATTAGAAGAAGCACATACAAATGTTTTTCAAGGTACAACTATGAAACGAGCGTCACCAAATATGCATACATGATAGTACGATAAACTTGTCTATAATAAACATGCGGTTTATCACGTCTGTCACAAACTATGATTACCATCAGTCTAGAAATAAATGTGCATAAAGAAGAGATAAATGCAACTGTATGAGAATGGTGACACTGTTAAAGTCGGTAATTATTGTATAAGTATCATAGCATGACTAAGTTCTTGGATGACATGGAACTTATCTATAATGCTGTTGTTTATGGCATTGTTAATCCAATGAATACATGTTTTAAACATCTAAACATCTAAACATAATAATGTACAGATACAAGCTAGTTGTTAAAAAGAGACAAGAATATTTGGCTAACTGTGAATAACATAACTTAAAGCTGTTATCAAATGATTAAATTTGTAATCATGAACAGATGAAATACTAGAGAAATGTACATGATAGTCCTTTATTTGAACTAAGAACATACTTTGGTCTAGTTGCATGCTTAAACTTCAAAACAATATTTGTACAAGCAAATGATCGGTTGATTGTAGTCATTTGGCATGCACAGCCTGAGAAAAACTCCAGAGTCTCACTTGACAAGACAAAGATGAGATTGTTAAATAGAGTTTTATCCCAGTTAACACTGTTCACCTTTCCCACCCTTCTGTTTGGAGTGGTACATATTATTACGTAATCTAGCTTCGAGTCGGATCTTATAAGCTCTTTATATATGCCCTATTATGATACTCGAAATTCCTCACTCCAGGGGGGTACCTGGCTTCTTGTCTGGTTTTAGTGTGATTGATAACAACAAAAAAATTAGATTTTATTTTCATATTAATTTTTTGCACATTTCCAAAATGTTTGATGAAAGAATTTTCTGTATAGCTATGTAGGGAGTGAAACATGCATTACTCTTATTTACAATCAATTTGGAATATTGGACCAAAATACAGTCAACAAAATATAAGATACGGCCTTTTACAAATCATATGAGTCATGCCCACGAACTCTATATCTTGAAACAGTATTGGGTGCATTTGCATGTTTAAATTTTATTTTCTGATCAATAGTTAAATTTAGATCTATCTCAACTGAAGATCAGAAAGTTAAATTGCATGATTTAAATATATCGGATGATTTGAATTTAATTTTGACAGACACCACTGTCATTTACTCGGGTTTTATGAACATTTTAAATGCTTCACTGATTTTTATGTGCAACAATGTATCATTGTATGATTTAGCTGAACATTCTTTCAAACCTTAAGTGTAGACATTGACCAATTGTCCTCAATTTAAGGATTCGATTTGGTGCTACTGTAGAAAGCACAATTCTCTAAACAATAATCTTATATTATTAGTTATTTTCAAGACTTTGAATGACTTTTCTTACAGTTTTTGGTTAACAACAAATTGACCAGTAGCCAATTAATGCTTTGGCATCATGGGTAGAACATGATTTTAAAGAGGTTCTTTGACCAAACTGCTTTCAGTCCTTCCATAGACTTAGAATTATCTCATTTATTGTCAATCTAACAAGTGAGGTAAGGGATTGATCAAGTCAATTAATATTCTTTGATCCATGTGGCAAAAAACGTAAGGTGTAGGAAATGTTGATGTGAACACCTTCGAATGAAATTACCATTGTCTTTGTTATTCTATAGTGCTAGAAAGTGATTTATAGCATAATCAGACTGGAAGTTAAACCGTGTATTAAACCCACTCAAGTGACTTATACTGTTCATCGATTGTACAAAGTGCTGAAAGACTGTACATTTTTGCCTTATTGAGCATTGCCTCTCTTTTCATGTATATCTTAATGTAACATAAGTATTCTCTGAGAGGTCATTTGAATGTGTATGAACTTAACAAGAAACTTCTTCGTGGGACCTATCTTGCTGTGTGCCTTACAATTCGTTGGTCACCCTTGTGAATCGTTGGATACTTCTAGCGTGATCTAGAAGATCCTTGAGCTCTGAGTGACATCATTCAGCTTCATGTGTTAAACTCTATTACTGTGGTGATAAGCATTATAATTGATTAATTAAGCATTATCTTGAACTGAAGTTATCTCGAACTGAAAAACACTGTTAATGGAATATATGCATGGAATGGAGCAATAGACGTACATTCAACATAACAACTGAATGAGAAGTTGATTGAACTATCCTGTTGCACACCACACCTCAATCTGGCTTCTACCATTTCAAGGTTGAAATCACATCCGACTTGGTCACGTTGCTTGGTCAGAATTTTGCTGTTTGAACATTGTTAATAGGAAATATTTCTGACATTGAACATTGCTAAGTTTGGAACATCACAGGCTTTCAACCATTTCTGGTGGCGGTAATGCAGTCCCTATGTTTGTTGGTTTAAGTATATAAATGTTGTCTGTATTCTTTCTTTAGGTAAGATGCCCTTGGAGTTAGTACAGTAGAGTACCCAAACATTTCATCATGAAGACTATTTCAGTTATTGTATGGCTGCTGGCAGCCGTCGTCATAGACACATCAGCTGAAGATGCTATAGGTAAGTTGAAAATTTATCAGTTTTAAAGTAGAAGGTTAAGAAATATTTAGAAATTTGCATTTGGTACATACTTTTTAGAACATAGTTTTACACAAAGATGTCGTCCGAGTTAAATAATGGACAGGAAAACAAAATTTATACCATCTGAAATCACGCATTTGTGCTGTAAATTGAATGATCACTCGCTGAAGACCTATTTTGGATATGAAATGTCAGTGAAGATTTATTCTTCTCTATGTAAGTTTTCTTTTTCATCTAAACATAATGTTGCCAGATAAACCATGTCAATACCACTGTTACAATTCACCAAGATACATCTCTCTGAAATTAATATATGACATTTGAATTAGGCTCTTGGGACACGACTGAATTGTTCGTTTCAATTGATACCTCAAATATTCATTCAGTTTCTGGTGTTATAGTTCTCTTAACCGTACAAAGATACCCTGACTATAAATAATACAGTGTTATTGCAGGATTTATTGTTGCCTAATGCTAACCATGGTGCGCGCCGGTAACACATAACCTGTGCCCCATACTCCATGCTGGGGAGTCATATCTTAGTAATATCTCGCATCATGTGATACGCTAACAATGAAGAAATGACACCCAATAATTGTGTAACATAAAATGATCCTATATTATGCAACATTCAATATCTTTACGTGGCCCTAAGGTTGGCTGAAGCGTGCAACCTTGACAATTGATTGGAACATATAACCATCATAAAGTGACCTAGGGGTAACAAAAAAAACAATTAAATTGACATATTGAATAGAAAATTGTATTATGGTAGGCTGGAAATATGAAATGATTTTTGCAAAGATCTGTCTCTTCAATACACACATGTTACAGAAGGAAAATGCAGTCCTAAATAGTCTGATTCCAGTCTTAACATTTTTTTTGTATCAAGGCTTTCGGTCTCATTAACTGCAAGGGTTGAGTAGTGACTTTCCTGCTATTAATAGTGTTGACAAAGATCTCAGACGGACACTTGGGTAGAAACGCTGGCTTTCTGTCATCCAGCTGGAGGCCTTCCTCACAAAGTCTTGGTGGGATTCCAACCAGCAGCAGGGCAAGTGATTTGAAGTCAGTGACCAGAACATCTTGGCCACAGAGGCCCCTTCAGTCTGACCAATATCACCTTACCATCAAACTCATTATCTAGTATGAGCAAGGCTTTATGAATGGATTACTTGATTATGTGAAGGTTTCATGAAAAAGATTTCATGAAAATTGAATTTCATGCCTTTTATAATAAAAATGTCCCAATGGACTTATTATTCATAGAAATCTGACTAGTAAATTAGAACACTATGCTGAGCATGGGTTTCATGTTATTGATTTCAAATGGGCTAAATGCATACCCTTCCCAAATGAAAAACTCTTAAAATTTGCATTTTTTGATGATTTTGATCCATTGGCATGGAATGGTGAATCTCACTGGAAAAAATTGTGACTAATGTTGAGCAAACATTCAGACCAAATCTAATGCATTGCTTCCATTAGCATTGTAGTAAAGAGCTAAACAATGTCCCATTCTACCTTCTAGTACTAGTGTTGCCTCCATCCCTGGTTCTCTTCCTTTACCACTAAGTCATTCCACCGCAACATTGTCTATCTGTGACATGTCCATGTACGGTATGTACAATGTAATGTTGTTGGCTGATGTTACAGTCATTGAAATCCAGATATTGACGTAAGTCTGGGTGATATGGTCATGGTCAAACAATCATTTACATAAATGGTGTGCTGACTTCATTGGCTGCGAGGAAATAGTCAATAGAATGGGATTAGAATTGCCAACATTTTCCAGCCACTAAATACTTGGTTCTGCTGCGTTTCACATTGACTTATACAAACAGCCTTTTGTTACTTCTTTGATATTTTCCAAACATTACAACTCCTTTGAGACTTTCTAACAACATTTTAATGTGTTTAAATAATCCTGGAAGCATGTGTATGATTCATTTCTGTTCCATGTTTCTGGGTTAAATTTTTACATTGATTTTGTCTTAACAATGAATTGCAAATATCTAGTTATCAAAGTCACATTCAAAGTGGTTTCATAGATTTCTGGACCTTGTTATAGCCTCACAATGGCAGGGACATGTCTAAGGTTACTCGCTCTTTTAGGGAAGCCTAGGTGGTCATGGGTTGTAGTGCCTGACCTTTGATCCAAAGGTCACAAGTTTGAGTTTCCTTTGTCACAAAAAGTCTTGTGCATAACCCAGGAAGCATGTCTGGAGAGTGATTAGTATTAGTTGGTAGAACTAGTTCCACTTCGAATGTAAAAAGAAACTTTTTAAACTATCAAAATATTTGCAACAGCAGCAAAACAGCATGCTACTAGTTAGGAGATAGCCTCAGTCTATAACGATCTAACAGAAGATTTAGACAAGTTGTAATGTTTTATGTTTTAGCCTGACTTAGAAGATGTTACTTCACACATTGTTACAAAACAATGCTAGATAAACGCATTATTTCTGAAAGAAATCCGTAGGAAGCAGATCATGCAGCTTTAATTAATTATTCAGTTGTAATATGCATAAATACACACACTTTATAATGACTGGTTGAGTATCATTTATCAAAACGTTCATTCTTCATTATTGGTTTCTATGCATTGCTGGAGAGAATGCTGCTATTGTGCATTCATTCATGTTCCCATGACAAAAAGATTTTAATATCAGATGATTTCTAGATCATGACCCTATAATATTTCATTTAAATTGCATTTCAAATATTCATTACACAATTATGTTGCTTTTTGTATTGATAATGATCAATTCATTACTTAGAGTCAATTGGCCTTTTGTCAATGTCTGAATGTTGCACCTTTCATTTCACAGTCATTGCAACATTATACTGTAAAAAAGTACTGCTCTGAGTTATAAGAAATGCATTTTTTTTTGTCCATCAGGTCTGACTAACGTTTCCAACAAATCAAATGGTAATCAAATGTTGCTGTTCTTTTTACCTCCCACTGGTGTTGGGTAATTTAGTTCACTATTTAATTGAGTCATCGCGTAATGAATGCTGGAGTGTTTAAAAGTTAATTACCATTGTGGATAATCATTTTTCTCCTTTTGGGAACTGACTTTAATTTTTCTTTCCACTTCCATTTTTTGAACCCATCTTCGTGTGTGTTACATTTTCCTGGAGTTCCCGCCGTTGGTATTTCAACAATTAGTAAACAAACAAACCTTACATGTTCAAGTGAATCTTTCAAGATTGATTCCAGATAAAGCTTTGTGACATACAGGACATTTGCCAACACCCCAGTCGAATCAAACAAGATCTTTGACAATTACAGAATCATACTCAAGAAATATGTACACAGTTTTCATCCCAGAAAACGCATAAAACAGGAAAAGATATGTTTACCCATGGAAGTTGAGACAGATTTTGTGACTGTGACAGTGTCTTGGGACCTGGTAGTGTCGTTTATGACTGCATATAGATCACTTATGTGGATCTATTTGATTAGCTAGGAGAAAGTTTCCCCTCTGTCTAATGCAGTTTAGCAACATTAAGTATAAATATCATTGCTTGCATGTGCTTACTATCCACTAGGATACTGGGGAAATTGTTAGACAAGTCAATTGTTATAGTGAGACCTTCAGACATTCATTGATTCTAAAATCCTTAGGGCGTGTTTTGTTAGCCAAAGTAGCTACGGTAAGACTCTGCTTGCGGTCACAGTTATCTGCCCCTGTGCAAAACAGTGATGCTATTGTTGGTATGCAGTGTTTGAAATAATTTCTAAACAACAATTTGAGGTCCGAGGTTTCCATTGTACGTAGATTGCTAGCTTACAACTTCATTCTTAGATATCGACAGTGGGCATTCCAACTTCAGAAGTCCTTTTGACATTGTTGGGTGGGTCGCAGACATCTGAAAAAAATTGAGAAGTTGGTTTGGAAGAAAAATCAGAAACTGGTTAGAATCCCCCATACACTCATGTATATACTTGAAAAATGTCGATAAATAGCACAACCAAAACAACTCAATTGGCCGTGTTCGAGGGGACTGGTTAACACGATACCAAGTGAGGCACAGAATACCTTCTCATTGTTGTTATTCTTATTGTCACCACTCCAGTAATCATGGGTAAATGATTTTGTTTTAATCCCTTGTTGCTACAAGGTCTGCTATTTGTAGCCAGGATGATGATGCATTCCTAGATTAAGTACAAATATCTCTCAGAATTGTTTGGTCTACTAAGCATAGATATGGTTCAGCATTGATGACTATCAACCATGTCTGCTCTGTGTGAATTATTTATATATCAGATATTTGTTATAACTCTCTATATTTTGTTCGGAAATTCAAATGAAAAAAAGGCAACAAAACAAATGTACCAAAACTGTACAAGATTAGAGGTATTACAATATTCTGATACACTGTGTTACGCTGCCAATTCTGTCTCTGTACACGTATTCAGCTAGTTCTCATCAAGTGCTGGTGTTGTCCCTAAATGGATTAATCTTAGCTTTTCCCGACCATGTCTGGAAACTTAACATTTTCTGCCAGCTTGATTGTGTTTTCCATTTTCTTTGTCTTAAGATTTTTGCTGCAACAAATTGATCACTTAGTCATGTGACATTCAATGCAAAAGTTTGATTGTAGAAAATGTATCACTACATACAATATGTTTGCTCTTCCGTAACCTCTGCTTAACGAGCCAATGGCATGACACGATAACTTTACTTGTTGAGCTATCCTTCCGTTCTGTATTACCGTTTTTATATGTAAAAGGAAATAAACATCTTGTGTTGGTTTGAAGGTATACCGAAGGGTGAGACTGTCGACATACCTTTAGTTGTGCCTGTAGGAATGAATCGATCACTCACTAATTTATATCAAGGTGCTTGCTTCGTTTCTCTGAACTTTCCATTAGGACACAGTTGGAATAAGGATGTTCAAACCTGGAAACAATCAATACAATAGAATCAGTTAGAGATCAATTGACCTGAATCTTGCTTTATTACTGTCCTGTTTTAAACGACATTTACAGAACACCATCATTATGTCTGTCCCTCTCTGTGTCTGTCTGTCGGTTTGTCCATCATTCTGTCTATCCCACTCTGTGTCTGTCTGTTCATCTATCTGTCTGTCCATCTGTCTGTCTGTTGCTTTTTCAAGCCATTATCAAATTCGTAGTGGCTATGCCTGTGTATCTTTATAAGTAAATGATTTGTTGACATGTTTGACAATATATCATTTAGATGTATATTAAACTAGGTTATATTCCATTTAAATCAGTGTATCACAGTGATTGGACTGTCATTGCATTGTATGATATACTCAGTACATTGGGGTGACTAGTATATTGCCGATTTTGTTCAAAAAAAAATTTAATACTGTGAAATGTTTTTGCTATCCATGCCCAATATACATTTACCTTCAAAGTTTTCTCAAATTAGTGGATAATATTATCATAGAAGTTGCAATTGTAATAATTACAGATCCGTTGTTGATCAGAATGGAGTACCAAATGCAAATTTCTACATGTATTTGTGTTTTTCAAACTTCTTATTTCAGACTTCAAATTTCTGTGGAGAAGAGAGAATATTGCATACTGTAATGCAATGTACAAAATATATGTATATCATATCTTGTATTTTTTGTTTAATTATAAACCCATCACTCCATAGACACAAATAGGTACACACCTCAAGTAAAATATGACTTGAGAGATATTTCTTAGTTATAATGGACTGAAAGACAGCCATTAGAGAGATTAAATTGCTTTCTTCAAAATCCATATTGGTTATAATTATACGAATTTACTGTATTGAGCTTAAATCTGGGAGTTCCTACTTGGAATGTATATGGAGAGATGGGTTGGATGTTTATTCTTTGATGTTATGTTATGAACTGTACAATGATACTATACAACTTTTTGTTCGGTGTCAAATAGTGAACTTTAGCTCTCCATTTGTGTAAAACAAAGCATAGGGCAGACACATATAAATTGTTCACATAAGTTTTGAAAGGGGAGGCAAATTACCAATAAATATACCAGCTTTCAGATCTTATAACAATATCAATGGAAGAGTTGTGATAAATATGTCTGGATATGTTGGCTTTAAGGCTGATAATCGTTGAGTAATTTCATGGCAAAATATAAATTATATCTGTACAATTCCTCCTATACTCTCCTGTCAAAATGGGCAAATTAACTATTCTTTCTTAGAATCTAATATCCCTGAGCAGGATTTATGCATTTTTGATGAGTTTCACCATATACTCAAAACACTGCCAACATAATAGTTATGCACTTACAAGTATTGTTACTTGATCAAAATACAATAGTCTAACTCCTATTATAAATATTTTCTTGTTGCAAGGGCTCATTCGCAGGAGAGCACCACTAAAAGACTTGCAGACTCTCAAAGCTATAAGCTTAACTTAATTTCTACATTTCATCGAATATTTTGCAATGAAGAATTGTTCAGTAAGATAGTTAGTAGCTCGAAAATAGTGTGTATTGTATAAAAAAAGAGAATTCTCAGTTTTAAACAGCCCTTGGGAAATCAACTTTAGCTTTGATCATAGTTGTGAGATTTTATTGATACTGATAAAAGTATACATAACGACATGGTTGACAATCCAGTATAGTTTGTAATGTCTATTTTACTGGCTTTAGTAACAATTTTGAAGAATGAATCACCGTCTTTATTGTCTAAATGATGTAACTTTAAAGCAACATCTGAAATTGAATTATCTCTGATATAGTGTATTGTAAGTGTTGACAAGCTATTCAAGTATTCTATGCATGGTTACACATGTTACAACAAATCAAATTTGGTTATGCCCCATCCCCCCCACTTGGGATAGATTTGCTCTTGCCCGTCTGTTCATATGTACGTTCTAAAAATCATGCGGCACACACTGCACACAATTCACTCCGAGATGTTTATTACAAGGAATTGTGCATAATGGTTTTCAGATTTTACATAGTCACCAAACTTCACACAAATGTTTATTACCATGAGAAGTTTTGCACCTAGCATTAAGATTTTATATAGGACCAGTTACACCAAAGTTTTGGCTCTTGACATGTGACAAAAGTGGAAAGTGGAGGCATCAGTGTTCTATGGACACAGTTCTAGTTTGTAGCTTGTTTTATATCTGCGTGTAAGTTACAAGATCTTTTACGTGAATATATAATTACAGTCTTCTTGGACTCAAATTTAGTATTACAGTGTGTAAACTTAGGATTCTGACAATTTCAGCTATAGGCGGGGCCCCTAGAATGTGTTACATATCGTACACACTTCAGCACTTCTCTTGTAATAGAACCTATTTCAAAATATATATTTATTACACACTGATTTTCTTAAAATATTAAATGTCCGTAATTTTCTAATTAGAATTTATAATTCATACTTTCTGTTAAAGGCACAATTAAGATGTGTTTATTGATTAAGCCTATCTTATTGGGTCCTGTTTTATGAGCTCTTTGAGTACTATTTTATTTCTCATTCAATTTTATTCTCTTATAAAAATGACATAAAACTGTTAACTGCTTTCAGTTATATAACTGCAATGTTTTTTAAGTGGTTAAAAAGTCACAGAAACTTTAGACCGTATTCTTTTCGTAATATTACAAGCGTATAAAAATGCTGTGTCAACAAAGACTGATCTTTTAATCTGAGAATTTTTGTATTGATGGACTCCGGAGGTAATAAAAGCAATGACCTACATTCTGATCACGCCTAATCTCATCCATAAATTCATTAAAATGAAGTCTTTGTTCAATGATATGGTTTATCATTGATGCATAAGTTGCTTCAAAATCTACATTAAATCATACCAGAAAATCCTTAGAGAAATCAACAACTTTGATAGGAGAATGCTGATGCTTACCTTATATGGATGGCTTCATACCGACGGCATATGGCCAATTTCTCATCAATCTTATAATTATGTTTTATCTCCATGATAATCGCCAATATTAAAAATGTCTGCTAAAATTCTTGAGTTTTACCCAGTTGTATATGTGTCTGTGGCCCTGAGCTACTAATATAAATGAAATCAAGCACAATATCAGGGTTCAGAAATAGAACTTCATGTACCATAATAAAAATAAACAGTTTCAATAGCTGTGTAGCTAGAAGATAGCTCGCATAAACTTGTAAGTTTTAAGTATATTATTTGTTTGGCCGCTAAAGCGAAACACCCTTAGATAGATAAAAATGGAGAATTATTTGTAACACCTCTCTATTATTCATCACAATTATATAACATTGTTCTCATAAACTTGTATTCTTCGAGGTTGTATACATTCAAACATGTTTAATTTTCTGATAAAATCACCAGAAATTTCCTGATATCAGCTATCGGGCATATTACCCTTATGCTTTGTTTCTTGGTGCAATAAAACTTCTTATTGCCCTTATGTGTCTTGACATTGGCAACATATGGGAATTATATTTCAGTGTGCCAATTTAGTTGCATTTATGTCAGCAAAACACTTCCAATATTGATCGTGCACGAAAATCCCGTGCCAAAATTTGTAGAATGTTACTATGGAATATTCTTAAAATATCGTTTGCTTCAACACCATTTTGTCATCTCATTGATGTTCATAGTGAATCAGTGTGAAAATTGTCTAAATAAATTGTTCATTTTTTGTAACAGTATATGAATTGTTTCTAATTAGAATCTGGCAGCTATGAGTAAAATTTACATGAACTTTTATGCTTACTTGCTAGGAGATGGGTATTGATCGTCCACCTTACATTCAAACATATTTCAATCTTAAATGAGATTCTGCTAGACCAAATGTTGTTTATTTATTTAAAATCAATTGGATTCAATACTTAGTTCCTATCATTGAGTGTAAAAATCAATCAACATTGGTCAAACCATTTGCTGTGCTTTTGTTACTGGTGTGGATCAAACGCCGGATACATTGTCTGAATGATTCAGTCAATAAGCATTTATTGCATGTGAATAGCAAGTGTGCAATATGACATGGCGTTTTGTATAGAACAGCACAACTGTTAATTTAATGCACTTTTCTTAAAGGGAGATAACTATTCTAAGTCCTTTGTTTCTGCAGATATTGTACATAAATTGACCTCTATGGAAGCTTCTAATACTAAGTTCCCTGTCATTATGTTCTGGTAATACAAACCTTAAGCTGGCTTATATTTCTTTTATTGTATGTGTAAAAGATTCTGTCAAAGACATTTTAAGAAAGAAGCTGATAAAATGTTGCCACGTCCCCTAGGTATCTGACGTGCACTTACAAGATCTTAAAATGGTGGCTTAATTTGTCTCTCTCTTAGTCCCATGTACATTGTCTTCTTTTTTGAAAGTCTTAATTCATCTATTGTAGAAAATGTTACTAATGAGGCCTTGATTTTTCTTGTTACACAGTTTGGTATGGGTTGATATTCAATGAAGCTTTCAATGATACTTTAGTTCTATCCTTCTGGTGTACTACTTCAATCATCAATATTTGATTAGCCGGCCATTATCTCTGTACCCTTGGGCATACTGGGGAATAAATCCCCTTGTCAGAAACTCAGCCAACATTACTATTTTAAGCGAACTTGCACTTGAAGTCTGTGGTTACAACCGTACAGTAGCCAAATTCATACACTCGGTTCCATTCATATATTTTGGAAAGATGCGCGTATGACTCGAAATAGCTGAATGAGAATTTTCTATGTTATTGCATTTTCTGTTGTTTCCAAGTTTTGACGAGACTATTGTGTTAAACACGATTAAGTATAATTTGATTGTGTCATCCTTCTGTTCAGCTTTAATCAATAAACAGTAAAGTTGCTTAGTCCCCAGGGAAGCAAGACATCTTTAATTGAACTTAAATTGACTAGCTGTCTCCCATTTTTAATGAAATGAAGAGTACTCGAGGATTGGCTAAACAAATACTGAGATGCTCAACTCTGACAGAAACTTTTGTAAGTTTTGTACATCATGAAATCACTCTGAATCCATTTAAGTTCTCGCATGCGCCTCTGTTCGATCATTGTCAACCTAATTCTATGCTGTTTTGTCTTCTGAGTGTTCAACTGATGACATTTCTGTAAATTTTAGTCATTTGGATAACTTTGGTTTATGTTAGATGCTAGTTCTCTATACTCCCTATTATTTTATGGTTTGGTGCACGACTATTGTCATTCAGTTCGAGGTATTTGTTATTATTATGTAATTATATACCATTATATATACAAAGTTTTAGTTCAGAGGGATATACTGGACTCAGCTTGTATGTCTGTCTGTAGGCACAATCTTGCAGGAATTTATAATCTCTTATTAGTATTACCAGAGTTATGGTCCTTTGTTATTATTAGATGTATGGTATTTGGTACATATAGTGTATAAAATCTTGCGAGCGCATGTCCTTAAGTTCTCAATGTTTTTTATTCAACCTGGCAGACTTATAACGTAAAGGCGATGCTCTCACATGTCCAACATTGGAAACAGACAAATTTTCTTGAAGTAATCGCCTGACAAAGTGCTCTCTTACCCTAAGGGCCTAGGAGAAAGGACTCTCCATCTTGATTAGTCTAGCTTAACTTCGATACATTTTAAATTCTTCTGTTGAAGTTATTAGACGTATAAGAATGTAATTTAACATAAATTTTATGTCTCATTGCATGAACTTAAACCGTTTGTAAACTAATATGTACAGACATTCTATAGCCAGCCAGTTGTTGTAGCTTTTTGTAGCCCTTCTTGAATTACATGGACCAGGTGGTATGACAAGCTTCTACAATGTTAACATACTGTACGCAAGGTATATTGCCTTTTTTGGCAAACATTACAGTATTCATCTGCCTTGGGAATTTTAAGTATGCTCAAAGTATACTTGTTAAAATCAAATGGGAACATCTGGTTACACTTGTGTGAGTTTTTGTAAGAAAACGAGGGAAAAGTAAACAAAACACATTTGTTCTGCTCATAAAAATTGTATTTGAACAGTTGAGAGCTTACTGCTACTGCCAATAAACACCAAATATAGAAGGTAGACAATTATTCTAAGTCCTTTGTTTCTGCAGATATTGTACATAAATTGATCTCTATGGAAGCTTCTATCACTAAGTTCCCTGTCAGTATGTTCTGGTAATGCAAACCTTAAGCTGGCTTACTTCTTTTATTGTATATGTGTAAAAGATTCTGTCAAAGACATTTTAAGGAAAAAGCTGATAAAATGTTGCCACATCCCCTAGGTATCTGTCGTGCACTTACACATGTCACTTACAATGTCACTTATCAAGGTCAAGGGTCATGTCTGATATTGTCCGAACTGTAACCTGGCCTGTATGGAGCAATCATGCATGTATTCAGCCTCCACAATTGCCTCAAGGAGATGGCAAGGGGCATGTAATTCCCAGACCCTATTTCATAGTTCTATGTCACACTTAAAGGTCAAGTGGTATGCTTGATTTTATAACACTGACACTTTAATAAACATGCATTGTTGGCATTTGGGGTTTGACACTCCATTAACTCAAAATGTACTTCGGCATTGCTTTGTAGTTATTTGTCTTCGAAATTTCTTCAATACATTCAACATAGATTGGTATGCCAGCTTAATCTTTCAATTGAACATACTCATTTCCAATTTGTAATGGTAGAAATGTGAGCCATGCATTGTTCTATTCCAGATTCTGGTAACACATGGCAACATGTTTTTGTTCTTTATAAGCTGTGTCTGCTTTCCATAGTTGTTGGTTTTTGCTACCTGCAGCTTAGAGTAATCTAAAATCATTACCGCAGTTTCTGTATTTGGAGATATTTCTTAATTAACAGCTTAACGATTATTTGAATTGTTGGAGTTTCCCAGGGACTCAAGACTACTAAGTTGGAAAATGTAAATGCTTGGTTGTGTGTCGTAACATAAAAGTAACTGGGTCGCTAATAATAGGGAAAATCAAATACATAAATGTTTTGTTTGGAAAAAAAATAACATGTTTTGCATTTGATGAAAACACTTACAAGCCTTTGTATATTGACATTGTGTACTATTGTGCTTGAAAAAGGCCAATTTTGGACGAAATACTGAGATCGAGTTGATTTTTACACCAAACGTTTTATTTCGACTTTTGGTGAAGCAGCATAAAATGTGTTTTAGTTCATTTAATGTTAATTTCTGGATTTTAATTATTTAAATTCTAATTTCTGGATTTTAATTATTTTGATTTTAATTTAACAGTACTGAATGATTGAGCATGTGGAACGTGCCTTCACTCATACAAGCTGTCCTTGTTTGATCCCTGATAAGCTAAGTTTGTCAGTAATCAGTTAAACTATGTACTTGTGACAGCCTCTAAAGTTCAATTTGAAGGGGTTTGTATGTATAGAACAGGCTTGTCTGTATAAAACTTCACGTAGGCTGAATTTAATAATTTCTGAAAACTTGCCTTTATTCCTCGGTATCAAATATGCTGCTCTTAAGTGCAAGTAATTTCAAAATGAAAAGAATTGTAGGTTTCAATGGTATAACATAATGAATACTTGTATAGTGCAAGGTCTCTCGTCTCGTAGACATTGAATTTAGTAACATTGCTGTAGAATAGGGTATTCAACTTTATCATATTGTATTGTAATAAATCAATTATTTTCACTCGTTTTCAATTATCACTTATAAAACCCTGCTATATGCTACTTTCATGGGTACTGAAGATAATAATGTGAACTTGCAAATGGAAGATCAAACCACACTGGAGCATTGGGTGCACTTTTATTGATCCTATTACATAAAGGTTCATTATTATGAATGACATCTGATGTGTTTTTCTGCCTTAGGGTCAGATTTTATCAATGTGGAAAGTGTAAAGACAGTTGCTTCCCCTTAATACTGCCTCACCATTTGCTTTTTGCTACAGAATAAATGAGATTAAATCATTATTGTGATTGAATTTTGTTTTTTATATTGTGTATACTTTCACCGTGGGTAATGCTGCATAGGGTTTAAGTAATTAATTAAATGAGTTTTAATGTTACAATTGAATTTCACATGCTAGTTCTCTGAGCTCGTAAGAGATTACTACAAGTCTAGGAGAATATTCGCTTGAAGAATGACGGCACTTCATTAATATTCCTGTAACTCCATTAAGACTGGAAGCTGAACATTGGAATGTATACGCAAAAACATAAAAATTGTCTTACTCATGTTTCCAGGGAAACAAGAAACTTCTGATTTAGCCCAAGTTTGATATTTGTCTTTTAATCCTTCAAGAATGAGAATCCTATACTTGGGAGATCAGCTTGCTAATGCATTGATGTTGTGTGAAAGTATTCTCTCCTTCACAATTTTCCTCTGCATTATTTTTCGTGGTTTTAATGACTCTGCAGAAATTCCTGCGACATTCGCCTGTTGAATGTTTTACTGATGCTTTGTTGTTTTTTATAGGGACACATGTGATTTGAAATAAAATTGTGTGAATTTCTTAAACATGAATCTGTTTATGAGAACCTAAGTGAAACTTGGGGGTTTAAATTTTTAGCTCACCTGAGCATGAATTCATGGTGAGCTTATAGGATTAATGAATGTCCATCGTCCGTCAACATTTTCTTTAAACAACATCTCCTCCTATACCACTGAATGGATTTTGTTCAAATTTCACAGGAATGATCCTTGAGTGGGCCTTTTTCAAAGTTGTAAAAACAAATTATTATTTCATAAAAACAACTCTTTTTTTGTCTTACTATTTCTTACTTTTTCATAAATGCGAAATAGTATTTCGTAAAAACAAATTATTATGTTGTAAAAACAGCTTTTTTTTGTAAATATGAATTATTATATCGTAATTACGAATGGCAGTGTACTCGGGTGAGCGATAATGGGCCATCATGGCACTCTTGTTTTGATTTTTAATAATGAACCTTTTTTTTCTTTTTTTGTACTAATATTAGTTAGCAAAGTTTTAGGACATGATATTCACAGCAGAGATAGCACTTATACATTCTTTATGTGGCGTTCCACAGCAGAGATAGCACTTATACATTCATTATGTGGCGTTCCACAGCAGAGATAGCACTTATACATTCATTATGTGGCGTTCCACAGCAGAGATAGCACTTATACGTTCATTATGTGGCGTTCCACAGCAGAGATAGCACTTATACATTCATTATGTGGCGTTCCCCATAGTTACTTATTCTCTCTCTTTTAATATACTTTCTGGATTAATTATTTTATGTTCGAAAATTTGACCACCACATGACCCTTTGTGGTGATCATGTGATCCTTTTGGGTTTACCTAAACTCTTTTTAGGGTTAAAAATGCATATCCTTGGTTTTTATATGGAACATTTTATTTCTTACTCAAGAAATATTATTGCTATGTTGTCTCTGGGAGATGTACCTAATATGGTTACAGTTTCATCCAGAGTACAGTTTATATTGTTATTGTCACTATTTACTGGTGTCTTCCTAAATTTTATAGTCAGCCTGGCATTGACCAGAAACATCTCAACACTTCAAGTTGTGTCTGTTTGGTATGATTCACTTTTAAAGTCCATCATAATGTTGAAATCTCTCATCTCCAGACTGACAGACCAATATCTATCAATACCAATCCGGCAAAGTGATTGTCCAGTGAAATAAATCATTGTGATCACATTCCTCACATTGGCCAATCTGTTTTATTCTTCACAGCAGGACATATTTCCCATTTTCAGACAGTAAAGTCTTTATTTGAGAGTTTTCGTTTATTTAATGATGTTTTGGTCTTGTGAAATTTATTCAGATATTTTTTAAAAGGAACAGAAGATGCATCTTTGTATGTAAATAATTGTTGGTGCTTAATAGTGGTATGAGTTCAGGCATTTATGGTTTTGGCCATGTATCACAAATGATTGGTTCTGATGACTGGTCAGTTGGTAATTTCATTATCCTCTTAAGCTTTTGCTACAAGTTTATTAATACATACTTAACAGTTAGCTGTATAAGGTATGTCTCTTTGGCACTATCCGTAAGGTAGCAATCTTGCACCCAAATCCTCCTAACAGAATGGATCTGTTGTACTTTTAAACTTTTTTTTAAGTCTGAAATTTGGATTAGTAAATCCACTGGGACGCAGTGTTGTGTATCACTGAGGAATTGACTTCATTACTGGCTATTTTTTATTTGTAGACCACTTGGTTAGTTGACCAGATGCAGGTGCACCATAGTTCTGCAGTTTACTTTTTTACTAATTATTCAAGAGGAATAATTGCATTTTTGCATGATTAAACAGTAATTTAAGTGGCTTTCCAACAAAGCTGTTTTTCCTATATAACATTTGCCTGCTTTAGAATCAATGCTTTATTTGGATCTCTGTCTATGTTGTTGTTGTTATTCTTGTCAATTTACGTTATGTTACCCCAAAGGTAATAAGCTGAGGCCATTTTAACTGGCAATCAATGGTTAACATTGAAAAGGTTGACCCAATTTTACATTTTGAAGGATCTTTTGTCATAGGAACATTGTCTAATCTCATCTGCCAATAAATTAACCTTACCCCTTTTCACTGCCTTGTCTATCATCTCTGACAGACCGATACAATTGGAATATGGTACATAAATACTTATTGTTTTAAATATTACTGTTTATGCAAGCAAGCAGTAAAAAAGGAAATCCTGATTGAGTCATGCAATTGTGGTTAGGCAATAAAGTGCATTATGTTGTATCAATATTATTGTTTACTTGAATCTACTTGAAGTGTCAGAATCTGTTGCAATAACAAATAAATGAAAAAGTCGAGCAGGAAATGCCAACAAGTTAAACGCAGCCACCTCAAAGTACAGAGTACATATTGAGGGTTCAGCGCAAGACTATACTAACTCCTATGTATTTATATAGGATATAGGAGTTAGTATAGTCTTGCACTGAACCCTCGAAAATTTTCTCAAGTTGTTCTACTAACATAGGGATACAAGTAAACTTAAGGCAAAAAAGGGACACCATACCCAAACATAAATGGTGAAGGATATAGGAGTAGCCCTTGGAATGGTCAGTGACAAAAACTCCTGCTTGGGATTGTGTTTTTGTTGCCTTTTCCGAAAAAAAGTATTAAAGGTTTATTTGTTTACTCTAACATGCAGATGCGGTGGAAGAGATTTTAAGATATGTAGACATTCTACATAGACTATTATTGTTTTTGAATTGTTTATGGTGTTGAATGAAAATTTGAAGCTATTTATAGACCGTTTTAGGAATAAAATCATTTTAGTTAAGTCCCGTATTGTTTCAGAAATCCAATCATGTAGTTTTAGTCCTGAACATAGAGGAGACTAGGATAGATTGAAGGTCCTTGGAGACTACCCTGCGTTTCTTGTTGAAGTTCAAAAATTGGAATAATGTATCAGTTAGTATAATAATTCATAAATCAGTTTAGCTTGCTAAACTTTCCCAGAAACTTCCTCTGAATTCTTTGCTTTTGTGTTGAAGATCCTTTTATCAATATTTACGTAATGAAATTGTAGCGCTCTATAGTTATAAGAGAAGAAATAAAGACAGTAATTGTAGTGTAAGTGAACCATGTTTGAAGACAAGCTTATTGAATCAACAGAAATAATCTTTACTTCTTCTCACTGAGCTACTTCTTCGGGTAATAAAGTTATTGTAGTTTAAATCAGTTACAATGTCTTGTGTGTCCCTAGAATTTATTGATGTTTAAACCACAGTAGGTGAGTTTCTCAAGATATCTATCCCCAGATATAGATATATACAGCCTCTCCTGCTTGGGAGATTCATACTCAAGAAACTATTAGAATCCATCTACTGTTTATATTCTTGGAATTTTTAATAGCTGAGAACATGCCAGTCATACTCGGGGCTGATATTATTTATAACTTCATAACATTCTCCTGAGATGGCAATAAAGTCGGTGATTATTGAAAAGCGTAAAAAAATGCTGTTAATGTTCATATTGTAGAAGTTATGGCCCTTGCATTATGTGTAAAATATCCTTAGTGTCAATATTTGGCTGTATTGATTCTGTTGACTAATGTTTACAATATCAGTAACTCAGTACCATTGTGTGTCTCACTTACATGTGTTTGTTTTCTTATTCAAGGCACTTCCCAAATACACAGATCTTTTATGATATAATGGTTTTCATGTTAACATTAGATTTCTGTCTAGACCCCTAATGGACCATTATTTTTCAAGGAAAACTAGAAGCAACATATCTTATAGCTTTTGCTTTTCTCTCAACATATTCGCTTTGCTCTTGTTTTGAGAATAATTTCACTGCTTACCATAAGGTTTCTATAGTAAATGTTCATTTTTGTTGACATTGCAATGATTTACCAAAATAATTGGGTATTGGAATCACAAGCACTACATAATTATGTTTATTTTGGAGTGAAAATAAAAATGGTGGCCCTACCTTAAGTTTGAAAAAAAGAGCACATCAGTATTCGAAATGGAACTATTGTGTAGCTTGATAACATCTCTGGGAATTAGCATTTAATGTAATGATTAAAGAAGCATCAGATGACTTAATCACTTTATTGCATTGGAATCCCAAAACAAAATACTGCAGCTAAGATGTTTAATTACTGATTTTATTCCAAATATTGTATCTTGGCAACTGATGGTATAATGATGTGTGGAAACTACATGCCTGCTTTACACCCTGGTTTTAAAGTAGCTTTCAGAACAATCACATGAGAATGACAATAAATGAACGCGAACACAGTGAAGACATTGTGTCATACCAATTTGCCACAACATGTGTCCCTTCAAATTTTAAGGCTATTTTAATGACCCTTGTTTGCCATTACTTCATTAAAATACATTAAAGATCTGTTCAGACTCATTAAAATTCATTACAGCATCTTGATGTGTACCTGTCATGTACTAAAGTAAGGCAGACATTTTAAAAGCTTCCCAACCAAGTATGCATTTTCCTCTTTTGCTGTTTTATTCCAATGTCTCCATAAGAGCGCATCTCAGGGGATTAAGGCAGATTTCCGTATAGCAGTGACGAAGACACTAGTATGCAAATGAGATGTAAATTTAACATCTTTGTTTTCTGTGAGTCCGATTCTATCTCTAGATAATGGATTCCATTTTCGGATATTTACCATTCTGTTGATACATGTTTGTATAAGGAAACATGACACACACATATTGCCAATATTGTTGAAGAATTCTTTAACTTGTTTATGCATATTGTTTGTAACGGAAATGCTGCTGTTACTTTAATTTACATGCTTCAAGCTTGTGTGTGTAAACTGTAGATGACAACTGTGGTTTAAGTTGTTTTTCCTGTAGTTGGCTATCAAATTAGACTCCGACACATGTATAAAGTGTCCCCTTTTTTTACACCCATTCGAAGGACCGGACATAATTATTATAGTTTCACCTGTGGCGGGCAGGTTTTGTCCAGCATGTTGTCCGATCAATAACTTAAGTATTCTTTGTCCAATCTTCACCAGACTTGGTCAGAATGTGTTTTTGCATACTATCTTGGACAAGTTGGATAACCAGCCATATTGCACTGGTCACTCCAGAGTTACTGCCCTTTAATTAGATAAATTACCTAAAATTTGTCTTGTCCGATCAATAACTTTAGAATTCTGTGTCCAATCTTCACCAGACTTGGCCAGAGAGCAATATTTAATCTTATTAAGCACATTGCATAAATTTCGAAAATAGTTGTTGGAATATTTTCCCAGTGATGCAAAAGGATCAAGTCAGGTTCAAACCCAGATCACTAAAGGTGGAGTCATATAGGAGTTGAGTCATTTTTACACTGCTTTATTTTAAACTCTAGTGACAAAATTGTTATAAAGGGCGTATTTTGCATTCAAGTATGCTTTCCAAGAATCAATTGTGTTGGATACTGAGGACAATACTGTGATGTAAACTGATGTATCAAATGGGAACTCCTCAAGTTTTTATTAATTTTGATCTTCAGCTCTAGGAATGAGACTTTTACACAGTTAACACTTCCTGAATTCAGTTGAAAATGTCATTGGGCTCAACAGCTGTAAATGTTTAGTAATCAGCTTCCAGGCAAATGAGTTTTCCTTAAAATGACTTTCAGCATTGACATTTTGAAGACTATCTGCTCTTACTGATTGTTAGATTTAAAGTGATTTTGCATAAAGTCAAAACACATTGCTAGAATAAATTTTTGATGTCACTGTATAATTTATGTACTGTTGAGGTTAAAATTCACACACTATTCACGATAAAATCAATGTTGCAAAATGCCATACCATCGTGCAAGATGTTGTTTATACTACATAACAATGCATTAAGCTAGATACTGTTATAAGCAGGATGAGCGTGTATGTGTCATCTCACTGATGTTGATAACCATTTACAATTATAGTAAGAACCCTCGCCAGAGAGGATTGTACTTCGCAAATGGTTTCATATTGATCATCTGTCAACAAATACCACATACTCTTATCTGCTATGCCTTGCTTTGTCTCCCACCAAATGACTTACATATAAGTCATCAACTGTGACAAGTCACTTAGTATAATAGCCGGTTTCCAAGACGAAGACAGTCAAAACGAATTTACTGCAATGGTTATAATTTACTGTCATGAGTTTGGGTAAACATTGCAATGTCATAAAACCCCCAACATTCAATAATTACAGCATCATGTCGTAAATCTCAGGTGTGAAGCTGTTTCAGCTAATGAACATTAAATATATTACCATGACAAGTTGTTCATTAGCCACACAGGCAATTCTCTGTGATGTTTGCATGTTTTGCATCTTCAACTTTCTCCTGGTACAAAGTTGATAGTTTTAGTATTGTTGTCCTGCTTAAATCATATCTGTACATAAATGGTGCCATTGTATGGTGGAAAGGAAGAGGAATTTACTTTTGAATAATTAACACAGAACTTGATTGAACTGAGTCAAGTTATAGATTTTTATTGACCTGTTAGAATGCTCTTTGTATCAGACATGGTCTTGTCACATTCTGTAAAAGGGATAGGTCACTATTACTCAGCAAAATTGCAAAAAAATGTATGAAAATTTATTCACAGAAATTTGCATAGTGTATCAGATGTCATGATTTTATGTGCGTCTGCATTTTAAATACTTTAATATGTATTTGTCAGTTTACAGCGAATAGCGAAGATTGCCTTATATTTATACGTGCTGTACGTGCCTCTTGATTTATCTTCTTGTTCTAACATTCCATAATCATCTCAGCGTATCTTCTTATTTACATGGTTTTATATTGCTGAAAGTAGGGCACTCTCATAAACAGCCCTGCGTTCAGTGAAGGTGTTTGCGGCTAACATTTGAAATTTGGTTCCCCGTTTGCAGTGAATGCGATAGGGGGGACCAGGGATACAAAAAAAAACAGTTTAGACCCGTAATTGAAAGCAGGGCAGGTTTAACCCTCCAATGCTGTTTTGGCACTGACCGTACAATGGGGTTCTATTTATTTTTCTCCATTGTTTATGTCTGTCTGTGTCTTGGGTCCCTTTTGCCCTCGTAATTGTTTACATGTACAAGGATTGTCTCAGAATTACTTAAACCCTTTTGCTAATATTTTAATTTCTGGCATGGATTTTTGGTATGTTTAAATTTTAATGTCTCCTTTTGCTGGACTTCTTAATTCATTTTGGAAACTCTGAAAGAATTGTTCAAATTGTTTACTGCAGGTGATTTGGCAGAAGTGTCACTACTGGTTGTTCCATCTCTCATCTAGTTGTCTTCCTAATTAGTGTTATTTATCATTGATTATTTCATATTCAATATCAATAATTGTGTCAATGAAAGAATATCTAATTAATTACTATCATTCTATTTGACACTGCTTCACATAACACATATAAAACACAGCAAAGCACTGTTGATAGCTGGTACTCAAGGGCTTCCAATCATTTAAAGTTTGTTATCTATCAATTGAGTCATATCATAAATTATTTAATCCTTATTAGTGTTCATAGAAACATGATGTTGTTTGGACCACACATTATGATTCCACAGCACAGAGTGTAGGAATGTGATGGATTGATACATGAAGGCACAGCTGGATAAAATACAAAGAAACTGTAGAATTTTCTCCATGTTTCGTAACAAT